>OY728131.1:2057612435-2058812435 GCA_963277665.1 Viscum album
TCTTCCACTACATCACCTCAGTCATTCATTAATTTATCCTAGTGGTTATATATTAGTAAAGAGGGTCTAGGGTGTTACCGTGTGGAGAATATACACACATATTATTATAAGAAAAAAATAAAGATGACCAAACACCCTTGAAAATAGTAATAACCAATGTATAGAAAAGGAAAAAACAATTACAATTCTATAAAAAAGGTGATGTTGATGTATAGAGTCTTGTAGACTCATGGTCACACCTACATAAGACAATTTATCAACTATGGGACCGATAATGTATACAAAATAAATAAAAGAAAAAAAAATACATGAGTGGCGCTACTAATATCAACATTAATAATGTAATCCAAGTATCATTTCTCATATGAGTTATCCTCCTTGATCAATCTACTTGAGACATTTTCCAATCTATGACTTATGATCAATAATATTAAATCCAGTACCCAAGTGTCACGGACAACCAATAAGGGTGTGAGTATAGCATAGATACGATCTACTAATGGGGCACTATACATAACCATAAAAAATATTTTATATTAAAGTGAGAAACATTAATTAATATCTAAATAAAATATGGAAGTGTAAATAAAATAAACATGTTTGATCTATGATTTTAAAAGTGATTCTTGGGAATGACTGTACCTCATTTGGAAATTATTGAGGTGCCTTTGAGAATGATACTAGATAACATCGGAATTTAGTAAGAAGTGAAATAACGGATACCTAGGTTTTCTCCTTGTAAATAATATATAACCAATAACTAATTCATGGGAAAACACTAAGGAATTACACAGAGACCTATAGGTCAATTTTCATGTAATATTTGCAGAAATCATCATAAAACCGAATACAGAATCCTAGGTAACGCCAAGGCAGTCCAATAAGTTCTAGGGTAATGATGGTTCCAAGTAGTAAATAAGAAGTGATCTACTATACATATTGGTCGATTCCATTGAAAACACTTCGGAAATCCACATAGACTCATAGGTCAATTCCCATGAAATCACCTAAGAATTTCACATCTATCCAAAATCAATTTACTTTGTATAACCCCATAGAATATAGAAGTAAACAAAGGAAATAATAATATTAAGAATAAAATCAATTACTTGAAATGAATTTAAGTAAATTAAATAAAAATCAGGGGAATACTATCTCCCTAGGATATTATGAAAATATTACAACCTCGAAGACTAAATTCTTGGTGACTAGCCCTATGCATTCCATAAAAACGCAAGGGATGAATACCATGAAGCAAAAAATAGGAATTCTAGACACAATAGAAGGTAAAATCCTAGGAGATATCATAATAATTAATTTTTAATTACAAGGGAAGTACATACCTTCTTCACTGACATATGTACTCGTCACTATGGCCACTAAAGTATATCTTTTTCGATTTAGGTTATAAGGTGAAAATAAAAATTATCACAACATATTTATATGTTAACACTCTCAAGGGTTTCATCAACCTTTGGTACATTTTTATTTCCTTTAGGGTTCATAAAAAATTGACATCTTATATGGGACACTCAATCTCAATATTATATCTTGGGTCCAATATCATCTCTTGGTGTTCATATATTTTCTCAATATAAATTATATCATATAAATTCACCTTGGAATCCTTGGAGAATACATAAATGAAAGGTGGAATAAATCCCATATCAGCTCCCACCATCCTAGATCAATCCTCCTATAGTAAACCTTTCTTCAATAATTCTATGTTAAACCCACACATGTACTCACTTCTCACTAGAGGAGGATCAATTTCCCCTTTCTCATATCAACAAGATCATAGGGTTAAAGGCATATCAACATTCTATCAGGGTATAATTGAACATATCATTTCAATATATGGCATCAATCATCAGTATAAGAGGAACGAAGCTAGTTTATAAGGTACAATCATGACCCTATAAACCATGTTCATTTCATTTACATGAATTTATTTATAATTAAATAATTTATAATATTATCACTAGAAAATAAAACACACTTTTGATACCACATTTAAAAAATAAAAATAAATAATGAATGATACTATAGAGAAAATTAATAGGGACCACCTACTCTATTATCACATCATTACCATTAATGCCAAGATTGACCATTGATTCCTATTCTCATCCAACCATTATATAGAAACCGAAGCACCTATATCAATCCAATATTCCTAATATCTAAATATAAAAACATATAATTAATTATTCAAATTTATTATAATAAATCATATTATATCAACCATTTAAAATAAATAATTGTAAAGACTAAAACCACCCGACGTATTATATTCTTAGTTAAACCTTGAGAAATGGGCTAAGGTCCACTACCGATCTACAACAATACCCATGACACAAAAAATCTGAAATCATTATTGTTGACTCAATGACCAATTTTATATAATTTTACTTAAAACACTATGATAATCCACTGAGTTAGGCATCTATATCCAAATTTCATGATACACCATCATTATTTATTGTGGGATGTCTAATACCTACATAGAAAAAAATCCATATCATGTTAGATGATATCCCACATGATCCAATGGATATCATCCCCAAAACCTATTCCAAACTACGCAAAATAGGAGGGGACAAAAAATGTAATAATATCAAGGATTAAAAAAAGATGATCAGACACAAAAATCACTATAGAAATATTCTGGGACCACCCCAAACAATTTGGGAATGACAGAGGAAGAGGGATAATTGGTTGGGTGGGAATACACCTGAGGGAAAAGATAAAGGGGAGAACATAATTATGGAATGAGGGGTTGGAATAAAAATTCCCACCAATTTAATGAAATTAAGTTGGGCATATGATTTGGGCCCAAAGATACCAAACTATGCTGTAATAGTCCTATTAGCATTATCTCATTCCCTCCCCCTTATGTTGTTTGGTTACACAATTTGTAAAACCATGTGCGAATACTGTGGCTGGAACTATCTCAATCCATATATCTCACCCAATTTGGATCCATGGTTTAGAGAAAAATGTTTTACCCTTGAAAAAAATCTATATAAATAAATTATATGTTTCTCACATTTTCCCTACATCCATTCACTAAACATATTCCATCTACCATTAAAAAACCACACCACATCATTCATCCATATAATTTTTCAAAACCATTATGAAAAAGTATATAGAGGCACAACCATTCAAAAACACCATTAATTCATTAAGAATATCTTGAGACTTTCCCAAGATCCTGAGAAACCTTTTATTGATAAGAAAATATGTTAAAACATTATCTTCGGGTGCTCCATCTCTTAAAATTCAGATATATTTATATGTTTTCAAAATGAACCTCCTCTGAGAATTATAAAATTCAACTTATCATCAGATTTTATAATTGTAAAGGAATACAGGTTTTACATCCTCCCCAATATAGTACTTATAATACCTAGGAATAATCAATGGTCCCTTAAACATCAGTCATGAACTATTTAAGTTGTCATTTAATGTTCAATTTGTTACACTCTATCACGGAACAGTAAAAAAATTACACTACACAACATTAAAAATGAGGCATCATATTAATTAAAATACCATCCATCAGTCATCACTCCCATAAAATTAATGTGATTACTCATAAAAGAATTTTTTTATCCCGACACACCATGGTGGAATTGAGTAATTTTTATGCAGGCTCATAGTTCCCCCCGCCTTATCCCACTGATCATACATCCAGATTCTCGATATATATTGATTCCCACTATTAAATTTTCTAACTAAAAATATTTATAATGGTATAATTACCCACTTGATGGTATTTCAAATACACCATAAACTATTGTAAATTAAAAACAAAAACTAAACCTCTTCACATTGACTATCCCCAAAAACTCTTAGTTTCACCTTCTAAATAACTATCTCAACACTCGATCTGGATTATTTAATCCTAAATGAATTCCAAGATTGTTCATCACCAACATTGGTGTCCAGACCGAAAATTTGGTTTAATTGAATGGTTGGATACTCAAAAAAAAGTTATATTTCATGATCTCACCCGAACATAGATCTAAAACACCTTTGAACCGCATCAAAAACATCCTAAACCACATAACAATGTTCAGACTCTATCTTAAATATTATCTTATAATGAAATCATGTATTCACTAAGAAAGAAGGAAAAACAAGACCCATATGCAAAATGGAATCTAAAATCCACATCGATCATCCAAAAAATAGTCTCAATGATCCCATGAACTCTCCCAAATGGGGTCTTACCTCCACAACCCACACTCATCCATTGCTGGATATAATAATTGGACATGACAGTGCTGCTCATAAATGAGTGATAACCAGAAATTGAAAATACCACCTAATTTTATCCCACCTAGAAAATAATGATCAATATATATTGTATTCCATCCATAAATAAGGACACACAAACTAATTTTTTATGATTAACTCTCCTATATTGGTCTTCACTTACTCTAATCCATGAGAAAAAACAGGAAAGGTTCCAATGACACACCTCTCTGAAAATAAATACTAATAAAAAACGTGGGTCAACTATACCATGAAACCTTGATCAATAATGGATATTACCTCTTCTAGATGAGTTGCTATTTTTATCACATAATAACTCTCAAGAGACCATTTCCATGAACATTTCACTATATCTTTTTCCCCAAAGCCTATAGATCGCCACTCACTGATTTAAAAAATATGACAACATGTGTAACTAGCATGTACCACCCACTATCATCCAAACAAAACTTCCATAAGATCACATACCACCAAGTCACACAAACAAATTCACACTGTTACGAGTGAAACACAACCAACCAAGCCTGAAAAAACAATCTCTAAGAGTGATTTCAATTGAAACTTATATAATAAGACAATTTGTGTTCACCTCATTCCACTAAATGTGTCATTCATAATGAATGTTCTTTAAACATTTTTCTCCCAAAACAATACATTCTTAAACTAGTGTAAACCCCCAACCAACCATCAATATCATCAAAATTCGATCATCTTGAGTCTTATTAGTTGAAGGCCCACACACCTAAAAAATTGAACATGGCCCACAATAGATCAGTCTCATCTAATAAAAATAACCTTAGTTATTTTTCCAATTATTCTATGGAACCACATTAATTACAAGGAATATTACATGGTCAACCACAATCTTGGAATCATTAATAAATTAGAAGTGTTTGTCATGTCCTCACCATTCCATCAAAAGTGATTCCATAATCATCCTAAATAAGCATTAACATATCCTACCCTCTGAAACATTCCATAATAAATAAATATCCTTAGTTCTTTTCATCATTAAAGATCAATTATTCACCATTCTTATACCATATACCTAGTATCAACTCTCATCTATAGTTCTTACAACCCAATGATAACCCATTTATTGGTTAACCATACCTATAATCACTTGAATCACTAATATCTTGAGAATCATCTCAAAGGTAATAGGCTCTCCCACATAGCCCCTATCCCATGCCCCATATATTCTAGATATCAGGGGGGAACACCAGTTGCCCCATCTCAACTGTGTCCTAGAAAAAGGGTTTCCTAACCACCCAATATTGAGTTCCCATATATGTGTACACATCACGAATCACATGGATAGTCATTATCCACTAATGTGAATCAATCTTAAATAGTAATCTATAAAAGATACTACCCCATCAAGGACCACAATCTCAACCATGTATATAGAAGCACTATACCATGAGGATCCCGGTTTAGTGAACCCTGGTAATATTGTTCAAATTTGTAAAATTTCACTAATAATATATTTGGGAAAACACAATATATGTTATTATTAAAAATTTATGTGATCAAACCCCATTTCCATTCCAAATACCAAACCATAATTAACCCAAAGGGACTGACCACAAGATATCTAATGTCTATACCGGCCTATTAATGGGAAATATACACCCCTTATAAGTGGTAATGTGTAGTCATCATCATTTTGGATCATTCCTTCACAAAATACATATAACCTATCATAAAAAAATATACTATATTTTATCTATGTATAGAAACACTAAAAATTTAGATGGGCAAATTTCATATAAGTTGTTGTGAAAACATTAAAAACTAATCCTTCTTATTGATACCTGTTTTTTTGAGTAATTTTTTTGGGATTAGATATCAATATGAAGTGAATAAGTGTCTTATTGATGAAGTATTGAAATAATAAATATTTTTCATTATTATTTAATGATAATGTTTGGATGATTTTTTTATCATTATTCTAACTGAAAAAATGATAAGTAGAGTTTTTTTTTCATTGTAGGTTGTTTGATGAATCAATATTCCATATAGAATTAAGAAGGAAAGAAGATTAATAATATGTGGATTGATGTTACATATTTTTTTCAGTATTAAAATATTTGGAAAGAATCTATATCAACTAAATATTGTGAATTATCCTTGATCATTGCACGATAGGCACATAGTGATACCAAGAAAGAAATAAGGTTTTAAAGATTAAAATGGATATATAATTATAATATATTACAATAATACAATATGAAATTTCATGAAGAATAATGGATAAAATAGTGGATAAGATGAGATAGTAAAACCTGAATGAAGAAGGTTGAAATCTCAAGGAATGTGACGATCCTTGTGAGCATCATCATGCACTGATTCTAACTAGCCAAAGATAAAGGGAAAAGATTAAATATTCTAATTCAATGTTAATCTTTCCTGAAAAGATCAAATTTTATGAAAATAGATATCATGATTCAAAGTAAGTGTTACATATTTAGTGAGTGAAAGAAGAGAAAAACTTAATGTGGAAAGAAGATGATGTTTGGGAAGATTTTTCAGGAAAGTGCAAAGTCACATATGTGAATCCAAATATGTGCATAAAATTTTGAAATATCCATATATGGGAGAAAATATAACTCCAAATGTTTTTCTACACAGTCGAATATCCATGGAATAATATATTCACATATGAAAATATGGATATTTGATTTGTTATATAGGTGAATATATGAACTTGGTTATTTTCCTATTGAAGAAAATGTTCATATAAGTGAATTTGGATACATGATTGGGACACACTTAAAATTTAATTCATGAATGACAATGTTTTGTCATAATAAAAATAGAAAAATATGATAAATGAATACACAGATCAATTTTCATGAAAATAAAAACATATTCATCATGAGTACTATAAATGATACTTGTTCACCTAACCAATGTTACTACATATTCCAAATATAGTTTGATAAAGTAAATTGTAGAAAATTTCAGGGTTTCATTTGTGATACAGAAAACATGTTCTCAATTATAAGTATTTTATGTGTGTCTTATTTTAATGTATCAAATTTCATGGTAATTCTCATCAAGATTCCAGATAAATAAATTAATGAAGAAATATGGAATTAAAAAAATTTGTTTCATTGTGAATTAATCAATATGTTGATTACATATGTCCATTTCCTATAAGGAAACACAGATCACATGTTATGATATCATGATGCGAGCTTTATATTAAATGCACACAAATAAAGAATCGTGATTTTTTTGGTGCAAAGGGAGAGAGTTATGACCACAAGTAAGGAATATTTAATATGTAGATGTGATTAAAATTTGGATATGTGGATTTTTTGAGTGTTGAGTGCATTATATTTTCATTTTTTTATTGAAATAAAATATGAATGATTAATTGAGTCTTTATCAAAGTATTTAGGGAATGTTTGAATAATATTGAATACTATAAAAATATATAAATATTGATTAACGTTGATTTGGTTAAAAGTGGGTACTGATGTTCAAAGTGAATTTTAATTACCATAAAATAAGGTAATTCAAATGATTAATTCATGAGATATTTTAAATATTGAAGAATCATAATAATAAAAATGTATCTAATGTTTATATATTTATTATTTTATATATATACTATGAGTCAATGAAGAAGAGTGTGAGAAGGGAGAGATAAAGATTGACACTATCTTTTAAGTGAGTATATTCTAGTGTCATGTAAAAGAAGACCCGACTCTATGATAATCATACTCAAATAAATTTATGGAGTCCAATCCATAATTGAGGGAAATACTGTAGAACATATGCATTATAAGAGATCAGGAAATGTGAATATGGGAGAAGAGAGGGTAAGAGAGAAGAAGGTTGTGTAGTTATGTTTCACAAAAAATAAGAAGAAGAAAAATTGGTCAAGTTACACATAAAATTCTAATAAAGAAGGATTTTTTATTGTTATATTTTTTTAAAAAATTAGGAGAAACACATAAAATCTCTTCTGTGAAGAGTGTTTGAACTATTTTTTAACAAATAAGGAAAGTTGGTTCTTTTATGTAGATGTGAAAGTTAGAGTACAAGAAGAATACATAAAAATCACACCGAAAATAATCTTATATTAAGGGGGAATATATATATAATGAATCACCCAAGAAATATCTATTATACTATGGAGAAAAATAGGTTTCTAGGATATACCTTTCTAATTTGAAACTCGCTAATTATTTCTCACCAACCATGTGGTCATTGGATTTTTCTTGATTTCACCAAGGATTAGTCATTCAAATAGAATGGAGAACCTTTTAAATATCTTGTAGACTTTTTATATTTACTAAAAAATGAATCAGAGATAAGAATCTAGTGAATTGAGTTCATAACGGTTCAAAGAGTTAAATGGATAAAAAGGTTGAAATTGGTCTAAAATGGAACAAAAAAATGATTCACCACCACCTTCTAGTTATGATTATATCCCAACATGGTCCTAAAAACTGGGTTCACATAAAATTTTACATATATTGGATTTTATACAATGAACTGTATATAATTTTAATATATTATTATTTTTACTATATTAATAATGAAGTATTTTTTTGGTGAATATTATTTTTTCTCAATTAATAATTCAATCTATATGAAGACCATAATGAACTGGAGAAAGAAATATTATATGAAGATAATGCATATTTCCATCTTTAGTGAATATAAATAAAATTTAATCTCTCTATTCAAGAGAAGAATGTAATAAATATCATGCATTGAAAGTGAAGAAAATTTAGCTGTTATTAAACATAGTAAATAGACCAAGCCTCTACATCAAAAGGATAAGATATATCAAGTGAACATGAGGTGTTAAAAAATTCCTACTCAAACATTCCCTGATAAGAACTAAATATTTGTGGTAATTTTCATATATCTAGATATTTTCATGATATATTATTTTTTCTTTAATTGATTTACAATATTTGTTTTTGATGTAAAAATGTTCTTAGGTCTGAGGACTTTTGAAACTATAACAACAAGATGTCACTCAACATGAATGTGAGGCAGATAATTGTGATAATTATTTTCAAAAAAATGTTCAAGAATTAATAATGATCACTAAACAACTAAATTTAAAAGAATATATAAATGGGGACCTAGTCTTGGGAAGCTCTAAATATAAAGAGGAGTGGATCAACACAATATACTGAATGGATGAGGCCAGTATAAATTTTGTAATGAAAACATATTATTTTTATTGAAAAATTGAAAAGTTGTATTGATCTCTAAACATCATAATTGGATATTAAAATAATGAAAATAAAATATAATGATCTAATATTTCAGGGGAAAAAATTTATAATGAATAAGATTGAAGAATTATTAAGGAAATTAAAGTAAAATTAAGGGTGATTGAGTATGAATACAACATTCTCAAGAAAAGTAAAAGGGGCTTGAGATCATACTAACAGAACATAATGGGGAGCCTTAACCAGAGGACAAATATAATAGTTATTTATAATGGTTATAGTGGATTGTTTTCATGATCAAAAGGCCCCTATTATGTTGAAACAATATTATTATATCATTAATAAATCATTCTAACATTGACTCAAATAGAACAGAACCATCCATATCATATTATTATAATATATATATATGTATGTATGTATATTTTTTCATGGATATTTAATGGTTAAAATTAAAATCTATAAGAGTATAAATGTTTAAAAATTTAGAGAATCATTTCCCTATGTATATGGCGGATAGAAGAAATAGTATAGATTATGGACCCCTTATGAAGAGAACAATAATTGGTGGAGAAAATCAATGAAATCAATGTTGTAAATTGTGGAACAAAAACATGTTAAAGAAAAAAAATTAATGTTTTGTGGTGATTTTTTAGTGTTGTAATTGGTATTTGAACAATATAATTTTTTTTTTGTATAATCCTTTAAATTCATAATCACAAATGAATCTTATTTCAAATGGGAGAAAGATTAAAGAGATTCCATATCCAAAAATGATGAAAATAAATCAATTTTTTGAAGAAAGTGGAGACTCATCCAAAAGAGAGAAGCACCATTTATTATATAAAAAGAGCATACATGAGTCGAAAAGATGGAATAATATTACAATCATTCACATGAAGGGGGAGTAAATCGCCAGGGAGATCATCTAGTCAAGTAATATCATGACCTACTCCATTATTGGCGAGACCATACACAACTATACTTTATTCAAAATAAATAGAGTGGTAAAATGGTTGATGTCTCGAAGAGAATAGAGACAATCTATCCAACGAGTAGTAATCAAAAAATCCAGATGAATCAAACCATCCCAAATATCATGAACTATTGTGTTTGAATCAATTTCAATCTATAGGTTGTTCCAACCCTAGTGCTTAGAAAAATAAATATCATGGATAACACTCATTCTTTCAGTCTCCATAGATGAAGCAATACCACAGCTTCCAAAAAAACACCTGAGGATCTGGCCAAGATGATTCCTGATGATGGAACCACATCCCGTGGGTCCCGTATTTAATTTAGAAGAACCATCCACAATAACTTTAATTCAGTTGGAGAATGAAGGTTGAAATAAAACCAAAGAAGTGCATCGAAGTTTGGAAAAAATTCCATTAACCTGTAGACGTCATAGAATCATAAAGTCTTTCACTGTATTTTTGCAGTATCCCTTCTGAATAAATCATCTTCATGAATAGAAACGAGGATCTGTGTCCAACCTTCATTAATGTTGAGTGAGATATTATTATGAATAATTGAATTTCTATCATGCCAGATCGCATGATTAAGCTCAGAAACTATAGTAAGAAATATTTTTTTTTGATTTTTTGGGAGTTATCAATATCTACACCACAATTTATCTGAGCAATAACATAATAAAGAACCAGACATCAATAATCAAATATGTCAAAAATATAATTCCAAAGAGTAGTGGGAGTGGAACAGGAATGAAATAAATGGTTAGAATATTATTTATATTGATTATAGAGATGAAATTTTGAGAATATTTGGATCCCAAAAAATCATAGACAAACATTAGTGGGGATCTTCTTGTATGAAATAAACCATATAAGAGAAAGTCTTGATGGATTTATCCATAGATTATAATTTTTTAATATATCTAAAATAATTTCCATAGTTACGAAAATTATGGTTATAGAAACATTTTGAATCCATCATACCATTGTTTGAAGGCTACAAGATTAAAAAATCACCCGTGTTAAAAAAATTATAATTATCAATGTCCTGCAAAACATATTTAGGGAGAGTTGAAAGATGAGAATTAATAACCTTCTTAAAAGAATTATTAATAATATCATGAGTTTTTTCAGTAGGGATCATTGAAATTAGAGAAGTACCAGTTCTATTAGCCAACCAAAAGTTCATGGGGGAGTTCCTAGAAACCATCCATCTAGAGTTAATCATAATATTGTAATATAAGTTTTTAATGGACAGACAGTTGGAAGAGTTCAGAAAATTCGTGCTTCCTTTCTTCAACTTATCAAGAAACCTATTTTTTTGAAATCAATAGAAGAAGAGTAATTGTGTATTAGGATCCAATTAACTCAGTCTTGAAGGGTCTCATTAAAAAAATTATATTTTTTTAATGTGAAGGCCTCCCTTATCCAAAGGTTTTAAACAAGTAGACCAAGGTATATTCAACAATTCCCTATCCAGAGTGATGCCAGTCCAAACAAATTTTATGATGTAAATATTCATTTTTTTGTGAGATGGACATGCCATTTATAAACCATCATTTAGTATAAAATTTTGGAGACAATGAAAGACTTGACCAGACAGATTATACTCCCCAAAGATAGATTTTTTCATTTCCAAGAGGAGAGATGGTTAAGGATTTTATTCAAAATGTTAAATAAAATGCTATATTTGGGTCTTCCCTAAAATATGAGAGAATAATGGTACGTGAAATTAAATGATCCTTCTTTAATTCCTAATTCATTGATAATATCAGATTTTCTATTAACTAATTTTTTCCCAAATAATATAGAGGACATTTCTTTCTAATGACCTTACTCAAGACATCCTTGTTTTGAGATAGAGCACATTCTAGAGTTCGAATATTTATTTGATCACCTTTTAATAATAACAGGACGACATCCGCATATAAATGATGCATGGTGGAATTCACATTCCAGGAATCATGGATGGGTTTATGTTTACTTTTATCCATATGAAAATTGAGAAATCTACTTAAATAGTCCTCCGCAATGGAAAAATGTATGGTAGAAAGAGGATCATCTTATCTAACACCTTTGGTGCATTTGAAGTGACCTTTAGGAGAACCATTGACGATGATAGATATGAAATAAGATTTTAATATGGTTTTAATTATAGTTATTAATGAATTATTCAAAAAAAATCAATGTGGTGCTTTGATGAAAATATTTCATTCCATGGTATGATAAGATTTTCTAATATAAAAATTTATGGTAATATTACCACCTATGTTAGAATTGTTTAACATGTTAGTGCATTTAGAGGAAAGAAAAATGAAATCCAGGATGGATCTACTATTGAAGAAACCAAATAGACTCCAAGAGATAAATTTTTTAGACATAGTAGAAATCATCTTTTAATTATGTTTGGATATGATTTTTAATAAATTTTAATAAGAGATATGGGTATGAAAAGATGAATCTAGAAGGAATTGTCTACCTTGGGGATCAAATAAAGGAATTGGGGATTCAACCCGTGGGGTAGAATTCCACTAGAAAATAGGGGTTTGATAAGTTTGCAAACATCATCTTGAATGACATCCCAATATTGCTGGTAGAATCCATTATTAAAACCATCATGACCTAGGGCACTCTCAGGATTCAATATAGAAACAGTGTCTTTGATTTCATGATCAAGAGGAATGATTAAAATAAAATTGCTATCTTCCTCATTGAAAACTACCAAAATGAAATCATCTAAGAGATCCTTATTAATTTCAAGGCTATTAAAAACATATTCAAAATAGGATAAAACATAATTAAAAATATCATCCTCATTATCCAAAATATTTTCCCCATCTTTGAGAGAGGATAAAGGTCTACAATATTTTCTGATTCCATGAAGATATTTATAGAACATGGTGTTTCTATCACCATCAGATACCCATTTGAATTTGAAATATTGTTTACACATGTTATCCTTAAAGGTGAAAAGTCATTTGAGTTTCATAGAAATATTAATTTCATGATTCTTATCAGTAGAGAAATTAGTGTTAGTGTTTTTATTTTGAGGTTGATGGAGTTCATTCTCAAGAAGCAGGATGTCATTTTCAGTTTGTTTATATTTTGACCTGCATGAACCTATAATATTTGTTTAAGATGTTTTAATTTATAATTACAAGAGGAGGCATCATTTTATTTATTCATAGAGGTAAAAAATTATTTTATGATATTACAACAATCAGGGTTTGAGAACAATGCTTTGTTGAATATAAAGGGCATATGGGGTTTCACAAGTTTGAAAGAAATAGTTACCATAATTGGAAGGTGATCAGACTGAATCGTTGAGAGAGTGGTGCTTGAAATGGTATCCCATTTATCTAAAGCATGATAATTTGTGAATTCTTTATCCAATTTGATGGCTATGACACTATTATAATGTACTCTATACAAAGTATACTTGGCACCAGTAAGATTAATTTCTATAAGACTATTTTTCTTTAATTTTCATCTTAAACTCTTTCATAGATATAGTAGAGTGGTACATTCCCATCTTCTCAAATGAGGTAAGGATGGAATTAAAGTCTCCAATAATAAACCATGGGTTATGTATATTAAAACCCATATATGAGAGGTCAATCTAGAGATACCTCATATCCCAATATCTGTTATTTTCATAGACAGAGGAACAATATAGATATGTATTATTTAGAGTAAAATCATAGATGAAAATTTTATCAGAGACATAGAAAATATTAATATTTTACTATGATGGTTTCATGAAAATAAAAAGAGTTTAAACAATGGATCAATTTTTACTCACACTTATAAAAGTACATCCAAACTGATAGAAATGTTGTAAATTATAATATATGTTTATATTGGGTTCAACGATGAAAAAAAGGACGACGAATGTTAATCATTTTTTTAAGACAATAAAGGTGTCAGGGTTGGCAATACACTTACAAATATAGAAAAGTAAATTCATTTATACCTACGTTTGGAGTTAAAACTCCCCTTTTTCTTACCATATGAGGCCTTTTCTGGGTGATCTTCTAAAATTTTTGGACATGTTTTTGTGGGATGTTTTCTCTTTCTTACTTTTAATGGAAGCATAATGGATAACATTAGTACTTGTATTCATGGATTATTTTGAAGGATCTTGCATATCATCATTAAAAGATGTGATCACATTGATTATAGTAAAAATAATACTAGGATCCTTATTATGAGAAATATATAAATCTGTAGAATTTAAAGATAAAACAGTGACATCAATATTGTGGTAATAACTATAGTGTGCTTTTCAACAAACAAGGGAGTTGAGGTACCTGTGTTTTTTGTAAAGGATTTTCTTATTGTTTATCATTATATAAGACCAAATGTTTTGTGCTTCCATTCTTCCCAACATAAAATTTAGTGTTGTTTTCAACCGTATCACCCAAACGTCAAATTGTAGTGATATTTACCTGGGGAGTGTCACTACCCAAACCAAAAGAAGAAAAAGAAGGCTATCTAGAAGTAGGGTCTTTGTAAATGTGATTATCATCAGTGCATTCATGGGAGATAATAGCTATATCAACCCAGTAATGGGTTATTTCCATTGCTTCTTTAGAGAGGTTAATAGTATTCGGACAACATATATGATTGGAGGTATTCACAGAGGTCTTACATGCCTATATCTCCATATAAATAGGTTCCAGTTGAGATTGTATGGAATACATCACAAGATACTTTAATTATTCAAGGAGATCAAAATATTTGATGGTATTATCCTCCTCCACTACATGTTCAGCCGAGGATTTACACGATATGTTCTATACAGGCATCAACTTATCTTTTTTCCTCACCCATATTTCATTCATCTTCTTGGTTATTTCGAAGATATCAGAAATTGGGGCCTTTACTTTTAATTATTTAGCACTTATTTCCAATATTATCCATAGGTTGAACAACCTGTTTCATAATCACCCTACAATTTTATATTGTATGCCCAATAATAATACATATCTCACAAAAGGGGGTTTTCTATTATACTCAATTCTGACTTTAGCTTTGTAGTAATTGAATATGGATCTAATTATATTGGAAGGTTTATGTTCAAGATTAACTTTCCACATAACCCTCGTAAATAGGCCTAATTCATCATTTAGGGTCCTCTGATCTATCTTAAGTGGAAATCCAAAACAATATACAATGTCATTCAAGATTTTGGTATGCCAAAAATACAAGTTGATACTATGTAGTCTTACCCATATTTGATCCATCTAGATCTTTTTATGGTGATTGTCTTTGTTGAAAAATCCACTTACCATGTTTTATTATCTTTGTTTATATTGAAGAAGGTGTGTTTAAGGTAGGGAATTTTTCAAGGGATTTCTATTTTTTTGGGACTCAAAATCCTTATTTTTATGGAAAAGGAAGGGATTCAACTAAGAATAGTACGGACAATGCCCTACAATTATGAACAACGGTGAACGAAATCTGAAAAAGGAATATATTCACATAATAGTGCGATGAAATAACATATGATGCTTAATGAACCATAAAGGGGCTTATATTTTGTTGATGAGTGATGTGATTTAAAGCCGGTGGATAGGGTTAAGAGCTATGAAAACTGGATTTTGAGATTAATTAATTGGAGGTCGGTCATTTCTGGGAGGAAATTATTTCTGGCGTATACTGAAAATATTTTCATTTTCATATGAAGGTGGTAAATTGAGTCTACCACAATGGTTTTTCAATATGAGAACTATATACATCTAGTTCATGGTTATGGCTAATCCACAAAAGTGATTTTATTTATTCTTACTACATGATTTTACATGATTTATTTTCTTATATAACGGACCCTAATAACATCATTAGGTAGATAAAATTTAATTAGAGAAGATAATCAGTGGATGAATTCAGCTAATAGAGAAGTGGTTCATAAAGGATGCATTTTAGTAGGGATGTTATTTGAAAAAATTGGTGATTTGTGAAGCCGTAGACGAAGAGTAACTTCATGAGGAGGTAGTTCATAAAGATAGTTTGCAGAAGAGTTTTTAAGGAACTATTGGTCTGAAAGGAAAGTGTTCATGAAGCTTCATCCATCCATTGAGCAATGATAGCCTACAGAGTAAGGTGATCTATGAAGCATTCAAACAATGTGGTGAAAGGTAGTTCATAAACTCAGTAAGGTAGTTCATTAAGGAATTAATTTTTTTTTGAATGAAATTTTCAAAAACTAGAAGTACCCATAAAATTTTATTTTACCTATGTGTGAAAACTAGACTTCATGGAAAACATGTATATGTGAGGTTAAATTATAAGGTGAATCGGAAAAATATAAAATTCCACCAAATAAGTAGTGAGCATACTTCAGTGGGGAGAGAGTAGTGAGCATTCAAATTCTAATTGGTTGTAATCTAAGAGGGAAAGTGAGTTAGCTACAAAAATTATAATAGCGGTGTGATTTTTTGGATTTGGTACGTTGAAACATCGAATTTGTAATATCCTTGGATGTAAACTAATGTAGCTGAAGAAAGTAATATTTATGTCATTGATCCATGCTTTCATTTCTGCTAATACATTTCTATAGGAAAGGGAGAGAAGAGTATTATTGTTTAAAAAAACATTATCAAAATGGGAAATAGTTAATCTATCATAACTTTTCTAAAATAGTGGGTGTCCTAGATCCAACTATGTAGTGATTTTGATTACCATATTGTGTATATAGTTAATTATACAATATGAATTATAACCATTAGAGTTCAGACATTTCTACACCAAATATTTAATGGTAATTTTCCATATATTAATTATTATATGAGTAGGTTACAGTAGTTCTCATACTATAATCAGAACCTCGAGATACTATAACATTATTCTTAAAAATATTTCTTATGGTATAGATATAAATTAATGATTAGGCATAGTAGATGTTTGAATATCATTTTTTGGGGATCATAATCATTGATAACACTTCTCATGATGTTCACACTTGGTGATCTTTAGAGGCGAGATCATGATGGAAGACCCACTAATAGGAACACCACATGTTTTGGGATTCATTGGACGTTTCTACTTATGATCATGTGTAATGGTATCCTAACTTGAGATAATTACTAATGTATTCCATTTGATTGAATTCTTTTATGAAAGATAAAAATCATGATATTGAAATTATAATGAGGTAGATTGGGTGGGGAGGGTCACTGGTGGCATGACATTGGTTGATTGGTCAAGAAAGTACTTTTCACATCTAGATAATGGAAGTAATATATATATAGCCTTGTTGATTAAGAAGGTAGTACCTTCATAACACTATGGCCACGATAGTCGAGGTTAAATCAATCTGGTTAGATTAACAAAGAATAAGAAAAGAAAAGGGCGATGACATGGGTGTGTGTCATACTTTATGAGATATTAAAGAAAAAGTGATTATACTACACAGTGCATGTTCGTAGGTTGCTCTTCACTGCTGTTGCAATCCTTATCTTTTTAGGTTCCATGATGGGTTGCTAGATCCCACTATTAGCATGTGAATACTATTCACTTCTATCAAGATAAGGGCTTAGAGGGTCACACACAATAGCATATTTAATTATCTTCCTTGTTCTATAGAATATGTATATTTGAGATAAAGGGCCCCACTATTAGGGATCAAGATTTTTCAATAGAGATACGATAACTAATGAATTAAATAAATTTATACTATTTAAGTGACGAATAATGAGCATTGAATTTATTTATTAATTTTTTACGAGTTTTAAAGATAATACATGAAAATATTAATTGTATAAATATTTGTTTAATACATTCAAGGTTCAATTAATATATTTTGGAAGTATGAGTTGGGTTAATGGATCGAGTATTATCGTGAATGATAATTATTATATTATGTAAAATTGATAAAAAAATAAACTTTATGATTCAATTTAATAGTCAGAATATTATTTATATAGTGTCTTCATTGTTCAAGGGCCGAGTTTGCATTTCTAGGTGATTCTATTTCACACAATTAATAGAGGATAAGATGTATTTTCCAATGAATATTCATGGTCTCCCTCTCTATACTTCTCTATATTGAATTCTAGAGAGAGATGATCTGGATCTAGGGTCTCATATCGGTATCTCTCAAATGCATTGCAAGCAAGGTGATGCAGTGATTGTCGGAGCATTCAAGGCATCGTCAGAAAATCTGTTCTAGCACCCCTTTTGATGATAAGAAATTCCTCAAATTTTATAAGCACATGTGGATTATCTAGAAGAATTTGTATTTGGACTCTTCGAGCAGTGACCACCAATGATGAGAATACATCCTGTGAGAATTCAGATCTAAACTAGGTATTTTTTTTGATTTATTTTTGTGCTTAAAACTATAAATGAAAGATACTTATATTAAACCGGGCAATGATTCACTGTTATCGATGAGTTAACATCACAAATCAGTGAAAAATTCTAAATTCCTATTTTTGGGGCTTCTGTTGCATGAATGATACCTTTAATTGGTATCAAAGGGACGCATGAAGGTGTTTAACACAAAAAAATTAAATTTTCCACAAATGTTATAGAGGGTGTTGATAGAGTCCCAACTCCACATATGAATTTTCGATCCAACATCGGATGACCAAGCTATGGCCATTCAATGTTTGAAATACGGATTGAAAACACATTATAGGTTTTAATCCAAGAGAATTACCGGTGAATTCAATCACCAACCTGAGTTCCCATAGCCACAATAGGGTTCTCCAACATTGGTATATTAATATAATTAATTTTACTAATTATTTAATTTATTTATTTAATTAATATAATTAGTTAATTAATTACTTTTAATTAGTATTTTTAATAGAGAGGAGAAATTTACACCCAATTGGGTTTTGAAATTGTTTGGGAGGTTATCTTTTTCTTTTTGGTCAAAGCCTACAGTCAGAATTTTAATTAAAAAAATTGTTGTGGGGTTGGGTTATCTCATAATCTAAATGAAATAAAGTCGAAAAATTAGGGCTGAGCAGCCCCCAGTCTCCTCGCCCGGCCACTATACCACCCCGTCTAGTTGACCTACCAACCTCCACCAGCCGGTCTTCCCTCCTCAAAGTGGCCTTCCACTGTCACCCTCCTTTCTCTACGAATAAGCCCACAACCGCAGACCCCTGGTCAGCCGACCTCTTTACAACACCCAACCTATGGCTCAATCAATATGCGACCCCCTCCTATCACTGATCCCGCCGCCTTCCTATATCTAAATGGGACATACTCCATTATCACCTCGATGATTCCCCATCTGGCCGCAGGGAAATGTGGCTCCCCATTTCAATAAGATCGCGGTCTCGCTGGTGCTGGCTACACTGGAACCACACATTTATGGCCTGCATCTACAGGGCACCATCCCTCTGCCGCTATCAGCTATCCGATGTGTGCCTCTTCCACAACAACCTAGATCCATGGAGACCTACATCATGGTGAATCCTACTAGTTGGTTCCCTTTTTTGTACCATGCACCTCCATCTCGGATGTCCAATAAGATTTTTTAATTCTACTAAAAAATATTGAATTAAAAAACAATGTATTTTTTAATTCAATTATAATTTCCTTAAGTATAATGTAATGAAATTTTAATTTTAATCATTCATTCTACATTTATTTTAAAATATCAAGTTAATATGTACTGACTGGTCATGAGCTATGGACCTACCAATGCATGTCTATTTATCTTGTTTAATTATTTCATTTTTATTTGTAATAATTACTTAATAAATAGTGATCTGAATATCATCTTTGAGTTATTATATGTACATGGGCTTTCATGTACACTTCAAAGTTGTATGTATACCTCTTATTTTTCCTCACCTGCAAGCAAGTATTATTTTATAATGATGATATGAAAAGTGACGCACTTCACGTCATATGATGGTGATGCACCAGAGATGATATGGATGCATTGGATGTGAGTTCTTGCAATTAGAGTTTCAAGCAACACAACTCAAGTTAATTACCCTAGGGTCTAAGTTGAACCATTTTTCACACAATAGACCAATTATTAAAATAATCTCATGATTAGGTCGCCATATTTTTCATTGTTTATAATTTTTGTGTATGCATAGTTAACGTGCGAACAAATAGAATAGTAAAGAATCATGCAAGATAGAATGAACATGTGACACGATAGATTTTTCTATTTCATGCATGGTCAGTTGTGAGTGTGATCACATTTGTACATGCTATGAATATAGAATATTATTTGTTTCATCACATTAATAACACAAAAAACCCTTAAAGAAATATTAAGCTTAAATAACCTTTCATCATTCGACATTGAACAAAACTAGCCATTCATGATGCTCGTCATGCCAAAGCTGAGGGTTTCTCCTACAACCGGGGAATTGTAATAAGATTGATGAGTTAACTTAACTAAATTTTCAACAAAAAAGTAGCGAATTCTAGCTTTTTGTAATTTTAGAGGCATGGGTTGAGTAAATCAAGTAACAAATTATGAAGCTAGAACTTCACTCAATAGATTAGAGAACTATGAGTTCACACAGTTGTCCAACCAAATGCCTACATTGAACCCTCTATGCAATGATATATACGTATCTTATAGACTATGAGGGGAGGTCCAATGATTCTTTCCATTAGAATACTCAAGCGACATAGTATTCCAATTCAAGCACAGAGGGTTCCTAGAATTTTATAAAATAATTAGATACCTTTAATGATTTAATTACTTTATCAAAATGTCTAAACCAGTAATCATGATAAATTTACTCATCAACTATGATTTATTTTTGTAGAAAAATGAAAAATTATACCACATGTTTAAAAACATGATAAATAATGGACAAACTAAATTTCCTCATTAGTAGGAGTATCCAGGAATAGTATATTTTATTGCGCACAGTACTATTTGAAACTCAGGGTGATAGTGTCTTTATATCGGTTAAATTACCTCAGGAAGTGAGGGTGAAATTTCTTACAAGAGTCTAATGTACAAATCATGTGATTGATATTTCATTATGCAATCATAAATATTTTATTTTAGTTGTGGTCAATACATTGGACATTGATGGAATTATAATTAGTGTCATATCTAAGAGGATGGTAAGGAGAAACTGATCCAATGATATGAATAGGTAATGGTTACACTGGTTATGTGTAAATTGAAAGTAAGGTTATGATATTTCAATACATCCCATTGAAATATCATTTTCATCCCTTCACACAAGTCTCGTTTAAAGTTACAAAACCAACAAGTATTATGTATACGCTTCATTACATATAAAGGTAAGGTTCACCAAGGATTTATGAATATCAATGAAAGTTTCATCTTTGATTTGTATGAAGAATAATGTGAAAAACAAGGAAAAATGGTAAAGGAAAGTAATGCAAAGGGCACATTTGAAATACCCTTAAAATCAAGAGATATTAACATGCGGTTATTTACATTCCATATTATGAAATCATACTATTAAAGTCTAATCGTAATAAATTGAATTAAAGAAGAATGTTACTTCTTCTTCTCCATGAATATTCATCAATGTAAAGTTTTGATTTACATTATTGGGTATTCAATAAAATATGATTATTATGTATATGGATTGATATAAAATAACCGTGTTTGTATAAAAATATTATTATAAGTAAGGTGTATTCTCAAAGAGGCTGAGAAAGGGTGGTTCTTAAGTTAGCGATGAAATGCACATGACATCTATATTTCCAAGTGAATTATACTTGTATAAGTTTTAATGAGTATGAACAAAACATTTATTTCATGTGTCCTTTGAAACACACAGAAATTATTCTATGTCTATGAATTAATGTTGATTACTGTGTTAAAAAAACATGTGATAGTTCAAGTGATACGTGAATCCTAGTTAATAATAGGTACAACAACCCGAAGGCCCAAGGCTAAGTGGTACAAGCTCCTGCTTGGAATCCAAAAGCCCCTGGATCAAATCCGGGCAGGGAAGAAATTCCTGGGTACTATAGTAGTGCTGTAACAAGGCACTATAGCAGTGGTGGAACTATAGCAGTGGTGGTACTATAGCAGCAGAGGCGCTATAGCAGAACTATAGCAGGGGCGGTACTGTAGCAGGTAATATAGCATCACGGGTACTGTAGTAGTACTATTTACTCTGGGTTATTTTTTCCCAAAATAATGGGATTTCAAGCCGTGTTTATGGCTACTTGGCCTTGGGCCTTCGAGCTATGTAATGGGTATCCCTCTACCCAGACTAAAAATAGGTATTTGATTTAATAATAAATTGAGGATTTGTGCCCCAATCCATTAAAAAAATAGGCAATAAGTGATGAATATAAAAATGTAATACTTTTACCTAGTTGTGGAATGATAATTCTTTGTCATGAAAAACTAAAAGTGGAAATCAGTTTTATACCCTGTATGGTATTTAGGCTCGATACAGCTAAACACCTATTCTATTATTTACATATTTTGATTGGACAAAGAATCATTTATAAATAATTGTATATCTGAAAGTGTTCAGAATTATGTCAGATAGTGAGTGTGAACTATTTCAAGGGTAATCTAGCTGTATCTATATATTTTTAATATGATTTCTTTAAGTCATTAAGTAATATTATTGTGAAGTATGATATATGCATGGTCATAAGATATGAGTTTCTTCAGGCTGGCGTGATGAATAATATCTTGACCAAGCATTTGTCGATCATGATAATGTATAATTGAGTAATTTCTAAACACATATTACCTTATCTTCATCACTACATTGATTTTAATGAGGAGTGCCTATGAAGAAGTATTATATGTCAACATTGATAAATTTTGTTTCATGGAGTTATTCTTAATCCCACATTGTATACATCAGAGTTATGATGTAATGTGTATCAATCATTCAACTTGTAGAAACATCCATTATATTTAATTACATGCTTCCCAAATAACGGTGATATTCCACAACCATATGCCAAATATCATGAAAATTGGATACCATATAAGTCAAAGTATTATTATGGAAACCCATTATGTCATAAGGATTTGTGTTTGGAAACAAAAAGTTTTTTAGGAAATAAAAAAACTTTCATAAAGCTAAATATATTGCACATATATGTAATTATCCTCATGGTTGTTTAGGATATTAACTAAATTTATAATATTAAAGTGGAAGTCAAGTGATAAAATACATTTCTCTATAATGATGAACATATCTTTTGAGATAGTGGGAGCCAGATTGACATGGGTTTAGTCAATTCTAGAGATGCACAAATGGTTCGCAAAGGAACTAGTTCCACAAGATGATGTGGAACATGAATGTTCTAGAGACACATAATGTGTTGGAAGAATAAAACCATCATGATGGTTTTTTACACACTATAGAAGGTGATATATTATTCATCTAGAATAATAATCATGATGGTTTTTACACACTATAGAAGGTGATATATTATTCATCAAGAATAATAATTCGTACAAGTGAGAAGAATATTGGAATTATCTAAAAATTGCAAGACCAATTAAAAATTCAATTATGCATTCCATGTTTCAAAATTTAAATGGGGTTTAATATTTTGAATATTATGTTGGGTATTCCAGTGAAAATATACATGTATGATAAAATTGTAGTACTAATAAAGATCAATTGGTTACAACATGTAATTCTTCCAATGTCTATAATAATTTTACTTTTCATAGATAATTATTATGATAATTATATTGAGCATTAGATTTAATGCCCACCTATCATGAAAGGTGTCTATACGATGCAACCAAAAAGGGTTGGTCACATAAAAAAAATGCAAATAATGGTTGCATGTTACTAAAATATAGTTTAAGATTAAAGTAAGAAACTATATCATAGATGATTTGTTTGGAATCAATCATTACCATGTGTTTACTATAGGTTAGTGGTATCTCTAACATTTTCCATGTGAAATTAGTTTGGCAACATAGAGAAAAAATATTTGACTTCAAATTAGTTATGAACACAATGAAATTTATTCTCTAGTGGTTTACATAAAGTAGAAACCTATGTTCTAGGTAACGAGATCTATTGAGGTGGATGTAAAGGATTCTTGTACCTAGTCAATCATACATATAGTGACATTGTATTGAAAAATACAAGCTGGAACAATTAAACAAAGGAATTGTTGCCATTGTCACACAGCATGATCTCTCATGTTGACTTGTCTGATACATGAAAAAAGAGTAATTTGGTATGTTAAAATCCATATGCTAAATGAATGGGGCAATCAAACTAGCCATGATACATATAAAAACTAACATTTCTAGTATATAATTTATTGTAGTAAAATTTCAATTATATCCTAGATCACTGCAAGTGAATCAGTCATAACTATCTAATTGTACTTTAGCAAGTACAAAAGATATATACTTGGTAAGTGGAGAAGAAAGGATACTAGTTTTCAGGGGACACAAACTAGTCTTCCTTATATCAATGAAAACTAATATCATAGTTAGGATAAGGTTATGAGTGAGGAAACCTCATATAATCCATTTACAACCATACCTACATATACTGAGTACATTTAAAAATGTAAGGATGCTATGAAGTAGTTAAATGCAATTATTTGATCCAGTTATTAGAATTTAACATTGTAAATAACATTATGTAATGTATATCATGATTTTCTTAGTTACCAAGATGTCAATTTGTGACAATGGAAAAAAGAGATATACCCAGGGATACTATTTGTTGGGAAGTTTTATTCATTGAGATGGGGCCAAAAATAATAGATTTTCCATGTGGCAAAATCATGGAAGACGCAGTAACTAAAGCCATTACCCAGTAAAAACATGATCTTTATCTTGTGTGTAGATAACATGTTTGGTTAGAAAGATGTCTCTAGTGCAAGTGAGATTGTTTAAAAAGAAGGCTCTCTAGAACCAACTATATAGTTCTTCTGATTACCATATCATATGTAATTTTTTTTATACATGATGTATTCCTACCATTATTGTGTATAATTATCTGCATCCACTATTTAATGGAAATTTTCCATAGATTACATGTTATATCAAAAGAATATAGAAATTCACATACTATAATGAGAACCTTGAGATACTATGACCTTAATCTTAAATAAATATGCTACGGTCTAATATATCTTACTTATTGGACATAGTAGATGTTTGACTATCAGGTGTTGTGGGATCATAATCAATGAGACTTCTTCTCATGAAGTTCAAACATGATGATCTCTAGAGGTGAGATCATGAGGGTTGAACTTATAATAAGAACACCTCTTGTTTTTTCAGTCATTGGATGTTCCTATCTACAATCATGTGTAATGGTCTCCTGACATGAGATCATTACCACTGTATAACATTTGATTGTGTACTTTGATTCTAGAAAAAAAACCATGATATTCAAATCATGGTAAGGTAGTTTTTGTTAGGTGCATAATTGGAGGTATGGAATTGTTTGAATGGTAATGAAATGATTTGTTACTTATAGGTTATGGATATAATATATCTTGGTCCATAGTGATTAGGATGGTAGTAACCTTATAGTACTATGGATGTGGTAGTCGATGGTAAATCCATCCTAGGGGATCAACAAAAAATAAATCAAGAAAAGTTAAATGAAATGGGTGTGTGTCCAACTTTATGAGATATTAAAGAAAAGGATATTATATTACACAGTGCGTGTTCATAGGTTTTTTGATGCTGCTGTAAGAATCGTTATCTATTTATGGGTCCATGATTGTAACACACTGACACTAGAAGCTCAGAGCTGGTGCATTATTTTAATATATAGGCATGATTACAAGGAATCGAATCATGAAATACCGATTAGTTTAGTATTTTCGGAAAACTAGATACATTCATAGGTTCAACATTACAACATGAAATGAAAAAAGACAACATAAATTTTTTATTGAGAACATCCATAACTCTATGTTTATCTTTGAAGGTAATTCATAATAAATATCTTCATATCCTGATAAAATGAAACATAAGAAAGGGGTGAGAACAAACACTCAGTAAGGGTAAGCAACACAGTGGAAAATATCATAACATAATCATTATGCAAGTTGAATAACAAAAAACATAAGCCTTTAACAAAACATGAAGACAATATGGTAGGAAAAAGAGCTGAATAAACAATGCCATAATCATTGGTATTCTACTAGTCGAATAACCACATGAACCATCAATACTATTTTAATAATGAGAGAATTTCTTCTTCCAGACATTTTTAAACATATTTTCAAGTCCTGAGCCAAGATGTCTAAGAATTACTAAGGCCTCAGCCAAAACCATATATCAAATTTGGGAAAGGCCTCAACATTGTCCACATCTATTTGTCTCATGAGACCTACCGTTGCATCGAGGGGATATAAAGGACCCCACCAACCACATAATAAGTCCAATGTTTTCCTCATATGATTAGGGATAAACATAAACAACATATATATTAATATTGAAACTAACATATAAAATTTAAATATATTTTCCCAAACATTATGCTTAAACACTATCCATTCTGAGTTAATTGGTGAATGGTTTTAATATAGCATATCCACACTCAAAATTATCATAAAAAATTAAATTGAATATGGTATATGAAATAATAAGAGATAAATCTCAATTAAGTATAATATTCAACAAAGGATGTTGACATCGATGAAGAAAATTTTAAATGATACCGTTGAAAAATCTTTGAGAAAATAATCATTAATCATTTTAAAGTGTCCCATACCACCTTGAGACATTAAAATAACAATCCCATAGAATATCATGAGAAAAATGAGACTCTTGATATGATATAAAAAATGGAATTACATACACCAAAATTGAGAATTATGTGGGGAATAAGGAATTGAAGATAAAGTGCGATGAGAAAAATCCTTTTTAATTTGGAAAGAATAGTTCTTTTGAAAAATCCTTTATATTTTCCAGGAAATCAGTTTGTAAAAATGAATATCCCAAAAAATAAAATACCATAACATTAAAATTACATTTTAGGTATAAATGATGTCCCAATGAAGTGAAATCATGTATAAAGTGTTCTTAATATTCATTAGAACAAAATCATTTTAGAGCATTTTAAGGAAAGTATTAATGAGAATATTAAAGTGGTAAGAAAAATTTGTTCTATTAAATATAGAAATTTTAAATGATAATTTTTCATGATAAAAATCGAGTTTTTATAAAAATAATGGTTGCTTAAAATAGATTCAGTTGTACACTTGAAAATAGGTCACAATTCAAAAATATAACTTAAATCAGGTTTGCATTCAAAAATAATTTCGAAAGATCCTTCTAAAACATATAAATACCCATAAAATGTAATGCCCCGACCCGAATTACCCAGATTCGGTGCATTATTACATAACATTGAAATGATCACAAGAAAGATCAAGTCTCGAAAGACTGATTAGTTTAGTATCTTTGGAATAACTAGATACATTCATAAAGTTTTCATTACATAATAAAATGAAAAACTACAACAATATAGACTCCATAGTCCACACTCTTATCCCCTCATACTATCCCTGTAGGTCATTCATAAAATACTTCTTCACATCCTGGGAAAAATAAAACATAGAAAGGGGTGAGCTCAAATGCCCAGTAAGGATAACAATATAGAAGAAACTTTCATAAATAAGCATAAACATTTTAGGAAATGTATAACTAAAACAAAATCCTTTTAAAACATGAACTTAAGCATAATATGGCATAAATAAAATGAAATAATTCCATATACTTATTCACAAGGATATTCTACTAGTCGAATAATCACATGCAATATCAATAAGCACTTTCATAATGATGGAATGCATAATGCCAAACTATCAAAACCACATAGCCAGGGCCTCGTGCCAAGAATAAAAATATGATTTTGTCAAGGCCTTGTGCCAAGAAACTAGTTTGTCTCATGAGACCTACTGATACATCTAGGAGCTATAGATGGCTCCACCTTTCACTTATTAAGTCCAATGCATTCCCATATGAAAAGGATTAAACATAACATAAACATTCAAATTAAAACTAGCATACGAAATGTAAATACTTCATCCATAAACCATGAATGGTATAAAAATAACACATCCACAGTCAAACATATCACAAAACCTTCAATACAATATAGAAGTTTTGTATCATAATAAATCAACTTCAAATAATCTTAAAATCCATCAAAGGATGTTGACATAGATGAAATCAAAACTATTTGAGAGAAATATCTCTTTTTCTGAATTCATTTAAAAGTCACATAATTATAAAATAAAACATTTACTTTGAAAATTTTCTGATAATATTGTAAAGTAAGCTTCAAAGATTTTATAATGGTGGAAAATATCCGGACCCGTCGCATATGTTAAAAAAAGACATTCTTACCTTAATTTTGTCGAAAAGGTTAAAAAGGACCATATTTGGAAAACAGCGGAAATATTCCTTTATAAACCTCTTATAAAAATTCAAAGAAGGGTATAAATGACTTTAACCCATATTATATTAAATATTAAAAATGTTTTGAAATACATTTTTAAGAAACATGGATGTGGATGATAAAGAAGTCCCAGTAGATTATTACGTACAAACAATCTCGGATAATGAAGAGATTGCGAAATAAACCCTTACCTTGTACTTTTCTTTGGTTGGGGGTAGGTTAACCTCCTGTATAATTGATAAATAATTTTTATTAAATTATAAAAGAATCATATACATTAATATGATATCATATATGATCTTTTAACATTTCATTGTTAATAATATTTTAGTATTATCGTCGTTTTGGGTGTTAACTTACTCGTATATGTTTTGTTACATAAGCTGTGTTTGTTATGAATAAGTTGTATCTTATTTATATACAGAATGATATCAAGTCCTTAAAAATTATTTTTAAATCATCAAATGATAATTATACATGAATGGATATGATGGATAATGAATCTCATCGCGTTCGTGGAGACAGTAGTCCGTACGTACGCACACGTGACCATATCATTCTTTTGATATTAAAATAATATATAATTGGATGGTATATCATATATACAGAATCATTATCATGTTATATTTATTATTTACTTGAATTACACATCATTATTATACCCATCCAAGTAATAATTTATTGAATAACAATTAAACCACGACGTGGAGATGGTAAGCCATACGTACGCACGTATGGTGACATGTCATTCAAAGGATGGATAAAATACTGAATATAGTTGTACCATTTTTATAATAATATCACTGTATATATAAGATACTGGAGTTATTATTTTATAATGATCATAAAAATGAAAGTATAAGTTGAAGAAGAAAGGAACTTGAAATGGGGTGGTGAAAAAATTACCTCTTCTTCGGGTTCTTCCTTTTGATTTGATCAAAATGGCTCTTTAGGTTGGCTTTCTGATCAAACTAAGGCCTCTAGGTTTATGTGAGGGAAGTTGAGACAGTATTTGGGCAGGGGTTGGATGAGCTAAAAGGCTTTGAATGTGTGAATTAGTGAGAAGTAGAGTGCCCTTTTATAAGAGGGGTGAGGGGCTCTTTTAGAAAAGCTAGAAATATTATTTTATAATAAATTCATATCTAGTTTCTAATGGCTCCAAAGTGTATTATTTAAAGTTTAAGGCGGGGATTGGTTGAAAACGACTAAAAAAATAAAATTAAGAAAGGTTTGGTCATTATATTAACCTTATCTTTTAGTTTTAACTCTTAGTTAATTAGTTTGACACTTACCATGTCACTTTGTATTTAAATATTATATAGTTAATAAAGTTACTATATACCTCCAAGAGACCCTCCAAGATGTCCATTAATGATACAACTATAATGATATAAGTCTCTTGGAATAACCTTAGATTTTTAGGAATTGAATATAAATTAATAATATAATATTTGTTTTTAAAAATCTTCTATGTTAATTTTGACACTATTGGGTATTTTGTTTTTGATAAATTCATAATAGCATTATTAATTCAAAAAAAAATTATATAATAAATTCTAATATGTAATATTAACCTATAAAATTAGTGTAATTCATAAAAAGTCTCAAATTACATTTATTTTGATATTTATAATGTCAATTATTTTAATATTTCATTAATTATGTAATTACTGCATCACCATTGTGTCATAAATAAATTAAATTATTTAATGACTAAAAATTATAGATAAAATACCATTATGTAGGAAATATTTTTATCTTTCTAATGAATATTTAAAATAGAATTTATCTTATGTATAACCCTATATTAAACATGTTTTAGTAAATAAAGTTTGATTTTAACTCTTTTAACTCTTCTTTGAATTAAATAATAATAAATGTCCTAATCTAATACCATTGGACCTAAATGATAATATTTTTTTTAAGGATGTTTTTGGTCGAGATACACTTGTCAAATAGAATTAGGAGATGTGTTAGGGTAATATTAATATCATTTTTACCCTTAATTACCCAATTTACTTTTATCCGTGGTAAATAAAAGTAAAAAGTTACTATTCACCAAAAATTATTTTCATCTCATTGAGCCACATTTTACTCCTTGATATTAACCGTGTCACTCAGATTTTCGAAATTCCACTCACAGAAGAGGTAAAATTATGTTTTATGTGAATTTCCAAATTCTATTAGGAGGTGGGTAAAAGACGCTGAAAAGTTCAATAAAATTTTCATATATCTGAAATTTTTCTAAACTAACTCCAATTAATTACATTGATCTTATATAGGTATTATGTATATATTTCAATCTTAATTAAATTTAAATAAAATAAATAATTATTTAAATAAAAATTTGGTTTTAAATTATAGCACAATGTTTTTTTCACTATTAATCAAAAATTGAATGTTTTCAAAAAAATACCAAAATTTCACCCTAGGATAATTTCGATATTTCGAATCCAAAAATGAAGTCCATTTTGAATGATAAAATTTTTAAAATTTCAAAAAGTGGGTATTACTATTCATAAAGGCTAGTTTGATTGGTTGTGGTGTGTGTGTTAGAACTAGAAGTTGTGCACAACACACGCTACTGTATTATTCAAAGTAAAGCGTATCGTGGAAGCTTGGGGTGTTAAATTCTCCCCTCCTTTAAATAATTTCATCCTCAAAATTTATAGAATACTACCGCATGAAAAGACTTAGGTTATTCTTCATCATAGGTTCCTCAGGTTCCTACGTTTCCTCTTCTATATTATGGTTTCTCCACAATACTTTTACCAGATTAGTGATTTGGTTTCTCAGTACTTGTTCTCTCATATCAAGAATTTTAACGGGCTCTTCACAATAAGATAGATCGGGTTCCAGTTCTAATTCCTCATAGGTGAGTACATGCATTGGGTCAGACATGTATTTCCTCAACAGTGATACATGGAACAAATCGTGAACTTTGGAGAGACTTGGAGGCATTTCCAAATGGTAAGCTACAACCCCAATTCATTCTAGAATTTCTAAAGGTCCGATGTACCTAGGACTCAATTTACCCTTCTTACCGAAATGTATAACTCCCTTCCATGGAGATACCTTCAAGAAAACATGATCTCCTACCTGAAATTCCAAATCCTTCCTTCGGTTATCGGTATATCTCTTCTGCCTACTTTGAGATGCTTTGATGTGGTTTTGGATTACCTTTAACTTTTCCATTGTTTCCTCCTCCAATTCTGGGCCTGTATGTTTTCGTTCACCAATGTCATCCCAACAGGTTGGTGTGCGACATCTCTTTCCATATAACTCTTTATATGGTGCCATCGAAATACTCGAATGGAAGCTATTGTTATTGGAAAATTCTACTAGAGGTAAATATTGATCCCACATAACCTGAAAGTCAAGCGAGAAGGATCTCAACATGATTTCTAAGGTTTGAATAGTCCGTTCTGATTGTCTATCTGTTTTAGGATGGTAGGCAGTGCTCAATTGAAGTTCAGTATCCAGGGATTTCTGAAGACTCTTCCAGAATCTTGAAGTAAAATAGGGATCACAATCAGAAACAATCAATAGGGGTACTCCTTGAAGTTTCAACAATTAATTAATATACAGTCTTGCTAGACGTTCTAGTGGTAGATCTTATCTTATAGCAAGAAAATGTGGTAACCTGGTAAGACGATCAACAATATCCCATATTTCATTGTTCCTTCAAGGAGTCTTTGGTAGCCCCATGACAAAGTCCATCGTAATATTGTCCCATTTCCACTACGCTATGGGAAGAGGTTTCATGACTCCTCCAGACTGTTTCCTTCCAGATTTCACTTGTTGACAAACCATACATCTTGACACAAAATCAGCAATCTCCCTCTTCATGTTGTCCCACCAAAAACGTTCCTTCAAGTATCCATACATTTTGGTACTCCTAGGGTGTATAGAGAAATTGGAACTATGAGAATCGTCCAATAATTTCTTTTTTAGATCAGGTATATTGGGAACACAAAGTCTCTTCCCAAATTTCAAAATTCCATCTTCATACCCAAATTCATTCAATCTCCCATCATTCACAGCTTTAATCTTCTTTTTAAATTCTTCATCATTGGTCTAAGAACACTTAATCCTTTCTAGTAAAGATGGTTTGGCAACCATTTGAAAAATCACCGATGTTTCACCTTTCATGGTTATTCCCATGTCCATATTCACTAGATCCATGAAAATTGGATCGCTTTCAATTATCATATTGTTCAAAACTCCATGATCTTTTCTGATCAAAGCATATGCCACCTTATTTTCCTTCCCAAGGTGGTAGTGTATCGTACAATCATCATCCTTGAGTAATTCAAGCCATCTCCTTTGCCTCATGTTGAGTTTTTTTGTGAGAAAACATACTTCAAACTCTTATGATCAGTATAAATCTCACATTTTTCACCATAGAGGTAGTGCCTCCATATCTTCAAATCAAAGATCACAGCTGCTAACTCGAGATCATGAGTAGGATAGTTTTTCTCATGAATTTTCAATTGTCGCGATGCATAGACAATAACCCTATCATTCTGCATAAGGACACAACCAAGTCCTTTCTTCGATGCATGACTATAAATAACGAACCCATCATTCCCAGATTGTAGAGTCAATATAAGATCATTGACTAATATTCTCCTAAGTTCTTCAATACATTATTCACACTCTTTTGTCCAAACAAATTTAACCCCCTTACATGTGATCTTTGTTAATGGGTTAGCCAATCGGGAAAAATTCAAGACGAAACGTCGATAATAACCTGCTAAACCGATAAAACTGCATACCTCAGTTATAATCATAAGTGCTGGCCATTTTTGGATTGCCTTAGTCTTAGAAGGATCAACATAGATTCCATATTTTGAGACAATATTTCCAAGAAACAAAATCTCTTGAATCCAGAATTCACACTTGCTAAACTTCCCATATAATTCATGTCTTCTCAGAGTCTTTAGAATAATGCACAAGTGGTTTTCATGATCATCGTAGCTTTTGGAGTATACAAAGATATCATCAATAAATAAATCCACAAAATCATCATGATATTCCTTGAAAACACTATTCATTAGTTCCATGAATACAGAGGATGCATTAGTCAGCCCAAAAGGCATTACCGTAAACTTGTAATGCCCGTACCTTTTTCAAAATTTTGTCTTCGGAATGTCTTCCTTCTTCACACACAACTAATGGTATCCAGATCAATGTTAAATCTTTGAAAAGTATTGAGCTCCATGCAGTTGGTCAAATAAATCATCAATGTGAGGTAGGGGATACTTGTTCTTTATTGTTATAGCATTGATCTACCTGTAGTTGATACATAACCTCATAGATCCATCTTTCTTTTTAACAAAAAAACAAGCCCCCCCCCCCCCAATGGAGAAACACTAGGGCGAATAAATCCCTTATTACTCAATTCCTCTAGTTGTTTCTTTAGTTCAACTAATTCCACAGTGGCCATTCTATAAGGGGTCTTCAATATAGTCCTTGATCCAGGAATTAAATCAATGGAAAACTCATCTTCTCGTTCTGGAGGATGTCCAGGTAAATCTTCCGGAAACACTTCTACATATTCTTTCACAATAGGTACATCCTCTATTTGAACATTCCTTCCCTCACCCATAGTCATTTCATTATCTTCCTCCCCAATAATTGAATTTAGTTGAGCTACTGGGGGTGGATCTAGATAAGAATTAGGTGGTGGCGATTCTGCTCTAAAGATAAGGTGTTCTTTATCATGATCATCAAAAATCGTTACATCCTTCTTCTTACAATAAATCTTCACATCATGGTTTGAAAGCCAATCTATACCGAGTATTATATCAAAATTAATCATAGCTATGACGATGAGATCAACGGATAAAGAACATTTATTTTCTCTAATAGGGACTGATTCACAAAACTTTGTTGAAAGGATACTTTCTTTAGGAGTTTTAACTGACAAATACCTTGTTAAATAAAATTGGAAATATCTAATTTTATTAGAAAACTGGGAAGATATGAAACAATGCGATGATCCAGAATCAAATAATGCATTTTCTAAACTTGAGGAAACCATTAAATTACCTGCCACCACGTCTTTCAAAGCTTCTACCTTAGTAGTAGTGATAGAATATGCTTGGCCTTGATCCCTTGGCCTTTTCTTAGGTATGTTCCCCTAACACTTAGGAAATTCATTTTCATAATGTCCCATCTACCTGTAATTATAGCATTGAACATTGGTTGCTTCCTTCTTCCCCTTGCAATCACGAGCTTGGTGGCCTTTTTCACCACACTTTTAACAGACTCCCATTCCTTTTAAACAAGTAACAGGGTGTTTCTTCCCACATTTACTGTAGGATGGATATTCATCGTTTACCTTAATCCCCTTACTTTCATTCCATAATTGATCAGTAGATCTATTCTTCTCTTTCTTTTCTTTAAAGTCATAAGACTTAGATAATTCCTTTTCTGTCTTGATAGCACATGAGCCAATGTCTTTGTACGACGAGATGGATTGTGAGAATAATGCTCAATGGAGAAATGGTTTTAACATATCAAAAAAACGATCAATATTAATTCTTGGGTTACATATATAATCTCCAGCATACATTTCTATCCTCGTAAAGTTAGCATCATACTCTGTGACATTCTCATCCTCCTTTTGTATAAGACTCAGAAATTGCCTTTCTATATCTGCTCAATGGTTATGAGGAAATTATTTTTCTAAAAATAGAACTTTGAACTCTCTCCATTAAATATTTGATACTTCATCATCTTCCATTGTGTTTTTAATCATTGACCACCATTGATTAGCATCTCCAGTGAGGCGATAAACTGCCTTGACAACTTTTTCCTTTTCACTACTCCTCAAAGCCTGAAATATTTTTGCTAGGGAACTTTTCCATTTCTCATCTACTAATGGATTTTTAATCCCATTGAATTTTGGTGGTTTCTTCCCCATGAAGCGATCTAACATTGATCCTCCACGTTGTGGATCAGGGTGCTCCATACGGGTAAGGTTATTATTCATAACCTGAGTGAGTTGTCCAAGTATGGTGATTTGTTAATCAGCACCAGTTGCATCACCAGCTCCACTATAATTATCTTGAGTAGGAGGGAAATCCCTATATGGAGTGCGTGCATTGATACAGTTTCCATTTCTTCCACTAGGCACTATTTCTAAACAATAGCATAAACTAGATCAATTTATGAATCAAAATACATAATTCCATACTTATAAAACACTTAATATAAATTGAACTATTTATGGATATAATCCATAATCATAAAAATGTTTTCTTTTAGGACGTATATAATTATAAATCCATCATAATGATTTGTAATGAAAATGAGAGTTATCCTAAGCATATCCCCCTGGAGTGTCGTATCCAAAAGTGCAAGAAGACCCGTTGTCATGCACCAGTTCCCATTCGAGTCTAGCTGAAAGCAGTGTTTTCAGGTTTTACCCCTAGGTACATCTGTGCCAGATCCGCCTCTACCTGCTTGTATCTAGACTGGGATGTATTGCCCAGAAAACTCACAAAATCTTTATAATACCAAAATTCTAGGAAGTTCTTCTATACTAATCATCACAGTACGTCTTAAATCTAGGTGCTCTAATCAGAGTTTATCTAAATCTAGCTTCCAAGGTTTGTACTAAACGTTCTCTGATACCAACTGTAACGCCCCGAACCTAGTTACCCAGAGTTGGTGCATTATTACATAACATTGGCATGATGCCAGAAAGATCAAGTCTCGAAAGACTGATTAGTTTAGTAGCCTTGAAATAACTATATACATTCATAAAGTTTACATTACTTCATAAAATGAAAAACTACAACAATATAGTCTCCATAGTCCACACTCTTATCCCCTCATACTATCCCTGAAAGTCATTAATAAAATACTTCTTCACATCCTGGGAAAAATAAAACATAGAAAGGGGTGAGCTCAAATGCCCAGTAAGGATGACAATATAGCAGAAACATTCATAAATAAGCATAAAAATTTAAGGAAATGTATAACTAAAACAAAATCCTTTTAAAACATGAACTTCAGAATAATATGAAAGAAATAAAATGAAATAATTCTATATACTTATTCACATGGATATTCTACTAGTCGAATAATCACATGCAATATCAATAACCATTTTCATAATGATGGAATGCATAATGTCATACTATCATAACCACGTAGCCAAGGCCTCATGCCAAGACTAAAAATAAGATTTTGTCAAGGCCTTGTTCCAAGACACTAGTTTGTCTTATGAGACCTACCGATGCATCGAGGAGTTATAGTGGGCTCTACCCGTCACTTATTAAGTCCAATTCATTCCTATATGAAAACGTTTAAACATAACATAAACATTCTTATTAAAATGAGAATACAAAATATAAATACATCATCCATAAACCATTAATGGTATAAAAATAACACATCCACAGTCAAACATATCACAAAACCTTCAATACAATATATAAGTTTTGTATAATAATACATCAACTTCAAATAATCTTATAATCCATCAAATGATGTTGACATAGATGAAATCAAAACTATTTGAGAGAAATATCTCTTTCTTTGAATTCATTTAAAAGTAACATAAGTATAAAATAAAACGTTTAATTTGAAAATTTTCTTATAATCCTGTAAGGGAAGCATAAAATATTTTATAACGGCGGAAAATTGCCGCACCCGCCGCATAAGTTAAAAAAAGACATTCTTACCTTAATTCTGTCGAAAAGGCTAAAAAGGACCTTGTGAGGAAAACGACAGAAATATTACTTTATAAACCACTTATAAAAAGTCAAAAAAGGGTAAAAATGACTTTAACCCATATTCTAGTAAATATAAAAAATGTTTTGAAATACATTTTTGAGAAACATGGATGTGTATGATAAAGAAGTCCCACTATATTATTACGTATAAACAACCTCAGATAATGAAGAGGTTGCGAAATAAACCCTTACCTTGTACTTTTACTTGGTTGGGGGTAGGTTAAACTCTTGTATAATGGTTAAATAATTGTTATTAAATTATAGAAGAATCATATACATTAATATGATATCATATATGATCTTTTAACATTGCTTTGTTAATAATATCTTAGTATTATCGTCGTTTCGGGTGTCAACTTACTCGCATAAGTTTTGTTACAAAATCCTGGTTTGTTATGCATAGTTTGTATCTTATTTATATCCAGAATGATATCAAGTCCTTAAACATTATTTTTAAATCCTAAAATGATAATTCTACTTGAATGGATACGATGGAGAATGAATCTCATCGCATTCGTGGAGACGGTAGTCCGTACGTACGCACGAGCGACAATATCATTCTTTTGATATTAAAATAATATATAATTGGATGGTATATCATATATACAGAATAATTATCATGTTATATTTATTATTTACATGAATTACACATCATTATTATAACCATCCAAATAATAATTTATTGAATAACAATTACACCACGACGTGGAGACGGCAGGCCGTACATACGCTCGTATGGTGACATGTCATTCAAAGGATGGATAGAATACTGATTATGGTTGTACAATATTTATAATAACATCACAGTATATATAAGATACTGGAGTTATTTTTTTATAATGGTAATAACAAAGAAAGAATAAGTTTAAGAAGAAAGGAACTTGAAAAAGGGTGGTGAAAACATTATCTCTTCTTCGGGTTCTTCCTTTTGATTTGATCAAAAGGGATCCTTAGGATGGCTTTCTGATCAAACTAAGATAGCTAGGTTGAAGTGAGGGAAGTAGAGAGAGTATTTGGGTAGGGTTTGGCCAATCAAAAGGGCTTTTAATGTGTTAATTAGTGAGAATGAGGAGTACCCTTTTATAAGAGGGGTGAGGGGCACCTTTGGAAAAGCTAGAAATATTATTTTATAATAAATTCATATTCGGTTTATAATGGAACCAAAGTGGATTATTTAAAGTTTAATGTGGGGATGGGTTGAAAACCACTCAAACAATAGAATTTAGACAGGTTTGGTTCATTATATTAACCTTATCTTTTAGTTTTAACTCTTAGTTAATTAGTTTGACACTTACCATGTCACTTTGTATTTTATATTATATAGGTAATAAACATACTATATACCACCAAGGGACCCCCAAGTGGTCCATTAATGATATTAATATCATGATATAAGTCTCTTTTAGGAACCTTAGATGTTTAGTAATTGAATATAAATTAATAATATAATATTTGTTTTAACAACTCTTTTATATCCATTTTGACACTATTGGGTATTTTGTTTTTGATAAATTCATAACAGAATTATTATTTCGAAAACAATTTATATAATCAATCCTAATATGTCATATTAACCTATAAAATTAGTGGAATTCATAAAAAGTCTCAAATTACATTTATTTGGACATTTATAATATCAATTATTTTAATATTTCATTAATTAGGTATTTACTGCATCACCATTGTGTCATAAATAAATTAAATTATTTAATCTATAAAAATTATAAATAAAATACCATTATGTAGAAAATATTTTTATCTTTGTAATGAATATATACAATTGAATTTATCTCATGAATAACCCTATATTAAAAATGTTTTAGTAAATAAACATTGATTTTAACTCTTTTAACTCTTATTTGAATTAAATAATAATAAATGTCCTAATCTAATCCAAGTGGACCTAAATGATATTATTTTATTCCTAAGGATTTTTTGGTCGAGATACACTTGTCTAATAGAATTAGGACATGTGTTAGGGTAATATTAATATCATTTTTACCCTTAATTACCCTATTTACTTTTAACCGTGGTAAATAAAAGTAAAAAGTTACCATTTACCAAAAATTATTTTCATCTCATTGAACCACATTTAACTCCTTGATATTAACCGTGTCTCCTGGATTTTCAAAATTCCACTCACAAAAGAGGTAAAATTACTTTTTATGGGAATTTCCAAATTTTCCTAGGAGGTGGGTAAAAGACTGTGAAAAGTTCAATAAAATTTTTATATATCTAAAATTATTCTAAACTAACTCCAATTAATTAAAGTTAACTTATATAGGTATTATGTATCTATTTTTACCTTAATTAAATTTATATAAAATAAAAAATTATTTAAATAAAAATTTGGTTTTAAACTATAACTCAGTGTTTTTTTCATTATTCATCAAAAATTGAAAGTTTTTAGAAAAAAACCAAAATTTTACCCTAGGATAATTTTGATATTCCTAATCCAAAAATGAGGTCCATTTTGAAAGATAAAATTTGTAAAATATCGAAAAGTGGGTATTACTATTCATAACTATTAGTTTGATTGGTTGTGGTGTGTGTGATACAACTCGAAGTTCCGTACAACACACACTGCTGTATTATTCAAAGGAAAGTGTACCGTGGAAGCTTGGGGTGTTACATAAAATAATGAAGTATTATGGTTAGTAAAAATATATAAAACACACAAATAGAATTTATAAGTATTACATAATAATTCATCAAAATTTTATTGAGGTAATTAGACAAGAAAAGTAACCCGAATGAAAATAGAGGTTCAGGTGGAAAGCCCTTACCACTTTGTAACAAAACAATTCAAATGCCCCAAAATTTATAATATTAATACGATAAATTTAATACCATGAAAATATTTATATTCATGATATTTTGCATTAATGGGAAGTATAGATACACCATACACAAGTATTAGGATTGAATGTAGAAAATATTACGGAAATGGAAGTGGGATGAAGAAACACTTACCTTAAGTCCAAATGTGTACTGATATTGAACATAAGGTTATAGAATATAAAATTATACTTATTAATAACTTATTTCAAAACCTTTAATAAATTTATTTAGTTTATCATAATTCTTTTTAGTCCATTTATTTTCTTATTGATAAGTTATAATATTGAATTTTGTCGTTCCAGAGTGTTTGTTTTCTTGATTTTTATAATCGGTTCACTTGTTTTTAAGTAATGGAGTTCATGTGGAATGGATATAAATCTCCAAAATGGAATTTAAATATTATATATGAACATCCAGAAGTGTTTATGGTCATTTATATCATTTTTTACATGTAAAGAGTATGAATCATTAGATGAAATGTTAATGACATTCACTTAGATTATTTTTGCAGTATTTGGATTATTATGTTATAGTTTGGTCATATGGTTTAATAATATATATGTATACTGGTCCCTAAATATTTATTAGGTTATAATACATATATTATAGTCTGGTTCAACCATAAAATTGGTTTCATGACTAGTAAGGATGGATAAATTGAAGAACAAAACTTCATCGTCCACGAAGGTTATGAATTAGAACTTCATGGACGTTGATTTTGTTTATAAAATAAAAGGGAGAGAGTAAGAATATTAATGATGGTTATTACATTCACATAATATAATTCCTATATATATGATACTAGAGTTATCATGGTCATTTAGTTTGATTATTTTGAGATAGGATAACAAAAGAAGATAAATTGAAATGAAACTAAATGAGAAAGAATGGTGATTTACCTCTTGAAATTACATCCTTTTGAACCACCTTAAGGGAAGGTATTTTTGACTTTTTTTAAAGACCAAGAGCTTCTTGGACATGGAGAATGACTAGGGGAGGGTATTTGGGCAGATCATTTAGAATCTTTAAGGCTTATAAGAGTGGAGAGAAGAGGGAGTGAGGGGGGGGGTTATAGTGGAGGAGATGAGTAAAATTTGAATATTTTATTCATTATTTTATTATTTACCTCAAGAAAACCAATATTATTTTTCATGTGTCCCCTAGTAGTAATAAGTGCATGTGATTTAAAACCTAGTGGCCTTACATCACTTAAGATGTCATAAATATTGTATTTAACTGATAAATTCTATATATGATATTTTACCGTATTTCACTATTCATAAAAAATATAGGAATTTCAGAAAAATCCAAAAAATAAACCCTAACAAATTTTTGACGTGTAGAATTAAAAAATGAACTCCATTTTTCGAATATTATTTTCTAAATATTATTATTTTTTAAAATAACATCATAGTTAACTAAAAAAATAACCTTGTTAAAGGTATAATTAGTTTAATATCACAGTGAAAAATTAACTAAGATTTCATCATCTTATTAACTTAAGAAAATAAAATCATAATATTATTAACAATTAATATGGGTAATATTACTATTCATAAGGGTATGTTACTATTCACCCAAAAATCAACTTGGTTATATCAGACCCCAAATGACTTAATGATCACAACTCTAGATGAACATTTTTTGAAATTCAAAACATTGTAGAGGAAAAATTGTGTTACTGACTAGATTAGAAAATATGTTGTTTTGTAGGGACATAGTGTTTTATTCATTCTGAACTAAATCTATTTTTAAATTCTTGGGGTGTTAAAATGAGGGTCATATATAATAGTGTATTCAAGAATCTTCCATATTCAGCTAAATATACATGTTAGATATGGTGGGTCCTACCAATGGGATTTGAGATTTGTCCAATGATATATGATTACCAATGGAATAAAAAAATTAGAATTATTCATGTTACGAATAATGAGAATTGAATTTATTTATTAAATATTTTTACATGTTTTAAAGTAAATACCTGAAAATATTAATTGAATGAATATTAGATTAATATATTCATGGTTCAATTAATTTTTTCGGGAAGTATGAGATGAGTTAATGGACCTGGTATTTACATGTAATATTTTTATTATATTATAGGAAAATTATAATAATTAAATTAAAATTTATGAATCATTTTAGTACTAAAAATTTTATTTATATGGTGTGTTAATTTTTTTGGGGCTGGGCAGGCATTTTTGGATGATTCTATTTCACATTATAAATATATGAGAAGAGGTATTTGATAATAACTATTAATAGACTCTCCATTTATCTACTCCTCTTTCTCATATTCTAGAGAGAGAGACTCTGGATATAAGAGGTCCTATCAAGATCTCTCTCATGCATCACAAGCAAGGCGATGCAATGATCATTGTAGCATTGAAGGCATTGTCGGAACTCCTCACTAGCACCTAACTTGGGAGGATCGATGCTCCCATAGATTTTATAATAATGTTTGGATGATCTTGAGGAATCCAAATTCAAATTTTTCGAGAAGCGGTCACTATTAATGAGAAGATGTCACGTGTGGATACGAATCTAAACTAGGTATTTTGTTGGTTTTATTTTTGTTCTTAAAAATCTTTATGTGGTAACCTCAGATTAAATTCGACATAAATTCACTGCCATTTGAAGATTTCACATCGTAAATCAGTGAATAATTTTAAAATCTCATTTTGGGGATTCAGCTGCGTTTTGAGCACCTTCAAACATGCTTCAAAACCCCTATCAGGATATTTAATCTGTTTGGGCTTACGATTGGTATTAAGGAAAAAGGTTAAATTTATTGTTTCTCTCTAAGTGGATTCAATAGAGGTTTTCAATCATAAATTGATTTCAAACATTCATAGAGAAAATTTTCAATTATAGAAGAATCAGATGTAGTACTCATTCCAATATTAATGAGTATATGTCTTTATGGCAGTAATGCATTGTATTTCGGCCAATGTGGAAAATTGTGCTTTATAAGAAGATGACTAAACATAATTGGATACTGATTCGATGGGAATCAATGATTTAGGGGGAGCCCTAACCAATAAAAATATTACAAATTTGTTGTCAGGTAAGCTATAACAATATATGGGGGAAATCGTCTAAATATTTATCAGGGAGTCTAAAAACTCAGAGAAGAAAATATGCAGGTTCTATTTAGTAACTAATAGGATATAGGGATGAACTATAATGTGTCTATTGATGCATTAGTTGACTGGGTTAATGTTATTGTGGAATACATGCACGTTCTATGAAAAATTATTGATGATATAAGAATTTTTGGGTGTATATTGAGAATAATTCTACCTTCGCTCAATATGAATGTGTTTTAAGAGAAAAATATTGGAACGATTTTACATTATGTAATATTCATAGTACTCTTATTTCATAAAATATGATAAATGATGATAACGAGTCTGTAGAAAAATGGATGTGCAAAGATGTAGGCATCAAGGCCATGAGAAACCTCACTATTAATGATGTGCAATAAGAAGATGAAATAGGTGAAGTCATGTCATTAATCTCCTCCAATTTGAAAAGTGTAAAAGGAAGGGTCATACGAAAACTCCAACTCGATTGTTTTCAATATAGAATGGTTTTTAAATCTTGTAGCATGTTTCCCAATGATGTATTTAGATGAGGATGATGATGATGTCAAAATTCCAATGAAAAATTATTCATCCTATGTGAAAAATATGATAAATTTTATGGTGAAATTATTCAAAAAAATTTCTTTTTTAATAAGGAATTGAATGTTCATAAGAATATAAGGTTGAAGAGATAAAAAAATGAAAAAGTCATAGAGAAAAATCTATGGTGCATGTTATAGGTAACTCCAATACTAGAGAACAAAGAGAATATGATAAAGAATAATTTGATGGAATAGATGATTACAAAGATGAACTAGAAGCCTCTCTTGACGATATGGATTTTTGGAGATCCAAAATAACGAAATCCAACTTTGTGGTTCATGATTCGAAACATTATATGTAGCTACATGATGATGATAATTACTATCTGAAAAAATTAAATTACAAAAATAAAGTCTTCAATGCTAGAGAACTTGAAAAAAATTGTTGATTATAAGTCAAAATTCATTAAAGGAAAAGATATATCAATGGTTTGAATAATACCATGAAATATCAAATCAATCCTATGTAAGAACATAATGAAAATGTTGTTGGACTATGAAAAAAAATATAGGATCAAGAAATACTCATGAATCCCAGTATGACATCAGAAAAACAGATCACATAGATGCCATAAAATATTAAAGTGAAGCCTATTGGTTCAACAGAATAGAATAAAAAATCATATCCAAATTATAAGGATAATATTGGGTTTGATCACAAATTTAAATATGTGGTGATTGATGTTATACCGAAAACCCCAAATCCATGGTTGAAAATTTATTTGGGCAAAAATTAGAATCAGAATACTCATAGAACCCAAGAAAGAACCTGTCCAACAATGATGTATAGTAATACACATCATATAATGTGTTATTATTGTGGTAAGATGGGACATTATCAAAATTTGTGTTCTATTTCCAACAGGTACTGAAGGGATAAAGAGAGGATAAGATGAAAACATAATGTTCAATATTCATAGAATAGTGTTGATGGTCAGTACTTCTGGTGTGAAGGATTTGGAAACATGTAAAGATATTTCTTATCAAAAATTCAGATGAATATGGTGAAGATAAACAAAATTGATCAGAAGAAGAAAATCAATGAATCATTTTGTGGGATGAAAATGAAAAATCTATTTACAACAATATATAATGAAGTTGGTATGTCATACTCTATCAAAGATCATGAATATCAGGCTACAACAGGTATGAATTCAGTGACATGGATAAAAAAGAAGTGATATAAAGAGGTAGTGGTTGTATATATTTCACTTAAAGCATTAGATAATTATGGGGTATGGATCCTTGATAGTAGTTTCTCATCCCATATGAAGATAAAATAATTAATATTTTACAAGAATAAAATTTGAAAAAAGGGCTTTTTCAAATTTGGAAATGCTAATTTCCCAGGTGTTATTTACCCAGGTATAGCCAAATTAGGGGGGGAAAGAAATTAGACATTACAATGTATTGGTTATTGAAGGGATTAGTCACAACTTTATTAGTGTCTGTCTACTATATGATTTAGGTAATGGTATAATAATTACTAAGAAGATGTGTATCTAAGGGAATAGATGGTGCATTTTTAGTAGGGAAAAATAATAAAGGGGAATCACTACCCTATGAGTGGAGAAGAATATATGTGAATTATATCAATGGAGGAAGAAAATAGATTATGTCATAAATGAAATGTCCATCTCTGTCAACCATCCATAGAAGATCTGGTAAAATTTGATTCAAATCAACATATCCCTAAGCTATCATGGTGATCGCACTCACTTGTATGATTCTTGTCCGGAAGGGAATATTATATTCTTTTCATTAATGATTCCAGTAGTATGAAATATGTATTAGTAATACACACATGTACTATGCATTCAATTACTAAAAACAACATTGGATGAAATCCAAAATGGTTATTGGATATTAGATTCAAAATTTTCATACTGATTTTGGTATATAATTAAGAAACAACCATGTGGAATATTATCTAGAGAAACACATGATATGGAATCAAGTTTCAACAGTGATAACTACTCACCAAAATGAAGTGGTTGAGAGGAGAAATCAGATCATTTTCAAAATGGTGAAAACAATTCTTATTTAAAATGAAATTCTAGAGAAATTATGAAATGATGAAATCTTAACATCAATATACATATCTGACAATACTTTTTGTGTCCAAAAAATGAAAACACTATATACAAGATGTGTCATGGAATGAATCCAACATTAAAAAAAATTCAAATCATTATAGGTAAGGGTTTTATTCTCAAAAAATAGAACCAAAGGAAACTTTAATAACTTTAACATAAGAGGATATTAATGAGATACTCAAGAAAAGTAAAAACATATAAGTGATTCTATGGGGAAAGTAGTTGAAATCTATAATGTCATTGTACTAAATAATGAACAGATACTTCAACAAAATAGTTAAAAGTATCATGAGGAAAGATATGAGGAGTTAAGAAACTAAACGGTAGATAAATAGGTAAAAATTTATTTAGAAGAAGATATTGATGATGAGTAGGAGGAAGTGAAATACGTGTTCACATGGAAGAAGAAGAATCACGAAAAAATTGACAAGAAAAATATCATTGGTGATCAAGCAGCACCAGTTCAAACTTGGAGGAGGAATTTTTTACAAAAGATATCATTCCTATTTAAGGTATATCCAAATTGTTTTTAAGATGTGACCAGAAATGAGTATTATGACTAGGCTATGAAGGTAGATCTTGAACAAATTGGGAAGAATCAGACATGGGAGTTTGTTTCAAGACCAACAGATCCAAATTTCATCAGGACCAAATGCATATTTCACCCCAAGATGAATGGAGGTAGTACTATGATATGAAATTAAGAAATTATATTTTGAAAAAGTTACTACAATATAGAGGTCATCAATATTGATAAAATATTTTCACCTGTTGTGAGGCTAGAAGCAATTAGATTATTCTTGGGTGTAGTACTAGAAAAAAAGTTCATGGTTTTCCAAATGGATTTCAAGTCAATGTTTGTGAATTTAATTTTAGAATAAAAGTGTAACTCTATAGTATATATGGTTTTATCATTCATGAAGACAAGAAAATATTTTTTCAGCTGAGTAATGCACTATATGGGCTGAATCAAGCATAAAGAGGACATTATTCAGGGATTGAAAATTTCATGAAGAATCTCGATATTCAATGTGGTGAAGTAAAAAAAAATATATTTCAACTATAATATTATTCATAGATTTATTGTGCTGGTGTATATTATTGACATAATCATTCATGGATTAGATGAAGCAGAATGTAAACTTTTTGAATAATTCTATAATGCCGAGTTTAAAATGTCAATGATTGGTGAACTGATGTTTTTCTTGGTTTATTAGTGGCAGAAGCAATGAATCAAAAATTTATGTCCTAAAATAAATATGAAATAGAGGTTTTTGTGACTATTTTTAATAAATAATCCCAAGGAGATAGCGAGTCTAGTTTTACCTTGATGAAACAATAATATTATGATGAATGCAAAGTTGTTAATGTCACATCTGATAGGAATATCATTGGCAGTATATTGTAATTGACGGTGACAAGTCCTGAAAATATTTTACCACATGACAAAAAGAACAATATCAATATAATATCAATGAAATACAATTAATTTTAGTAATAATGAATATTTCAGTATATCATAGAAACTGTGGATTTTGGTTTTCCTTATAATGAAAAATATCAACAAGAGTTATTGGGATTTACAAATTTATATTGACCTGGATCAGAAAATGATAAAAAATAAACATTAGGTGGTTCATTATTTCATGGTGTACTATTTATTTCTTTGATAATAATGAATCAGGTTATTATTTTCATGGAGCATCATAGAATCCAAATTCATCATGGGTTCACAACCTCACAAACATTTATTTTGGATGAAGAATCATTTTAATGATATATGAGTTAAAGTGATGTTTATAATTGGGATCCATTACAATATTTCATGTTTTTTAAATCTTAGAATAAATCATGTCCATTACTCATGGAAAATTTACATTTCAACCAAGTATCAATTTATCATAGAGAATTTAGAGAATGGGTTGTGAAGTGGGATTATATTCCTAAAAAACTCTGTGTTGTGGAAATTATGATGAAGGCCTCAACCAAAGAGGCATTTTAGAGGAATAAAATAGATCATGGAGTTCATTTGAATTCCCACACCATAAAATGTGTGGATATGGGACCCCCTATCCTAAAGGGATGGGTTTTTCCCTTACGTACTGACATGTGTTCTTCACAATGATGCAACCACAGTGTAGAAAACATTGATTTTATTGGAAATGGTGGAGAAAATGTATTAATCAATATAGTTAATAATCTGATAGTGCTAGAAAATAATTAGGGAGTGTTTTAAAACTGATGATACTAAAAATGTTTGATCAAAGGTTATATATCACAATAGATGGGGTTATTAATTAAAGAAGTTGACTGGTTTTGGAGTTATGTGATTTGTTAATGAACATTTCATGATACTCCTGGTTCTCACACTAATAATGGATCAGGTTGTCTTAGATTGTTATTTGAGTAAATATTTGATTGTTAATAAAATTTTTGATGTATTTTTAACAAACCCAAAGGGAGAGATTATTTGGGAAAATATCTCAAGGTTCTGTCTTGCTATTCATGTGCCTATTATGTTTGTTTGAAAATCCATATGACTTCATTTCATTACAATTGGTGTTTTCAAATCAGATATATTTAATGTTTCACAAATTACCAAGGTTTTAAATATTTTTAGAACTCAAAATTGGAAGTTGTTCTATGTAAAAACAAGGTAATCCATTAATAAATGTATGCATACCACATTTCAAGTACACAAAATAGTAAACGTAAATCTGTATAGGTAATTTTCTATCATAATAGTGTCTTATAGTCTTCTGATCACACTACACAAACCTCAAATATGTTTATCTTTTTTAGATTTGAATAAATATTTGAGGATTTCACATTGTCTTCAATGGAATGAAAAAAAATGTTGTGGGATACGTTCACTTTAGTGGAATCATTTGTGGAATGAGGTAATTTATTGTGTTCCATGAATGAATTTTAACTTTTAGATGAAGGCAGTAAAATGATTCTATTGAAAAGGGTTTTATCTTTGCATACTACATGTCATGATCAGTTCGTGGTTATGGGTAATTTGAATAGGTGGTTTTGGTAATTTTTATTAATGGGGTTTTCTTGATTTATCTTCCTATATAAATAAACCCAATCACATCATTGGGTAAATATAATTTCATTAGAGAATACAATTTCTGGTAGAATTTGGATAATACTAAAGTAGTTGAAGAAGGAGGCATTCCGAGAAGGATGTTGTTCATTAATGGGGTTGTTCGCAAAGTAATCCATGAAGAGTGAATTTGTGAAAGATTTAGTTCAAGAAGATAATTTATAAAAGGTTTTGTGGGGAACTATTGGTTGCAATAGAAAAGGGTTCTTGAAGTGTCAACCATCCATGAAGAAAAGTCAGTCCACAAATCATTGTAATCTGTGAAGTACTTACAACACATGGTGAATCAAAGATCACGATGTGAGTAAGGTAGTTTGCGAAGGGACTAGAAACAAATCATGAATTTAATTTCTACAGACTAGTATTATGTGGGAAATTTTATTTATCTTATGGGGTGAAAGGGGACTTCATGGAACACTCATATATGTGTGAAACAATTCTATGGTCATTCATTATAATTTTTGACTCCACTAAATAAGTAATTAGAACACTTCAGTGGAGAGATAGTAGTGAGATTTCAAATTTTGATTAGATGTAAAATAGGAGGGATAGTGAGTATACTCCAAACATTTTTACAATAGTGTGATTGAGTGGATTTTTTATACAGGATTATTTTCATTTTTATGCATCTTGGATGTGGCCTAGTTTAGGTGAACCAAGAAAAATTGTTGTCTCTCATGTATGATTTCATTTCTTCTCATATATTTTTATTAGAATGAGATTGAATAGTGTTTTGTTTAATGATGAAATATGATCTATAAGGGGTACTAATTTTAATCTTTAACAACCTAATTCACCCCCTCAGGATATTTAGCCTATTTGGGAATATAATTACAAACGAGTTATACCATAAGTTTCTTGAAAAGAGATTTTCATTACTCAAAAGAGATAAAGATGTGAGAATGCCCATGAAAAATCTAAAAATTAGTTTTAAGGATAAGTTGCAACAACATCAATATTAGAGTTACTTTTTTGAGAGAATACCCTCAAAAATTATATTCACATTATAGAGAAAGAAGATCAACCCTATACCAAAAAAATTTGTATTCGGTTTGTTCTTATAATGAATGGAATTGAAGTAGAAACATGATCCTAGGAAAATATACTGAGGATATGTGTTGGTTATTTAAAATTTAATTCCAAATTATTAAGATATATTTATGTGTATTCATAAACATTTAACATCATGAAATTCATAATATAAATGTTTGACTAAGTTTATAATTAATGGGATACAAAATAATATGAATATTCCAAAAATTATTATTTTAGGTAAATTTGAATTATTATAAAATGCTCTAAATGGAGAGTCATTGAAAAACTATTTAATTTTAAATCTCTCATCCAAAGTAGGTAAAAATAAAATAATTACATAAATAGGGGCATTATTTCAAAATAAATGGCATTGAATTATTTTTTGGGAGCAGATTTAGAGTTGCTTCCTAAAACATCAATCCATACTTATAATTGAATGTTTTCAGACTATTTCTCAAAGTTGAAAATAGATTTTTTGGTTGATTTATTCTATAATATATTTACATCAGAATAGGTATCATCTGAGAAAATTGTTGGGATTCTTTTAAGAATGATAAAGAGTTATCATATCATTTGGTATAAAGTTCTATTGCTAATGGATAACCTTGTTGTATATATCAAGACTTATTTTTTTGTATGTTGGGAATGTATATTATAGAACTATAGTGGATTGGTTTATAGAACACCTCTTGAGTATGAGTTTATCCCATATTCAAAAGATCTCAATAATTATTATTAATAATGTGGAGAGAAATTTAAATTAATAATCTATGAGAAAGTGGAAGTGTTGGAATGAATACAAAACATATTGACACATAATTTAGAAGGTATATTAATCAAATACAAATGGAGTAATTATTGATACAACTTGGTGTTAGTAATATTTAATTACAAGAGATATCAACCTAATGTGAAGGAAAATCATATTTAAGTAGAAGATAACACAATAAATTTTTTCTTCATTATTTCAATATTATATTGGATGATGTTTCTTGAAATTACCATAAGGATTGGGGTCAAGCCCCTTTATTAAAAATGAAGAAAAAGAACACAGAAACCCCTTTTATACTAGGTAAGGGAAATCCCATTACATTCCCATGGGCCTAAAGGGATTATCCCCCCAAAAGCAGAGAAGGATAACCCAATATATGCCTGAAGGCCAGAGATAATTCAATGATCTCAAACCCACAAGGGATAATAATAGATTAAAAATAAGAATATGGTGTTGGATGTTAAATGTGACATTTCGAATTTAAAACCTAATATTGAGATAGGTCAACTAAGTCTCTTGATGTAGCCATGACATTTGCATGATTGGTCGGTTGTGACAAAAAAAAGAATGAATGATTCTAGGACCATACAAAATTTAGAATAAAAAATCACTTCCTCAATGTTTTATGAACTTACATGAAGAATAATGGTAAATAATATTAGATAATTCGATATATTATAGCTCCCATGGATAATATTGATGTCTTGATGATGATAATGATATATCTAAGCATGATCATGTACTAATTCTGAGAATATAAATATGGTGTAAGAAGATAAAATCATTCCAAGCAATGTGAATTTTTCACACGAGAAAAAATATCAAGATAATGGATATCATGATTCTTGCAAAGGTTTTATGTTTTGATGAGTAAAAAAGGAATAAAAATATAGATTATAGAAGATGATAGTTAATGAGTTGGAAAATGAAATTTTAGATTCACGTATGTGAATCATGTATGGAAATATCCATATATTGAATTATCTATATATCATAATTTTATTATATGAATACAAATATATACAAAACCAAATCTCTACATATGTAAATTTGGTTGGATGATTTATTTTGGGGGTGAATAGGCAGACCTGATTGTTATTTTATGGAAGAAGATGTTCATGTATTAGAATTTTGATATGTGATTGGGATATTTCAATAAAATATTATATATTAATTTAGTATTATATGTATACAAATAGGTTATAGATGTTAATTTTCATTTTCTATATATCATTCAATAAAATATATTTTATGTATTCAGAGAAATACCAAGAATAATTGTTCACATAACCAATGTTAGCATGTATTCAGTCCAAAATTTCATATACTATATTCATGAAAAATATTAAGTGATATTTTTGTAATGGTATTGAAAGATGGAATTCCCAAATTCTATTTTTTCAGATATTGAGTTAATCAATTATCATGACAATTCACATTGTGATTCTGCTGGAAATTTGAAGAATAATGAATAAATTCATGGATTGATTTTCACAATTAAATATTAAATCATGGGATGATAAATGAATTGTGCTTCAATGGAAAAATATATCATGATATGTGATGTCCTGATGTGGGAATCATAGAGAAGTAATATAAACAAAAGACTGCAGGCTGTGTGTTATAAGTAAAGGGATCTACGGATGAAAATAATACACATATAATATATAGGTGTAAATAAAATATTAATATATGTATTTTTATAGTTAACAGAGTGTGATATTTCTATATACCATGGAATGAAATTAGAAGGAAGATATGGGTCATTTTTTATGTTTTCAGAGAATGTTATAATAATTTCAATGACCTGAAAAATACCAAAAGTCCGATAAATCATGATCCATTAGAGATTGGTTACTGAATATCTAGGAGAATATGATTTAACAAAAAACAAAGAAATTCAAATATTGTATTTATGTGGTATTTTAAATATATAAGAAAAAAAGAAGAAAAAGAATAAGAACATATATTATGGTTCATGTTTAATTATTATATATATATATATAATTCATGCCAATGAAGAGGAGTATGGGAAGGTAGATAAGATGTTTGACACTAACCTTCAAGATATTATATTCTTGTGTTAAGAATAAATGAACATAACTCTATGAGAATCAACATATATATTTTTTATGCTTCGATTATATGAAGAATATTACTAGTTCATATAATATGAACTAAATAAAAACAAGATAAATAAAGAGGGAAAAGTAGAGGAGAAGATAAAAAACTGATGTTACATTGTATTTCACAGAAAGCAGAAGAATGAGAATTGGATGAGTGTTATATAATTTTGATAAGAAAAAGGGGTTTTATATATCATTTTTAATATAAAAAAATAATGATAAACACTCATAATTTTTATAATGATGATTGTGTGTTTAATTGTGCATCGGGAAAAAATAAGTGTTTTTTATTGATCTTGTGTATGTATCAAAGGAAGGAATAGACCCATTTTTCACACTAAATATCATCATAAGGTAATCGAGTAACTAGTTTGAAAATAATCACTATTGATATATTTAATAGAATATAGTAAAACACTTGTATCAAGGATATATCCTACCTATTTTTAATAGACATATTTTTTCTAGAAGGTCTTGTAGTTGTGTATTATTTCTCAATTTATAAAATTATTTTAATTTCTTAAGGAAATGGGAACCCTGTAAATAACCTATAAAAATATCTTGTTTGCTGACGAATGAATGATAGGTAAGAAAATATGATAATAAGGATCATAACCAGTCAAAGAGGTAATATGTTAAAAGGGTTAAATTAGTCTAAAATGGAACAAAAACTAATTTACCCCTATCATTGATTGGTATATCAAAAAGTGATCCTAACAATCCTGTATTAAGTGACATAAATAAAACTTAAGAAAATATATTTTATGTGAATTATATGTGTTAGAAATGATGTATATATATTATAATATTACCATTGGACTAATATTCATGCAACCATATATTATCAATCCAAGAATCTAGGGAAAGAAACTACATGAAATCATAAAATAATAAATGAGAAACAATGAATAATAGTCCCATCTCCTAGGTATCCCGATCATTCCATAAAACAAGTGATCATAATACTCCCTCATGAGGTTCATCACAAAACATAAGAGTTTATGATATCACATATCTACCATCTCCCAAATTTGTATGAAAAAAATAAAAATATTAGATACCCCTTTGGAATTACTCACCACCCCAAATAACTCAATTGATTAGTAAACCAATGGTTACTACTTGAACCCAAGTGAATCAACACATAAAATAGTGACTACTAATTAGAAAGCAATGTATATGGTGTTTACATGGAATGAATACACCCTTATACAAGAGTAAGAAATAGTGGAGAAATAACAAAAAATCATATATACTAGTAATAACAAGATTAAATTGGAGAATAAACCATATACATTTTTTAATACATTTTATACAAAATAATATTGTTACAACCTATATTATATAAATAATATTTTTTTGTTGAAATAAATGTCAGTTATAATAAATTATATAACATTATACACATATAACACATAAAGAAACCATACAAATTTTATTTCACTCTTTCAGATCATTAAATTAATCAGAATCATAACCAATGAAAATTCATATCATTATAAGGTTATAAAAAATATAATATAATAAAACTAGTATAAGGCCCCAGCCTTAAACCTTACTTAATCTTGAGTTATTACAAGATTACAAATTGAGGATCTTTTCAGGTTTAGAGTTTTAGAGATTTAGATCATGAAACTTTCATTACATTCCACATTTAAACAAAGTGGTTACATAAAAGACAGTATTCATTCTTCCCATCAACGGAAAAATATTTAAAATATAACACGTATTCTTTATTGAAACATCCTTGACACTATCATCACATCATGTACCTTTCCCTTGACCTGTGAAAAACATTTCAAAAACTTGGGATGAGCATAAAAAGCTCAGTAAGGGTTATAAAAATATGGAAAGGAAACATGAGTTCATATATACATAAGAATGAAATCATACTTTACCCATAAAACATAGGCACTTTAACATACCTCATCAAACCATGCATAAATCATAGAAAACATAAGACATAAAGGTAACTTGAGGCATTCATATCATTCTTACGTGGGGAGTAACCCTCTTGGTTACGTTTGGAATACCCATCACAGTATATTCCCTAAATCTCTTCGGAGAAACCTTAACGTTTCACTCCTTCGCGTTACCCAATGCATTGGAGAGCTATAACGGGCTCACCTGCCCTTAGTTTATCACGGAACCACCCGTTTTCATAACAATGCCCAAGAACCATAACATAAATGGGTCATATAAAACATGCATAAAGGAAACATAACATTTTGACATTTCAATCACAATATAACATTTTAGTATGTTGAAATATTGAATCCATTCAAAAAGAAACCATTTCCAAAACCATTTAAAACATTTAATAAAGAGATTTTTGAATAAAAGTGTCCCGTACCACCTTGAAGCTTAAAATTTTAAACCATTAATATTCATATAAATAAATCCTTAAAACCATTTAGAAAAAATGGATATTAATAAGAACAAATAATTAAAACATTTAAAATGATATTTTGGTTAAAGGGGTTTTACCAAAATTAGAGACACTTGAATACAATAGTTGAGGAATAACATTTAGTCAAAACTTTATAATATCATGAGAATAAATGTATTCATGATATAATACTCCAAAGGACAGTATATACACCATATAAGAGTGAAATGGTGCATAACAACAATGAACCCTCAATATAAATGTCAAATGTGATGAAATCCCTTATAAAGAAGGTATCCTTAAATTAAGGACAAATAAATCTCAAAAATATGTGTGACAAATATAAATACACCCAATATAAGTGAATATTAAGTGTAAAAAGGTCATTCACACATATTCAATGGACTACATATTCAATGACTACATGTTGAACCCAAAGAAATCGAAATTTGGTTAAAAAGTTCCCTTGACAGCCTAACGGCATCACATCAAAAAGAGTTGATGAGAGATAAAAAGAGTATCTCATCACTTGGAAATAAAATTTACATCAATAAGGATATATGAGAACATATCCCAACATAAAGTTATGTAAATTAAAAGACCCAACAAAAGAAGTCTTTTAAAAAAGAGGAGGGTGAAAGGTTCCCTTACCGACTTGGGTATCTTTCAAAACATACACCCCATGAAAGAAGGACAAAAGATAATTGATGTAAATACTCATAAACGAAAGTATATTACACAAAGAGTAGAATAATGGGCAGTACATACCCCACTCAAGGGAATTTGTGGCAAATGTAGCATAAATCTCACGGGAATAAATGTGAGATGAAAAATCCCTTACGAAAACTCGGCAGCCTAACGACGCCACATAAAACTTCCGAATATGGATTGATGAGATCAAATAGAGTATCTCATCACATTAAAATAAAATGTACAGAAATAGGAATATAAAATAACATCCCCCAAAATTACAAAGAGGAGCTTAAAAGAAGTGAAATAAAGGAGAGTACATAAAAAGAAGAGAGAGGTTAGATCTCTTACGAAAGTTTGGCAGCCTAACGGCGCCACTCAAAACTTCCAAAATGGATTGATGAGAGAGAATAGGGTCTCTCATCACATGAACATAAAAATTACAGTAGGAGTAATATAAAAGAACATCCCAATCATAAGAAAGATGAGATTAAAAGAAATGACATAAAAGAGTGTACTTAAAAAGAAAGAGAGTTGTAGGATCCCTTACCTCGGGTCCGACTTGACTCGATCGTTCTTTAATCTCCTGAATAATAAACTTGAGTTAATTTCTAATTCCTTAAGAACTTTTTTCAAGTTCATTATTACTTTTATACCACTTATTACCATGTCATAAACATTATGTAATCATTTAAGTTAATAATATTTGTTTTGCCGATATTTGGTTCTTAAGTCGAAAGTGGACTTCTTACAATTACATGTTGTTCGTGTAGCCAAATTTTTATTATATCCAGAATTGTATTAATTATGTAGATATCATATATGTCATATATATCCAGTACATTCATGCATTTATAACATTACATAATCATTTAGAGGTAAGAAATGAAATGCACCGTTCATGGAGACGGTAAGTCGTACGTACGCATGCACGCTACTTTCATTTCTATTTCGTATTTTATAGAATGGAATAATAATGATATAAAGGTATATTATAATTCAAGTATAATATCATATATAATATCATATTTCCATCCTTTATACATCCGACATATGGTATTTAACGAATCAAATCACTTTGAGGGGGCGGTAGTTCGCACTTCCATAAATGAAGATATCGCGTATACCCATAATGGAAGCCATAAAGGTAAGACAAAAAATAAAAAATACAGAAGCATAAATAAAACATAAACATATTATATATCATATATAAAAATATTGACATCATAATGGCCACCGTTGAGGGTGTTAAATGAGTATTGAACAATCATCGTTTCGGGAGGCCGAATTTCACCATCCACGGAAACCGTATGTTCTTTAACCATTTGATATAGTTGTGTGAGAGTGTAGCTCGAATAAATCTTATAAAAACATCCTAGTATATTGAAGATACTGGTTTTGTTACAAAAGAAGTAAATAAAAAGATTTTAGGGGGTTGGAGAAGCAAAATAAAACAAATGAACATGAGAGAATGAATTACCTTTAAAAGTGTAACTCCTTTTGATTTGAGCCTAAAGGCTTCCTTTGAAAGGATTCTTCCCAAAGGGAATCCTCTAGGATGAGTAGAGGGATGTTGAGAGAGTAAATGGGCATGGTTTGGCCGAGCCAAAGGCTTGAGTAGTGTGTTAAATGAGGTAGAGGTGGGGGCCTTTTATAAGAGGAGAGGGGGGGCACTTTTGGAAAGTAAAGAAATATTACTTTATTTGAAAATGTGTTTCGGTTTCAAAAGGTCCCAAATTGATATAATTAGTGTATAAGGTGATAATTCTTCGAAATACACTCATCCAATAAGTTTTGGACATGTTTTGTTCATAGATTTTACATTATCATTCCATTTTATTTAAATCGTCAAATAATGATGTCATCGCTGCATCATTATTATGTCATAAATAATTTAATTTATTTAATGTCTAAAAATTATATAAAAAATACTATGATGTAGGAAATATTTTTATATTTCCAATTAATATTTATAATCAAAAATATGACTTGTATAACCCCACTTAAAAATTGTTTTAGTAAAACAAATCATGTTTGTGTCAATTTTACTTTTACATTAAATAAAATGTTATTTATGTCATTTCCCAACCAAAGTGGATCCATGGGGTCCCCAAGTTGACCCATGGCTTGTCTTGGTCGGCCATGATACAACAAATGAGGGTAAGACATGTTTCAAGCTCATCTCATTTTATTAAAGCATTATTTTTACCTTAAACTACACTAATTACCACTAATCGCGATTTAAAACTTAATAAGTTACTATTCACCAAAAAATTATTTTAATCTCATTGAACCACATTTTACTTCTTAATGAAAACCATGAATGTCGGATTTTTGAAAATCAAAACACAATGATGGAAAAATTTCATTTAAACGGAAAATCAGTTTTTATAAGTACCACTTAGTGGTTTAACTATTCATCAAAAATTGAAGTTTTTCAGAAAAATCCCAAAAATTCACCCTAAGCTATATTTGAGATTCTGAATTCAAAAATGAAGTCCATTTTAAAAAATTCAAAACATATAAGTCACATTAATTAATTTAATAATTAATTCCCGCTGTCATGTCAAATAGCGTGTTTTATGAAACAATAAGTATCAAAAGATTGACACTAGTTTAAGTCTGATTTCAAAGTGAAATTGATTCCAACGAACACTATTTGATTTAATGGTAAAAATATTTTCTAATTTAACTTTAAAACCAATTCAAAATATAATCTAATCATATAAATAAATTAGATTAAAAAGTGGTTTTGAATTAAAATACAACATTTTACACTATTCATTAAAAAAAAGAACTTTATCGGAATGTTACCAAAAATTTACACAAAGTAAATTTTGATGTCCCGATTCTTAATAAGAGTTTTATTTGGTCCAAAAGAATGTATAAGAGTGATCAAAACTATATTTAATGACGGTTCGCCATCAAAAGGTGATAAGTGAACCTTTAGTGAAAACTAGGGCATATACGCCTAAAATTGAATTCTTTCCGTATTTTAAGCCATTATCTTTTATTGGATAAATGTAAAAACATTTAAAAACATATATAATCATATTTTAGTTATTTCTATCCATTCCCGCCATTAAAACGGCTACATGTTAACTACCATTTAAAATAATATTATTTTATTATTAGAGTGCAACGTAAGATTCCCAAGAAACTCGTTGTTGCGTGTTGGGTACGCCATCGAGCATAGCGTCCCCTTTAAAGTTATTTAAATATTTTATTCACAAATATGGTTAAATATGAAATGTCATATTCTTTATTTACCTGGGGTGTTACATCCTTCCCCCCTTTTGGGAATTGCGTCCTCGCAATTTTAAAATTGCGCTTGGAAACATCCTTGAAAGTCCCACATCGGAACAAAAGTCGGTAAAACAAACACTTTAAAATAATGAGAGATAAGTACAAAGGTCACCCGAGTTAACCCATACTAGGATTCCAAGTATGAAAATATAGACATGGAGGAAAAAACAAAGGGTCATGTTCTGATGGAGAGTGATAGAAAACATGTTTAGGAGAAAGTTAACCACGAGAAAATCACAAACTTGTGATGGGTTAAACGGTATTCGATTCCCCAGTAGGAAAAGTTAATAGACAACATTTTTGTTTTAAGTTACTTTTTATTGAGGAATTTATTCATAAGGAAACATAATCACTTATCATATTGACTTTCAACTTTTATTAGATTCCTTAGACAAACTCATATTTTCTCCAAAAGACGAGTATTTAGGAAGACTTGTTCACATTAAGAGTACTATAATCAACTTCTAGAGAATCACCTAATCCACAAAATAGAACTATATACTTCCCATGTATTTAACCAAAACCAAAACCAAAATGGCTAGTATAAGATCAGATAATCCAGAAAAGGATAACCCTTTATAAAAAGAAAATCTATTCTTAATCTCCAAAATTTGTCCAACAAAACCCAAAGTTCAACGAGGACCATTTGTCCATAAAATTCTTCAAAGTAAACCAAACTAAGATTGAAAACCAAATATTTGAAGGATTTAGTCACATAGTCTACCAAGTTAAATCATAACATTTATCTCCAAACAACATCAGTTGCTCCTAAAGTCTCACATTGAAAAGTAATTATCCTAATCACATATCCTCCAAAATCAACTTACTCTTAATTCATAAAATCATATAACTAAAAAGAATCGGTCAAACTAACCAGGGACTTCACGTAGTCCAGTGGTAGGCGATAAATACCAGTCGTACTTTGGTTGTGGGTTCGATTCCCGCAGCTTTGTCCGATGCGACGGGATGTCACACGGTCTGCGTGTTGTCCTTTTTCCAAAACTATATAATTCTTAAAACATTCCCCAAAATGAGATAAAATCTTCAAGAATAATCATAACATATTTTAACCTCAATTTTATCTCATGCCCTTCATTTTCCATCATATCATATAATAACCCATAATTACCTCAAAAGTAAGGATCATATAAACCCTAATGGTTACCTTAATAATTATTACCTGAATTTCCACATCGAGTTGGACATCTCGTACATGATGCATTAGAGAACTCACCAAGGTTCAAGTGGTTGATCATGACTCCTTGATAGTTGGTTTAGAAAAACCATGAGATTCCTCATTGAATCCCCCTTCTCATCGAGTATCTTAATCAGAGAACCACCACAGTTTCCTTCAAACCCATTGTCACTTTGGTGCCTGCTAGATCCATCCATTTACTAAAACCAAAAAGGTCAGTGTGAGTATATCAACAAAACCATCATGTACTAACGAGGAAGGTAAACACTAAGATATACTTACTCATTCACATTATCTAAAACTAGGGCTCTTTCTGAAATCCTAACCATTATTGTAATGTCACTTATGATTAAAGAATACCCTAACCTATAAAGTTATCTAAACCAACCTTTTATACCAACTATAAGGCCCCAGCCTTAAACCTTACTTAATCTTGAGTTATTACAAGATTACACATTGAGGATCTTTTCAGGTTTAGAGTTTTAGAGAATTAGATCATGAAACTTGCATTACATTCCACATTTAAACAAAGTGGTTACATAAAAGACAGTATTCATTCTTCCCATCAACGGAAACATATTTAAAATATAACACGTATTCTTTCTTGAAACATCCTTGACACTATCATCAAATCATGTACCTTTCCCTTGACCTATGAAAAACATTTCAAAAACTTGGGATGAGCATAAAAAGCTCAGTAAGGGTTATAAAAATATGGAAAGGAAACATGAGTTCATATATACATAAGAATGAAATCATACATTACCCATAACACATAGGCACTTTAACATACCTCATCAAACCATGAATAAATCATAGAAAACATAAGACATAAAGGTAACTTGAGCCATTCATATCATTCTTACGTGGGGAGTAACCCTCTTGGTTACATTTGGAATACCCATCACAGCATATTCCCTAAATCTCTTCCGAGAAACCTTAACGTTTCACTCCTTCGCGTTACCCAATGCATTGGAGAGCTATAACGGGCTCACCCGCCCTTAGTTTATCACGGAACCACCCGTTTTCATAACAATGCCCAAGAACCATAACATAAATGTGTCATATAAAACATGCATAAAGGAAACATAACATTTTCACATTTCAATCACAATATAATATTTTAGTATGTTGAAATATTGAATCCATTCAAAAAGAAACCATTTCCAAAACCATTTAAAACATTTAATAAAGAGATTTTTGAATCAAAGTGTCCCATACCACCTTGAAGCTTAAAATTTTAAACCATTAATATTCATATAAATAAATCCTTAAAACCATTTAGAAAACATGGATATTAATAAGAAAAAATAATTAAAAAATTTAAAATGATATTTTGGTTAAAGGGGTTTTACCAAAATTAGAGACACTTGAATACAATAGTTGAGGAATAACATTTAGTCAAAACTTTATAATATCATGAGAATAAATGGATTCATGATATAATACTCCAAAGGACAATATATACACCATATAAGAGTGAATTGGTGCATAACAACAATGAACCCTCAATAGAAATGTCAAATGTGATGAAATCCCTTATAAAGAAGGTATCCTTAAATTAAAGAACAAATCAATCTCAAAAATATGTGTGACAAATATAAATACACCCAATATAAGTGGATATTAAGTGTAAAAAGGTCATTCACACATATTCAATGGACTACATATTCAATGACTACATGTTGAACCCAAAGAAATCGAAATTGGGTTAAAAAGTTCCCTTGACAGCCTAACGGCATCACATCAAAAAGAGTTGATGAGAGATAAAAAGAGTATCTCATCACTTGGACATAAAATTTACATCAATAAGGATATATGAGAACATATCCCAACATAACGATATGTAAATTAAAAGACCCAACAAAAGAAGTCTTTTAAAAAAGAGGAGGGTGAAAGGTTCCCTTACCGACTTGGGTATCTTTCAAAACATACACCCCATGAAAGAAGGAAAAAAGATAATTGATGTAAATAATCATAAACGAATGTATATTACACAAAGAGTAAAATAATGGGCAGTACATACACCACTCAAGGGAATTTGTGGCAAATGTATCATAAATCTCACGGGAATAAAAGTGAGATGAAAAATCCCTTACGAAAACTCGGCAGCCTAACGACGCCACATAAAACTTCCAAATATGGATTGATGAAATCAAATAGGGTATCTCATCACATTAAAATAAAATGTACAGCAAGAGGAATATAAAATAAAATCCCCCATCATTACAAAGAGGAGCTTAAAAGAAGTGACATAAAGGAGAGTACTTAAAAAGAAGAGAGAGGTTAGATCTCTTACGAAAGTTTGGCAGCATAACGGCGCCACTCAAAACTTCCAAAATGGATTGATGAGAGAGAATAGGGTCTCTCATCACATGAACATAAAAATTACAGTAGGAGTAATATAAAAGAACATCCCAATCATAAGAAAGATTAGCTTAAAAGAAATGACATAAAAGAGTGTACTTAAAAAGAAAGAGAGTTGTAGGATCCCTTACCTCGGGTCCGACTTGACTCGATCGTTCTTTAATCTCCTGAATAATAAACTTGAGTTAATTTATAATTCCTTAAGAACCTTTTTCAAGTTCATTATTACTTTTATACCACTTATTACCATGTCATAAACATTATGTAATCATTTAAGTTAATAATATTTGTTTTGCCGATATTTGGTTCTTAAGTCGAAAGTGGACTTCTTACAATTACATGTTGTTCGTGTAGCCAAATGTTTATTATATCCAGAATTGTATTCATTATGTATATATCATATATGTCATATATATCCAGTACATTCATGCATTTATAACATTACATAATCATTTAGAGGTAAGAAATGAAATGCACCGTTCATGGAGACGGTAAGCCGTACGTACGCATGAACGCTACTTTCATTTCTATTTCGTATTTTATAGAATGGAATAATAATGATATAAAGGTATATTATAATTCAAGTATAATATCATATATAATATCATATTTCCATCCTTTATACATCCCACATATGGTATTTAACGCATCAAATCACTTTGAGGGGGCGGTAGTCCGCACTTCCTTAAATGAAGATATCGCGTATACCCATATTGGAAGCCATAATGGTAAGACAAAAAATAAAAAATACAGAAGCATAAATAAAACATAAACATATTATATATCATATATAAAAATAGTGACATCATAATGGCCACCGTTGAGGGTGTTAAATGAGTATTGAACAATCATCGTTTCGGGAGGCAGAATTTCACCATCCAATGAAACCGTATGTTCTTTAACCATTTGATGTAGTTGTGTGAGAGTGTAGCTCGAATAAATCTTATAAAAACATCCTAGTATATTGAATATACTGGTCTTGTTACAAAAGAAGTAAATAAAAAGATTTTAGGGGGTTGGAGAAGCAAAATAAAACAAATGAACATGAGAGAATGAAATAGCTTTAAAAGTGTAACTCCTTTTGATTTGAGCCTAAAGGCTTCCATTGAAAGGATTATTCCCAAAGGGAATCCTCTATGATGAGGAGAGGGATGTGTAGAGAGTAAATGGGCAGGGGTTGGCCGAGACAAAGGGTTTAGGAGTGTGTTAAATGAGGTAGAGGTGGGGGCCTTTTATAAGAGGATAGGAGGGGCACTTTTGGAAAGTAAAGAAATATTACTTTATTTGAAAATGTGTTTCGGTTTCAAAAGGTCCCACATTGATATAATTAGTGGATAAGGTGATAATGATTAGAAATCCACTCATCCAATAAGTTTTGGACATGTTTAGTTCATAGATTTTACATTATCTTTCCATTTTATTTAAATCGTCAAATAATGATGTCATCGCTGCATCATTATTATGTCATAAATAATTTAATTTATTTAATGTCTAAAAATTATATAAAAAATACTATGATGTAGGAAATCTTTTTATCTTTCCAATGAATATTTATAATTAAAAATATGACTTGTATAACCCCACTTAAAAATTGTTTTAGTAAAACATATCATGTTTGTGTCAATTTTACTTTTACATTAAATAAAATGTTATTTATGTCATTTCCCAACCAAAGTGGATCCATGGGGTCCCCAAGTTGACCCATGGATTTTCTTGGTCGGCCATGATACAACCAATGAGGGTAAGACATGTGTCAAGCTCATCTCATTTTATTAAAGCATTATTTTTACCTTAAACTACACTAATTACCACTAATCGCGATTTTAAACTTAATAAGTTACTATTCACCAAAAAATTATTTTAATCTCATTGAACCACATTTTACTTCTTAATGACAACCATGTAGGTCGGATTTTTGAAAATCAAAACACAATGATGGAAAAATTTCATTTAAACGGAAAATCAGTTTTTATAAGTACCACTTAGTGGTTTCACTATTCATCAAAAATTGAAGTTTTTCAGAAAAATCCCAAAAATTCACCCTAAGCTATATTTGAGATTCTGAATTCAAAAATGAAGTCCATTTTAAAAAATTCAAAACATATAAGTCACATTAATTAATTTAATAATTAATTCCCGCTGTCATGTCAAATAGCGTGTTTTATGAAACAATAAGTATCAAAAGATTGACACTAGTTTAAGTCTGATTTCAAAGTGAAATTGATTCCAACGAACACTATTGGATTTAATGGTAAAAATATTTTCTAATTTAACTTTAAAACCAATTAAAAATATAATCTAATCATATAAATAAATTAGATTAAAAAGTGTTTTTGAATTAAAATACAACATTTTACACTATTCATTAAAAAAAAGAACTTTATCGGAAAGTTACCAAAAATTTACACAAAGTAAATTTTGTTGTCCCGATTCTTAATAAGAGTTTTATTTGGTCCAAAAGAATGTATAAGAGTGATCAAAACTATATTTAATGACGGTTCGCCATCAAAAGGTGATAAGTGAACCTTTAGTGAAAACTAGGGCATATACGCCTAAAATTGAATTCTTTCCGTATTTTAAGCCATTATCTTTTATTGGATAAATGTAAAAACATTTAAAAACATATATAATCATATTTTAGTTATTTCTATCCATTCCCGCCATTAAAACGGCTACATGTTAACTACCATTTAAAATAATATTATTTTATTATTAGAGTGCAACGTAAGATTCCCAAGAAACTCGTTGTTGCGTGTTGGGTACGCCATCGAGCATAGCGTCCCCTTAAAGTTATTTAAATATTTTATTCACAAATATGGTTAAATATGAAATGTCATATTCTTTATTTACCTGGGGTTTTACATCCTTCCCCCCTTTTGGGAATTGCGTCCTTGCAATTTTAAAATTGCGCTTGGAAACATCCTTGAAAGTCCCACATCGGAACAAAAGTCGGTAAAACAAACACTTTAAAATAAAGAGAGATAAGTACAAAGGTCACCCGAGTTAACCCATACTAGGATTCCAAGTATGAAAATATGGACATGGAGGAAAAAACAAAGGGTCATGTTCTGATGGAGAGTGATAGAAAACATGTTTAGGAGAAAGTTAACCACGAGAAAATCACAAACTTGTGATGGGTTAAACGGTATTCGATTCCCCAGTAGGAAAAGTTAATAGACAACATTTTTTTTAAGTTACTTTTTATTGAGGAATTTATTCATAAGGAAACATAATCACTTATCATATTGACTTTCAACTTTTATTAGATTCCTTATACAAACTCATATTTTCTCCAAAAGAGGAGTATTTAGGAAGACTTGTTCACATTAAGAGTACTATAATCAACTTCTAGAGAATCACCTAATCCATAAAATAGAACTATATACTTCCCATGTCTTTAACAAAAACCAAAACCAAAATGGCTAGTACAAGATCAAATAATCCAGAAAAGGATAACCCTTTATAAAAAAAAATCTATTCTTAATCTCCAAAATTTGTCCAACAAAACCCAAAGTTCAACGAGGACCATTTGTCCATAAAATTCTTCAAAGTAAACCAAACTAAGATTGAAACCCAAATATTTGAAGGATTTAGTCACATAGTCTACCAAGTTAAATCATAACATTTATCTCCAAACAACATCAGTTGCTCCTAAAGTCTCACATTGAAAAGTAATTATCCTAATCACATATCCTCCAAAATCAACTTACTCTTAATTCATAAAATCATATAACTAAAAAGAATCGGTCAAACTAACCAGGGACTTCACGTAGTCCAGTGGTAGGCGATAAATACCAGTCGCACTTTGGTTGTGGGTTCGATTCCCGCAGCTTTGTCCGACGCAACGGGATGTCACACGGTCTACGTGTTGTCCTTTTTCCAAAACTATATAATTCTTAAAACATTCCCCAAAATGAGATAAAATCTTCAAGAATAATCATAACATATTTTAACCTCAATTTTATCTCATTCCCTTCATTTTCCATCATATCATATAATAACCCATAATTACCTCAAAAGTAAGGATCATATAAACCCTAATGGTTACCTTAATAATTATTACCTGAATTTCCACATCGAGTTGGACATCTCGTACATGATGCATTAGAAAACTCACCAAGGTTCAAGTGGTTGATCATGACTCCTTGATAGTTGGTTTAGAAAAACCATGAGATTCCTCATTGAATCCCCCATCTCATCGAGTATCTTAATCAGAGAACCACCACAGTTTCCTTCAAACCCATTGTCACTTTGGTGCCTGCTAGATCCATCCATTTACTAAAACCAAAAAGGTCAGTGTGAGTATATCAACAAAACCATCATGTACTAACGAGGAAGGTAAACACTAAGATATACTTACTCATTCACATTATCTAAAACTAGGACTCTTTCTGAAATCCTAACCATTATTGTAATGTCACTTATGATTAAAGAATACCCTAACCTCTAAATTTATCTAAACCGGCCTTTGATACCAACTATAAGGCCCCATCCTTAAACCTTACATAATCTTGAGTTATTACAAGATTACACATTGAGGATCTTTTCAGGTTTAGAGTTTTAGAGAATTAGATCATGAAACTTGCATTACATTCCACATTTAAACAAAGTGGTTACATAAAAGACAGTATTCATTCTTCCCATCAACGGAAACATATTTAAAATATAACACGTATTCTTTCTTGAAACATCCTTGACACTATCATCACATCATGTACCTTTCCCTTGACCTGTGAAAAACATTTCAAAAACTTGGGATGAGCATAAAAAGCTCAGTAAGGGTTATAAAAATATGGAAAGGAAACATGAGTTCATATATACATAAGAATGAAATCATACTTTACCCATAACACATAGGCACTTTAACATACCTCATCAAACCATGAATAAATCATAGAAAACATAAGACATAAAGGTAACTTGAGGCATTCATATCATTCTTACGTGGGGAGTAACCCTCTTGGTTACATTTGGAATACCCATCACAGCATATTCCCTAAATCTCTTCCGAGAAAACTTAACGTTTCACTCCTTCGCGTTACCCAATGCATTGGAGAGCTATAACGGGCTCACCCGCCCTTAGTTTATCACGGAACCACCCGTTTTCATAACAATGCCCAAGAACCATAACATAAATGTGTCATATAAAACATGCATAAAGGAAACATAACATTTTCACATTTCTATCACAATATAATATTTTAGTATGTTGAAATATTGAATCCATTCAAAAAGAAACCATTTCCAAAACCATTTAAAACATTTAATAAAGAGATTTTTGAATCAAAGTGTCCCATACCACCTTGAAGCTTAAAATTTTAAACCATTAATATTCATATAAATAAATCCTTAAAACCATTTAGAAAACATGGATATTAATAAGAACAAATAATTAAAAAATTTAAAATGGTATTTTGGTTAAAGGGGTTTTACCAAAATTAGAGACACTTGAATACAATAGTTGAGGAATAACATTTAGTCAAAACATTATAATATCATGAGAATAAATGGATTCATGATATAATACTCCAAAGGACAGTATATACACCATATAAGAGTGAATTGGTGCATAACAACAATGAACCCTCAATAGAAATGTCAAATGTGATGAAATCCCTTATAAAGAAGGTATCCTTAAATTAAGGACAAATCAATCTCAAAAATATGTGTGACAAATATAAATACACCCAATATAAGTGTATATTAAGTGTAAAAAGGTCATTCACACATATTCAATGGACTACATATTCAATGACTACATGTTGAACCCAAAGAAATCGAAATTGGGTTAAAAAGTTCCCTTGACAGCCTAACGACATCACATCAAAAAGAGTTGATGAGAGATAAAAAGAGTATCTCATCACTTGGACATAAAATTTACATCAATAAGGATATATGAGAACATATCCCAACATAACTTTATGTAAATTAAAAGACCCAACAAAAGAAGTCTTTTAAAAAAGAGGAGGGTGAAAGGTTCCCTTACCGACTTGGGTATCTTTCAAAACATACACCCCATGAATGTAGGACAAAAGATAATTGATGTAAATACTCATAAACGAAAGTATATTACACAAAGAGTAGAATAATGGGCAGTACATACACCACTAAAGGGAATTTGTGGCAAATGTAGCATAAATCTCACGGGAATAAAAGTGAGATGAAAAATCCCTTACGAAAACTCGGCAGCCTAACGACGCCACATAAAACTTCCGAATATGGATTGATGAGATCAAATAGGGTATCTCATCACATTAAAATAAAATGTAAAGCAATAGGAATATAAAATAACATCCCCCAACATTACAAAGAGGAGCTTAAAAGAAGTGACATAAAGGAGAGTACATAAAAAGAAGAGAGAGGTTAGATCTCTTACGAAAGTTTGGCAGCCTAACGGCGCCACTCAAAACTTCCAAAATGGATTGATGAGAGAGAATAGGGTCTCTCATCACATGAACATAAAAATTACAGTAGGAGTAATATAAAAGAACATCCCAATCATAAGAAATATGAGCTTAAAAGAAATGACATAAAAGAGTGTACTTAAAAAGAAAGAGAGTTGTAGGATCCCTTACCTCGGGTCCGACTTGACTCGATCGTTCTTTAATCTCCTGAATAATAAACTTGAGTTAATTTATAATTCCTTAAGAACTTTTTTCAAGTTCATTATTACTTTTATACCACTTATTACCATGTCATAAACATTATGTAATCATTTAAGTTAATAATATTTGTTTTGCCGATATTTGGTTCTTAAGTCGAAAGTGGACTTCTTACAATTACATGTTGTTCGTGTAGCCAAATGTTTATTATATCCAGAATTGTATTAATTATGTAGATATCATATAAGTCATATATATCCAGTACATTCATGCATTTATAACATTACATAATCATTTAGAGGTAAGAAATGAAATGCACCGTTCATGGAGACGGTAAGTCGTACGTACGCATGAACGCTACTTTCATTTCTATTTCGTATTTTATAGAATGGAATAATAATGATATAAAGGTATATTATAATTCAAGTATAATATCATATATAATATCATATTTCCATTCTTTATACATCCCACATATGGTATTTAACGAATCAAATCACTTTGAGGGGGCGGTAGTCCGCACTTCCTTAAATGAAGATATCGCGTATACCCATAATGGAAGCCATAAAGGTAAGACAAAAAATAAAAAATACAGAAGCATAAATAAAACATAAACATATTATATATCATATATAAAAATAGTGACATCATAATGGCCACCGTTGAGGGTGTTAAATGAGTATTGAACAATCATCGTTTCGGGAGGCCGAATTTCACCATCCACGGAAACCGTATGTTCTTTAACCATTTGATGTAGTTGTTGGAGAGTGTATCTCGAATAAATCTTATAAAAACATCCTAGTATATTGAAGATACTGGTTTTGTTACAAAAGAAGTAAATAAAAAGATTTTAGGGGGTTGGAGAAGCAAAATAAAACAAATGAACATGAGCAAATGAATTACCTTTAAAAGTGTAACTCCTTTTGATTTGAGCCTAAAGGCTTCCTTTGAAAGGATTCTGCCCAAAGGGAATCCTCAAGGATGAGTAGAGGGATGTGGAGAGAGTAAATGGGCAGGGGTTGGCCGATCCAAAGGCTTGAGGAGTGTGTTAAATGAGGTAGAGGTGGGGGCCTTTTATAAGAGGAGAGGGGGGGCACTTTTGGAAAGTAAAGAAATATTACTTTATTTGAAAATGTGTTTCGGTTTCAAAAGGTACCACATTGATATAATTAGTGGATAAGGTGATAATTCTTCGAAATACACTCATCCCATAAGTTTTGGACATGTTTAGTTCATAGATTTTACTTTATCTTTCCATTTTATTTAAATTGTCAAATAATGATGTCATCACTGCATCATTATTATGTCATAAATAATTTAATTTATTTAATGTCTAAAAATTATATAAAAAATACTATGATGTAGGAAATCTTTTTATCTTTCCAATGAATATTTATAATAAAAAATATGACTTGTATAAGCCCACTTAAAAATTTGGTTTAGTAAAACATATCATGTTTGTGTCAATTTTACTTTTACATTAAATAAAATGTTATTTATGTCATTTCCCAACCAAAGTGGATCCATGGGGTCCCCAAGTTGACCCATGGCTTGTCTTGGTCGGCCATGATACAACCAATGAGGGTAAGACATGTGTCAAGCTCATCTCATTTTATTAAAGCATTATTTTTACCTTAAACTACACTAATTACCACTAATCGCGATTTAAAACTTAATAAGTTACTATTCACCAAAAAATTATTTTAAATTCATTGAACCACATTTTTCTTCTTAATGACAACCATGTATGTCGGATTTTTGAAAATCAAAACACAATGATGGCAAAATTTCATTTAAACGGAAAATCAGTTTTTATAAGTACCACTTAGTGGTTTCACTATTCATCAAAAATTGAAGTTTTTCAGAAAAATCCCAAAAATTCACCCTAAGCTATATTTGAGATTATGAATTCAAAAATGAAGTCCATTTTAAAAAATTCAAAACACATAAGTCACATTAATTAATTTAATAATTAATTCCCGCTGTCATGTCAAATAGCGTGTTTAATGAAACAATAAGTATCAAAAGATTGACACTAGTTTAAGTCTGATTTCAAAGTGAAATTGATTCCAACGAACACTATTGGATTTAATGGTAAAAATATTTTCTAATTTAACTTTAAAACCAATTCAAAATATAATCTAATCATATAAATAAATTAGATTAAAAAGTGGTTTTGAATTAAAATACAACATTTTACACTATTCATTAAAAAAAAGAACTTTATCGGAAAGTTACCAAAAATTTACACAAAGTAAATTTTGATGTCCCGATTCTTAATAAGAGTTTTATTTGGTCCAAAAGAATGTATAAGAGTGATCAAAACTATATTTAATGACGGTTCGCCATCAAAAGGTGATAAGTGAACCTTTAGTGAAAACTAGGGCATATACGCCTAAAATTGAATTCCTTCCGTATTTTAAGCCATTATCTTTTATTGGATAAATGTAAAAACATTTAAAAACATATATAATCATATTTTAGTTATTTCTATCCATTCCCGCCATTACAACGGCTACATGTTAACTACCATTTAAAATAATATTATTTTATTATTAGAGTGCAACGTAAGATTCCCAAGAAACTCGTTGTTGCGTGTTGGGTACGCCATCGAGCATAGCGTCCCCTTTAAAGTTATTTAAATATTTTATTCACAAATATGGTTAAATATGAAATGTCATATTCTTTATTTACCTGGGGTGTTACATCCTTCCCCCCTTTTGGGAATTGCGTCCTCGCAATTTTAAAATTGCGCTTGGAAACATCCTTGAATGTCCCACATCGGAACAAAAGTCGGTAAAACAAACACATTAAAATAAAGAGAGATAAGTACAAAGGTCACCCGAGTTAACCCATACTAGGATTCCAAGTATGAAAATATGGACATGGAGGAAAAAACAAAGGGTCATGTTCTGATGGAGAGTGATAGAAAACATGTTTAGGAGAAAGTTAACCACGAGAAAATCACAAACTTGTGATGGGTTAAACGGTATTCGATTCCCCAGTAGGAAAAGTTAATAGACAACATTTTTGTTTTAAGTTACTTTTTATTGAGAAATTTATTCATAAGGAAACATAATCACTTATCATATTGACTTTCAACTTTTATTAGATTCCTTAGACAAACTCATATTTTCTCCAAAAGACGAGTATTTAGGAAGACTTGTTCACATTAAGAGTACTATAATCAACTTCTAGAGAATCACCTAATCCACAAAATAGAACTATATACTTCCCATGTCTTTAACCAAAACCAAAACCAAAATGGCTAGTACAAGATCAGATAATCCAGAAAAGGATAACCCTTTATAAAAAGAAAATCTATTCTTAATCTCCAAAATTTGTCCAACAAAACCCAAAGTTCAACGAGGACCATTTGTCCATAAAATTCTTCAAAGTAAACCAAACTAAGATTGAAACCCAAATATTTGAAGGATTTAGTCACATAGTCTACCAAGTTAAATCATAACATTTATCTCCAAACAACATCAGTTGCTCCTAAAGTCTCACATTGAAAAGTAATTATCCTAATCACATATCCTCCAAAATCAACTTACTCTTAATTCATAAAATCATATAACTAAAAAGAATCGGTCAAACTAACCAGGGACTTCACGTAGTCCAGTGGTAGGCGATAAATACCAGTCGCACTTTGGTTGTGGGTTCGATCCCCGCAGCTTTGTCCGACGCGACGGGATGTCACACGGTCTGCGTGTTGTCCTTTTTCCAAAACTATATAATTCTTAAAACATTCCCCAAAATGAGATAAAATATTCAAGAATAATCATAACATATTTTAACCTCAATTTTATCTCATGCCCTTCATTTTCCATCATATCATATAATAACCCATAATTACCTCAAAAGTAAGGATCATATAAACCCTAATGGTTACCTTAATAATTATTACCTGAATTTCCACATCGAGTTGGACATCTCGTACATGATGCATTAGAGAACTCACCAAGGTTCAAGTGGTTGATCATGACTCTTTGATAGTTGGTTTAGAAAAACCATGAGATTCCTCATTGAATCCCCCATCTCATCGAGTATCTTAATCAGAGAACCACCACAGTTTCCTTCAAACCCATTGTCACTTTGGTGCCTGCTAGATCCATCCATTTACTAAAACCAAAAAGGACAGTGTGAGTATATCAACAAAACCATCATGTACTAACGAGGAAGGTAAACACTAAGATATACTTACTCATTCACATTATCTAAAACTAGGACTCTTTCTGAAATCCTAACCATTATTTTAATGTCACTTATGATTAAAGAATACCCTAACCTCTAAAGTTATCTAAACCGGCCTTTGATACCAACTATAAGGCCCCAGCCTTAAACCTTACTTAATCTTGAGTTATTACAAGATTACACATTGAGGATCTTTTCAGGTTTAGAGTTTTAGAGAATTAGATCATGAAACGTGCATTACATTCCACATTTAAACAAAGTGGTCACATAAAATACAGTATTCATTCTTCCCATCAACGGAAACATATTTAAAATATAACACGTATTCTTTCTTGAAACATCCTTGACACTATCATCACATCATGTACCTTTCCCTTGACCTGTGAAAAACATTTCAAAAACTTGGGATGAGCATAAAAAGCTCAGTAAGGGTTATAAAAATATGGAAAGGAAACATGAGTTCATATATACATAAGAATGAAATCATACTTTACCCATAACACATAGGCACTTTAACATACCTCATCAAACCATGAATAAATCATAGAAAACATAAGACATAAAGGTAACTTGAGGCATTCATATCATTCTTACATGGGGAGTAACCCTCTTGGTTACATTTGGAATACCCATCACAGTATATTCCCTAAATCTCTTCCGAGAAACCTTAACGTTTCACTCCTTCGCGTTACCCAATGCATTGGAGAGCTATAACAGGCTCACCCACCCTTAGTTTATCACGGAACCACCCGTTTTCATAACAATGCCCAAGAACCATAACATAAATGTGTCATATAAAACATGCATAAAGGAAACATAACATTTTCACATTTCAATCACAATATAATATTTTAGTATGTTGAAATATTGAATCCATTCAAAAAGAAACCATTTCCAAAACCATTTAAAACATTTAATAAAGAGATTTTTGAATCAAAGTGTCCCATACCACCTTGAAGCTTAAAATTTTAAACCATTAATATTCATATAAATAAATCCTTAAAACCATTTAGAAAACATGGATATTAATAAGAACAAATAATTAAAAAATTTAAAATGATATTTTGGTTAAAGGGGTTTTACCAAAATTAGAGACACTTGAATACAATAGTTGAGGAATAACATTTAGTCAAAACATTATAATATCATGAGAATAAATGGATTCATGATAAAATACTCCAAAGGACAGTATATACACCATATAAGAGTGAATTGGTGCATAACAACAATGAACCCTCAATAGAAATGTCAAATGTGATGAAATCCGTTATAAAGAAGGTATCCTTAAATTAAGGACAAATCAATCTCAAAAATATGTGTGAAAAATATAAATACACCCAATATAAGTGGATATTAAGTGTAAAAAAGGTCATTCACACATATTCAATGGACTACATATTCAATGACTACATGTTGAACCCAAAGAAACCGAAATTGGGTTAAAAAGTTCCCTTGACAGCCTAACGGCATCACATCAAAAAGAGTTGATGAGAGATAAAAAGAGTATCTCATCACTTGGACATAAAATTTACATCAATAAGGATATATGAGAACATATCCCAACATAACGATATGTAAATTAAAAGACCCAACAAAATAAGTCTTTTAAAAAAGAGGAGGGTGAAAGGTTCCCTTACCGACTTGGGTATCTTTCAAAACATACACCCCATGAAAGAAGGACAAAAGATAATTGATGTAAATACTCATAAACGAAAGTATATTACACAAAGAGTAAAATAATGGGCAGTACATACACCACTCAAGGGAATTTGTGGCAAATGTATCATAAATCTCACGGGAATAAAAGTGAGATGAAAAATCCCTTACGAAAACTCGGCAGCCTAACGACGCCACATAAAACTTCCAAATATGGATTGATGAGATCAAATAGGGTATCTCATCACATTAAAATAAAATGTACAGCAAGAGGAATATAAAATAAAATCCCCCAACATTACAAAGAGGAGCTTAAAAGAAGTGACATAAAGGAGAGTACTTAAAAAGAAGAGAGAGGTTAGATCTCTTACGAAAGTTTGGCAGCCTAACAGCGCCACTCAAAACTTCCAAAATGGATTGATGAGAGAGAATAGGGTCTCTCATCACATGAACATAAAAATTACAGTAGGAGTAATATAAAAGAACATCCCAATGATAAGAAAGATGAGCTTAAAAGAAATGACATAAAAGAGTGTACTTAAAAAGAAAGAGAGTTGTAGGATCCCTTACCTCGGGTCCGACTTGACTCGATCGTTCTTTAATCTCCTGAATAATAAACTTGAGTTAATTTATAATTCCTTAAGATCCTTTTTCAAGTTCATTATTACTTTTATACCACTTATTACCATGTCATAAACATTATGTAATCATTTAAGTTAATAATATTTGTTTTGCCGATATTTGGTTCTTAAGTCGAAAGTGGACTTCTTACAATTACATGTTGTTCGTGTAGCCAAATGTTTATTATATCCAGAATTGTATTCATTATGTAGATATCATATATGTCATATATATCCAGTACATTCATGCATTTATAACATTACATAATCATTTAGAGGTAAGAAATGAAATGCACCGTTCATGGAGACGGTAAGCCGTACGTACGCATGAACGCTACTTTCATTTCTATTTCGTATTTTATAGAATGGAATAATAATGATATAAAGGTATATTATAATTCAAGTATAATATCATATATAATATCATATTTCCATCCTTTATACATCCCACATATGGTATTTAACGCATCAAATCACTTTGAGGGGGCGGTAGTCCGCACTTCCTTAAATGAAGATATCGCGTATACCCATAATGGAAGCCATAAAGGTAAGACAAAAAATAAAAAATACAGAAGCATAAATAAAACATAAACATATTATATATCATATATAAAAATAGTGACATCATAATGGCCACCGTTGAGGGTGTTAAATGAGTATTGAACAATCATCGTTTCGGGAGGCAGAATTTCACCATCCAATGAAACCGTATGTTCTTTAACCATTTGATGTAGTTGTGTGAGAGTGTAGCTCGAATAAATCTTATAAACACATCCTAGTATATTGAAGATACTGGTATTTTTACAAAATAAGTAAATAAAAAGATTTTAGGGGGTTGGAGAAGCAAAATAAAACAAATGAACATGAGAGAATGAATTAGCTTTAAAAGTGTAACTCCTTTTGATTTGAGCCTAAAGGCTTCCTTTGAAAGGATTCTTCCCAAAGGGAATCCTCTAGGATGAGTAGAGGGATGTGGAGAGAGTAAATGGGCAGGGGTTGGCCGAGCCAAAGGCTTGAGAAGTGTGTTAAATGAGGTAGAGGTGGGGGCCTTTTATAAGAGGATAGGAGGGGCACTTTTATAAAGTAAAGAAATATTACTTTATTTGAAAATGTGTTTCGGTTTCAAAAGGTCCCACATTGATATAATTAGTGGATAAGGTGATAATGATTCGAAATCCACTCATCCAATAAGTTTTGGACATGTTTAGTTCATAGATTTTACATTATATTTCCATTTTATTTAAATCGTCAAATAATGATGTCATCGCTGCATCATTATTATGTCATAAATAATTTAATTTATTTAATGTCTAAAAATTATATAAAAAATACTATGATGTATGAAATCTTTTTATCTTTCCAATTAATATTTATAATCAAAAATATGACTTGTATAACCCCACTTAAAAATTGTTTTAGTAAAACATATCATGTTTGTGTCAATTTTACTTTTACATTAAATAAAATGTTATTTATGTCATTTCCCAACCGAAGTGGATCCATGGGGTCCCCAAGTTGACCCATGGAATTTCTTGGTCGGCCATGATACAACCAATGAGGGTAAGACATGTGTCAAGCTCATCTCATTTTATTAAAGCATTATTTTTACCTTAAACTACACTAATTACCACTAATCGCGATTTAAAATTTAATAAGTTACTATTCACCAAAAAATTATTTTAATCTCATTGAACCACATTTTACTTATTAATGACAACCATGTATGTCGGATTTTTGAATATCAAAACACAATGATGGCAAAATTTCATTTAAACGGAAAATCAGTTTTTATAAGTACCACTTAGTGGTTTCACTATTCATCAAAAATTGAAGTTTTTCAGAAAAATCCCAAAAATTCACCCTAAGCTATATTTGATATTCTGAATTCAAAAATGAAGTCCATTTTAAAAAATTCGAAACATATAAGTCACATTAATTAATTTAATAATTAATTCCCGCTGTCATGTCAAATAGCGTGTTTTATGAAACAATAAGTATCAAAAGATTGCCACTAGTTTAAGTCTGATTTCAAAGTGAAATTGATTCCAACGAACAATATTGGATTTAATGGTAAAAATATTTTCTAATTTCACTTTAAAACCAATTCAAAATATAATCTAATCATATAAATAAATTAGATTAAAAAGTGGTTTTGAATTAAAATACAACATTTTACACTATTCATTAAAAAAAGAACTTTATCGGAAAGATACCAAAAATTTACACAAAGTAAATTTTGATGTCCCGATTCTTAATAAGAGTTTTATTTGGTCCAAAAGAATGTATAAGAGTGATCAAAACTATATTTAATGACGGTTCGCCATCAAAAGGTGATAAGTGAACCTTTAGTGAAAACTAGGGCATATACGCCTAAAATTGAATTCTTTCCGTATTTTATGCCATTATCTTTTATTGGATAAATGTAAAAACATTTAAAAACATATATAATCATATTTTAGTTATTTCTATCCATTCCCGCCATTACAACGGCAACATGTTAACTACCATTTAAAATAATATTATTTTATTATTAGAGTGCAACGTAAGATTCCCAAGAAACTCGTTGTTGCGTGTTGGGTACGCCATCGAGCATAGCATCCCCTTTAAAGTTATTTAAATATTTTATTCACAAATATGGATAAATATGAAATGTCATATTCTTTATTTACCTGGGGTGTTACAACTAGAATGAAAAAAATATGGATCATCCCAATCTTGTAGAATCACCTCCCCCACGAACAACACAATTGACAAGAAATAGAATATTAGTAAACTAATCCACATTTTAGAATATGAAAATATGAAACCATTAGAGTAATTTTATTGAATATTTAATGATATAATGGAGTGACATTTATAGTGGGTAATATGAACTTTGGAAGAGTAATGTGACTATGGGAATAATTACATAACAATTAGTATCGGTAACCTAACTGTTGGGAGTAGTAACAAAACTATTAGGAAAATAATATTACATAAAAATAAAAAACATATTAAAAATATTTATCCTGAGTAATTTAGGAAAATATAAATATTATAATTCCATAAAATAAATACCAATATTGACAACCAAATAAACACTTTCATTACAAAAAATATATTTTCTTGTATTTTTTTAAAAAAAATTATTAATAACTACAAAAAGGATATAATTATTTGTGACAAAATTAATGTATTATTTTAAATACTTGAATTGAAATTTTCCAAGAGTTATTTTTTGTTAATTTTATAAAATACATAAATATTTACATGAATATTGAAAATACTGTTTTTCAAATACCTCATGTCATTCGAACAAATTATGATCAAATAATGAAGTAATAAAAAATAAATTGGTAATTTCATAAAAAAAATTATAATATAACTTAGTCATTTAAAATCCCTGAATTTAATTTCCAAACCTAGAAAGAGTTTTTCAATGTCTAATGTCATAAGTGATCCTCAAAAATAACAAATATGCATTTTTTACACTATAATTTTGAATAATCCATTAAATTAGAATTATAAATTTTTTATAATCTAGGATCCATTTTATTTTAGTGATATATGAATCATTGTTTTAAAAATTAACTATCAAGACCCATCCTCGGGGCCCGTGCCGTGACTACCCCAAGCCCGCCTTCCATAGGCCAGGGGATGGTGAGTAGCACCAAAGGTGTAAATCCCAAAAAGGTAAGGAATTGCCTTTATATATTTAAAGAAACACAACAGAGAACGCAAGATGAAGTAAACACTAAGTAAACAGAGTAAAAAAGTAAGTGCTGAAAAGTAAATGGGCCAGAACACGAACCCATCTGAAAGTACAGTACAACTGAAAAGAAAGTACAACTGCAGTAAAGTAAATCAGCAACCACCGAGTCGTCCTCCGGCTATCCCACCTGAAGGGTGGGCACAGATGGTCTCCTCAGATCCTCGGGTCCCGCCGTCCACTCGGTGTACGTCCCGCCAAGTGGTCCACCTCCAGGAACCGTCCCGCTCCACAAGACTCCACCCCGATCAGCGCTGTTTGTCGTCTACATCCAACACAACGTAGTTGGGGTATAGCCCTTGAAGGGGTGAGTATACGATACTTAGTAGGGACCCCGAGACCCCCGAAGGTCTCCCAGAATCACAAAGGATAAAATAAGGAAAGATACAAACACAAAGTATCAACCAACTCTACATAGGTATATGCCCATACATATACCTAAGTCATTAATTCCAGTTCGGCTCCAACTCAAGAGCCCAAGAACAACCCAGTCCACATAGGAAAGCACAACCCAGTCCACATAGGATAGCAAGTCAATCACATCAATGATAATTACTGAAAGTCAAGACTCATCTCACACAAGTATACTACTCACGAAGAGGGGTGGAGATTATAGATGTAGCCTCTGAATCATCTCCCCTGCCAAACCCACGTAGGATCCAAGTATAAAAGTCATCGATGTCGAACCCAGGTAGGATATATCTACAGTAACCATTGCGGCTGATCCCACGTAGGATTCAAGTACAGTCGTCATCGCTGCCGAACCCACGGAGGATCCAAGTACAGTCATCCTCACAGCCAAACCCACGTAGGATCCAAGTACAGTCGCCACTGTCGTCGCAGTCGCAACCAGCTTTAGGGTTTCCGCACACAGCACGCTCGATTTCGAGAGGGTCCGCTCCATGATCCCAGGGAGTCGATACATCAACTGTTACAAAGTCCATAGTTGATGTATCCCAAAGTTTTATCTCATTAATAGGAACTCAACGCAACAGAAGGTGTGTCAATCAGACGCTTGGTCTGAGAGATATTGGCATTTCCATTCCAGGGGATCGGTTAGAAATACACTCGTTTCTAACCCGGTAGATATCCTTAGTCATCCAAAACTCACGTAGATTATTGAAAAATAAATGTCTTATTAAAATGGTCCTAGTGCCACAGACGGTGCGTCGATCAGACACGCGGTCTTTAAGTTATTCCCGTTTAAGTGATTAACAGGCCTGACCCGTTTAGCCTAGTGGGCCGATGGGTCAGGTTGACCTAGTTTGATGGGTCCGACCCAGTAGGGGTGTCAGACCGGTCCGAAGAAAATACACAACTCGGCCCGAAGGGGCGCGAACCGACCCAATGTGGCGCGACCCGGCCCGAAGTGGCATGGCCCGGCCTGGCCTGGCGCGGCGCGACCCGACTGGCTCGGCCGGATAAACGAGCGGCTCGGCGGAAGGCCGAGCTGCTTCCATGGGGGGGAGCACCCCCCCAACCGGTTTTCAGCACTGGCGGCACCGCCCTTCCCCAAACTGGCCGACTAGACATGTCGGTCTTCTGCGCACGCGGACCGCACGGGCAGGCCACCAATCTTCCAGCGCGGTGCCCTCCTAGCGCCGCGGTCTGTCTCTGCCCGGCAGGCCCACGAGCTGGCCGGTTCTTCCGCCGAAGCGGCCCGTGTAGTGGGTCGCGGTTCCTACCGCACAACCAGCGTGGAAACTTCGGTCACCTTTGTTGCGTACCCGACACGGCACGGCGGCGTCGTGCCTCCTTCTCCTTTGATTGCCAATTCAAGAATAATAAACAAGAACAACGGAGGGTGGTCAGGCTGTGTTCGTTCGGCCAGCACCATCCGCAAAAAAGGATAACAACCAGCCATATTTAAACAACGATTTCCAATGAGTACGGGGTACGTAAACATCCACTTTCAATAATAAACCCCTACCTTGAAAAGAAGTTCGCGGTTGACAAGCGTCGTGAATGATGGTGTCATTTCCATTGTCATTGGTGTGCACCCGAGGAAGTGACATCTCCTCTTTTGTCAAGGAGATAATAATAGAAGGTGCTCCATCATTAGCGAGTTCTCGCGTTGGTGTCTCCTCCCATGCCGTGGAGTAAGAAGGGGATGAAGAACTACGGTCGCCGAGTTGATGTTCTTCGTCGGATAGTTGGAGTTCGTCAACAATAGAGGTTAAGCATTCTTCAAAACTCAAGAGTTTTCTCCCCAAAATCTCAACACAACAAGACAACAAAAAATAAAATAATGCTTCTCTTTATTTTATTTAATCATTCCATGCATTCAAAATTTTAAAAAAATAAAAAACTTAATTAATTAATTGATGTGGTTCAATTAATTGATTAAAGTGTGTTGGCAAGATTTAAGAGGGAGAGAGAGAAGGTGGAATGGTTTCAAAAGTAATGAGGAGTTTAAAAAAATTAAGAGGGGGTTTAAAGAGTTTTAGGGAATGTGAAGAGTTGGGGATCATGTGGGCCCTACCTCACATTTATCCTCACATGGTTAGTTAGGTGCTAGTGGGTCCCTCTCTAACTTCCCCATGTAGGACAAAACAACCTAAGATATGAAAATAAAATTGTTCCACAATTTTATTCACTTCTCATTTAATCTACAAAAATTATCCTCCCATCTCGTGCAAACGCAATTTTGGTAATGTTCCCCCTAAGCAATTACCAGGGTTGCAAGTTCATCGGTGCCCTTAGATTTCACTTCCGAGCATCGGTTTAAAAGATAGAAAAACCCACTCGTTCGTTACTAAATGTACCCGAGCTACACTTCGGAAAATTATTCTGGGAACACCGTGCCTCAGAATCAGGTTCTGTCAGAAACTGCGTACTCCTAAAATCCCAAAGAATTTTAGGAAAAAAGTTTCCTTGAAATTTATGGGTCTTTACATTACTCCCACCTCAGGGATTTACGTCTTTGTAAAGCTACATCATAACCTAGGGAAACAAATGAGAGTATTGTGCACGCATCTGAGCCTCCCACTCCCATGTTCTCTCCTGGAGGTTCCCGTGCTGCCAAAGAATGCACACCAGAGGAATCGACCATCCACGTAGGACCATCTCCTGTCGATCCTCAATCTCCACTAGAACCTCTGCAAAAGTCACCCCATCATCTATGTAAATCTCCCCATGATAAATGATATGCGTCGCGTCATGCACATATCTCCTCAGCTGAGATATGTGGAAGACATCGTGCACCTGGTGTAACTGTGATGGAAGGGCCAGGTGATACACCACCTCGCCTACCCTGCTGAGAACCTAGAATGGTCTGATGAAGAGAAGAGATAACTTGCCGCCCGGACCAAATCTACATAATCCATGTCGAGGTGAGACCCGTAAGAAAATGTGGTTTCCATCCTCGAACTTCAGTGGTCTCCGCCTCCTATAAGCATAGGACTTCTGTCTACTCTGTGTAGTCCTCATCCGCTCCTGGATGATCTGCACCTTCTCTGTCATAGCCTAAACCATCTCTAGTCCTACAAGTGCTAAATCCCCAGGGTATGTCCAGCACAGAGGTGATCTGCATGGTCGGCCGTACAATGCCTCGTATGGTTCCATCCCGATGGTGGAGTGGTAGCTGTTGTTGTACGCAAACTCCACAATGGGTAGATGATCCTCCCAGCTGCGACCAAAGTAGAGGACACATGCACGGAGCATGTCCTCAAGAGTCTGAATGGTACTCTCCGTCTGGCCATTTGTCTGAGGATAAAAGGCAGTGCTCAGGAATAGCTACATCCCAAAAGCCTCTAGGACGTAATGTAGGAATCCCAATCAGAGATGATAGTTGATGGAACACCATGAAGCTGTACGATCTCTTGAACATAGAGGCATCCCAAGATCTCCACTGAGCCCTGCTCTTTAATAGCTAGGTAGTGGGCTGACTTGGTGAGTCAGTCGACAATCACCTAGATGGATTCGTGTCCTCTGGAAGTACGTGGAAGCCCTGTCATGAAATCCATGGATATCCCGTCCCATTTCCACTCTGGGACCACTAAGGGATGTACCAAGCCTACCGATACCTGGTGCTACGCCTTCACCTGCTGCCAGGTGAGGCATCATGAAACGAACTCTGCCACAACCTTCTTCATACCTGGCCACCAGTGCCGTCGTCTGAGATCCTGGTACACCTTCACTACTCCTGGATGTACCACCAAAGGGTAAGTGTAAAACTCCCTCATCACCTCCTCCTGTAATGAAATTGGTTCCATGGTACGTCCCCTAAAGAGGATGATGTGCTCTCCTCCTATAGAAAATCCATCAGGTGCCTATCCTGTGGATATCTGTGCACGTCACGTCTCACAGTCATCATCCCCACGCTGTGCCTCTCTGACCCGGTGAAGTATTGAAGGAGTGACTGTAGAAAGGCTTCTTCATCTCTATCCATGAATGATATCTTTAATGCGGCTAGTTGCTCCATCTCCTCTCTAAGTAGCTGAATGCCTGATCTCCTTCTAAGAGCATCAGCTACAACTTTCCCCTTCCCAGGATTATAGACTATCTTAACGTCATAGTCCGGGAGGAACTCAAGCCACCACCGCTGTCTTAGGTTCAGGTCCATCTTCATGAAGATTTACCTGAGACTATAGTGGTCAGAGTAGTCTATAAAGCGCTCTCCCATCAGATAGTTCTGCCACATCTTTAAGGCGAAGACCACTGCTGCTAACTCCAAGTCATTAGTAGCGTAGTTCTGCTCATGCTGCCTCGTCTATCATGAACCATAAGCGATCACTGCCCGCTCCTACATCAGGGAACACTGGAGTCTGGTCCCTGATGCATTGCAGTAAACTACGTACCCTACGCCCTCCTCCGGTAGCATCAAGATGGGTGCACTGGTCAATCTCTGTCTCCGATCTTGGAAGCTCTTTTGAAATATATCTGACCACACGAAGGGTTTCCCCTTCTTTGTCAAAGTTGAAAGTGGTGCTGAAACTCTGGAGGAGACTGGCACAAATCTCCAGTAGTACCCAGCAGGACCTAGGAAACTCCGCACCTTCGTCACACTCCTGGGTGGCTCCCAAGCAAGTACTACCTCAACCTTCACAGGATCCACCGTAACTCCCACCTCCAAGATGACGTTCCCCAAGAAGTGGACCTCTCGATCTAGAACTGACTCATTGAGAGCTTACCATAAAGCTGGTGCTCTCGAATTGTGTCCAGTACAACCTGTATGTGGTAGGCGTGCTCCTCCTTAGTGGTCGAGTAAATCAATATGTCGTCGATGAAGACTATGTCAAACTAATCGTGGTAAAGCTGGATGATTCTGTCCATGAGACTCATGAACACTGATGGAGCATTGGTTATGCCAAAAGGTATAACCAAGAACTCATAGTGGCCATACTGACACCTGAAGGCCATATTCTGCACATCCTCATCTCGAACTCTGAGCTGCAGATAGCCTGACCTGAGGTCTATCTTCGAGAACCATCGTGCTACCTTGAGCTGATCAAAGAGGTCATCAATCCTCAAGAGTGTGTACTTATTCTTTAAGGTCACCTGATTCAGGCGACGGTAGTCGACACATAGTCGTAAGCTCCCATCCTCCTTCTTAGAAAATAAAATCGGAGAATCCCAGGGTTAAACACTAGGTCGGATGAATCCCTTGCCCTGTAAGTCCTCCAACTGTACCCGCAGCTCACGAAGCACAGCGGGTTCCATATGATATGCTGGTGTAGATATCAGTGTTGTCCCGGAGTACATGTAAATATATAAGTCTATCTTTCTGCGAGGAGGTAGTCTTGGAACATCATCAGGGAAAATGTCCGCAAACTGATCCACCACATCAGGAAAACTCAGACTCCGCACGTCAACCGCTCAAAGAATGAGACTAGAGAACTGATGTGTGATCGACTACCCTCTCCTCTTCATATGTCCATCCTGCACTGCAAAGGTTCCCTTCTCATCGGTGAAGGTCAACCAGCTCCCATCTATGCGGACGCACCACACTTTGCACCTAATACAGTCAATCTGGGTATGGACTGTAGATAACCAGTCAATACCCAATATGATGTTGTAAGGCCTCGAAACCGCTATAAGAAGATCCCAGCAGAAGATATTGCCTCCTAGAGTAAGCTCACACTGCCGACACCAGTGTGTAATCGTTGAGTATACTCCCATATGAGTCTCTAGCCATAAGGATCGAGCCAACAGCTCTGTTGGAATCTCCGAGCTCTGAACAAGGGTAGCGGAAATGAAAGAATGACTCGATCCTGTGTCTATAAGAACTGCAACAAGGGTGGAGTAGACATATATAGTACCTCGAATCATCACAGGTGCGCAGTGGTTGTAAGCCTCCACTGCCTAAAGATGAGCCTGCCTCTGTCTTCCAGCTCTCTATGGTCGGGGTGGACCTCCTGGTGGTGGTGGCGGTAGAGCCTTAAAGCTTTTCCCACCACCCACTGCTCAGCCATCTCCTCTGCCTCGTCCGCCTGCTCCCTACAGACTGCCATGATCGAACCTCTGCCTCTAACTAGGTGGTCCTTCAACCGTCTAATACTCCTCTGCGTGGTGGGTCAGACAGTCATGAGCCATGTGGCCCTGCTCGCCGCATGCATAACACTACCTGCCTCTCGTATGACTGGCTCTACTGCCTGTGCCCTGCACCTACGAACCAGTATCCTGGGGTCACCCACTTGATGGCCTGGTCCGCTTGGACCTCTGCGACATCTTTCTACTGCCGGCTGCAGAAGACTCCACTACGTGTCTCCCTACGGTAGGCCTCGCTACTGGCGTTGGCTTAGCAAGGAAGCTCTCCACAAGAAGGGCTCGCTCCAGTACTCCTTCCTACATCAGAATACCGAGGGAGATCATCGAAGCCCTAATCTGATGACTGAGTCCCTGCTCGAAGGACTGAACCCAAAAGAATGGGTCCCGTACCATGTTCTTGGAGTAGCGCGAGAGGTCGGTAAATCTCGCAGAGTACTGGGCTTTTGTCATGATGCCCTGTCGCAACTGTAGTAACTCCTGGATGAACACCGCACAGAGGGTGGCTGGAATGAACTCCAAACAGAAGAGGCTCTCGATGTCCATCCAAATTAGAGATGCCCCGTCGTGCACCTAGAGCATCAGGCTCCCCTATCTACCTGCTGCTTCGTGCAAGAGTCTCACTGCAAGGATCACCGTAAGATCTGTTGGTGTCCCTACCAATATGAAGACTCAGACGATAGACTCCAGCCTATCCTCGGCTGCCTGAGGGTCCATCTCTCCACGGAACCTGGGAAGCCTCTGTCGGTGAAACCCGTACAGCGCAATCAGGCGGCATGCACTCTCCGCTGCTGGGGCTGATGGTATCGGTGGCCCAGTGGGTAGAGGTACCGCCGGTGCCTCCGCTATAATGGGGCCCTGTACCGAGGCCTCATCGCTCGTTGGGCTACCATCTCGCACAAAGCTCGGAATCCTAACAGGATGACTTCGTGGGGCCATCCTGAAAAGTAACAGGTGCACCATGGTTAATACTGTATACCTGGTGAGATGACACAAATTAATCACAATGAAAACCTCTGAAACACAGATGCAATCAATATTTTTGTCCATTGAGTTGGAAATTAGAAGTCAGGGTCCTGGTGTATGGATAAGTTGGCCACCTCACCAACACTGGACTCCATAGACTGATAACCACACTCAATAATCAATACATTATTGCTTTACAAAGTAGAAATTATTAGATTCATGAGTTTTGTGGTAGAACTGACTCCTCTGATACCTATTTGTCACGACCCGTCCTCGGGGCCTGTGCCATGACTTCCCCAAGCCCACCTTCCATAGGCAAGAGGCTGGCGGTTAGCACCAAAGGTGTAAATCCCAAAAAACGGGAAGGAATTTCCTTTATATAAGTAATCAAACATAACCAAGAATTCAAGCTGAAGTAAACACTAAGTAAACTAAGTACAAAAGTAAGTGCGGAAATGTAAATGGGCCAGAATACAAACCCAACTGAAAGTATAGTACAACTGAAAAGAAAGTACAATAGAAGTAAAGTAAATCAGAAACCACCGAGTTGTCCTTCGGCTATCCCACCTGAAGGGTGGGTATAGATGGTCTCCTCAGCTCCTCGGGTCCCTTCGTCCACTCCGTGTACATCCCACCAAGTGGTCCACCTCCAGGTACCATTCCGCTCTACAAGAATCCACCTCAATTAGTGCTATCTGTCATCTGCATCCAACACAATGTAGTGCGGTCATAGCCCATGCAGGGGTGAGTATACGATACTCAGTAGGGACCTCGAGACCCCCGAAGGTCTCCCAAAATCCATGAAGGATAAACCACAAAAGAATGATAAAAACACAATGTATCAACCAACTCTACTTAGGTATATGCCCATACATATACCTCAGTCATCAATTCTAGTTCGGATCAAACTCATGAGCCCAAAAACAACTCAGTCCACACAGGAAAGAACAACCCAGTCCACATATGATAGAAAGTCAATCACATCAATGATAATGACTGAACGTCAAGACTCAGCTCACACAGGTATACTAATCACGAAGAGGGGTGGAGATGATAGATATAGCCTCTGAATCATCTCCCCTGCTGAACCCATGTAGGATCCAAGAACAGAAGTCGTCGCTGCCGAACCCACGTAGGATTCAAGTATAGTAACCATCACTATCGAACCCACATAGGATCCATGTATAGTCATCATCAATGCCAAACACATAGAGGATCCAAGTATAGTCGTCCTCGCTGCCGAACCCACTTAGGATCTAAGTACAGTCGTCACCGTCATCGCAGTTGCAGCCAGTTCTAGGGTTCCCGCACACAGCACGCACGATTTCGGGAGGGTGTGCTCCACGAGCAAACGGGGTCAATACATCAACTGTAACAAATTCCATAGTTGATGTATCCCAAAGTTCTTTCTCGTCAATAGGAACTAAATGCAATAGGCGGTGCATCAATCAGACGCTCGGTCTGAGAGATATTGCCTTTTTCTTTTCAGTGTCCTGGTTAGAAATACACTCGTTTCTAACTCGGTCTATATATTTCGTCATCCAAAACTCACTTAGTGTATTTTAAAAGAACGGTCTCATCGAAAGGGTCCTAGTGCCATAGACGATGCGTCGATCAGACACACGGTCTTCATGTTATTCCCTTTTAAGTGATTAAGAGGCCCGACCCGTTTAGCCTAGTGGGCCAACGGTCCGGGGTGACCCAGTTTGATTGGTCCGACCCTGTAGGGGTGTCAGACCGGTCCGAAGAAAATACACAACTCAGCCTGAAGGGAAGAGGCCTGGCTCAGCCCGAATCGGCATGGCCCGGCTGGGCCCGCGGCCCGGCAGGCTGGCCGAGCGGCCCGACAGGTTGGCCGAGCGGCTCTGTCGAAGTCCGAGCGGGTTCCACAGGGGGGAGCGCAGCCCTCTAGGTTTTCTGAAATGGCGGAACAACCCTTCCCCAAACCATCCAGCAGGACCGGCCCATCTTCTGCGCACTCTTCCTGCATGGGAGGACAGTCGGTCTTCCAACACGGCGCCCTCCTGGCGCCATGGTCCAGCTCTGCCCGACCGGCCGATGGGCCGACCGGTTCCTCAGTACGATGCAATCCGGACACTGCGGTTTGCCTCTGCCCGGCCCGCCAATAGGCCGACTGATTCTTCCACTGAAGCGGCTCATGTAGCGGGTTGCGGTTCCTCCCGCACAACCGGCGCGACGACATCGGTCTCCTTTGTTGCGTACCTGGCACTGTGTGACGGTTTCGTGCCTCCTCCGCCTTCGATTGCCGATTCTAGAATAATAAACGAGAACAACAGAGGGTGGTCGGGCCGTGTTCATTTGGCCCGCACCCTCCGCATAAAAAGATAACAATTGGCCATATTTAAACAACTATTTCCAATGAGTACGAGGTACGTAAACATCCACTTTCAAGAATAAACCCCTTCCTCGAAAATATGTTCACGGTTGACAAGCATCATGAATGACGGTGTCATTTCCGTCATCGTCAGTGTGCACCCGAGGAAGTGACATCTCTTCTTTTGTCACAGAGAGAAGAATAGAAGGTGCCCCGTCATTAGTGAGTTCTCGGCTCAGTGTCTCCTCCCTTTCCACGGATGAAGAAGAGTATGAAGAACGGCGGTCACCGAGTCTATGTTCTTCATCGGAGAGTTGGTGTTCTTCAACAATGGAGATGAAGCATTCTTTAAAACTCAAGAGATTTCTCCCCAAAAGATCAACCCAAAAATCCAAAAAACTAAAATAAAATATGGCTGCTCCTTTTTTATTTAATCATGCCATGCATTCAATATTTAAAAAATTCAAACACTTAATTAATTAATTGTAGTTGTTCAATTAATTAATTAATGTGTGTTGGCAAGATTTAAGAGGTAGAGAGAGAATGTGGAAAGGTTTCACAAGTAATGAGTAGTTTACAAAAATTAAGAGGGGGTTTAAAGTTTTTTAGGGAATGTGAAGAGTTGGGGATCGTGTGGTCCCCACCTCACATTTATCCTCTCATGGGTAGTTAGGTTATAGTGGGTCCCTCTCTAACTCCCCCATGTAGGATAAGACCACCTTAAATATAAAAATAAAATTTTTCTACAATTTTATTCACTTCTCATTTAATCCACAAAAATTAACCTCTCCTCCCGTGAAAACTCAATTTCGGTAATGGTCCCCCTAAGTAATTACCAGTGCTGCGAGTCATCGGTGCCCTCAAATTTTAATTCTAAGCACTAGTTTAAAAGATAGAAAAACCCACTCGTTCGTTCACTGAATGTACCCAAGCTAAACTTCAGAAAATTATTCCGGGCACACCGGGCATCAGAATCATGTGCCGTCAGAAAATGCGTACATGTAAAATCCCAAATAATTTTAAGAAAACTTTTCCTTGAAATTTACGGGTCTTTACATTAACTACTAAAAATTTTACATTTGATATAATATTTTATCCAATATATTATTTTAAAAAAACACCTCTCATCAAGTATAAATAACCCCTCTCCCTCCCATCGAAACAGAATCCTAAATCACTTAAAAACCACTACTCAAATCATATGAAAAAAATCCACATATAATACATAGGGATTTTCTTGAGTAATAAAACTCTAACAACTCATGATACAAAGGGTCGTATAAAAGTATCCTCTTAAAGAAATTGGTAATGCCATTTTGTCATGTAATTTTGTTTTCCTTTTATAATTTCATATCCTCCATTTATTTTACTATTCACACCTTATTGAACCAAATATAGTGTATGATAAAATGATAGGGATAATGTTAATCTACTCTTGAAATTTTCTTTTTAATATAAGTAAATATTATTCATCTCATTCCTCATCTTTGGAAAACGTCTCATTAAAAACTAGTTAACCACCAATGGAGATGATTCAAATTATTTTCTTATCACCAAACTTATAAATGGTTATAATAAATCATATATGATATATAAATGTATAAATATAATCCTTCTACTCTTTTATAAGTTAATTTTTTGTATCTATTTTTGAACTTTAAAGAATAGAAAAATCAATGAAAAACCTGAAATTTTTACGAAAAACATGATATCAAAAATTTCCCAATAACAATGGTATTAAGGAATAGAATCCAATTATTATAATGAATAAATAGTGACATAAATTAACATTGTTTTCTATTGGTATCATGTTTTAATAAACCACGGTTTATTATTCCCAAGGTGAAAAATAGATGAAATAAAGAGTGATTTAATATAATCATATTCTCTACACAATCTCGTTTTTTGGGATATCTTAGCATTCACACTATATTCAGTTTGTATATTCCAAACATACCCTTAAAATATTTTTCATCTATTATTATACTTTTCTTCTCATATATATACCTGATTCTCCATTTCCAAATCATTTTTAATCAATTTACAAATCACTTTCTAAAAGGCATTAATTACTAAAACATATCATTGACTCCTCTTGAGTTGTCTCTTTTAGACTCATGAATGTTGATGTTTTATTCCAAAATATGACTTCAAATTTTCATTTGGTAACAACTATATGTTTTTTCATAATAGATTATTTATGAAATTGTTATGTAACCTATCATATTTCATGTGTTTATTTCCTTACTATAATGAGTATACATTCAATGTGGCATTCATGGTAATGATAATTTTAGGATGTGAAGGATGGGAAAATAATTATGTATTCCTAAAATGCATTCAATAATGTGATATATCTCATTAAATAATGTTTATTATGAATTAACCAGATTCTAGGTTTGTTTAATTTTTTTATTTTTTCATTTATAAACATTTTTTAGGCATGAATATAATGCATTTTTTGGTCGCAACTATGTGTGGTATTTGTCCACTATGATATAATGGTTCCTTATTATTCATATTAAACATTCCATAAATTTATAAAAAATTTCCATCATTGTTATCAAGATGATATTATACATATTATATGATGATATTATTTTTTATCACCCTTGTACTACTGATTCAGTTCGCTTATCCCTCCTCTTTCTTGGATTTTGCCTCATCCCATTCATTGATGCATATCATCGGTGTAGATATGATATAAAGGGATTAATAGATATTTATAAGGATAAAGAAAAAGAACTTAAATAATGTTTATGTTTTATTATGTCTAGTGTTTTGTATGAGGGTAATTTAGATATGATAATAAACCATTGGATCCAAGATTATATCATAATTATCATGATTATTTTAAAAGATAATGTAATAGTAATATGTAGAAATGCTGGTTCACCATAGTTGGAATCAGAGCATGGTTTATGTAATTTTAGAATTAGTATTATAAAATTTTAGTGGAGCCTATATGGATAAGCCTATGTTTTAAGATATACATGCTATGCTTTGCTAAATTATTAGAGTGTGTGGTTTCTGAGAGATAAAATTTCCATCAGGATACTACATGAGGATGTTTCTATATAATAGCTTTACCAATGAGTAATAACCCCAAAAAATGCATTGTTGGGATTCAAATGATTGACACCTAGTACATGATAAAGTTACCTTGCAACCCACCTAGTCTTACAATCATGGGGGATATTGTTTAGTTAGTCATAAAATTTATCCGAACCATTATGAAAGATAAAAAATTAATATAATTTTTAAGCTTAATTTAGGAGGATTACAAGATAAATGACCCAAGAATCATCATTTTGGAAAAATGATAAACTATGAGATCCCATTATATTAATTATAATTAATCTTCACATAAGGATAATTTTTGAAAAAATTCATTGTGGACTTATGTTTTTTTCAAACATATTCCATTATAGAAAATGTTTGGATTATTGAGAAATGAGACAAAAAATGTGTGTGGGGTAAATGAGTGATTATAGGAATGTCATTCCCAATAAAATGAGAGGTGGAATTAAATTCATTATAGTGATGATTAACCACTTTTATCGAGCCATCAATAATATCCAAAACCATATAAAATTCTTTTCTTCATCTAATAAGTAGAAATTGTATATCAATCCTTTTAGGTGAAAATGAACACCAAAATTCTATAGGTTTTCTAATCCACTTTTCCAGGATAATTGGGTAGACTCAATGGAGAAGATATGTTTTATACTCTAATGTTTTGAGAAGGATAATGTGACACTATTTAAAAATAGTTTAGAGAAATAGGTTATTCAATGTATTGGAAATGATAATGAATACCATGATGGAGGATGAAATTATATTCATAGAGTGGGAAGATTTTAAGAAATGGTTTCTTATCCAGTATATCACTATAACTCTTTAGATAATGATAGAGAGATAATTTAAAGATCTTAATCCAAAAAATATTAAATTAGTTATGGGTTTTTTGGAAGGCTTCACAAAACTTTAAATATATGCTTTAGGTTTTTTTTATCAAAAAAGATAGATAATAGACATATTATTTAATTTTAAAAAACCATACCATTGAAATTATCTAGTGATCTTATAATTTGGTAGTTACAATGAGTATATTCTATGTTCTCTCATAGAACTGATGAATTTTGGTGAGTGTTAAAACAATTATAGATATATAAAATTAATGGTGTGGTTTTATATTGGCTGATCAAATGGTAATGGTGAAAAAAAGATCCTAGCACCCACATATCAAATTTTGGGAAGAATAATCAGGGTAATTTCCATAAAAGGATAGGGAAATGATTCAACTATGGGATATAAGGCCACCAAGCTCATGAATATCAATGATACATGAATAAATCAACCAATATGATAGAGGAAATTATTTCACCACCCATGGTTCAATGCTCCAACTATAGTGAGAAAGGGAACTATAAAACATAGTTCACTAAACCATGGGTCATTGAGGTTAATATATGTTATAATACAATAAAACTGGAGGAGAAATGGAATGAAAATTTCATCACCATAAATAAAGTGGAACATGAAAACAATGTCATACAAGGTAAAATTACTATTAAATCAATAATGTGAATGATGTTTTTTTATTCTTATACTATTATATTTCTATATAATAAATGCTTTATAGAAACTATGCATTCCAACCCTGATACCCTGATGTAGATATATTCATAAAAATACCTAGTGGTGTGATCATTGAAACCCATGTTTTGGAATCTTCTTCTGATAACGCGTATTAGATAAATCTTTTTTTGAATCTTGTAATACATACCTTAGTGGTATTTGAGACTATATTGTGCATGGATTGGATCTTTTAATGTAGATAACACATCAAATATTAGAAAAATGAAACCACTTTTTATATTATAATCCATCACATTGTCTTATAAAAATGTAAGTAATATTATGAATCTTGTTTTGGAGAATCAATCAATGGAATGGAAGAAGATACCCTTTGAAGGTAAATAGCAAACCCAAAATTTTTTAGTCAATGTAAAAAAATAAAACATGATTAAATGAACATTTTTAGTGAATACACGTATTTATTTCACAAAGAGTATCCTAGAATTCCACCATACCTTGATGTAATGTTCTTAATAGATATCATACCCTGATCCACACCTATCTTCAAATTATCCTATAAGATGTCCCCAATAATAATTGAGTATTTAAGTGAGTAGAATTAGTAGAATATAGAAATAGGGTCCATACACTATATTGTGTCTCATTGGGGTGTGATGAAACTCATTATCAAGAAAAATGTTCGATCAATGTGGCTTTTTATCGATTACTAGAAAATCAAGAAGAACATAACAATGAAAATGTATGTGATACCAAGTATTGAATACTTATTTGATAAAATTTAATGTGATTTGTACTTATCTAAATAGGATATTTATTATAGATATCATTTGCTAAAGATAAATATGGAATATATTCCAAAAAAATCAATATATGGTACGAACACTATGGGTTTATAGTGATTCCCTTTGGGTATATTTATTCTTATCTAGTCATCATATATTTGATGAATATATTATTTTTTAGACTACATTGGAAAATTTTTTGTATTATATATCAATTATATTCTCATTTACACCATCTTTAGGAGGAATATTAAGAGAATCCAATGATTGTGTTGGGTATCGAAAGAATTGTGGAAATGAATGATATAATTATAAATTTTTCCTTTTGGATATAAATTTTCATTTTTTTGGCATGTTATAATATGTGGGGGAATAATAGTTGTTACTTCAATGAAAAACACAATTAAGTAATACTTGATACCCAATTGTGATAAAAAAATCCATAGTTTTCCTATCTCAATAGTGTACTGCTGAGAATTTGTTAGAAATATATCAATATTTTATATTCCACATTCTATGTTATTAGAGAAAGGGATAAATTATATAAATAGGGAATAATTAATTAAATGATTTATGGAGATAGATAGAAAATATTTTTTTATATAATCATAGTACCATTAAGTTGATAAGTATTTATGATATACAATGATTCTTTCAAGAAAGGTTTGGGTTGTGTACTCATACAAAATGATAATGTAATAGGCTACACCATATAAAGCTCAAAGATCAACGAGTGGAACTATAAATTTTGATACACCACATACATAAATATTTCATCTTAATATATTAATATTCATTAGATAACATAATGACCCATGCTATGATCATCTAGGTCTATTGCCTTTGAAAATATGGACACAGAAACAACTGGTCCATATGTGAGTTAAAACATCTACAAGAAATTCCTAATTACTTGAATTATTATTAAAAATATCATACCTAATAACATTATTTATAACATGGGAAAATAAATCATAATAAGGGGTTATATTAGATACACATTAAGGGTACAGAACAAATATTTCAACATAACATGATAATTTGGATACAACGACATAAAAATAACATTTGAAAACTATACCCTACATATCATAGATCATAAACACGATTCATTTTATAAATCATGGTAGTTCATAAGACATTAATCATAAATTAATCAATGAACATAATCCATGATATCATAACATTTTTATTAGACATAGATTTCCAGCATACATATTAACTTAGAAAACATTATATCAAGGCTACCCACTGTGGCATTATTAACAGGCTAGGATTTGGATAACCACCTGTTAAACTTAATTTAGGATTGGAAATACTTCAAGGTTACAACTTATTTGGGCTGAGTATAACATCTAGTACAACCTCTTCTTTTGGTTTAGTATAACCTATCATGTACCCTTGGATCTCATATATAATTAATCTTCTACCAATTCCTTATAATGTAGATATATTCCCCAACCATAACATAATCCAAACATTATTATTACACGTAATCCTAAAACAATCAAAATATTACCACCCATATAAGGAAAATGGGTTTGATAAGATATCCATCATAGAAAATCCCATATAATAGAAATGGTATTCATAATCATATCATAAATTTGTCAAATAACACCCCATTCAAAATGAATGGGTTTCATAAAAATATCTTCATCATAATCATTAACCATCCATATAGAGTAATGATGGTAATATAAGTTCATATCACTAGTAACATATAAGAAACCCCACTGTTTATTGTCATTTTTTAATAGAAATTCCCTTAAAAGTTCATTAATACATTCTAGAGGAAAATCACATTTCCATTTTAAAGAAACTTCTTTATAATATAAAAATACCTAAAATATTAATTAGAATAATATAGTAGAGAATAAACTATGAAACATGTTAATATTTATTTAAGATCATTGTGTGGTGAATATGGTAGAATATATTTCTCGTTCCATACATATTAAAATGAATATTCCTTTAAAATTTTAACTAAAAAGTCAACATATCCTTATTAAGAAAATAAGAAGAAAAATACTCTCAAATCTTTTGTAAAAATGAAATCAGATGTAAAAAATTCTTTAAAAACTCAATTTAGAATAGTAAAAACTTTTTTTAAAAACATTTTTATAAGACATGGACATTGAAAATAATGTGTTTTCAATAAAAAATAAATATAAATTAAGGTTTTTACTTTTCAAAAAACTTTTGAAATGATGAGTACATAAATACTGTAAAATTAAAAGAAAGCATTAATTTTTTCTAAGTAAGAAAATAATAAAAAATTTGATGAGTTTTAAGGTTGGTGGATCATAACATCTCATTAATAGAAGAAAATTAATAAAAAATATTGATAAAATTAATATTGAAACATAATACACTTTCAACTTTATTATCTTTTGAATCATAATACCCATGAAATAAATAACCACTTTAGGATATTTTTATCTTATAATTATCCAAGGAACATTCAGAAAACACATTCATGGGTTGTATATCCACTAAAAATAAAAAAATTGATGAATATGACATGTTTTACGCAGAAGAAAAATTTGTTGTAAAAACCCCATAAATGCATTGGTATCATTTGAATCATAAGCCCCATGAAATAATAACATTATATGGAAATTTAAATATCACGAGAATAAATAAATTTAGGATATAACATGTCAAATGGAATATATACACACCACATGAAAATTTTATAGGTTCATAACATAACATAAGTCCCAAAGAATACAATTTTAGGTAAAATACCTTACCATATGTCTCAAATTCTTCCACGAACATTTGAACCTCTGGTATAATTTATATTTGTTTATTATACATATATTATATAACTATACTTTTATACATCATACCATATATTATTTATGTATGATATTTTTTTAAAGGACCCAACCCTATTATCCTAGAGTTGGTGGTTACTTTATTATATTAATATAAGATATAAGGAATAACATCTTAATAGACTAAATAGTCTAGTATCTTTGGAAAACTAGATATATAGAGAATTATTACAATACATCCTGAAATAAAATACAACATATTAAATCCATTGTAAACACCTCTATTCTCTTTGATTATCCATGCATGTGAATCATAATATACCTCTTAATATCATGGGGAAAAATAAAACATAATAAGGGGGTGATATCAGATGATTTGAAAGGGAAACCATACAGAGAAAAATATCAGAAATAAGAATATACAATAAGATAAGGGGAATAATAGAAATCACATTCCATTAAAACAAAATATTAAGCACAATATAGAAGTAATAAATGATAGTCAAATAATTTTATATAATCACATGACAATAAATCTTGACGAGGAATATTAAAATAATCCAATAATTACATGGATTACTTATATCTAATCTCATAATGACAGAAATGCGTAATATTGAAAATTATAAAAATAAGGTCAAGGATTTATCGGACACACCATACATAATCAGGTAAGACCGTTACCAAAAACTGAAACTACATTGTCTAATGAGACCTACTAATCCATTGAGGGGATATAATGTGCCCCTCTCATCACATGGAAAGTATAATTCATTACTCATATGAAATTGGTGAAACATAGTTATCATATAACTTCACATTTCAATTATAAATGAATTTTTAATAAATTTTCCCAAAAAATATACATAATCATAAACCATCTAGTGTAATATGATTAATGTTATCAAAATAGCAGATCCATAGTCTAAATCATAATAATCAGTTAAATAAAATATGTTATATAATATCATAAGATATCAACCAAAATTAATCATAATATCCAATAACTAGTGTTAACATATATAAAAATACTCTAATAAAAACATTATAAAATTCTTAAGAGAAATTACACATTTAATTTTAAATCTTCTACTTAAATAATATCAAAATCATGGAAGAAAAAATTTTCATTGAAAACAACCTCTTAAAAATTTAAATGATCCCTTAATACATTGAGACATATTGAAATTGGTAAAATCAACAAATTATGTATATGTTTAAAAAACATTTCTTTTAAATTTTGAAAAGAAAAATACATCTATATGTATTCTTAAAAGAAAGTGTAAACGTTAAAAAAATAAATCGATTATGTGTATCAACTATAAATCCACATAAAAATGTAAATAAAATTTAATAAAATAAAAATTCATTTTACACATAACCATATCATGAAAAAATAAATAGAGGAAATGTTTTTCCCAAAGAATGGAAATTGTATTAATAATACTCCTACATTAGGTCTGATTTCCACCATACGTTTCTAAACCTCCTTTATAATGGATTTAAAAACATTTTTAACTTATTATATAATCATATAAATTTTTATTATATCATATAATATCCTTTTATAATGTTGTACCACTCCGTTGTTAATAATATTTATTCATTTCATTATTTGGGGTGTTAATTGATTTGTTTCTAAAACTTATTTTATTGTAAATATTTTGGCTCTCTTTTGAAGATATAGATAAAACATTTAAAAATGAAATTAATATCATTAATATCATAATTAATCATTCAATGCATTACTAGAACCAATTTTTAATGTTGAACATTGAAAATGAATTACACAACTACGTGTAGATGGTAATTTGTACATACACAAGTGTGTTGATTTCATTTCTCGTTGAATTGATAAATGGAATAATATGTTTATTTAATAAAAATAAAAATAACATATCAGTATATAGATTATATAGGACTTATTATTTTATCCTGAAAACAACATATGAATATGGAAGTGGAAGATGAAATGAACATGAAAAGGTCGAAAAAGACGATTGCCACTTCTTCATCATATATCCATTAATGTCTTCATAAAGGATCCAAATATGGACATTTGAAATGAAAAAAATACCAAACATATGAAAGGATGTTGTTAAGTGAAATGGATGGGGTTCGGTCAATCTAAATGGCTCAAGGTGGTGAAATGTAATGAATGGGTTCCCTTTTATAATTGAGGTCAGGGGAACCATTGGAAATCCTCACAACATTAAACTATAATAGATTTATTTTTATCCAAATACAACACAATGGACATATATTTTAATATATGATTTGATAACTTTGTAATCTCGTTATCCAATGAAATTTTTACTTGTTTCAGATTTATGATAAACTTTACCATTTTTATTGAACTTAATCTATTTTAATATTAATTATGGTAAAAATTTATTTAATATTGAAAGGTGTAAATTTGATATTTATAAAATGTTAATCAGAGAAAAAAATGAAAAATTTATGAAATTTAATACTAAATCATAATATCATTTTAATTTTAAATTTATTTTTATTAGTTTTAAAGAATTTAATAAAATAATATTTTTATAAAATATCATTAGTGTGAATTTTGACACTATTCATTACATTAACCTAATGGAAATTATGAAAACAAGATAACATAGAACCAAAATGTTCAATAAACCTCTAATATGTAATAATCATTTATAATGTTTTGTATCACCTTAATTAGTTCAAATTATATTTATTTTAATATTTTAATTATCATCTATTTGATTGTTTCATTAATAAAATAATTACTCTATCAACATTGAATAACTATTTTAGGTAATTGTTATTTCACTAAAAAAACTGTGATGTATATGAATCTATTAGATTTTAAAATATTATCTATAATAGAATATATCTTCTGAATGTTATATATAAAAAATAATATAGCTATTAATAAATGAATGAGATTTCTTTGTCAGTTCTATAAATAAAATGTCATAAATATCATAAACTCATCCAAATGGTCCCCAAAATTCATAAATAAATTATTATTGTGAAAATAAGTTTATTAAATTCAAAATTGACACTTATATTCATTCATAACCTACTTATGTCCACATGTGGACACATAAGATATGTTTAAGAAAAAGAAAGTTACATTTTGTGATTTTATTTAATATAAATAATATAAAAGTCATTCTCATGGAAAATTGACCATTAAATAAATAAAATTATAACCATTGGTGTTAGGGTAGAATATAAATCATCCAAAAAAATTTGGGAAAGTTTTAGGGAATTTTTCAAGTCCTTTTTATATTATTTGTATCCTAAATTACCCAATTTACCCTTATCCGTGGTAATAAAAAAACACCAATGTTACTATTCATAATGAAAAAACATAAATGGAGGCTATTTAATAAAATTTGACCATATAATTCCAAATATGCAATATAGTTTTAAAAATTTAAAACAAATAATTGGTATAATTTAATTTATGTTAACCCAATTAATCATAATTAAAAACAGTTTTTCAAAATAGATTATTATGCCCAAAAAATGTACTTATACCAAAATAAGTTAGAATAATTAAATGAATTAGATAATTTATAACTAAATAGTATTTCAATTACACTATTATAATATTAAAACAATAAATAGAAATTTAATATAATTATTTTTATAGTTTTATAAAAATTGGTATTTTTCACTATTAACATGAAAATAAATATTTTTAGAAAAATTATAATAAATAACCCAAAGATAAATTTGAAATTTATATTTTTAAAATATATTTTTTAAATATAATTTTTAAATGTGTCAAAATTTTGTTTTAAAACATGTATTCCATTTAAAGGCAGTAAAACTATTTTTAGAAAAATATAATCATTTATGCGTAAAATTGGATCTATTCTTATCTTATGCATATAAATATCAATTGGATGAATGCAAAAATATTTTGTTGAATATATAATATATAGATTTCATAATGTTTTTAACACTATTCATTCTCACCAATTATCATCTAGGTTATAATTGTCACATTTTAAATATTATATCGCGGTTTTAAACTCCATGTTATGTGAAACATAAGATATTGACGATGTTAAATTTAAAAAAGACATGCATTAAAAACATGGGGTGTTAAATTATCTATTACTTCCGGAATTTCTTATGAAATATTTCCAGAATTTCACCTTAAGAAAATATTTAGTTTGTTCTTTTTTCATAATTCCCTATAGTTCCAACCACACCTCCTCTATTTTATGATTTTCGCATGTAATCTTTATCATCTAAGTGAACCACCACATAAAAAAATGGTCACCAGTGTCTAGAATATAGATTGGATCTTCACAGGAACCTAAAGAAGGTTCCAATTCTTTTTCTTCATAAGTGAGAACGTGCATTGGGTCAACCGTGTATTCTTTAAAAAATGGATGTGGAACACATCAAGTACTTTAGGATGGATAGAATGCATTTCCAAATGATAAGACACAACTCCAATTCTATCAAAAATTTTAAAAGGTCCAACGTACCAGGGGATTAGTTTCCCTTTTTTACAAATCTTATAACAACCTTCCCTGGAGATACCTTAATGAAAATGTGATCTCCCACTTGAAACTCCAAATCATTATTTATCTATCATCATTGCACTATTTCATACATGGAGATGCACTTATGTTATTTTTAATAGTCCTCAGATTTTTTGGTTTACCCCACATTTTTTGGGCCTAAAAGATTACATTCAACAAGATCATCCTAATAAGTTATTGTACAACATCTCTTTCTATATAATTCTTCATATAGTTCCATTTTAATACATGAATGTAAAGTATTGTTATATTAAAATTATACCAAAGGTAAATATTGATCCAACATACCTTGAAAGTCATGTGAGTAACACTCCTAGCAGTCTTCTATAATTTGTATCATCCTTTCTTACTTCCCATCAGTTTGACGGTGATAAGAAGAGATCAAATGAATCTCTGAATAAATGTCCTTTTAATGAATTTTTAGACATTCAATTTTAATCATAGAACACAACGAGACACAATTGAAAGAGGTCCACCGAGATGTCTTACAACTTAATTAATATAGATTTGTTCAAGGTGGTCTTGTGGAAATCCTCTCTTAAAGTGAGGAAGCATGAAAATTTGGTAATGTGATCTATAATTACACATATTGGATCATTATTTCTTTGATTCTTTGGCCATAAAATGAAAAAATCCATAGTAATGTAATTCTATTTTCCTAAAGTAATGGGTAAAGTTTCCATGAATCTTATATGATGTAGTCCTTGAGCCTTCACCTATCAACAAACTAAACATCTTGATTTATAGTCATCAATTTACCTCATCATATTATCCATACAAAAAGATAAATCAAATCAATATGCATCTTAGTTTTACTATGGGGTATATATAAATTCAATCTATGAGCATAATCTAATAACTCCATTTTTAGATCTGGTATTGAGGGAACAGAAATCCACTTCCCACATTTAAAAATGTCTTTTTTATATACGAAGTCTACCAGTTTTCCATAATTCACAAATTTTATTCTCTTTGGAAAATTATCATCATCAGACTATGAAATTTTTTACTTTTTCAATAAATATGGTTTGAGAACCATATTAAAAAAGTAATGATGTTTCAAATTACTTGATAACTATCATATCAATATTTACTAGATCCATGAATATAAGATCCCTATCAGTCCTCATTTTGTTTTTAACATTACCATACTTCCTTCTTAATGCATCCTCTACATTATTTTTTTTCAAGAGTGGTAGTGTATCAAGAAATCATAATCCTTGAGTAGCCCAAGACAATGAAATTTCTCCATGTTGAGTTCATTCTTTTAGAATATATATTTTAAACTCTTATAATATGAATATATCGCACATATTCAACCATAGAGATAGTTTCTCTCTACCATCTGAGAAAATACTACAACTACTAACTCAAGATCATGAGTTGGATAGACTTTTTCATGATTTTTCAACTACCTCGATGCATAAGTAATAACTCTATCATTCAACATAATTACACAACCAAGTCCTTTACTTGATTCAAAATTATAAATCACAAAACCATGATTCCCAAATGGTAGATTCAAGATTAGATATTTAAGAATATATTATTGAATTATTTAAACCATTGTTCACATAAAATTTCCCAAATAAAATTAACAACATTATGATTTTTATTGGTTAATAGTTTACACAATTGGGAAGAATTCTGATCAAATCACCATGTAACATCACAGACTCAGATGTCACCATATAGTCCCCTGATCCTAGTTGGACACATAGACTCAAGAGAATCTCCCCAAATGCCATAGGCTATAGACTAGCAGAAATAGACTATGTCAGTTAGTGGGAAAACTATTCCCTCAGTATGAGAGTATCAAAATGGATGTCAAACGTATAATAAATAACAAAAGAGAAATAAATAGTAGACCATAAAAGACAAGAATACATATCAATAACCAGAAGTGTCTCATATACAAAATGATGTTGATGGTACAAGTATCTAGAAAACAACCATAATAGTACAAGGAAATAAAATACAATAAAATTATCACAAAAATAAAAAAAGACCAAAAAGGTATCCCAGCATTGCAAGCCTCAGTTTGGTTCTATAATCCCCTACTCAAAACCCATAGTTAACAACCTGTACAAGGGAACTATTCCCTACCATCACCTGCAACCATATAATCTGTTTAGTTCCCCGATGAGGCCCAAACAGGGTATGAGATAAACATCCGAGTAGGAAATGACCCAGGTCTATAAAATTTAAACATCATTATAAAAAAGTGCATGAAAGTGTAAAAAACTAGTAATTTCAATGTGTATGCCCATGTAATGAGTCTACTATAGTAATTATAACCAATCAGCCCTCAAGGATACCTACAAAATAAAGTCATCTCCTAACAATGTAGCTATAAAAAGTAAACTAGAAAGTCTAACAGCCACACCGTACATCCATCGGTATCAAGAAATATACAACCACACTATATTTAGAAGTCAAGTATCCCATGACCACCCCATATAGTGAAGTCAAAAATCCCATGACCACAGAATATAGTGAAGTGTAGTTCATAAGGGCCTGATCCAATGTGTCAGCAGACCAAGACATCCATGTAAAATATCTATAACACAGAGTGCTAGATCCAAAGAGCTTGTCCAAGGAATCCCACTGACTCCCATGGGTGTCCTTGGTAGAAACTCAGTTAGGCACTAGTTGGGTTCCCTGGAGCATTTCAATATCAAGTCCTACATGATCACAAGAAAGTTGGATCCATGGGGTAGCAAGGCTCAATGCACCCCACAGAATCATGACCCAAGGGGCATATTCAACCCTTGGAATCCACTACCGCATTCCAGATCCATTGAGAGTAGTCCAAGGCATCTATCAAACCATTCAATAAATCAATAAATCATTCGACATAAACATTTAATCCAAGTGAGTATACCCACTCACATCAACTTGCACAATCCACGAGTATACCCACTCATGAAAAAAATTTATCAACATCAAGAATATGGGCCTACCTTCCCATATATACCATATAACATTACATTATCATTTATATAGGTATACACACCCATATTATCTATTTAATATTCCAAACTATCAAAGTAGACATGGAATAACATGATATTCATTAATCAAGGAGGGAGTACATCTCTTAAACAAGATACTCAATCTATCAAGGCATTAACAGACATCATATAACAAGAAATCATAGGAACACACCCCTTGGGTTGTTTAAATAGGCATAAACATGTTATTTACTTAACAAACCGCTATTGGGTGACCTAGAAATGAGATATGAGTGTCTACACACCTAAACAGAACCTACACGTATCCTCACTAGGCCCAAATAAGCCTGCAGCAAGAAACTTGCTCAATAACAAGGCCTCACCAGAAAGTCTGATGGGTGGAATATAATCCAAAAACATGAAAAGCACAAGAAAAAACAAAAGAACATTTATGACACCTACCATTAAATGTTAGTAGAAAACTCATCTTGTATCAAGTCCTAATTCATCCTGGTTTAGATGAAATCTGAATAACGAACAAAGAATGGGATTTTAGGGCAGATGAGCCTAAATCCAAATTGTGTAGTTCTTGTTCCAATGAATCAATAACTACTAAAAAGGAATCGATTTCCTAGCAATGCAGTTCCGAAATGACTGACAGCGCTTGAATCAGAGTCCATATGGCTTCAAGATATGAAAAACAAGTTTACATAGCTTTTAGGTTCCAAAAAATGAGTGGAAAAGACTTGTTCCTAAAAATATTAAGCTACTGACTCATTTATAAAAAAACCCCCCACTCAGAAAGTACAAAAAGTGATGGATAAAGACATGGAATGAACTACCCATTTATTTCATTCGGATCCAGACTGACTACACATCATGATAGCCCAGTTCACAACGTGTACTAGAAGTACACGACATGTAGACCAAGTAAACAACATGTACGTGGCTTGCTGCACAATTTCAAAATGTTTTACCCTTTCCAAAGAAAACCCAACTGGACCATGACCTGATCTATAGTCTTAGAAAAAATGGAAATCAACAAAATTAAACTGAAAAGATATATTTATACCTCAATAAAAACCCTTGATCTTACAATCTTCCCCCTTATTGTAATTTGTCCCTAAATTGCCCTATAAAGGGTGGACAAGATTTTTCTAAGGACAACTCTGGCCACTGAGCAAGTACATCGGCCTCTCTCTCCCATGTCCAATCTTGTAAACAGATGTTCTACCATAGCACTCATACTAGAGGAACTGATCAGCCTCAAAGTACCTTTGTGCTCCTATCAACTTTATAAATCTTATGCTCCTAAAAGAATGCATCATACTAAAGGTCAAACTCCTCAGGCTGAAAAACATGAGATTGGTTAGATTGATAGTGGTAGTGTTGAGGTAAATGGAAGAATTCATGTAGGTCTCAGTACCTCTGAGGTAATTGTAATTGATAGGAAACCGAACAAACTCTCTCCATACTCTAGAATGGCCTGACATATATCCGTAAAAGTTTACCCTGTATCTTGATTTTCTTGTGTCCCAACCTCAATAAAACACCCAAGAAAACATGATCCCCAACATTAAACTCTAAAGGTCATATGCAGCGATCAACGTATGAATTCTAATTAGACAATGAAATATTCATCCTCATCTCAATCATCCGGACTTGCACAGATGTCTCACACATGATACACAGTCCTAGTAAAGCTACTTATCCAACCTCTAACCAACACAAGGGACAATGACATGGCCTCCCGTATAAATCCTAGTAAGGTTCCATCTGTATCATCTCCTGATAACTATAATTTTATGATAACTAAATCTGGGGAATGTTCCTCTCCCACGAGCCCCCAAATTCATAGACGCATGCTCGCAACATGTCCTCTAGAACCTTTATCGTATGCTCTGATTGACCATCGGTCTAAGGGTGTTATTTTGGGATTAGAAGAACCTATGTACCCCAAGATCTCTGAAAAAACATCCAAAAAAATATTTAAAGTGGGAATATATATCTGAAATAATATTTCAAGGGACCCTAGGTAGTCTCACAACATCTCGGATGTACAACATTCAAATATTTCTAAAACTGATGGTCTCCTGGATCTGTAAGAAATAATATACCTTCGTAAGAAGGTCATCAACAACCCACAAAACATCATTACCTTGAGGAAAACTTAGTAAATCCATCATGAAATCCATCGTGACATCATCCCATTTCCACTCCAGGATAGGTATCTATTGTAAAATCCTAGCCGGTCGCTGATGTTCCACCTTCACATCCTAACAGGTGAAACACCTTGTAACAAATCTAGCTATATCTCTCTTCATTCCTGGCCACCAATACCGACGTCACAAGTCACGATACTTCTTGGTAACTCTAGAATGCACTACCTATGTTGAATCATGAAACTCCCACATCAAATAATCACATATATCCACTAGATGCCAAAAAAAACCATGGATATGTAGGATCTCATCATCGCCTACCATCCAACCAGGAGGAGGCTACTCACATCCCACACCTTCTTGTAGAACTAGGCCTTCAAAATATGATAACTGCCTCATCTTAGCTCTGTCCAACAGGATAGAGGTAAGAAATAAGGATTAAAGAAAATAATTCCCTTGTCTGTCAAGCACCTCCATATGCATCTCAGAAAACAATTCCATAAGTTGCCCGTCACTACAGGCCTGCTGCACTTCCTATATCTAAGTCCTCCTGTAGAGTGAATCATTCACTGCATTTCCTTTACCTGGATTGTTGGAATGATTTATGATAAAGTAATGTAGGCACTCCACCCCCCTTCTCTACCTTGAATTCAGATCATGCTGTGTAAAGATATACTTGTGGTGTTTGTGGTTTTTGTACACCAAAAAACCACTCTCCCAGTAAGTAGTGCCTCCAATAGCACAATTCATGAACAACTGAAGCTAACTTCAGATCATGAATAGGGTAGTTCACTTGTGAGGCATCAAATACTAAGAACTGTATGCCACAACTTTATCTCCATGCATCATCACTACCCCCAACTAAATGACAAAATCATCACAGTACACCATGTAGCTACTGTCCTGCTTTGGAAATATCAGGACTAGTGCTGATGTCAACCTCCCTTTCATCTCATGAAAGGCTATATTATAATATTTTGACCACACAAACTTGACACCCTTCTTAGTCAATCTTGTCAATGACACTGCTAAGAATAAGAAGTACAATAACAAATTCATGTTGTAAAAAGATAGCCCGAAGAAACTCTATATATCAAAAACATTATTAGGATGTTCCCAGAAATCAACAACTCTCACCTTCTCTATGTCCACTGACACTCTTTTTTCAGAGATGATGTGACCCAGAAAGTGAATCTGAACCATCAAAAAGTGGAACTTTTCAATCTTAGCATATAATTGATGCTCACTACGTGAATTAAAAATGTTCTTAAGATGGTTGAGATGGTCATTTAAATTGCGAGAATACACCAAGATATCATCCATGAAAAAACCACAAAAGAATCCATGTAAGGATGGAACACTCGGTTCATCAGTTCCATGAAAACCACTGGCACATATGTGAGACTGAACAACATAATCAGAATCTCGTATAAACCATACCTTCTACAAAAGGCTATATGACCTATGTATTTAGCTAAAACCCATACCTGGTGATATCCTTACCTAATATTTATCTTTAAGAACACTCATTCTTCTTGAATTTGATTAAACAAGTCATAGATCCATTGAAAATGATATCTTTTTTTAATCGTCAGCTGGTCCTATATCCTATAATCCATGCATAGCCTAAGATTTATGTATTTTTTTCGCAAAAAGTACCAGAGAACCCCACCAAAAAGTATTGGGTCTGATAAAAACATTCCCCACAAAATCCAATTGTTGCCTCTTGAGCTCCTTCAACTCCATTGTAGCCATACTGTATAGAAGAATGGATACCGGCGCAGCTCCTAGAACTAGCTCGATGGTGAACCTCAATTCTCTCTTAGGAGGTAAACCAGAAATGTCTTTTGAAAAGACATCTCTAATGCACTCCACCACTAATGGAAAGTATGCCTGGCCCACTCCGTAATCATCCAGAAAAAACTAGCAGTTTGGGCTATCTTCCAACCCATCCCATGATGCTTGGGTCTAGCTTTGATCATCAGGATATCCCATTCACCCTTTTGAATAAACACTTCACCCACTGGTGATGTGAAAGTCACCCACTGGTGATACCAGTCAGTGGATGATTGATAAGACACGAGCTAGTACATTATGAGAATAATGTCAATCCCTATAATCTCAAGGAAGTAAAGATCCCAGTTAAAGTGACACCCACCAACCATAAGGGGACACTCCATACACTATCGCACATTATCCATTCTAACTCCCAACTATGTGTACAACATTAAAACGCCCTCAAAAAGAAAGACCACAAGGAAAATGTTTTTTTATAACTCATGAAGAGACTGAACTATGAGATTAAACTATATTTAAAAGAGTAAATGCAATAGTATAAGCTGCTAAGATCATACCTATCATCGTATGTGGTCTATGGTCCTACTTCTGTTGGGTCTATTTCACTGCATAAGGTTGGCATGTACCATGACCTTGTGACCCAAGATGGATACCCTGAGATGATCCGCCCTATTGCTTCTGATGACTCAATGTATGGCTACCAGATCCACGACCACAACTACCATGTCCTGATCGACCTTCATTGATCCATCTCCCAACCAGACATGGAACTGATGAACCTGCTCTTAAAACCGATGTCGTAGATGACCCCTACCACTCATAGCTAGAGGGAAGGTCCAGTAAAACTGCTGCATGTTTCCCATCCTGTCGTAGGCTCAGCACTCGACTAGGTCATGGTGTCACTGATTTTTCATGTGGCCTTGTCTACCACACTCATGGAAATATACCAAGCTTCCTGCACCCACAACTTGACTAGAACTCACATCACAGGAAGCCTCAAAATGGTGCTTCCTACCTGAAGATGTAGATCCACTGGGGAAGAAACAACACTCCCCTATTTTGTAACCATATATTCCCTCATGTTCCACTAAGTAAATTTTTCCTGATTTACAATTATAGTGATAGAAGGAAACATGAAACCATTTTCCTGGGATCTTATTGCATGTCTGAGACCTTCCTCTAAATGCCTCTCCCTCGATAGCTCATTGGTAAGATACATCGGCACAAAAAACTATAGCTATGTAAAGTGTTCCAAGTATTCCATAACCTTAATCATGCCCTAATCTAGACGCATAAACTCATTAGGCCACATTTCTCACAGAGTGGAAGGGTAAAAGTACTCATAAAAGTAGGTTTGTAATTAATCCCAAACCATATTCTGCATCCCATAATCCTAGTTCAAAATGCCACGCCATTGATTTGTTGTTCCACATAGCATGTAAGTCGTGAGCTTGACCCTCTGCTCTAGAGGCATATCCATATGAACAAAAATTGTTAACATGGTCCCTAACCAAAGATCTGTAGCTGGTTGTCCACCATTACCTAAAAAATTAACAGGATGCAGCTTCTGGAACACTCATGTCAACTCATCCATAGTCAAGGCTAGTTGTAGTGCTCCTTGTATCGCCTGGATATACCGAAAGAAACCCTCACAGAACTATGCCTCAGGACCTGTGTCTAGAACATCCTTAGGTGTAACTACTGACACTATAGGAGGATCAACCGGTAGATCATGGCCAACCATATCCTAATTATGGTTATCACCTACATCACAACGTATCATTGGATGTTGTCGTAGTGTCATGTATCTATAATGCCAAACACATGCCTCAAGAAAGAAAACATCAAATCAAAAATCTCAAAGAATAGGACAGGTCAAAACCTCCTAGAAACCAAGTAAATCCCAAAATATACTCCTAAAACTAGGACTGTATAATGAACAACCATAAAACTACTAGAAAATATGCCACATGTCTACTTAGAAGCCGGGTCTATTTCACGTCTCTATTCACCATTCAATTTTCCATTTCCATTTCCCATTGAGTTATTCAAGAAATTCCACCACTGTTTTACCAATTTCTAAATCCAGGAGGTCCCATAACACCTCATGAACCCAAAACTTGGTTCCCAATTTCCGAATCCATGAGGGCCCACAACACCACATAAACCCAAAACATGGTTCCCATTCAAACCATACATGTAACATGTTTATTTAAAATTTAAATTTAGTTGGTGAATCATTTACCAATTCATAAGGGCCCACACTTCTTATAGATATAATGATGAAATCACAACTTTATCTACTACACCCAACTAACACACCAACATACACAACTAACACGTCAACAATCACAACATCATGCAATATCTAATACATCCTAGATGATATGGAATAATGTATGTCTAGTGATTCTAACAAGTGTCCATATGATGCATGATATGGAACAACCTCATATCATTGGGTTAGAATTTATATAGAACCCAAAATTATATCAATAGTAACATATGAAATCAAATGTGTCACCCAATGATTAAATTAAATCAACTATAATAGTCAAAATCTAGAAAATCAGAACTCAAATCGAGGAAATTTGGATTTTCTCAGTACATGAGGTAGCTACTCTTGGGCATAGTTTATTACCGAATTCCATTTCCTTCTTATCCCCATGTAATGTCTCAAAATAGTAAGTCAAACTAAAATAAAAAACTCCATTAATACAACTTTGTAACGTCTCAGACCAGAATGCCACCTTTTGGTGCCCCGAGCATGGTTGGCCACATAACCTCAAGAACATCTCCCCAAATTCCAGAGGATACCGGCTAGTAGCAAGGGCCTAGGTGAGTGAGTGGAGAGACTATGCCATTATTACGAGAGTATCACATTTGAAGTCAAACATATAATAAATAGTGGAAGAGATATAAATAGTAGACAACTAAAAGTAAGACAATACATGAATACATATCAATAACAATAAGCTTCTCATATAAAATATGATGCAGGATGGTACAAGTATCTAGAAAACAGATTGATTAGTACATGGAAATATCATACAATATAAGTATTCCAAAATGAAAAAAGAACAAAATGGTATCCGTGCATTGAAGGCCTCATTTTGGTCCTATTCTCCTGTGCCCCAAATCCACAGTCAATAACCAATATGAGGGTGCTTTCCCTTACAATCATCAGCTACCGAATGATCTATTTGGGTCCCCGAGGAGGGCCAAATATGGTGTGAGAAAAACATCCTAGTAGTTAACCACCCAAGACTTTTCAATTCTAACAACACCATACAAATGTGCTAGTAAGTGTAGAAAACCCGTAAATTAAGTGTGTATTACCATGGAATAAGTCTACTATAGTAAGTAAAAACAACCAGCCCTCAAGGCAACCGGGCAAAGAGAGTCATCTCCGTACAAGGAAGCTATAACAAGTAAACAAGCAAGTCACTTGACCACACCGTACATCCATCTGTTTCAAGAAATCCAAAACCACACTGTATAGAGAAGTAAAGTATCCCATGCCCAAACCATATGGTGATGTAAAATATCCCACGACCACATCCTATAGTGATGTTTATACCACAAGGTCCAGATCCAAGGTGTCAGTAGACCAAGGAAACCGTGTAATATATCTAGACCACATATGGTCGTATCCAAGGAGCTTGTCTAAAGGCATCCCATATAGTCCCAAGGACGTCCCTGGCGGAATCTCAGTTAGGCTCAATTTGGGGTCCTAGGAACATGGAAATAAAAAGTCCTACGCGGACCCATGTAAGACTGATCCACAAGGTAGCAATGTCTTAGGCATCCCACAGAATCAAGACCCATGGGGCTAACTCAACCCAATACGTCCACTACCACATTCCAAATCAATAGAGAGCATTCCAAGGAATCTATAAAACCATTCAATCAATCATTCTTGCATTCAAAATAAACATTCAATCGATGTGAGTATACCCACTCACATCAACATGCACAAGCCATGAATATACCCACTCATGAAAACAATTAATCAACTATACACATATGGGACTTCCCTCCCATATAAACCATTTAACATTCCATTATCATATAATATAGGTATACCCACCAATATTATCCATTTAATAAGACAAAATATCAAAATAGACAAGGAATAACAGGATATTCATTAATCAAGGATGCATTACATCTCCTAAATAAGATACCCAAGCTATCAAGGCACTAACAAGCTTTCTATAACTTGGAAGGCAAAAGAACACACCCCTTGAGTGATTTAATCAGGAATAAACACGTTATTTCCTTATGGTACACCCAGTGGGTGATCCAAAAATGATCCACAAGTGACAACACACCTAAAATATCCTATGAGAATCCTCACTAGGTCCAACTAAGCCAACGAAAAGAAAGCCACTCAAAAAATAAGGCCTCTCCAGAATGTTTGATGGGCAGTATATCAGTCGAGTGCCGAAAAGGAACAATAGATGAGGAAATAAATTATAGACCACATACCTCTCCTTGGTAGTAGAGAATTAGTCTAGTATTAAGCCTAATTCATCTTGTTTGGGAAGAAATATGAAGAACTGACGAAGAACAATATATTGTGGAATATGATCTTAAATCCAAATAGTGCAGTCATTATCCCAAAGACTCAAGAATGACTAAAAAGGAATTGAGTACTTACATATTCAGTTGCAACATGACTGAAAATTCTCAAATCAGAGTCTAAATAGATTTTAGATATGAAAAAATAGTTTAGATGGCTTTTGGGTTCTAAAAAAGAGTGGGGAAGCTTTTTCCGTCAAAATACTAAGGTATGACCTATTTTATAAAAAGCCCCCCGAATATAATTTACACAATGTGATGTACAAGTACAGAGCATGTACTAACCTTTTATTTTTTTTCTAAGACAGACTGGATAGATGTTGTGAAGGCCCAGTTCCTATCGTGCACTGGAAGTACACTGTGTGTAGACCATGTACACGACTTGTACCTAGCCGATATCCAAATTTCATCCATTTCCACTTTCTTTACCAAAAACAAATGAACCAGCCCACGACTCGACTTAGGGTCTAAGCCAAAAGGAAAGACACAACATTAACCTAAAAAGAGAGATATGTACCTCAAGAAAAACGTAGGATATTACACATAGATAGTAACAGTACAATCCAATTAAGCTACATACCATAGTTATATTTTTTGGTGTAGTCTATTATTAGACTACTATTATTCTCACATGATCAACTGATATTCCTTACATGGATACAATATGGTGAAGGAAATAATCATTTTGGAGCACGAATTTACACTTTTTGAATATCACATATAACATCTATATTTAAAGAGTCTCAAGAACAATGAAAAAGGGTTTCTCATGGCCCTCATAGTTCATGGATTATACTAATAAATAATCAATAAATAACACACCAAAAAACTATCAATATATTCATAAAATACTATGTTCATTAGACCCATACCAAGAAAGTGTGAATTATTAAGTTCAAATGGAATTAATATAAACATGTAATGTCGATACCTTATTCAAAACACTATCTTAGGAACATATTCCTTATTTACATGAAATTGAGGATTTCAAAAAGGAGGATCAATTTTTGAAAAATATCGAGATCCCTGGTTTTTTTCAAATAATTCATCAATGTGTTTTATAATATACTTTTTATTTATCATAATAGCATTGGTCTCCCTATAGTTAATGCACAGCTTCATAGATCTATTATTAATCTTAATGAAAAGAATAGTGGACCCCAAGGTGAAACACTACACTGTATAAACCCCTTACCACTCAATTAATCTAGTTTTTTATTTAACTCTATTAACTCCACAATTCCCATTTAATGGGATTCACTGATACAAGTATTGTATCATGGATTAAATCAATATAAATCCCAACTTACTGATTTGGAGGATGTCTCAGAACATCCACTATAAATACATCAATTTAATCAATTTGAAGATCACTTTTTTCATTTGTTGGTTTTATCTTCTCTTCTTCTCACAGATTCAAATTTATAATAGTATATCTAGATTTGGATCTATATATGACTTAGATAATGAAGTCTCCCTTTTAAAGATATGAAATTATATATCATCATCTTGAATCAAAATTTTCATCTCTTGGAAATAATTTTCTACATTATATTTTTTAATCTAGTCTATAGGGTTGATTATATAAATATGAACCAAAGGTGTGATAATAAAATCCTCAAATGGAGCATGTTTATGTTTTATATTAGGAACTAATAGACGCAACAATGTTTTAATAAAGTGTCCACATGGATTTTTAATAGAAATTTCGTTGACAAAGTGAATTGAAAATATATAAACTTTATAAAAAACGGGGAAGATATAAAATTATACGATGATCAAGAATAAAATAATGCTTTAGAAACATTTGAGGAGATGATTAATGTATCTTCCGCTATATCATTAAGAACATCAACCTCAAATTTGGTGATTTCATAAGAATGTCCTTGTTCCCTTGTCTCCTTCTCGGAAAATTTTCCCTCATGTATAGGACAATCATCTTCATAGTCTCCTATATTCTTACATTTTAGTCATTTCCTATTATTGACTTCTTTCTTCCCATACATTCGTGGACCTGATGGCCTTTTTATCCACACTAGTAACAAAATCCAATTCCCAAAAGAAATGTTATTTGATGTATCTTTACACAATTATTCTATGTTAGAAATTCTATTATCCCCTTCGCCCATTTTACTTTTTTCATTTCTTGGATTGCTCAGCAACCCTATTCTTATCATGTTTCACTTCAAATATTTATGACATGGAGAATTATTTCTCATTCTTGATTGCATGTGATATGATATCATCTTATGTCAAGGATGTTTTGGAGTCTGGTCCCCATTAGAGAATTTTGTTTATGACCATAAAATAAAAGGGAAATATTTTTCTTTGGATAATGTTTTTCGTTTGAAGAATTCCTTGAAAAACATGTAATTTTGGATTCATACATAACAATGCTTTCAAATTTCTTTTGTCTGAAACTGAAGAATTTTCTCTCCATATCTTCTCTCTATTCACAAGGGAAATATGTTTATAAAAAAATTCCTTGAAATACTTTCATTCTATATTTGATATTTCTTCTCCTCCTATTTTTAATTAATGAAAATTATTGATATGTATCTACCAAGGGAAGTTAATCTACCATGAAAAACTTATCCCATTCATTACTTCCTAAAGCGAGAAATATATTCTCTAAGGAAGGAAAACATTTCTCATCTACAAATGGATTTGTAGTCTAATTGAATGATGGAGGTTTTTATCATATTAAGTGGACTCACATTTTTACACCTTGTTGTGGATTTGGATTCTCTATGAAAGTAAGGTTTTTTTATATAACCTGAGTTAGTTTTCCCAATATAGTTATATTTTTTTCAGCTCCAAATGTAGCTCCTTATCCAAAAACATTATACTATCTAGAATAGATATCTCTACATGGGTTATCTTAAATGATACAGATTCCACCCCATCCACTCACATTCATTTCTGAACAATGTCATATAATAGATTATAATATGAAATTTAATGAATAATTTTAAACTAGTAAAGAAAAAAATATAAAATAAATATTTATGTATAAATAATTTCAAAAACTATATTCTTGGTTACTTTTGTAATATTCTCAAAGTTAATTATAGGGTTATATTTCCCTAATATACGTTTTTTAAATATATGATCCAAAGTTTAAACAAAACATTCTCTAATAAAAAATAAAAATAACCCAACCCCAATGGCTTAGAGTCGGTGGTTACATTATTACATTGGTATAAGATACAAGAAATCGTATCCCAAAGGACAGAATAGTTTAGTAGATTTATAAAACTACCAATACACATAATTAATACATTACAACTTGAAACAAAAATACAACATAGTAACTCCATTATAAACACCCACATTCTCCAAGATCATCCCCATATGTCAATCATAATATAAATCATGGAATCATGGGAAAAAATAAAACACAAGAAAGGGGGGAGATTAGATGATCAGTAAAAGTAATCATAAAACAAAATATATCATAAATAATTATAAAAACTAAGAGGAGGTGAATAACTATAAACACAGGCCATTAAAACAAGGAATATATTATATTGAAATGATTCCATATAATCACACGAGAATGACACTTAACAACGGAAGTTATAAAAATTGAATAATCAAAAAGATTATAAATAACTAATATCATATTGATGGATTACATAATATTGTATATCATAATCATACAATCGAGTATTTTTCCAAGACACAATATATAATCAGGTGGGACATTATCCAATACCCAAACTAGTTTGTCTCATTAGACATATCGATGCATCAAGGGGATATAGTAGTCCATTAACATAACATATTAAGTTCAATTAATTCTTCATATGAATGGTTTGAAAATTTTTCAAGATATACCATCATGTTGAAACTAGATATGAAGTGTTAATAACTTTCCCCAAACAATAATCATAATCAAATACTATCCAGTGTAACATGATAATTTGTATCAAAATAAAAAATAAATATTAAATATGGTCATCTAAAATTGAATAAAATATTCTATATGCTATAAAAATATATTCACCTCAATTAATAAAAAATTCCAACAAAGTGTGTCAACATAAATTAAAATACTCTACTAAAATCATTGAAAAATTCTTGATAGAAATAACACTTTTATGTTAAAATCATTTATTTAAGAAGTTGTAAACTTGTAAAAGAAATAATTTCATTTGAAAAAAATACTATAAAATGATAATGGATTCATTAATACATTATGGAATCATGTAATCAAGAAAATATTTCGCTACTATTTATGTTTTTTAAAACCATTAATTTTAATTTTTAAAAAATAGAACATTTAAAAAGTATTTATAAAAGAAAGTGTGACTATTAACCAAATGAATAGAATATGTGTACTAGTATAAAATGAACATAATAAAATAGGATATAAAAAATAATATAATAAAAATTCATTTAATGCATAATCATATCTTGGAATAATCAGTGGATTAAAATTTTATCCCAATGAATGGAAATTGAGTTATGAATTCCCTTACCATAGTTTTGATTTCCACTATACAAGTTTGAACATCCTTTGAAATAGTTTTGAACATATTATTAACATATGAAAGAATAATATTAATATTTATGACAGCATTTATTTTCACACAATAACATTTTACCACTCGTATGTTAATAATATTATTCATTTTACTATTTTGGGTGTTAATTACATTGTTTATCATGTTTTTTGTAATAAAAGTATCGGTTCAATTACTTTGGTTATAAATACAACATTTATAGAATAAATTAATTCCATAAAAGTAATATTTAATAAATAAATACATTTTTAGAACCAATTTTGAATGTTGATTATAAATAATGAATTACAATGCTATGTGGAGACGGTAAGTCATGCGTACACATGAAAGGTTCTTTCATTTTTTGTAGGTTGGATAAATGGTAGAATATGGTTGTATCATAATAAAAATATAATATTAGTATATTTATGATACTGGTATTATTATTTTATCATGTATAAAATATATGTAGAGAATGTGGAAGAAGAAACAATATTGAGATAGTCGTTAGATATGATTCCCTCTTATTTGATAAACATCCTTTAATCTCTTTGTAAGAGATCTAGGGATGGTATTATAGATGGAAAAATTCTGTCAAAACTTATCTAAGGGTGTTGGGAATATAAATGGATAGATTTAGGTTTAAATATAATGCTTAAGGTGGTGAAATGTAATGATGGATAGAGTTACCTTTAATAACTAAGGTGAGGGGCACCCCTGAAAATCCTCTTAATATTAAAGTATAATAATTTTATATTCTATCAAAATACAACCAAAATGACAAGGAATAGAATATAATATGGAATGAGGTTTTATTATCATCATAATGTTTTTTTAAAATGATTTGTTTTATTTTAAACCTTTTCATTTTGATTGACATTAGTTAAACTATTTTAATTATAATTATGGTCACAATTTATTTAATATTAAATTGTGGTAATTTATTACATGAAAAATGAAAATTGGAAGAAAGTAAAATTTATAAAATTTTATAAAAAATAAAAATAATTTTTTATTTTTAAATATTTATTATAGTAATTAAATAGTAAAATAAAATATTATTTTGATTAAATATCATTTATGTCAATTTTTATAATATTCATTATTTTGGCCATATGGAAATCAAGAAAACTAGATAACAACGAAGAAATATATAATATATCTGTAATATGTAATAATCATCCATTAAATAATTTTATTGACTTAATTAAATCAAATTTTATTTATTTTAATATTTTTCAAATCATTTATTTAATTGATTCATTAATAATATAATTACAACATCATCGTTTATAATTATTTAAAGTAATTATTTCTTAAAAAATTTAAAATAAAAGACCATGATGTATATAATTATTTAATATTTTAAAATAATTTCAATTTTCTAAGATAACTTATGATTAAAACCATACTAAAAATTATATAGTTATTAAAATATTATTGTGACATCATTGCCTCTTCTTTAAATGAAATATTATAAATATCATAATTCCATCCATATGACCCTGAAAAATCATAAATTAATTTATATCATAGAAATATGGTTATTAATATAAAAAATGAAATTATATTTCTTCTAAAACACATTTTCTCCCATTTGGAAACATAAGATATATTTAAGACAAATAAAATGACATTTTTGTAAATTCATTAATTTAATTTATATAAAAGTAATTCTCAAAAAGCAATATCCCTTAAAAAACTGAAATTCTAACAAAAGGTGGTAGTTATTGAATATAAATCATCAAATTAAATTCAGTAATGTTACATGATAATTTTATAATCCTTATCATATTATTTTTACCCTTAATTACCCTATTCACCATTAACTATGGTAATGAAAAATTTAGTAAATATACAATTCATTATGATCAAATATAAATAAAGCCTATTAACTAATTTTTTTTTATTATTTCAAATATGAAAACAATTTTTCAAAATTCAAATCAAATAAGTAGAAGAATTTAATTTAAAATTAAACAGAAAAAATGCATCTAAAAACAGATTTATTTCTAAATGCATTCTTATGCCCAAAAATGTACTTATATCAAAATAAGTTATAATGATTAAATAAATAATATTATTTTTAACTAAACATTATTTAAATTATATTGATATTTAATAAAATTTATAAATATTATATTAATATAACGAAATTTATAATTTTATAAAAAACAATATTTTTCACTATCTAGTGGAAAATAAATATTTTTCGAAAAATACCAAAAATTCAATATAAGATAATTTTAGCATTAAAATGTTAATTATTATGTTCATTTTGTTGAATATAATTTATAAACATGTAAAATTTTAGATTTAAAAAAAGATCCCCATTAAAAGGTGGCAATAAATCCTTTAGAGAGGTATCACATTTTTATGCCTAAAATAAGAATTATTCTTATTTATTCATATAAAAATATTTTGTATTAATATAAAAATATTTTATTTAATTTATAATATAATAATTTCATAATTTGGTTACTACTATTCATTTTATCCAATTTTACTACTAGTTTATAACGGTCAAATTTTAAATATTATATCGTTTTGTTAAACTTGATGTTTCCTAAAGCCTAATATATCAATGATGTTAAATATAAAAGATACATACCCTAAAATATTGGGGTGTTACCCATTTTATTATACTATTATTATAAATTCTCTTATTAAATTCATTTTTAGAGTAATAACCACTTTGTTTTTCATTTATGTTTTCGTTTAGTATTTTCGATCCTTTTACATTCATATTGGTTCCATCATACAAATAAATCATACCATTATATAAATATTATATATATTTTTATATATTTTTTAGAGTGTTCCATTATTGTTATATATAGAATATGAATTACACTTTTCCTGGAGATGGTAGGGCATATATACACTTGAATGATGTTTTTCTTTTCTTACAAGGCAGAATAAATGGAAATTAAATTTTAATTAACCTTTAAAAAATAAATTTCATAACATAGATATCATATATATTTATTTTATACATCATAATTACCATTCCTGTAAAAATAAAATGAACAACATATCACATCACTACATCGAGGTGGTAGTCGAAACATATAAATGAGAAACATTATCATTTCTCAAAAAACATAATATGTAAGAAGTTATATGTGATATTATAAATTAATAATTACAATAGTTCCACTAATATCATATATAAAAATTAAATATATTATTATCTTCATCTATGAGAGTTTGTGATCGAGAATGAATAAGATCGGTTTGTGAGGTTGTAGTCCACTGTACCCATAATCGATAGTCTCGTTTCCCACATGATGGAAAGTGTGATATATCTTGTACATTATATTATACTAAAAAATATCATTGTTTTGGATATTTTTATGTTATTATATAATCAGATATAAATAATATTTTAATGATTTAGAATATTAAATAAACTAAAAATACATGGTTAAGTACTATACCATTTCATGAGAGAACTCATTCAGGTTTACACCGAAATCCACAATATGAAGGTTTTCTAATAAAAAAAAGTATAGGATAGAGGGAGGAAACTAAATAATGTAATTTGGTATGTATTACGTTATGTAAATTGTTTTATAAGTGTGAATAAAAGAGGAGAGGCGATGCCATTTTATATGTGGGGGAGATGACATAATTTGGATTTATGTAACAAAAAATGATAACACTTGTTTTAAACATGAAAAATGCTCTAAAATTGAAATTCATAGTAAATTACATGACATATGGTATAAATATGACCATAAAATTTAATTTTAAAATTTTTATAAATTATTTTACCCATTATTGTTTTTTAACACCCTAGTAAACTCGTTTTGACCAAAACCACGAAAATTATGTTTTTTTTGTTTTTATATTTCATTTGAAAAAATATATCATGACCTAATTATATTATATTAATTATTCATACTCCTAAAATGGAATCCTTTTTTCAAAATTTCATTCATAGTATTAGAAAAAAATAGTTTAAAATTAAACCCATAAATATGAATAAAATGTGGTTTTTCTGAAGAGAAAATTTACATAATTATATAATTTTTTATTTTTATAATTCAGTCTTAAATTTATTACCATGACACAAATTAGATTAAAAAATATTTAATTTAACTTATTATACTTTTAAAATCTTATTAAAATAAAATAAATTTTGAAAATGCATTAAATGAATTTTTTTAATAAAACACAATATATTTTTTACTATTCATAAAAAATTAATCATTACGAAAAATTATCAAAAATATTCTCAAAGCTAATTGTCACATGTATATTTTAAAAAAAATTATTTTAAAAAACAATTTTTTTTAAATAAGAAAAAATTTAATTTATTTATTTTTTCACAAAAATATAAAAATAATTTTTTGGGAAAATAATATTTTCGAAACATGTAAAGACATTACTAAAAGTTAAGTACCTTTTAATCAATATGAATTACTTATATAAAACCATTATAACTAATATTTAAAATATGGTTATTAATATTAATTTCCCTCTATGTAATGTCAAGGTAATAACAAATATATTGATATAATAATATTTATATTATATTATATTTTGTTAAGACATGGTTTTACGTGGAATAGATGATGTAGAAGAAATTTAATTTATTTGAAAAATATTATTCATAAAAACAAGGTGTGTTACATTCTACCACAAAATAAATTAATTTCACCATTGAAATTTGTCTCTCTGATACAAATAAAAGAGGATACCTTTTCTTTATAATATCTTCAGGTTACCATGTAGCTTATTTATATGGGTTGTTTCTCCACAAAACTATGATAAAGATACACCTCTTGTTTCATTTATTTTTCTCTATATGTTATAAAAATCCACTAGTTTTTCTATATATAAAATATAATGTTCTAATGGTATGAAATTATATTTTATTTCATGTGAAGGATTATGCATATAAATTTTCAGGAGAGATACATGGAATAGATTTTTTATTTGATTGAGGTTTAGTAGAAGCACATGATGATAAGATATTGTCCTGATACGATAATGATATTGGAAGGACCAAAATAAAAATGACTTGGTTTATGCTTATTTACTATATAATTAAATTATGAAATGGAAAAATCCATATGATAACCTTATCACAAACTTCTAATTCTAGAGACACTGATGATTGTCAACATAACCTTCCAGTCAACTCTGAGTGGCCTTGATGTGCTATTGAATGGATCTGACATTCTCTGCTATTTCTTCATATTTCATTTGTACCTCCAGTTTTATTTCACTAAATTCATCCTTGTATGTTCTAATTTTACAATTATTTCCACAAACATCCATTTTATTGATATAGGGAAATTTTATATTTAATGAAAACTCAAATCGAGTAAGGTTTCGATACCAATGACATATGAAATCCATATAACAAGAACTAAGAATATCCTCTATGGTTTGAATTATTCTCAATGACTGAAAATTTGCTTATGGATGATATGAAGTGATGAAACATAACATCATATTTAGGGACTATTTAAGACTTCTCTAGAACATCAAGGTAATCCTCATATCCCAGTTAGACACAATAGAATGTGGTACACCATGTAACATTACTACATCCTTAATATATATCCTAGAAATATATTCCAAAGTGAAATATTATCTGATAGATATGTAGTGTACTGAATTTATAATTTTATATAATACAACAAATACATTATTATTATATGTATATGATTAGTGGAGTATGATGAAAAAATCCATAGTGATGTTCTACCATTTCCATTTGTGTGTGGATAATGGTTATTAAAACTGCATTGACTCTTATCTCTCTCTCTTAACATGCTGATATTCCAAGCACTATAAAACATATTAAAAAATATATCACATCCTGAACCAAAATAAACTATTTATTATTTAAATATATTTTTAATCCCAATATGAACAGATAATGGGGAATAATGTGTAATATCATGTGTTTTTAAAAGGAAACACAATGTTTGATAGCGTAAAAAATGCGCCTGATCGAGCTTAAATAAGTAATTAAATACTATAATTTAAATGTTATCATTATAAACTAGATATTATAATGGTGGTAATTAAAAAGATTAAATTAATTATGAAAATATTGATTACACATGTATATATAATTAATTATTTATTGATCAATTCGTTTTAAATTTAAATTGAACCCTCTTTAAAATTAAATGCGATTTTCCCTAAAAACTATTCAAATGTGGAAAAATATAATAAAAAAATCTCTAATTTTGTGTTATATTAATGAAATATATATATAATATATTCAATATAATATTTAAAATTAATGTTATGTGGTTTCTAGACATTATATAAGAACAAATCTCTTTTTATGGATAAAAGAGATATTTTTAAAAAGGATATTTTCCGCCTTTTGATGGATCACTAGTTATAAATTTAAATTCTGAAAAAATTATAAATTATATTTGAAAAAATAAACATATTATTTTAAATAGGTGTATCAAAATTTATCTTGGATATTTTTCAATTATTCAGATAAGATTAATTTTTTCATGAATAGTGAAAAACACTGTATCCCAATTAGAAACTGCTTTTTCTTCTAATTTTTCTACAAGTTTAAATTATAATTTTAACTATATTTAATCTAAAATAAGATCAATTTTTTATTATTTAATCCAATTATGGTCATTGGAATCAATTTAACATTGAATTTGGATATAAAAACATTTAATTCTTTTAGTTGTTTTTACTTTAAAACCCCATTTTCTTGATATTTCATTAGAATTAATTTTTAATTAATTTTAGAAAAGTATGTCTTTTTTTTGAATTATGAAAAAATGATTCTATATTTGGAATAATGTGGTCGGATTTTAGTAAATATTTCACATATATTTTTGAATATTATGAATAGTAACTTTAGTAATATTTTTTATTACTGGGGTTATGGTAAATCGAGTATTTATGAGTAAAAATAATATTATAAATATTATAACATCACCTTAACACGTGTCCTAATTTTAATAAATGAGTGTGTTTTGAGAAAAATAATATATATGATGAAATTATTACCATTTAAAGTCTCTTGAGAAAGATTATTCAATTTATAATACACTATTCAAATAAAAATAAATTTTTTCACACTTTTGTTTTTACAAGTGAAATATTATTAATATAATGTCATATAGGGGATATATTAACCTATAAATACTATTTATAAAGATAAATTTTTTATTTTTATCCTAATAATTTATTGTTATAATTAAATAAAGGTATTATTAAATTACATGCGTGCACAATGATGAGGAAATAATTGTTTAATTAATGTAAAAATCATATAAATGATATTAAAAATAAAAAAATAAATATATTTTTAGATGATTAATATCATCCAATAATTTGTTACACTAATTTTAATTTTTACTGATAATTTAGAAGTATTAGTTTAAAATTTATCTTGTTTTTATAATATTATTGAAAAGTCAAGTAATGAATGGTGTAAAATTGACATTATTGCTATTTTAAAATAACTATTATTTTATGAAATGGTTAAAAATTTATAAAAAATAACAATTTTAGATAAATAATTTTGATTAGTCTAAACTTTACATCAATGACTCATATATTGGATTTATGACATCTTATATTAATTTTATTAACCCTCGTCATTTAAATTACCGGATATCAGAGTATGAATTAAAAAAATTAAATAGGGTTTAGAATAGAACATAATGATAAAAAAAACATGTCTAATTAATGTTGGATGAAGTTATTTTGTCCCAAAATAATTATATTCAATAATTTATTATGTTTGTGCCATTTTGATTAAAAAATTAATTTATTTTAATTTAATATTTTGATGATTTCCAAGAGTGCCCCCCTCCCCTATCAAAGGGAATCCATTATTATCTTTTCCTTATAATTAATAACATATATATTTTGGCCAAGGTATGACAAAATTTATTCATAGAATCCCACCCCACATTCCAGAGATCTTATTTCCAGTAGAACACTCCCCTTAGTAGTTTTATCGTGTTAATCAATGGAGATCGTTCGAAAAGGGGTATTGTTTTTAATTAATTGTTTCTGATTTATTTCTTCTTCCACTTTCATTATATCTCCATGAACCATTAATAAATAATAAATAATTTATCCCAAATGTACATTTATGTTATTATGTTAATATCATCACCCATATCAGTCTATTTTTCTATCGAAGTGAAAAAATATATACTCGTGCGTATGTGTGAACTATCACACCTACGAATCGATATAATTAATTTTTCATTGTCGTCTCTCAAGACTTGTTATATTGATGGAATTAATGTTTATATATGATATTAATGAAATATTTATCATTACTAAATTAATAATAAATAATTTACCTTCTTACATTTCCATTCACATGAAAATGATAATGTCATTTATGTGTTTATGTGAACTATCACCTCCACGAAGTGATGTGATTCATTTTTCATGACCTCATAAATTGGATGATATATATATGAATATAAGAATATGTTAATATTATATAAATTATATTTTGATCATTCTGGATAGATAAAATGATACTTACCTTCTTTTTATAATGATCATTGAAAAACAAAAACTCTACACATGTGTGTATACGATCTATCGTGTCCATGATTATAATGTAGTTAATTTGGAGATTTAAACCCAAAGTAACCATATACATTAAATTAATAAGTTTTCATTCATTTTTATTATAAAATTAATTTATAATAATTTAATATTTTCAATATTTCTAGTAGTGGCCCTACCCTCTCTTATAAATAGTCACCCATTCTTCTCTTTTCCTTACAATTATAATCCTATTTGGATAATACCAGAAAAATACAAATACATTTATAGAATCCTTCCCCAAATTCGATAGATATTATTATAGGCATAAAACTCACCTTATAGGTTATTAGGTGTCAATAAAATGTGATCGTTCGAATAAGAGATATTGTTTTTAATTATGTGTTTATCTTTTATTTTCTCTCACACTTTCTCCAAATATTCAACAACAATGATGAAATAATACCTAATGAATCCTCAATATATTTAGATTTTATTATACTTACATCATCACCTATATTTTATATCCTCTTCCATAAAATCAAAAATAAATATTTGTTCATGCGTACATTTAAACTATCACCTACATGAATTTATATAATTCATTTTTCATCATTGCATGTAAATACTAATTATAATGAAGTAATTAATGTTTATATATGATATTAATGAAATATTTAAGTAATAATAAATCATTTATGTTCTTACAAATCCATTCACATGGAAATGATAATGTCATTTGTGTGTACATTTTAATTATCACCTCCACGAAGCGATGTGATTTGTTTTTCATCACCTCATCACATGGATTATATATAAATGATTATTTTAATTAATAATATGATATTTATGATATTGTGATCATTAAAGAAAGGTGAAATTATAATAACCTTATTTCTATAATGATCATTGAAAAATAAAAATTTTACTCATGTGTATACACAACCTACCGTATCCATGATTATAGGGTAGTTAATTTTTCATAAATATGCTCAATTGGTTGACTTAAAAGTATAATTGATGTTTAAAATTTGAAATAATTCCATGATTATTATTTTTGATATGATGGAATAATTAGCAATTTAACTATTAACATCAGACCAAAGTCATTTTCGACAAAAGTACCAAATATCATCAAAACTTATGACATGGTCTTAAATAATTATGTAATTGTTATAATATTGATTGATGCGATATAAAATAAATAATAAACATTATAAAGGTTCTCATAAAAGTAAATAAATAACCTATATTTATTATTTAGGGAGATAAAGAATGTAAAAAATGAGTCAAACTCAAGGTAAGGGATTTCATCTCAATCTCCATTTATTGAGTTATTACTTGATGATATGAACCATTTTTCTTTTAAAAGGTGTATATACAGTTATTATGAAATTTCATAAAAATATTCTCTCTATAATAATATTAATTAATTTTTTTGCTAATTTATTTTTTCATGGATAATATGATATAAATGTGCAATGGGATATGAGACACCTTGAATGTCTAAATATTGAAATATCAAATCTTTTCATGTATGTAAATATTCTTGATATTATTTTTAATAACCAAAATTTTATGTTTATTTTTAATTTCATTTAACGGGTTTCAAAACGAATCAATTTATGTGTTTTATAAGGAAATTTTTCACAAGCAACAAAAGTAAGGTTTTTTTCTTAACGTACATGACACCAAAATCATTTTCTCTACCCTAAATATTATTTAATTTATAGATTACATTGCAATATTGCATGTTTTATTAAATAAAAAACATTATTCTTTATTTCATGGGTATTTTAGTATTTAAGATTTTTTTACAGAGAAAAGTGTTTTGGTTCTCAAAATGGGGTTGTAAAAGTAAAGGGAATTTTGATATCTGAAAGTGTTTTTATCATGGGTTTAAATGTTTTTCAAGGGTTTTATTAATGATTTGGTCCTTGTAGATTATATATGAAGGGTTGAGCACCATTATAGCTAATATGTGAACCCAATTTAGCTTATATTAATTGTTGATCCCCATTATATATCATTAATGAGGTGTGAGCCTGATATATCATATATCAAAGGTTGATCCCCATTATATATCTCTAATGAATTGGGTACTTTGGAGGTGGAACATGACTGTACATTTATTCCATTTGTATGAGTGAAAGTAATAAGGATATGGTAATTATGTCCCAATACACCTACATTATTTTTATATGCTAGACAATGAGTAATATGGTAATGATTTTCCTAGGAAACTTTTTGATTTTTCTATCCCTGTTAATTAGTATTTAGGAAAATGTTGTTAATGGTTTTTCATGTTTCCACTGGATTAGCAATTTTCTTTCACTATGTTCCTTACTTCAAATTTGTGTGCTCATCCCAAATTTTAAAATGTTTTCCATAAGTATTAATATTAGTATGTGCATATAATATTTAATGATGAAAATATTGAAGATTGGTTTTGAAAATAAATCATGTTTTTATTTCAAAGGTATTCATTTGGTGGAAAAATGGTTACAGAGTATAAGTGACCACTAGTAATGTATGCGTTTACTATGTAAGTGTTTTTCCTAATTCTCTAAAACTATAGATATAAAAGATATTTTGGAAATTAATGTGTATTATATTTTTAAAATTAATATAATATGTATTGTTTAAGGCCATGTCCTTACAATTGTTATTAATGAAGGGTTTGAACAACTATAGAGATTGGGATGTATTCTTAAGTGTTAGGGATATCATCACGTGTTTTTAATTTTTAGGGAAATAATAAGACTAATTTCTTAGAAACCCTCTTGAGTAATTATTTTATGAATTATTTTTATAATCAAAATTAATATCTCAATCTTTTTTAGATTTTTCTCAGGCTTGTTTACTTGTACTCTTGGGTTTTGTTTAGAGTAATTTTTGTTTAAGTTTTATCTTGGGTTGTTTTTGGTGGAATTTTGAGAAAAATGAAAATATAAGGTTGTCCAAAGTTGGATAATGGTTAGGGAAAACCTTTCTCCCCATCCATGTACAACATACAACCCTTAATAGTGAGTGTTTTCACTACTAGAACATGTTTTGTTTAACAGTGCACCCTCTTAGGAGTAACTATTCACCACTATAGAGGAGACACACTGTTTTGGTGCATGATAAGGGGACACTATGTGCCCCAGCCCAAAAAATAGTGTGTGGGGATTAATTTATCCCAAAAATTTCTTTTTAAAATAACCAAATACCCATTTTAATCCTAATTCAACCCTTATTTGACCTTAGGTCCTCATTCCAAATTTTAGATCTATATATAGATTCCAAGCCTTCCAAACATCTATTATTTACTATTCGAATCCCAAATCATATATCTCTATCCCTCTCGATAAGTAAATTTAATTTTATTGATTTATCATTCATTATTCTTTATTCTACCATCCTTGAAAGTAGTTATTTCTTATATTTTGGATTAGATCTATATTAGAAAGATCTTGATAATTTGATCATGATTTAGTGTTTTAGATCTTGATCTCTTTCTTCATCACTCTGCCACTCCTATTTTGGTAAATTCCATTGGGTGATTATTTTTCAATGAATTTAGGTAGGTGGTCTATAATTTTAATCTCTTAATATTTATTTAAATTACTTGTATATAATTATAGGATTTATATTAGATATGTAGCAATTGTGTTCTTGTTTTAAAATAATTAATTTCGTTAAATAATTAATTAGGAAGATATAAATTGAGGGTTTTTAGGAATTATGGATTTTGAGATAATTAATTGGATAATTAATTATGAGATATAGAGATTTATGATTTTGAGTTAATTAATTTTATATTTAATTATGAGGTATTGATATTTATATTTAAGATAATTAATTGGGAAATTAATTATTGGATTACGATTTGTATATATTGATTAATTAATTGATCATTTAATTAATCGGTTTAAAGAATATAATTTTTTTTGAAATTAATTAAAGTGTTTTATGTTATTTGTTAATTATTGAGATAACTAATCAAATTATATTATTTTACTAATTTTTGAATTAGTAATGGAATTGATGTGAACAATTAATTGTTGAATTAATTATGTGATGAATGGTAACATGGTAATTTTGCTATGAATTAAATAATGGATACTGGTTATTATAATGTATATGATATGAATTGTAATATGGAATTTATTTGGGAATTTAATATTTGTAACATGATCATTCTAATGTGTATATTATGAATAGTAACATGGTCATTTACATTTGAATTAAAGAACAAGAACATCTACATTGTATTATGTAATTTGTGAATGGTAACGTGTGAATTCATGTATGAACCAAATAATGGTAAAAATGGAATTTTTATATTTAATATCATTTGGGAATAATTCAGTCTCCCAATTGATTTGATTTAGGGATTGAGGTACGAGTTTAGATGGGAACGAAGGGGTTTATGTGGTTAAATATAGACTGATTGATAATATTATAACTATTTAAATAGGAATTGTGGCAGTTTTATTTATAAAAATGAAAATTCTATTATTTTATAGGATGTTAATTTATTCATATTTGGTGGTATCTTACTGAGTTCTACTCACATCGTACTCAGGCTACCAGATTGATAGTAAGAAAAAATTGGTGTTTTCTAAACATGTTATGGGAAACAACCTTAAAGTTAAACAGATGACTTGGAAAAGAACAGGGATGAGGAAATCATTCATTGTTCAAGACCCCCATTGCAGTCTTCATTATCATTACTTTTGGACTTTCATTTGATACACTAGACACAAAATTTAGAATTGTATTTTTTACTACATTATTTTTTATATGGTATTTCCAATTTTTATTATCATGTGATATTTGTATTTTTCATGGTTATATATTATTTCTCATTTTTTATTTATTCCCAATACTTTATTACTATGATAAAAGAGGGTATAAACTCCCCATGTTTAATATATCAGATCCTTGCTTCTAGTTGGAAACCACTAGTGTACAAGGAGGCACACATGTGGTCATGTGACTGGCCGGATTAGGGCATTGATGTCTGGAACCAGGACAAAGACTTTAAAAATTGGTATTAAAGGATTTTTATTTGCCTTTTATTTTTTTTACTTTTTATGGGTAGGATGACATGAGACTTGGTAGAATCAGGCCTTGGTTATGAGCTCATGCACTGGAGTAGCTAACTCATGTATAGGGAAGAACCCAAGTACCTCGAGTGGGATTATTATTACTACTATTTTATATTACAGTTTAATATAATTTCCCCTTGGGCGATGTGTTTGTAGTGTGTTTTTATTATTGATATTGTGATTTTTTGAGATTTGACTTGGGTAGAAACATGGAATAGGGCTTTATTTTACATGAATCATTCTAGAAAATCAGGGTTGTTGTGATAGGCATCAATTTGGGAATGCATGGAAAATAGGTTATGGGAAATTTTTGGAACATAAACTATTATTCTCTTCTTGTGAAATAGAATGGAAATTTTTTCTTTACATGAAATTGAGAACGATTTAAAATATGATGAATGATGAGAATAAATGGCTATATAAATGAAAAAATAGAATAATAAGAATCTCTTTATCTTTGTTAACCAAGACCTAGGTGTAGTATGATTAAGGGTAGAGATAGTTCCTTAGTTTTGATAAAATGAAGAGGGTATTTGAAAATACATTTTTTTGGATTTTTTCTCTATTATGTAAATGTGTTCTTTCTATGATCTATGTCTTAAGGAGAATGTTAGGCCTTGTGGATATTATTCCTTTAGGAAGACTTTTGTTGAGAGGATGATAGAATGACATGGATAATAATGATATTTCAATGATGGGAGCTGAGGCAATGATTATCCTAGGTGAGGAATTAGGAGAGAAGATTCTAGATAACATATCTCAGTTCAGGAAATTCATGTGAAGAGACTCCTGGCAGGTTGTTAAGAGTATGTTTTCTCTAACGAGGGAGTTCCAATTATAGCACCCTATGACTATTACATAATAGGGTTGACCTGAGAGAGATGAGTTTTGATATGATTCCATTAAGACTATAATTTACCAGTTGAGGGTATTACATATTGGTTGTTCAAGTTGGATGCCTACATGTTAGGAGGATCAAAGAATCGATGGTGGGATGTTCATGGGAATACTGGACAGATGGATGGTATGTTATGGAAGAACTTTTTGGGGAGGTTCAAAAAGAACTTCTATCTATTGACGCTGAGAGAGGAGAGAGCTATTGAGTTCTTCAGGCTGACATAAGAGAGTATGTTTGTGATGGACTATGTTTGAAGTGTTATAGATTTGTGACGCTTTTCTATAGGGTTAGTAGGGGATCAGATCTCTATGACGAGACATTTTTAGGATGGGAAAATGTGAGGTTAGGTACCAAGTTAATATTTTTTTATTAAAGAAGCTTATTGATATGGTGGATCAAGATATTATAGGTGAGGGAAACCTGAAATATGATTTCAGTGTATGATAGGTAGTTCAAGCTAGATGATCAGGTGGTGCATATTACAAGAGTAGGAAGCATCACAACGAATGTGTTAGCCAGGGCATTAGAAAACTGAGTACATGTAAGAGGGATTAGTTGCATAATACCTTTCCAGAGTGATCTATCACCAGTGTGGTAAGTCAATTCAAATTCAAAGATAATACCCCAACCACCAGTAAAGTGCTGATCATGTAATAAGATTAAACATATGAAGAATTTATGCATGAACCAATGAAATATTTTTTATTAGGGTACAAAGGTAAAAAATCAAATTGTTGGATAGTTATCCTACACACCCTATCAATACGGAATCTATAATTATACTAGGAATGGAGGTAGAGTCAATAGACATAGATCATCATGGAAAGAGAACCTGTATCTACAGAGTAGTGTATCATAGGGGAATCATACTGCATCACATGGAAGAGGGCCATGGCATTTTCATGTGGTATAACATAAAATTATAGATAGCATGGTGGTACCATCAATTGTGAGAAGTACTATTCATGTAGTCTCTAAAATAGGTAGTTCATTAATTTATATTAGAGCCTCTCAATACTTTATTTCTGAAAAAAATATTTATAGTTTGAGCCTGGTGGTGGATTTTTTGAGTGGGGTTATGAAAATAGATATGATGTTGGGAGTACGGTCTAAATACATATATTATTGAAAAATATTCTCTCTATAAGTTAGAATTTATAATTTTATATGGGATATCTATATCCTAGACATGTTGGAGATTGACCAAATTCTGTGTATTGACAGGTTATTCACATTCCAATACATCATTGATTGTTTTGTGGGTAGAGTAACATTTACATATCATAAGGTATAGGATTATATTCACAATTGAGCGTAAGATATCTAGGTAGGCCATCAAGGATAATTACTCAGAAACTGGGAGAGCTCATAGTCTCAGTTTCTAGTCTATTACTAGATGAATGAGGTGTAGAGCATCATGTCTATCTACCAGTGTTGGACCTAGTTTAGGTTGAATTTCCATAATACTTCTCAGGGTTTCCCCATGATAGAGACAAGTAATTCACCGTTGATCTCATTACCTGGGAAGGACCTATTTCTATTCCACCATATAAAAGGCAAGAAACATAGCTTCGATAGATCAATATATAGATGTAGGAGTTGGATGATAACATATTTTTCTATATGAGTATGTCGTGTTGGGGTTCATTTTTGTTTTATGGAAATAAGGATGATGGGAGTAAGCGCTTATGTGTTGATTATCATAAGTTCAACCATATGACTGTGAAGGAATAATATCTTGTTTAATTTATCAATGATATGTTTGAATTGTTAATAGAATCTTATTAATTCTCAATTATTGAATTGAGGTTGGGGTATCATCAGATGAGAGTTTGTACTTCTGATTTACCAAGGACAATATTTTCAAAAAGGTACAACCTATATTAGTTCACAGTAATTCATTTGGTTAGATTAATGCACCAATAGTGTTTATGGTTTTGATGAATAGGATAATCCATCCATACATGGATAAGTGTATATTAGTATTCATGGACAACATCTTTGTGTACACCATGACTTCTGATGATCTTGTCCAACCTCATGACAACATCACGAGTACACCGAGGGAGCACCAGCTATATTCCAAGATATCGAACTACTAGTATTGTATTTATTAAGTACACTTATTGGGTGACATCATCATGGTGTAATGTGTGTCAATAAACCCATGCAAGGTTCCAAAAGTTGATTATTTGGATCATCCCAATACCTTGTTCGATAACCATCAATTTTGTGGATGAGTTGGATATTACAAGAGGATCATCCATAACTTTTCCAATTCATTAGAACTACTTACAGGCTTGAGTATAAAAGGGATAGAGATTTAATGGTCCAATTCATTTGAGGATACGATCTAGGAGATGAATAACATTTGAAAAGGACACCAATATTAATCCTACATGAGATAGATTAAGTGTATATAATGTATTGTGACCCTTTAAGGACATAACTTGGAGTTGTGTTAATGTAATGTGATAGAGTTGTGGCATATGGGTCTTGGAAATTGAAGCTGAACAACCCAACCCATGAAATATAGTTATCTATAGTGGGTTTTACCTCAAATTGTTGGCGATACAGTCTTTTGGGTGAAAATTTTACTATATATATTGATCATAAGATCTTAAAGTACATCTTTTTGTAGTGATACATGAACCTACGATAGTAGATATGGGTTGATTATATGAATTCATTTTCATTGGACAAGAATACACACCTGAAAAGGGGAAAAATGTTGATTATTATTTGGGTAGGAAAACTCAGTTTCAGGTTGATTAGGACACTTATACCAAGTAGAAGATAATGATATTTCTGGATGAAATGGATGTGGTGGTTCAGGATAGTTAGGAGAAGATGAATCTCAAATAAATTCATGTGGGGTATACTTTTTTAAATGGATAAAATACAAGGAGTATTAGGATTCAAAATACATGAAATTGAGGGATAGATTTGAAGTTTTCAGATTGGATCATCTATGAGGATGAGATTGTATTTAACAAGAATCATATATTTTACCTATGAGTATTTAATAGGAGAAAATGTGTGATTTTCATGCGTCAAAGAGGGTGGTACACCTGGGTGTCACCAAAATGTACTATGACCAACAATGATAGTTTTTGGGGTCGAGCATGAAAAATGATATAGTAAGATTTATGAAATGATGATATACCTTTCTACTGGTGAATTCATAGCTTCATTGACATGGAGGATTGATACAGTCATTTACCATTATAGAATATAAGTGGGATTGTGTTACCATGGACCTTGTGGTGGGTTTCCCGAGGATGCCTAAGAAAAATGTTTCTATTTGGGTGATTATGGATTGAATGATGAAAGTAGCACAAATCATTACTATATGGGATACTTTCTCAGTGATAAAGCTATGAGTTTTTTATGTTCATGAGATATTCCATCTCAATGGGGTTCCAGAGACAATTATTTCAAAATGTGACTTGCATTTTACTGGGTGCTTCTAGAAGGGATTATAGAACGTGATCAATATAAATGTTTTATCGAGTATGGACTTCCACCCATAGAAAGATGAGAAGTCAGAGTGTACTAAACATGTTATTGGAGAAATTTTTGTGATATTGTGTTCTCGAATTTGGTGGATCTTGGGAGAAGCACTTAAATTTAGTGGAGTTTTCAAATAAGAACCATTTTTAGGAAATGATATAGATGGAAGCATATGATTCATCAAGATCACCATTATGCTGGATAGAGGTAGGTGAATCTAAGTTTTTGTGATTGAGTATCAAATTAGAGGCATCCTAATTGGTATAGATGATTCAAAAACGCATGGCTATGGCTTATAGTAAATAAAAGTCTTACATTGATAGACATTAATGAACCATGAATATTATATCATGTGATCGTGTATTCATGTTATTGCTGCCTAGGAAGGGACACTACATGATAAAAAGATGGGGAAAGTTGTAACCTATGTTTTTTGGACCACGTAATGTGGTGAAGAGAATCAAGAAGGTGGTGTACGAATTGGAATTTCCCCAGAAATAGAGTGTTATACATGATGTCTTCCATGTTTCATAACTACAACATTATCACCTGGACCATTATCATGTGATCGACATGGATGATGTTAAGATTGTGATAGATGTGTCCACTAAGGATAATCTAATATTTGTGTTGGATCACTGTGAAAAAGGGTTGAAGTTAATTACTTTGATGGTAGTTTTTTTATAATGGAAACAGATGCATATGTAGGGAAAAAATGGGAAAGGGAAGATGATATGATGGCTCATTTGCAAAATAATTTTGAACTGGAATCATAGAGATGCTTGGGAGTTTAGTACAAGGATTATTTGTTGTAAGGTAAGGATATTATAAGATCCTAACCATTGATGGAGTTGTCTTGGGATAATGTGTTGGTAATCATTTGTTAATGGTGAGTAAATTTATATTGGTTTTTATCTTGGGGTGTATTTGGGTGTCAATTTTCAGAAATATGAAGATAGAGGGTTGTGTACAATTTGTGCATGATTAAAGAAAACTGTACAACCCCAAACAGTTGAGATTTTCATGGATGGCATAAGGTTTTTCTAATAGTGCTCCCTCTTAGGAGTAAATGTGCCCCCCTATAAAATAGGTTCATGGTTTATGTGCACAGTTTGGAGAAACTGTGTGCCCCTACCCAGAAAACCATGTATGGGATAAAATTTAGGCTAATAATTAGTATTAAAAATTCTTGAACACCCATTTTAACACCAAATCAAACCCCAATTTGAACCTAATTTATTTTTTAAAATTTTGGAGATCCCAAAACATATTCCAAGAGTTATCAGCCTCTATTTTTTGTGATTCAAAGCCCAGATCAAAGATATGCACCCCTCCCTATATGTGGACTCTATTTTGTTGGTTTCCCATTCATTACCCTTTCTTCTGTCAACCAGGAATGAAGTTATTTATTTATTTTTGGATTAGATCTATTTCTAATTTTGTTGACCAAGATATACGACTATAGATATAGATCTAGATTATACTGATCTTGACTATTTGATCTTTTTTTAGGGGTTTAAATAAAGATCCCATTCTTCATTATTGTGCCACTCATGTTTTTGAGATTTCTTTTGGAAGATCATTTATCAATGAATTTATATAGGTGACATATATTCAAATCCTATATTAATTTTTTAAATTATGTGTATGTAATATTCAAATTTATATTAGTTATTTAAAAATTTTGTTCTGGATTTAAATTAATTAATTGGATGAATTAATAAATTGTGGAGATGCGAATATGGGATTTTCAGAAATTATGGATTTAGAGATAATTAATTGTAGAATTAATTTTGAGGTATTGAGACTCAGAATTGATATAAATAATTTTGGAAATAATTACATGAATTTGAATTCTAGATATTGATTAATTAATTGATGAATTCATTCATGGGTTTTATTTACATAATTATTTTGGGAAATAATTAAAAAGGATTATGTGAATAGTTAATTGTTGAGTTACCCAATGAAATTATTCAAGTTAAATAATTTTTGTATTAGTAGTATAAGCAATGTTGATAATTAATTGCTGAATTAATTATGCGATGAAGGGTAACATAGTTCTTTAATTGCGAATTAAATAATGGTAACATTGACATCTAATGTATAAGGTATGAATAATAGACATTTAGTTCAGAATTAAAAAATGGTAACATGGTTGTTGTAATGTGCAAGGTATAAATGATAATATAGTCATTTAGTTTTTCATTAATGAATGTGAACATGGTCATTTTATTGTGTGATGCATGAATGGTAACATGGGAATTCACATAGAAATTAAATAATGGTAAAAGGATTTTTTGGATATAATATCACCTAGGAATACTTCGTTCTCCAACATGATTTGAAGTACGGATTGAGGTGCCAATATCTATGGGAACCTTGGCGTTTATGTGGTTAAATAGAGATTAATTCATAATGTTATAAATTTTTACTTATACATTGAAATTATTTTCTTCATATAACAGTATACACTATTAATTTTCTAGATATTGTTTTAGATTATGTTGGTGGTGGTCTACTAATTTTACTCACATCCTATATGGGACACCTAATCTCTACCCAAATAGACAATCTATTTTCCAGATAGGTTAAGGGAAATGGACCTAAGTTAGATTGATGAGATGTTATGGATTATGGATGTGGGAACAAGATGTTTATTGGGATAAAATTAAGAGTAATCGGTGTCTCTACATTTGGTTCTGAATTTTAGATACTAGACATGTACTTTATAATGTAATTGTTTACTACTTTAGTTTTGTTATGTTATTTCTTATTATGGTTTTCATGTGATATTTCAATTTTTTATTGTTATTTTTTATGATGAGGTTGTTATTTCTTTTTGCTGGTGTATTACTCTTAAAAAACAGGGTATAGTATCCCCATAATTGATATATTAGTCCCTCGATTCTAATAGAAAACCTCTGGAATACAAGGATGTGCACTTGAGTTCATGTGACTGATTGGGCCGGGGACATTGTGTGTGGCACCCAAGATGGGTTGTTACATTAATAGTATTTTTTGAGACATTTATTTTTGAGGCAACTATGTGTTATTACTTTTTAGGATTAAAAATGAATGTTATGGGAAAACCATTGAGGTTAAAAAATGTTATGGTTATTTTTTAGGACTTTATCATATTTTGGAACTATTATAAGTGTTATATAGACATAGAAAATAGAATAGCCACAGGATTGGTGACAACCTATCACGTCTAGAAAGGTCTCACATTTTGAACCCACAACTTAAGGGCAATAAGGGTTGATATCATACCACTAGCATATGTGATTTCCTAGTTAGTATGACTTTTTATTTTTAGTTAAATGATTTTATGGATTAAGAATAACTTGATTTTGGGAATAAATTTTTTATAATATTTGAAAAATTATTTGCGGATTAAGGGAGGAATTCTATTTTATTGATGATTGTTATTTTGTTAATCATATATGATGAAGATAAAGAGAAAAATATGTAATTTTATCTAAGGAAGAATGGTTGGATTATATTTTGGGAGAATCGAAAATTTTAGTATGGGATTATAGTGATTTATGTTATTTATGGAAATAATTAACAGATCTTGGATGATTATGTAATAAAATCATTTTTTGGTTTTAATCTTAGTTAGAAAATTTTGTGAAATTTTAAGAATAGTTAATTTTTTAATGTTCTCTCTTGAACATTGGGTATTAGAGTTGAATTTTGTAAAATAAATGAGTTATTCATCAAATAAATTTGCATTATTTTTGGGGAATTATTTTCATGTTATCCAATAATTTATGTTTTTTATTGTTTCAAGATATAATAAATAGATATTTAATCTTTTTGGATTATTTTATTTTATATAAGTTTATTCTAGTGCTTCAGGTGTGAAACAATTATAATGAATACTCATCATTGTGATTAAAAGATGAGTTTGTGTTAAAAATTGATTAATATATGAAACTATAGAAGTCAAGTAAGTAAATTTCCTTATACTATTAGTCCATGTAGTAAAATAATTCTTCAACTGTATTAAAAGATCATAAATAAAAATGTTTTCTAATTACATTTCTTTTTATGAAATGTAATGAACTTTTAATACATCATAGATTTATGGTTTTGTGATTATTAAATTTCTCATGACAATGATTATATACCATTATCCATCTAAAATTTATAGTTATTTTTTTCTTCAAATACATGTTTTCATACATGGAATCCTCCTACGTGTTATATTAGGGGACTTTTATAATTTCTTTTTCTAAAGTGGGTGTTTAATTAATCCTTTCCCAGATGTTTTATTTCAATAATAATATTTTTTAATTTCAAACAATAGTTTTTAAAAAAATATTTTCAATTAATAAGACAAAAAATTATTAAAGGTGGGAGAATATAGCATCCTGATTTTTTAAAAGAAAACAATATGTTCGATAGCACACAAAATATGCCACATCAAGCCTAAATGAAAAATTTAATATTTATTTTGGTTTTATATGTGGTATTTATTTTGAAAAGATTTATTTTTGATGAACTGTAAAAAAACACTGTAATTTATTTAGAATCAACTTTTTCCATATAATTTATTTATAGTGGTAAATTATACTTTCAATTATATTTAAAGTATATTAAGATCAAAATTTTTACGTTTCTTCCAATTAAGGACATTAGAAACAATTTTGTATTGAACTTGGATTTAAAAAATATTCAATTATTAGGACATTTTTTCCTTAAAAACTTATTTTCTTAGTCTATCAGCAAAATAAATTTTTAAATAATTTTTATAAATTATTTGTTTTGAATTTTGAGAAATTTATTCCAAATTTTAAAATAGATGGTATAAACTTATCCAAAAGGTATATTTTATTTTTTTATTGTGAAAATAAACTTTATTAATATTTTTTTATTACCACAGATAAGGGTAAATCAGGAAATTAAGGGTAAACATAATATTATAAATATTTTAAAATTACCATAAAACATGTCCTAGTTTCATTGGATGTGTGTGTGTTGAAAAAAAAACTCTCTTAGGATGAAATTAAATTCTTAATAAGTCACATTGGTGAGATTATGACATGAATAATATTATATTCATAGAAATGTCAATTTTTTCACACTTTATTATTTAACATGTGATTTTTTTAATATGCAGTTATTTAAGGGATATATTCATATATTAATAGTATTTTAAAATTAGTATTTTATCTTTATCATGAAAATTTATTTTTAATTCTTAAATAGGATATAATAAAATTAAAGGCATGCAAAATGATGATGTAGTAATTGTTTAATTAAAATAAATATTAAATTATTTATATTAAAAATTATAAATTAAGTATAATTTATTATGATTAATGTCATGAACAAAAAATTTATATTACATTGATATATTATATATTTTTTATAATTATTATTGTGAATTTATCTCGTTGTTATGATATTTTTACATGCTCAAGTAATTAATAGTGTCAAAATTTACATTATTGACATTTCAAAATAAATAATAATTTAACTAATTATGTAAAAATAATAAAAATACGAAATTATTACAAATAATTGGAATGAGTTTCAAAATTTCATCAAGGAGCCATTTATTAGTAATTTTACATTTTATTGTATTTATATTAACCCTCAAGGTTTAAAATATATTATACCACTGTTAGAATTTAAAATGTTAAATTAGGGTTAAAAAATATAATGATTAAATAATAATGAAAACATGCATAATTCTTATTCAATGAAGGTATATCATCTGAAAATCATTATGTATTATAAATTTATATGTTTTGATCCATTTTTATTATTAAATTAATATATATTAATTATATTTTTTTGAAGATCTCCAAGAGTGCCCCTCCCCTCTCATAAAAAAGGGAACACATTATTCTCTATTCCTCAAACATAAAAACATATTTGGTTCAGAATTTATAAGGAAATATCCCTTCCTATAATCACTCACAAAATTCATAATCTATAATTTATGGAAGAATAGACTTCCTATAGGTGTTAAGCTATAAATCAAAGGAGATCGATCAGATAAGAGGTCATGTTTTTAATTAAGTGATTCTATTTTATTTCATCCTCCACATCCATATAATCTCCTTGAACAATGATGATGTAATAAATAATGTATCCTAAATATTATTTTATGATATTATATTAACATAATAACCTATATCCATCTCCCTTTCCTTCAAATGGAAAAGTAATAATTCGTTCGTGTGTATGTGAGAACTATCCTCTCCACTAACTCATATAATTGATTTTTCCTCACCGCCTCTCAATACTAGTTATAATGATGAAATTAATTTTTATATATGATATTAATGAATAATTCATCATTATTAAATTAATAATAAATCATTTATGTTATTACCATTCAATGCACAAGAAAATGATAATATCATTCATGCGTACGTGCAAACTATAACCTCCACAAAGAGATGTAACAAATTATTCATCACCATATCAAAAAAATGATAAATATAAGTTTGTTTTAATTATTAATATGATATGAATTATATTATGATCATTTTGGAAAGATAAAATTATAGTTACCTTCTTTCCATAATGATCACTGAAAAATTAAAATGATATTCATGCTTTCATACGACCAACCATCTCTATGATTATAATGTTGTCCATTTTTCATAACCATGCATAATGGTTTTATTTAAAAGTATAATTTCTGTATAAAATTTATAATAATTAAATGAATATTATTATAGAGATTATGTAATAATGAATACAATGACTATTAACATCATACCAAAGTCATTTCTTACTCAAGTTATGAGTATCGTCAAAACATCCCAGCTGAACATAAATAATTAAGTAATTGTTATATAATTGTAACAACTCATATAACAGAAATAATAAAATTCTAAAGGTTATCATGAAATAAAATAATTAATATATATTTATTATTCATGAGGATAAATAATGTAGACGATGAATCAAAATCAAGGTAAAGGATTTCATCTCAATCTCATTTCTTTGAGGCATTTATTTATGATATAAAACTTTATTATTTTATTAAGAGTATATATAGATAATATTACAATAAATAAACATATTTTATTTATACCTATTTTGTTTAATATTTTCATAAATTTATTATTTCATGGTTATTATGATTTAAATGTCCATAGTTGCTTGATACACATTTAAAGTTTAATGATTTAATAATCAAATCTTTTCCACTATAAAAATATTCATGATATTATTTTATATGAAGGAATTTTTTTGTATATTTTTAATTCCATTAAAAGGATATCAAAATGAATATTTTTATTGGTTTTATATTGAAAATTTTGTCAAATGAAAAATATACTATTATATTCTAAATGTACAGGATGTCAATGGAATTTCCACCTCTGTCAATATTATTTAATTTATTACATCCTTTTCAATATTACATGTTTTATCAAAAAAACATTATTATTATTTCTTATGTATTTTGTAATTGATTATGGGTTTTTAAAGTAAAGGGTTTTTTGGTGTTAAAATATGGTCTTTAATAGAAAATTGTATTTTTATTTTTGAAAGTAATTTTCTCATGGGTTTAAAAAGGGTTTCAAGGGTATTATTACTTATTTGGTCATTTGAAATTATATATGAATGGTTTAGCCCCATTATAGAACATGGGTAATACCTATATAGATTATAGAAATGGATGATCCCCATTATAGATCATGATAAACGAGTGATCCTGATATAGCTTATACGAAGCGTGAGCCTTATTACAACTGTCCAATTCATTGGGTACTCCATATATAGAAGTCGATAATATAGTTATTCCATCTATAATGGTGAATTTAATAATGATATGTTTACGATGTACCAAGAGACATATTTTATTTTTCTAATCTTTCTAATGAGTGATATGGTAATGATATCCCAATGCACTTATGTGATTTTTCTATGCTTGATTATAAGTTTTAATGGTAGTGTTTTAATGGGATTTCGTATTTTCACTGGAATAACAATTTTCTTTCTCTAGGTTCCTTCTATAAATTTTTTTGATTATCCCATGTTTTAATTTTTTAATGGTATTAACATTTTTAAGGACAATGAAGATGTCATGATGAATGTATTAAATATTTTTCTAGAAAATAAATCTTATTTTATTTTAACTAGGTTTCCATTGGTGGAAGAAATATATATGATGTATAAGTGTCCACTTGTAATATATTGGTTTTCTATGTAAGAGTTTCTAATAATTATATAAATTTCGAGACCTAATTGAAATTTTGGAATGAAATGTGATTTTTATTTTCAAAATAACTATAGTATGTATTGTTTATGACCAGGTCCTTACATTATGAACCTCTTATAATAGCTCCTTCATAAAATTTGGTAGAAATGGAACACATTTTGGTTCCTTGACCTTCTCATTACATAGTTATAAAGGTCAATATCATAAAACCTTCTAATCATATTCTATATTTCTATAAATTCCTTATGTTCAACATTAAACACTATTAGTATAGATGGTTGTAATTTTTTTTTAGATAGGTAAAATTTATCCCCTCTCTACAAAATTTCTATATCCGTCCTTTAAAAATCCATAAATATTGGATATTTTTTGATCCACATCATATATAATATAGAATGATTCTTTTGATTCAATGCATCAAGAAACTTGTTCAATTTCCCTAGGTGCTAATGTATTTAGTATTCATAATCATTAATCATCTTTTTCCATCTTTTTTGACACATGTTTCAATTGTTTTTTGTGAATATATAATTTATAACTTTATGATTATTTTATATATCACATATTTACCTATATTGATAATTCATCCATATCTTTAATGAAAATGATATCATAACTAACTCCAAATCATTATTTTGATAATTATTCTCTTGATCCTTCAACTTTCATGAGACATAATCTATCACTATATCATTTTTTAATCCCATTGTTATCTCCATGATAAATCATATGTTCCAAAAATAAACATAATATTTATTTATCTCATTATTTAAAAATAACAATTTCATACAAACCGAGAAAGCACATATGCCATTTGTAAATGTTTCACACCTATATCCATTTAGTTTTGGGTTCATACCATACCACCTTACTGAATATTATATATTTTCATTTTTTTACTAAAAATATATTAATATAATTAATTTAATATCTATATAAATATGATGAACATAATTGAAATTAACTTTAGTCATTTATTATCAAATAAAACATTTGGTTTATCAATACCTTTAAACTTCTAAAATGACATTATTCATAGATAGTACTTCATATTGAACATAAGGTTTACGTATACCTTATCATAATAAAACAACTCCCAAAATATCAATAATCTCCATAAGATCCTATCCCTTGAAAGATTAAAAGCTATATTTATGAAATTGAAAGTACAATCAACCTTGAAATCATAAAACCATCCTGTTATCCATAAATCATAGGTTAATCTTACATGAAGAAATATATGATACCAAAATCAACACAATCCCTAGATCATTCATGATTATTATAACAAAAATACCATCAGTAAAATTAATTCTATAAAAATTATTGAATCCAAATAAATAAAAACATCAATCCCTTAAATTCAATGATAGAAATAAAATAGGTCTTCTCATGGTATATGGGTAACTATTAGTTTAGTGAATTGACTAAGATAAGTACCAAGTTCCAAACATATATGTCATTGAATTCGTTGGTAAATCATTATTATACAAACTTTCATTTACACATAGGAAAACATTTACCATCCATTTGACATATTATTCTAGGTGATTCTTGGAATATCTTTACTTCTAGAAAGGTGAATTTTATTTCCTCTATGATCTTTAACACATTATTTTTTTTTAAAAATATATCTCTAATGTATTTTATGCATTATAAATCTCATAGAATTTCTTGTTATTAATCATATTTCATGATATCTATTTTTCCATAAGACAATATATTTTACTCTTGTCATTATAAAATTTGGTTTCTTATAATCTCTAAATTTTTTAACACATTCAGCGATAACATGATTCCTCCTTGTTCCAACCATCAACAAAAACCAAAAAACATAGTGCATGAAATAATAATCATAATGGGAAATCATATAATCATGAAAAATAATTTATCGAGTGTCTAAATCACAACACATTATTTTGAATCCATGAAGTCCTAGGTTAAACTATGACAATTCATTTTCATTATTCAAATCATTAAGGAAGGTTTGTAAGGATTTATTTAATTTCCTATTAATATTCATATTGAGTGTCAAACTAGGTGTGCAGTAAGGCATGTTGTCATATAATATGTGATGATCGAGTCCATTAAAATGAATTTTTATTGGAGTTATTACCCCCAGGTACAACTATGCTAGAGTCACATCCACTTGTACTATCTAGAAAGGAATGTAATTTCTTGGAAACCACTACATATAGCCTGCAACAAAATCTAGGTCAATTTATTATACTTTTACTTATCCAAATAATTATCCTTATAGATATAAATAGGGATTTTTTGAGGTATTCTCATCCTAGATTCCAAATGTTAAATAAGACTAGAACTGATACAAACTATTAAGACCCATAATCATTATACATAAACATTACTTATTAATATATGAGTATTAATTACATAACTTAATGATCTATAGAAGAATCATCTAGGTTGAGTTCCTTTAGAAACATAGAAACAAAAACAACTGGTCCATAATTGAGCAATGTCATCTCGCACCATGTTATTTATATATGTCACATAATATATATATATCATATATAATTCCATTATTCATAACCATGGTAAAGGGAACATAAGTAAGGGTGATCATAGATTCCTTATATCATCCTGCCTTTTTATCACATAAACTTTCTTTACATTTTACCAAACTGAGGATCTTTAAGGTTTAGTGTCTTGGAAACCAGGAACTTAAAACATGAAAACATAAAACATTGTTCTTAAACAATTGAAAGGCTCATCCTCATGTTAATCCTAGGTTAATTACTGCATCTCATAACCTGGGGACATACATCAAAAGAAAGGGTGAGCAGAAGGCCTAGTATGGGAAACAAGAGAAACATTTTACATGTGAACTTGAGATACTTCAATAATGTCATGAAAAGAACTTTAAGGCATGAAAAAGAAATAATGAGATATATCATAATAAAAATAATTTTTTTTAAAACATGAGGATATGGATACAAAATTTAATATTGACAATTATTTCGTTTCACCAAGGTCCATCCCCAAGGTGTCATTAAAAAATTACCAAGGTTATTCACCAAGGAATCAGTCTAAAAGGTCATCTGTAGAGATTAAGTCTTTACCCAATGCATTGGAGCGCTATCTAGGCGCAACCTTGACATGTCTTTATTATCATGTGAGCCACATATATCATCATCAATCATTTCATAAAAAACCCATATATCATAACGGAAATGGGTTTCATTTCATAATCATAACGTTTTAAAAACAGCTTTAAAGACAAGATCTTTATGTCACTTTAAACCCACAAAAAAGAGAAAGCGGGTTTCATGTATGTAAATCCCAGAATTTAAAATAGAACATTTTTATATATATGTAAATACCCCTGTATAAATAAGAGCTTTTAGTATTCACTTAATAACATAAAATAATTTTGAGATAAAGAGGGGGGCATTTTGAGACGAAAACTATGCACCAAAACGTCTATGATACATGGTTTTAGAAAACATTGAAAAGAGAGAGGACATGGGTCACCCACTCAAAAAAGATACATAAAACTGTAGGGGAACATAATATAAAGTATTTAAGAACATGGTAATGAAATTTTAATGATATACCATATGAAATGAAGAACTTGAAAGGAAGACATAAAAATATAATTTCTCTTATGAGAATTCGGCAGCCTAACGGCGCCACTTAAAACTTTCAAATATGGATTGAAGAGATCAAATAGGGTCTCTCATCATATGAACATAAATGATCAGCATGATAGATATAGAGATCATACCCCAACATAATAAAAAGGAACTTTAAATACTTGACATGAAAATAGATCTTGAAAACGAGAAGGGTGAAAGAACCCCTTAGAAATTTGGCAGCCTAACGACGTCAGTTAAACTTCAAAAAAAGTGAATTGATGAGATCAAATAGGGTCTCTCATCATATGAACATAAAATATAAGTATGATATATTTAGATATCATACCCAAACTTAATTAAAAGTAACTTGAAAGACTTGACAAGAAAATAGATCTTGAAAACGAGAATGGTGAAAGAATCCCTTAAAAATTCGGCAGCCTAACGACGCCACTTAAAACTTCAAAATACTGAATTGAAGAGATCAAATAGGGTCTATCATCATATAAAAATAAAAGATCAGAATGATAGATTTAGAGATCATACCCCAACATAATAAAAAGGAACATTCAAGACTTGACATTGAATTTGAACTTTGAAAAAGGAGAAAGGTGAAACAACCACATAAAAATTCAGTAGCCTAAGGGCGCCACTTAAAACATCAAAATACTGAATTGAAGAGATCAAATAGGGTCTATCATCATATGATCATAAAAGATTAGTATGATAAATTTAGAGATCATACCCCAACATAATAAAAAGGAACTTTCAAGACTTGACATGGAATTAGAACTTTGAAAAAGGAGAAAGGTGAAAGAACCACTTAAAAATTCGGCAGCCTAACAGCGCCACTTAAAACTTCATAAAACGAAATGATGAGAGTAATATGGGGTCTCTCATCATATGAACATAAAAAGGACAGTATAATGAAGATAAAAGAACATCCTCCAATATAATATCATGGAGCATAAAATAAATGACATAAAATAGATTACTTGAAAAGAAAGAGAGTGGTCGGATCCCTTACCTTAAAACATGACTCTTAAAACTCTAAGGTTGGGTCCTTGAGGGCTTGGGGGCACCTTGGGAGGACTTCATGAGAGGTAATGATACCAGAACTTCGTTGGGGGAGAGTGGGGAGTCGAAATGGAAGAGAGGATGGCTTGGTATTTATAGGGAAAGTGAGGGGACAAGGCATTAATGGCCAAGGGACACCTCAAAAGTGGTTTTCTCAAAACCATGTGCCCTCCCATGGTATTTCCCATGGAGTTAGGACACATGGGGCCCCCATACAATAATTAATCACCTTTGGTATACCATACCTCAAAATATCTCATGGAATCATCATGAAATGGTTATGATGTCATTAAACATACCGAAACCCTAAAACCATATTTTTACTATTCACTGAAAATTCAACTTTCTCAGAAAAATCTCAAAATTTCAGATTAACCAAATATTGATGCTCTGATTTCAAAAATGAACTCCATTTTATAAAATTAATTTTCTAAATATTTTTAATATAATTTTTAAATAAATACAGTATTCACCGAAAATTCATTTTTTCAGAAAAAACCCCAAAAATTACCTTAACATAATATCGATGCTCTGAGTTCAAAAATGAAATCCATTTTATAAAAATAATTTTCTAAATATTTTTAATTTAATTTTTAATTAAAAAACACTATTCACCTAAAAAAACTAATACTTGAATAATAATTTATGAAACCGTTATTTTACCATTTTATTGAATCACATTACATAATCAAGGTGCCTAGATTATATTAATAATTTTTTAAGTGAGATTACTAATTCATTTGGTCACATTACTAATCCTAAGCATAAAATCACTATTCATCAAAAATCAATTTGATCTTATTATACTCTAAATTTCGTACTGAACATAATTGTAGAAAACCATTTTTTGATTATCATTACACATTTTTAATTATTTAAGGTTTACATAAACATTTTTAAAATATCCTTTTTCTAAAATTCATAAGAAATATGCATACTATATTTATCCAGTCATTTGAAAATTCATAAACATCATCATAATAAGAAATCACATATTTTATTTAAAATAAAGGATTATACAAGGCAGTTATTGTCTCCTTACATAGCCCCTTATCACACCGGCGTATGACCTAAGTGTAAGGTGTACTAAGGTGAGAGAATCTGAGGGAGGCTCGGCCAACATCACAAGAGTAGTAATTTCTATCAATTTGAACTTCTCGCAAAGGTGATTCCGTTCTAGATTCACACAATGATGTTCGGCTTGAGTTTGGTCCAGAGCAAAGCCTAGTTGTGCTACCTCCTTCCCATGTTCTGTTAGATGGGCTTCGATCGGTCCAAGACTACTGGGTGAGGCCATAGAATTTTATTTCTATAATAATTAACCAATATTACTTGTATTTAAAGACAAAAATCAAAACATTTAGTTTCCAACGGTCATATTGACCAATGGTCATATAACAGTCAAAACCCAACGGTCTCATGTTAATTATACTCATGTTATCAAATGATACATTTTTGTTGAGTATAAAAATAAAATAAAATAAAACATAAAATTAGGAAACAAGTTTTATTCAAAATTTAGGGTCGTTACATTCTTACTAATTATAAACAAGGGAGTATGAACACAAATTTAGAATGAGGTTATGAAAACATGATAATAACATTTATAAACCATAAAATGCATATAATAGTTCATAAAATTGATTTATCGAATTAATAATGGTAGTTCTTAAGAGATGAATCATTAATTAATCAATGAAAATTATACATGAGGTCAAAACATTGGAATAAGCTATAGATGTTTTGAATACATATAATGGTAAAAAATATTATATCAATGTATCCCACAAAAAATTAATAACATATTTGGATTGGGCTTACCACTAGAGAGCTTTCATCAATATTGTGATAACCTCCAATGTACCAACTTTTTTTGGGTTGGGATACCCCAAATGTATCCACTTTTAGAAATTAATAACCTCCCATATACAATATGTTCTTACAAAAATAAATTATTTCCAAAATAATTGAAAGTAGATATAGGTCACACACATCACATAATCCCCACATTTTTATTCCACATGATCATAAAACGTTCTCCATATCATATCACATAGAAAAGAGATTCATTTTATAAAATTTTCATAACAGTATAACTCATAGAAAGGAAATGGGTTTAACAATTGTCTCATAAATTCATCATAGCAAAACCCAAGGAAATGGAATGGATTTCAAAAATACATATTCATCATAATCGTAAAACATTTGGAGAAGGAATAAGGATTTTCAAATTGGATAATAACCCTAGAAAAAAATAATAAAGATAAATTTTTGAGGTCATCTATAAAAATATATTCCCTTAAAATATCATTAAAAGACTCATAAAAATAATATACATTCCATTTTGAGAAAACATTTTTTTATTCTATAAATTGATAAAATTTTAAATTAAAAATTTAATTTTATAATAAAATTGGAATAATTTAAAGGAAGAATTAATATCATTGATCCATAATTATTGGGGAAAATACAGTGCATTATATATGTGTTAAATTAGAAATTCCTTTCATATTCTTGGAAAAAGGAAATTATAGACTTATTCGAAAGATAAGTGGAATATCCGTTTTAATATTTTTTATAAAAAAATTAACTTGAGAAAACATTTCATTAAATAATTATTATTTAAAATATAAAACATTCATTAAATATATTTATGAAATCCTGGACATGTAACAAAAATGTTTTTTTGACCGAATGTGAAATAAATTTATTTAAAAAAACATTATGTTAGAATATTATGTATAGAAATAGTGTAAAATGAAATTAAATCATGCAATTTAAAATAATTCATAAAACATAAGAAATTTTGTGAATTTTGTAAGAGTTAGATCATAATATCTCATCATTGGAGGCATAATAATAGACATTCATAAAAAACCATGAGATTGTAACATATGAAATTTACTATAATGGTATTTTTTTATTCAAAATATCCCATAAAATTATGAAAAACATATCAATATTTATATCCTATAATTATCCTGAATATAATCATAAATTAAATTCATGGGTTGTATATACCCCACACAAAATAAACAAGTGGTGAATATGGAATGTGCCTCCAAAAAATCAGTGTGACATGAAAAAATGCCTTACAATATTTTTATCACTTTAATCATATGTTACATGAAAGAATAATATTAAATATTAAATTAAATATCATTATAACAAGGAAATTAATTATAAAATATTTCAATGTGGTTTTATATACACCTCATAAAATAGTATAGGTGCATAACATAACATACATCTCAATGATAAGAATTTATGAAATACGATATCTTGCCTTACATATCGACATCCATCGTACAGATTCGAACCTAATAAATAATAAATATTTTTTATAAATATATTAATTAACTATAATTATATATATATTACCATATATTACTAATTTATGACATTTTTTTGACCCGTTTATTAACAATTCTTTGTTAAAATCATGTTTTTGGGAATAACTCTTCTCTTTTACATGAAAATTTTTTTTGGTATTTTTGGCCCTTTTAATTTTATCATGGTTCCATAATCTTCATAATTTTAAATATTATATAAATTTCATATATATTCATTATATATAATAATTTATAGTAATCCATTATTTTCAGATATTAAAAATGAATTACATAGTTTATAGAGACGGTATGTCATATGTATGCAAAAACACCGTTTTCATTTTGTCTATGAATAGAACAAATAGAATGTATATATTAATTCAATATAAAGAATAATATTCTACCATATATATCATATGTATTAAATTAATCTATCCTTATTAAAATCCATTTCAAAATAAAATGAAAATTTATCACATTGCTTCATGGCGGCAGTAGTTTGCATATGCACTTGAGCAACATTATCATTTCCCAAAGGATTGTAAGGAAAGACCGTAGATGTAATATTATAACTAAAGAAGCATAATAATGAAATTATTATCATATATAACCATAATTACATCATTATTTCTATCCATAAGATGCAGAAATAGAAAGTGAATTACATTAGTTCACGAGGCGGTAGTATGTCGTACACCCGATCAACAATTTTACATCCGACTTGATGGAAGTGGAAATATATATAGGTAATTTCATTCGTACAATAAAATATAATGATATGTTAAATAATGGTGTTATTATATGATTATGTTTGAATAATATTTTAAAAATTTATAAGAATAAATATAATCAAAATTCATGGTTAGTGATTATAACTCTTCATCGGAGAACTGTTATAGTTTTATAACTAAAGCCTTTGTAGAAGTGGTTAAAAATAAAAATAAGTACTCTAGCATGTCGAGATAAAATGAAATAAATTAATTTTATAGGTTTTTTATAAACCAAATTGTTGTGTTAGTGTGTATAGATAAGGAGATGGGGTTCCTCTTTCTAAGTGGAGGAGATGAAAAGCTTGGAATTTTTCAAAAGAAAATGGCATACCAACATTTTTAACATTTAAAAAGCCACTAAAATGTCTTATTATTTAATTATATATTATATAATGTAGAATTACATCAAAATAATTGAATTTATACAGGTTTATATATAATTTTACCCCTTTTAATTTTAGTTTTTTCCTTTGTAAACACATTTTAGGATTAACCCTGATATTTAAATTTTAATATTTTTACAGTATATTATGACCAAAAAGTAGGTATAAAATAGTATATATTATAACATAATGTAATCAAAATTAATTATTTAGTTTTTATATCCTCTATTAATATAATTGAAAAATTTTAATTTAAAAATAAACTTACAGACATTATGACAAGTTGTTTTCCAAAGATATTGTTTTCAAAAGAATATAATGTTTTAATATCAAAATTTTGTATAAAATTGATTCAAATAAACTATATTTGATTAATAAATATATATTTGAACTAATTTTTCTTTTCAAACTATATTAATATAAAATTAATCTTTCCAATCATTTAAATGAAGAGTAAGTTTTTAATAAAAATAGCAATTTTTACTATTCATGGAAAATTTATCTTCGCAGAAAATTTTAAAATTTTCACTCGAAGGTTATATTGATATATAGATTTTATGAAAACAATTTTATTTTTTCAAATAAATTTTATAATAGTGGAAAAAGGTACGTTTATTATTTTTTTCCCAAATTTCAATAGACACATTTTTTTGAGAAAATATTATTTTTGAAACATATAATTACATTAATAAAAATAATGTACCTTTTTGTTAATATGATTTATTTATATAAAACCATTATAAATATTTTTCAAATGTTTTTTTTGACAAGAATGCATCAATATTTCATAGACAAATTATAATGGTTATAATTAAAAAATAATGTTAACAATATATTGTGGTTTCTTAAAACATTATGTTGCATATAACACATGCTATAAAAAAATTAATTTATTTCAAAAAAAAAATTCAATACAACTTAGGGTGTTACATAAACTATGAGGCACATGATCTAGAGTTATTATATCTAATATTTTCTCTAAATATTTGTAGGTACATATTATATAGTGAAAAGTGTGACATATATATAGATCACATGTGTTTTAAGTTTATATTTACATAACATGATCTAAATATGAATTTTTAAATATGGTTAGGTTTGATTAAGTACTATGATTTACCTATTCACTACAATACACAAAAGGGGAACAACTTAATTGATTCTCATAGAAAATAAAAATTTCCACAATCTCCCAGATGAAGGTTAATAAAGACCATATTTTCATTGAAATGCAATGGATGTTTCTAGAAATAATAATAGGAGGGAAGAAGTATTACCTTATCCAAATGATTTCCCATCCATATAACAAATTAAAGATCATGCCAGTGTAATGGGATGAATTATAACCTCAAACTAAGATGTAAGTTGTAAATAAATGTATGTTTCAATAATTCTATATTGATGAAGATAGATTCATTTATTTTGGATCTTGGGTTTTTTTAATTAATCACCTATGATAAAGAAAGATCAATTAGATAATGTGAATAGATCACATTTTTCCATCCATCCTAGAAGTACCAAGTTGTATAATGATCTATGAGATCACTTATGATGGGAAAAAATGAAGGAGATTGTTGAGTACACCCCAATGTGTTCGGTATGTCCATAAGTTATATAATAACAAAAAAATACAAGGGTTTTTAAACTTATTACCCATACCTGTGTGGAAATTGGAGAACATCACTGTGAAATTTTCACTGGTGTCCTAAATAAATCCAAATGAATCAATGGGATATGAGCTGTGGTGGATCTAATCACCAAGACATCCCATTTCATTATAATTGAAGATGATTTCATTCTTGAACAACATTACTTGATATATGTAAAATAATAAATGAATATGAAAGGGAAACCAATATTAATAGTATATGGTCTTGATTCAATTTTTTCTATTAAATTTTGGATAAGTATTAATAATTATCTGATTACAAAAATTAATTTTAGCATGGACTATCACCTCTGAACTGATTCCCAATAATAAAGGACTGTTCAAATACTTGAGGACATGGTGAGAACCAGATTAATTGAACATAATGGTGGATAATATCGAAAAATCCAATTAGATGTGTTCCCTTATCATAATTGTATCAAGTCATGTTTACCCATGGATCCATACGAAGCTATGTATGAGAATTAATATAGAACTCATACTTTTGGGATGAAGTTTGTTATCAAATTCTACTTGAACATGATATTTTAAAAGATATGACTATGAATATTTGTTTCATGAATCAATATAAAAATACTTCTTAGAGTCGAAAGAAGATCTATATTGAAAACCATTCTACGGACTTGGATTTTAAAGTTTTAAACAAATTCTTCCATTGAATATCACTATAGAAGAGTGTTATGTGGATTCAAAATAATGGGAAGCTTATACATAAGTACATTGGCCCATTTGGGATCCTTGATCACATAGGTGAAGTGAAATATAAACTTGTACATGGACCAATTATAGATCAACTTCATGAGGTGTTCAATGTATCTATCCTGAGGAAGAACATACCTAATCCCTCTAATGTACCAAATATGATGGTCATAAAACTAGGTAATAACCTCTTTTTAGATGAGTAGATAATTATGATCATCAACCATAGAGAAAAAGTAATATTCTATAATAAAATTAATCTAGAAAAAGTGTGGTGTAAAACCATTACTATGAAGTGGTGATTTGAGAATAAGAGGAAACAGTGAAACAAAATTACCTTCACTAATTATGAATAGAAAAAATGTGTTCAAAATTCAGGGATAAAATTTAAAAAGTTGAGAATAATGTAACAACAATGAGTTTTTAAATGATATATTTCTTAAAATTAATGGGTTTTGTATTATTTTGTATAGTATTATACACTTATAGAACATAATGAAACCAACGACAATTTATTTCATTAATATAGATTTTATATTATTTTGAAACAAATTCCATGAGAATTAAAAACATTGTAATGGTAAAAGATATAAAATATAAAAAAATACATTATAAACAAATGCGTCTCCCTAGTCTTGTAGAAATATAGCTCCAGTGAATAACACTTAGGAAAAGATAAAAAGGATAGTTAAATAATAGAATTATTAGAATAGGAAAATATATAACTATGTGTCTAATTTTAGTGAATTCTATGTTATAGAATAAATTGGTATTTATTGAAGGTAATATAACAATTTTAATAGTAATGTGGCCTTTGATATAGTAACCTAACAATTGGGATATGTATCCTGGCCATTGGAATAACAATTCATCCTAAAAAAATACAATTTAATATTAATAATTATTATAATTATAAATTTATAAAAATAAAAATATTATAATACCACAAAATAAATGTTGAAATTAAAAAATCAATGAAAATATAATCACATTTTTAAAAAAATAACTTTAAATTATTATTTTATAAACCATAATTTTTTATGTTAAAAATTAAAATAACCTATGATAGAAAATTATTTTGAAAAAATAAATTTAATTTCTCATATCACTATATCGAAAATGAACAAGGACATTTTTCAGTTAATTTTCTAAAATACATCAAATATTTTATGAATAATAAAAATATTATTTATCAAAAACCACATCTTTCATTAAATAATTATAATTTAATAATAAATAATAAAGCTGTTATTTCATCTCAAAAAAATTAATAAGACAAATCATATATTTAAAAACAATTAAATTAATTTACATCCCTAAAAATTATTTTACAATTTATAAATTCAAAAGTGTTACCATAAAATAACAAATTTTCATTTTCCAACCTTTTATTTTAATAAAATATTTACATTGATTTATATAGTGGATTAATGTACTGAAAATATTTTATCTTTTTATATATGATTTATTGTTTCAATAATTCACTATTACATGGTTTACATTTTTTATAGTATTTAATTCGCTATTTTAGTCTTAAAATTCACCTCTCCTCAAGTATAAATAACAACTCTCCCTCCCCTTTAAAAACCTCTCACCCCTAACTTACAAAATAAAAACCTCTACAAAAATATTCTATATCAATACCCTTAGAATTATTAGGGATTTTCTCGAATAATAAAACTCCAATATATAATATAGTGAGGGGTCATAGAAATGGATCCTATTTATGAAATAGATAATGTTCATTTGTCCTTTTATTTCGTTTTTCTTTTCAAATAAATAACCCTCAATTTATTGAGTAATTCTATCCTTATTAAAAAAAATTATATATTATGTTAACATGATATTGGTAATTTTTATATAATATGAAAAATGTTTTTTTCAATATAAGAACTTATTATGTATCTCACACCTCCTCTTTAAAAACTAGCATGTTAATCATTAGTTGACCACCAATGATGATGTTTATAATTCATTTATTATAAAGAATATTATGAATGGATATAATAAATGATTGATAATATATAATTATATGAGTATATTAATTTTAATATTCTGAAAATTAATTCTACCTATGTATAAATTATCTTCAACAAAAATATCAAAAATTTAAGAAAATCATGATATTTTTAAGGGAAACATGGCATCAAAATGTTTATACTTTAAAAAATGGAATTAGGGAATAATATACTCCCGTTGTAATATATATATTGACATTAATTATAATAATGAAATTTTAGTTCTATGTTTTATCAAACCTATGTTTATTACTTAGGAGGTGTAAAAGGGATGAAATAAATCATTATTTAGGGTAGGGTGATTTTTTAAAACAATTTTTTTGGGTTATCTTACTTTAACACTATTTTCAATATGGATATTCCCATTAAATTATAAATATTTCCTTCCACTATAATTTGAATTTTACTTTTATTTATATACATGAGTATACCCTTTAAAAATGTCTCCTAATCCATTTAAAAATATTTTTACAAAAGTCTATAATTTATAGAGCATAGTATTGACTCATGTTGTGTTTTTTATTCTATAGTAACGAATTGTGATGATTTAATTAAAAAATTTACTTTCCTTATTCATTTTTGAACCTAGAAATATTTTTATTAATAGACGATTAATTAAATTCTTATAAAATTCATCAATTTCTAGGAATTTATTTCATGTATATGATTAATATACTTTTTATGTGGCATGCATGTGTATGGGCATGTTATGATATGATATGTGGTACAAAAATTGTATATCCTTCCAATGAATTTGGTAATATGATATAAATCATGAGAAAATGTCTCTTAGGCATGAACATGATGCTATTTTTTCACTTTTATAATGTTAGTATTTATGAAAATATATTGTGCGTTAACATGATGATATCTTTGTTCAGAAATATGTGTGGTATTTTATCTCTATGGTATGATGTTTCGTTAATGATCATATTCAAAATTCATTGAATTTTAAATTTTTTTTCCATCATGATCATGATGATAATTCTCTATAGACGATATAATGATGTGGATTATGATCACATATGATCTATTGATTCAGGTCCTTTATTTTGAAAGGTAAATAGATTTTAGCTCACTGATCTCTTTGATTCATATCCTCAGGTTATTACATGTACTAAAGAGATCATGATAGGGTTTGATGGATTATGAAAAATAATATATACAATGTTTATGTTTTATTATGTATAATGGGTTTGTGAGAATAATATATAAAAAATCTAAAAATTGGATGCTAGATTGTATCACTACTATGTCTTTTATCTTAAAAAGTTATGTAAGAGTCATGTAAGGAAATTTTAGGGTTTTATACATACAATTGTGAAAAATTATTGTCAAGCTAGTATAAAAAAACTGATCACCCATTGGGCTGATCACATATAAAAAACTAAAAAAATTCACATAGTGATTTACTACCATCCCTGAGCCTCACCACATCCAATTCTATAATCCAATATATTTTATCCCTCTAGATTATGGTAATTTAATACTATTCCAAACATGGACATATGATTTGGGAATTCTACTAAGGTTTGCAAATTTTATGGCCACATAAGAAAGGTATGAGTTCACTATAGTAGGGATCCACCAAACATTTACTATATATAACCAGTAAATATATTATATAGACATGTGAAATTCTTAGATGAATATCTAAATAAAATAAGGAAGTAAAAAATACAATAACCACTTTTGATCCATTATTTCTAATATGAAACTGAGGATCAATTATACCTATATTGTCATGTGTCTGACTGGCTCTGATTATGATACTAGTCTCAACACACATATAGAAAATGGTGAAAGAAAATATTCTTTGGATCTTATCCAATGTAATCCAATAAACCTAAATTCTGATTCTTGGTTAATAACCTAAGAAATATTGATATACTCATTCAATGATTCCAACATAATCACAAAGTAAATCAATATAGACTCAATGGAATATTCCCTTGAAAAAATATTAGAAATATAGTAAGGTCACACATAATACTAATTCCATGGGGAAAATACTATGTAATCTAATATAATCAAAGTCCAATTTCTGGGTAATCACTAAGGAAATAAACATTAATTCATAAACCAAACCATGAAAAATCTCATATAAAATCCCTATAGACACAAAGGATGATTACTAAGTAAACACATAGGAAAGTTAGTTGTAAAAATACCATGTTCAATTCTAATGAGTAAACCTTTGAAAATAACCTACTAGGTATCCAACCAATTCTTAGGATAATGTCCTTTGTAATCCAACATCCATTAAGGCAATCCACTATCCTTAAGATCATAAAACATAGTTAGTAGTACACACATATATATATATATATATATATATATATATATATCCTTGAGACCATATCAAAACATAGTAAAATCATTGGTAAACTTCTTTGAGACTCGATATAATCATTTTATATAGACCTTAAGGCATGAATACCAAGTAACGTGACATGGGAATCCAAGATAACCATAATTGAAAAATTACATTATGAAAAAATAGTCATTCATTAATAATGATAAAGGGTAATAAATCCCTCATGAAATTACCTAGCTACTCATAATTATAGCTATAATACGATATCATCATCGATTCAGGTTCTAAGTTGACACTTGGAATCATTTATACGCATTCCCATGCTAACCCTATCATGGGATACCTCACAACCTCACTCTATTAGCCCATATCTTGTGGTTGTTTTTCAACACTTGAATAATATACAAATGATCAAATCTTAATGGGTTGAATAGTTTAAAATTATAACGAGGAAAAATATACATTATTATTACATTATATTTTAAACATGAAATAAAAAATTAAAATTATACATTTTTTTTATTTTTCTTGTATTCCTTGAAGTCATTCATAGACCCCTAATTTATATGATTGAGAAATAATTAAAAACTAACCTCTAACATCAAGTGATCAGTAAAGGAATTCATACAACAGAATCTACCATGGAAAAAATATTGATGAAATAATATGGAATAGATAAATTGTAATCCAATATGTTATATAACCAACATCATAAAAGTGGTATAAATTCATGTATAATAGTTGGAAGAAATAATTGTTCACGAAAAACATCAATATCAATGATTAGATAAGTGTGTATCCCATGAATAAGTATTTATATAAATTTCATAAGCATAGAGGTGTATGTTTTGGAGAATGACGCTTGGGATATCATTTTATAAAAGAATATAACGTGTCCCTTATTATGTCAATTTTACATAGAAAATTATTATTTATTATTTTATAGATTCCCATAGATTAAAAATGGTTTATCCAAGCTAAGAATATTTATATCTTAACTAGGGGTATATAACAGAGTCTCTCCAACCATGCCCTTGGATACAACTAGACATGCATCTAGGAAAAGGGCATAACACTCACTGTGGGCATATGGAGGTGGTGTCTAGGTGGGTTGCATAATCGCTTTGTGTAGCTGGTGTGGGCGTGGGTTCATGTATTTTCTATGCTAACCTCATTTTGACTCAATGAATGGATAACATAAAAAATGTTATTAAGAATGGTAATTAATCCTATAATATCAATTTATTATGGAAATTGGTACGTGTTCACTATTCCTATGTAAAAATATATTAATAAAAGATCAACTATACAATTTGATCGAATCTTGGTTGTTATATTGCACATTAAAATCATCTTAAACCACATAATCATCTTCCACACACCACGAAATTTCTACAACTAGTTCTTGATGGATTCAAGTGCTCAATAGCCACTATTCTATCCTTCTTTGATGACCAACTTGTTGAAAATTAGACACACATGACATCTTAGAGCATTGTGTGTGAATTTGATTCGAATTCATGCCTTTTTTTGAAGAAACCAAATCCATCACATGAGGTCAACAATGAGAACCATTTGAATCGATCATGAGTGGTTATAAAGATCATGTGATCAATTCAGTGGTTATTATTAAATGTACTATTGTAATCACATAGATATCATGAAAATCAACAAATTTTTTAAACTAATGTGGGTTCTTAATATTACACAAATTATTCTACCAATTGATAGTCTGTCCACATTGGTAATGGATGATCAATAATGGGATAATTCAATTTGATCTTGCAACCCAGTGATATTCATGATGGTTCATAATTCCTCTAGGATTGGGTAGATGCATGAAATATATGTTTATTTTTTATTTTGAAACACTTGATATTTTGTGAAGTTGATTTCCACAAGATTATCACATGATCATGGGAATCATGTTCATTTGTAGCTGATCATGATAATCCCACTATGATTTCATTAAGATAATCAATATGAAGAGTGAGATAAAATGTTGATGATCAGGATATGTAATTCATGCATCACTAAGGCTCTATGTGAAAAAGAATTTATCTTCCATTGAATGAGCATTTAATCATTTACAGCCTCTAAAATATCATGGGATGATGAATGTATATTTATCATGTGATTTAATGATTCCATCACATGAAGGTAGGATAATCACTCAATTATTATTCCATCATTAGAAGCACTATATATCATGTGAGTGTTATACGGATGATAGATATAGATCTCTAATGATACACCATAAGTACCTCAAGACGATTCATGAGGCATGTGAATTATAAAAATTTGATGGAACCTCAGATGAACTATGAATATATAAAACTTTATTTAATATAAAAATAGTTGCATGAGAAAATAGGGAGAGTGAGATATGTGAAATGAATAAATAGAGTAGATGTGAAGAGTTGGTTTCTGCAGTCAGATAAATTTTCCATTTAATCACGAGGCTTGTTTTTTTCTTTCCTCCTTAGACTATTTTATGTTATTCTAATAAAATCTAGAGGCTTCATGATGTTTGGAACTTCATGAAATAATTTTTTTGTGTGAGTAAACCATGGAATCTTATGATGGAATAAAAATGGTCATGGATGCACCTGTTAATATGCATATGATCCCCATACATCAAGTCCTCCTATCCATATAACTTCTAGAAGGTAAAGATTTTACAAAAATCTATTTCCATGAACCACTAATTTCCATCTAAATCCTTTCCCATTCAGATTGATCATGTCGAGACATCCCTGAAAAGTCATTTTGATCATGTAATGACATCCCAGATAAGTCAGTTTTACCATGTGATGTAATCCAGAACAATTGAGTTTGATAATGCAATGAGATCCTGTAAAAGTTATCACGGTCTTGTGAAGTCATCATAGAAATTCCATATTTACCATGTCAAGACATCCTAGAAAATTCAATATGATTTTGTGAAGACATCCCAAACAAGATATACCGATCATGTGATGACCCCTTGACACGTCTACCATATCATGTGTCATCCCAATGACAATTATATTTTGATAATACAATGAACCATAGACATATATGATTTTATCACATGATTAACCTCATAAATTTAGGTTTCTATCATGTGAAACATTTTTAGCATGTAAAATTTGACATATTGAAGACCTCGTACAAGTTTTTATAGGAATAAAATAGTCCCAAGACATGTCATGAAGACAACTGGGACATGTCCAAATATTCTCAAATATGATAGAATGATAAAATAAATAAATTTTTATATATATTCATACCTGTAATGTATACAACCAAGATATTTCTTGGGATCCTTTGACATGTTAACTATTTTATATAGTATCTATCTGATAGGTCAAACATTTTTGATAGAGACCTTCTAACATGTCAACCGTGTCAGGATGATAACCAAGACACATAGTTAAATCCTACGACATGTAAACTACTAGGATTACCTTAAAAATGTAATCTACATTAAATAGGGACCCTCCAACATTTAGAACATATTTGGAAGACACCCCAGGACATGTCAACCTTCTCCAACAGAGACACCTAGACATATACCATGTGAAACCCCATATATGAAAACTTATGATGAGAACCCCCATTATAAGGGTACATACCTTATTGGCTTAAGGTTACACACTCATAAGATCCTATCTGTATCATGACCTCAGATAAACCCTCATGTCATACCAAACAAAATAGATAGCCCTTCAATGGTCATGTCTCTTTATCTAACAGAGGATAGCAAACAAATATGTTACAAGGATATCCATATTGGTATATGTACCTTACCTTATTAAACCTTTATAAAAATAAGAATACCTTAGAATTTAATAACCTATACCTACACAAATGTACATTGGTAGTATTTGAACTATGATAACTCTTTTTTCGTTTCCAGAAAGGATACATATGATGCCTTCATAAGGCTTGAGCTCCAACGAGCATCAACCCTAGTGTATGTCCCTCCATATTCTGATTACCTTGTATCATCAAACCAAAATCTTCTTAAGATTCTATAAAACTTACATGTCATTTTATGGATGGTATATGTTTTTATATATGCTCATCCTCTTTAGTGTAATCCCTTATGATTCCCTCAGGTACCTTAAACCCATCAGTGGGTCAAGGAATTACAATACTATGAGGACTTAGATTCCTATTATAATAGAATATGTAGGATTCCTTACTAAGTCTTGATATCCATACCATATTCACTATTATAGTAGTTATCATACCTCTCGAAGTTAAACATTAATGAGTAAGCTTCTTAAAAGTTTTCTATCTTATGATGTGTACAATCTTCTACCATCTCTATTTTATCACACCGATCATGACTTGGGTGGGAATAGAGATTGATGAAGATTGTACAAATTACATTATGAAAAATAATCTAGGGTGGGATCTTCATTGGGATTTGTTCCTGACTACATATCACATTCACTAAATGGTTCATATCCCAATGAGATAGTTCAAGGAATCACCCCACGCATAAGTCATGTTTAAATCCTCTACTATTTAATCTTTTATGATATAGATTCTCATTACATGAACTATGTGTAATCTGATTCAAATCATAACAGGATACATATGACACAGCTTCAAGGCACTTTCTATACAATTATGTCCTTGTCCCATTATACCAAACTACATTGTATAGTCGTGTCATATGACCACAAACGTTTTCAAATTAATTGAATGGTATTTTATTCTTATTATCACCAGATATGTAGGAAGCAACATAGAGGATCAGTCTACTATATAAGACACCAACCACTTCCCTAGACAAAGATAGACACCATATTTAACCAATACTGTTAAAAATAATGTATTATAAATGATGACTATATTTAATGATTTCCAATGATACACACAAATGTTACCCTCAATACATGGTCTTGATCAAGTCATTGGAATAAGGGTAACTAGTCACATATTTTGGCTTAATATTTATTTCTAAAAAATATCATAAATATATTATAGATTCATTTAATTGGAAATAAATATCTTCAAAAGGGTGTGATGGGATTGACCTCTCATTATCTCATCTAATGTAAGTTCCTTATAATCATTGGGTTTAAAACCCAAATTGACTCCCTTCCATTGGAACGTAGGTTTGTGCCTTGTTAGGGATTCTAGAATTGTTGGGAGTTCCATTTAGTGAATAAATAGTATACTATACATAAATTATTTTGAAACAACCGTGAATCACCCAAAATCGATCATTAGGGAAAACCATCCATAATTTTCTGTAAAAAAATTGGGGAATCTGTGGTAAAATCCTTTAATTGTGCCATTGTTTTCATGGGTTAAAAAGGAGTGGCTACCTAGTTACCATCAGAACATGTTTTCCCACATTTTTCAGGAATTTTTCTTGACCCATTTGTGAAATACTCTAACTTCAATGAACATTTCCTAAAATAGGGTACCACCTCTTTATCCTTTATCTATGAAAGTTATTGGTTGAACATGTGATCTTATAAATGATGTTGGACTAATAAGGTTTCTTACATCCTTTATAGGAATTTTTATATTTATTAATATCCAAAGTGAATTTTAAAATGTTACAAATAATTCTTAGACTATTTGATAATATAGTAATGTATACATAACACCACTAGTTGTTGTGAACAACCATCTAACAGACTAATCATGTGTATTATCTACCATGGAAAACTATTCCATAAGTCCTTCACATATTTTGTCACTAATGTGACACCTCTAGTGCCAATTGGTAAATGATTTTGTCAGATACATACACATCAATGGATCTATCTTGTCTTTTTTATCATCATATTAAATCCTTCATCAGATGAATAACTACATTCCATGTTTCCCATGACATGTTAATGGAGAGAAGATGACCCTTAATATAAAATTCTACCACATTAGGAGTCTATCCATAGAGTGAAACAACACATACCTTCCCTACCTTTGGGAGAATAATGTGAATAGTAATTACATAAACTCAAACACACATGGCCTACCGAGGATGGATCCTATCTATTATGGTCATTAACATTGACATATGACCCCAATTCTATAAGGAGATGTAGAGGATTTTGTGACCACCCCATCCATCCAAATTTGGTAATCCAATAAGAGATCCATCCTAGGGATTCCAAACAAAAAAACTCCAGAGTAGGATTATATTTGTATTACCACTAATCAGAATGAGGCCCATTAGTGTATCTTAACTATGACCCTGAACATTCCAAGATCATTCTAATCCAGAATTATTCAACTTCATCTCAACTATCCTTGGTGACTGTGTAATCCCATGGAAAAAACAATAACATAGTTTTTTGTGGAATTTTAATCTTTTCTAACCATATGATCATCTTTAATACGGGATCCAACAGAAAAATGGTACAACATGTGCCACTCCACCTAACGGTACCACATGCTCCAAACCAACAGACATGGTATTTGGAACAATCCCACCAAACAGTAAATCGGGCACTAACCCATCAAAAGCAATAATACATAAAAGAAGTTCCCCAACCTACTTATATATCTATTAATATGATATAAATTTAATTTAAAGTCTTATCAATGAATCTAGATCTGTACACTCCTATTTTTCAAGCATCTAAAAAAGGTATTATTGACTGTGATCATGTTTCTGAGTGCAATGTTGATTGATTAATGGCCAGTGTGAAAACACGATTTAGTCTCTATGGTCTATGTTTAGAAAAATATCATAATAAAATACCACAAAAATTAACATATTTGATTTCTTATAAATGAATTATACCAGTCATACCCTTAATTATGAAAGGTAAATTTATATGGAAGATCATATCACTCATCTCTAACTAGAGAATGAGAATATATATATAAATAACATAAATGTGGAAATTTTCATAGGATTACTTCACCGAAATAACCCATCAAAACCTTCCTATAGAGGTCGGACTTGCAGCGTAGTGCCCCATCCATTAGGGATGGGGATATTTTTATATGCATCATCCCCTCATCAAGTGAAATAAAAAAACTATTCTACCAAACACCATCACATAGGCTAGGGGACGTTTTATATTCTCAAGACCTTTATTCTATAGGGATGGAGGATTTTTTGTTTTTTCCTCCCCTCCATTAAGGGTACTAAAAAATCCATCTGACTTAAATAGTTATTATAGACTCTCCATGTGAGCCAGGTTCTTAAAATCAGTGTGAAGTGTCTATATCAAACAATTCCCCCATTCCTTTAGAACCTAACCCAAATGTGAATATTATTGATGATTTTAAATCCAAACCCCAACCACAAACTCAACAACGCGCCTATGAAAATTGTGTCTTAGGTATTTCATGGGGAAAGAATAATTTTCTCCCATATATGGATGATATATTGGTGATGTTATAGTCCTTTAATACAAATCATTTCTATTGATTCATTGACTATGTTAGGGAAATTTATTTTGTAGAACTCATAAAAATGTGGAAGCTGAGTGAGGAAGGGTAGAAAATCCATGATAATCACTACCCCTTCAACGATAATATTGGTCATATAATAAAAAGATTTTTTAAAATTAATGAATCACTTAAAAAGTATATAGTTGAGGTGATATTGGATCCACTTTCACTTAAATAACCACTCAAGTCATGTGAGAACACTGATCATGTGACAATTCGTGTAGGAGACTATGAGACACATATATCCCAATGATTATAGACAGTCTCTCAAAACGATGTGAAACAAAGTATATTCCTTGAAATAAAAACATGACACATGGTACATTGAACAATACCTGGAGAATGATTTGATTGAACTGCCAATAATAAGGGGGTGTATTGAGGGTGATTTCCGGGGTCATGGTAATCACTACCCCTACCTCCGATGACATACTATAACAATCAAAATTTAGGTTAGAACTAAATATTTGAAATATAAGCATGTAAATAAAGGATTGATAGACTTATAAGAACCTAAAAATAATAAATATTCATATGATTTATATAATATCAATCATAAAAATATTTCTCATGAACATTTGCAAAATTATATGTACTTTTTCATAATGTTAAAGTACATGATATATCCTATTCACATGATGCTAAAATGAATGATACATCCCAACCACCTGAAGATATATTTCATGATGCATACTACTAATATGATATAAAATATAATATACTTATTAGTCACACAATGTTAAACATCATGACACATCCTAGTTTAATTTCATTAAATTTAATGATATATTCTTGTTTTATGATGTTAAACTGCATAATACATCCGAGTCACATGATTTTTAACTGTATGATAAGTCTTCGAATCATATTATTGGAAACAAATATTATATAAATGGATTGGAACTATTGTTATAGGTCCTTGATCAATTGGTATAGCCTATAACAATGGTTGTTAGTGTCGTTGGTTGATTATACATCGATATAGACCTATACCAATCGTTTTGGGAGAATTGTTGGTATATGTCAATTCCAATGGTTTGATAAATCATTGGGATAGGCCTGTGCCAACAATTTGGAAACTATTGGGATAGGTATATAACAACAGTTTCAAAACTTTTGGGATAGACATATCCCAATGGTTTTCCAAAAAAATTTGGGATAGTTAATGTAAAATAAAATATGCAACCATGATTTGAACCCCCTAGCTCCCACTTATATATCAATGACCTAACCATAATGATACAATTATATTTGTGAATATAGTGAGGTAAAAATGTATATATATTTATAAATAATTTTTTTGTTGATTTATTTGATGATGTTTGAAAAATGAAATCATAAAAAATCCAAGTACCTATACCTATGGTTTTTAGAACCATTGGTATATGTATGCATATTTTCGGAACAGATACCAATAGTTTTGAAAAAATTGTTGGTATAGGTTTTTAATAAATAACATATAACAGTTGTTTTTCAAAACCATCAGCATAAGGGAATACCTACACCAATGGTTCTAAAAAACATTTCTAAAGGCTCTTAAATTAGATGCTACTACAACAGTTTATCCAAACCATTCTCATAGGATCATTTTATTGTCACCATACCAATGATTTGGAATAACTATTTTATAGGTACCCAATACCAATGGTTTTTGAACCCATTGGTATAGAACCATTAGAATATTTCTAGTTTCTAGAAGTTTCATTATGTTAAAATATATGATAAATCCTAGTTTCATGACATTAACCTCCATGATACATCCTAGTCTCATGAAATTAAACTCCAAGATATATCCTAGTCACATGATGTTAAACTGTAACATATGTTCTTCATGAAAAATATTAAACTAAATAACAACATTATAGTCACATTATGTTAAAATACATGAAAAATTCCTAGTTTAAGGATGACAAAATTTATGAAAAAATTCATACCACATGAACTGAAACTTTATGGAACACATCCCGATCAAATGATGGTAAACTTTACGACATTATAACATCTTTGAGATATCATCATCATTGGGTGGAAGTTACAATGAACATGATTGGAAAACATATATAGTACAATCTCAAACCTTTCCCTATAAAATAAAATCTAATTCCCTTTAGTCTACTATTGATGTCATTACCAGATAGATTACCCCTAGATACTCGGAAATAGGCATCAAAGGCACCTTATCGAATGTAAAAATTTGTGGGCTAGAGGGATTCAGATCATATACCAGCAAGAACAAACATAGTCTGACATAATATTCAAGAACTAGGAATAGGGAAAGTGGAGATCCATTCCTATGTACATAAATCTCATCTCTAAACTCTTATGGAATGAGGAGAAATAGTGTGAGAATACTTCTATTGTTTAATTAAAGACACTGATCAAAATATCATGGAAACTAAGTTCTAACAGTCAAACATTTCTATGCATCCCCTTATAAAGTGTCAAAACCATATTACATCAAAATTAGAGCTCCTCTGGTATATTTTGATGATTATATAGATATAGGTACACATTCCATTCCCTATAGCTAGTAAATGACACTAACATTTTCAACATGAATTGGTAGCTACTCCTTAGTAAGAAAGCATTATTGATCATATCCAGGTGGATAACATGCATATTATGATAATGGGTGAGGTATTGAATGAGGCTCATAATCCTTATATTTTTTTGTCCATCAATATATTATAGAAATTATCTCAATGCAGGTTCCCACCTCTATCGATGAATCTACTAAAATGTTTTTCATATCTTATAGGATTGGGTTGGCACCCCTTCCCAACAGATTAATGACTGTAACAACATTGTTAAAAGTATATGGAGGATGAGGCTCATATAAATTCTACAATTACAATTTTCTATCAGTACATTCATGTGGAGAATGCATATATGAGCGAGGATCATACCCCTGCTTCTTCCATGATTTACCAAAATATTCTACCAACCACCCATAGGAAGGCTCATATATCTTTTGATGGAACATAAAATCAATAGAATAAAATAGTATTTCGTTATCAATGGTATTATATCCCCACCACCCAGATAGTTTTAAATATATTTCGGAAAACATTATGCATTATTCTCATATCTTTTCTTAGTGCCAAAAAGTATGTCAAACTATTCCAGCCATGACTCGGAATGAGACCTACTGATGTATCCAGGGGATATAGTTGGACACTCTCATCACATGAGAAGTACAATTCATTACTCATATGAAATGGGTGAATCAAATTAAACATATAACATAATATTTCAATTATATATGAATTGTTAATAACTTTTACCAAACAATAAACATAATCATAAACCATCCAGTGTGGTAAGATGAATGCTATCATAATAGCACATCCATAGTTTAAATGATCATAAAAAATGCAATAAAAAATGGTATATAATATCATAAGATAACAACCTCAACTAATCATAATATCCATCAACTAGTGTTTACCAATATTTAATACAGTAATAAAATCATTGAAAAATACATAAGAGAAATAAAACATTTAATTTTAAATTCATTACTTAATAACCTTTGAAATTATAGAGGGAAAAAATTTATTTGAAAATAAAATTTTAAAAATTTATAGGATCCCTTAATTCATTGAGACATCCTGATTTTGTGAAAATAATATCATTATTTAAATGTTTTTTTATAAAAAAATTTCTTTTTAAATTTCGAAAAAGAAGATATTTAAATGATTATTTTTAAATGAAAGTGTGAGCATTACCCAAATGAATCGATTATGTGTGTCAACTATAACTACACATAAAAAAAGTTTAAATAAAACATAATATAATCAAAAATCATATTACAAAAAATCATATGAGGTAATAATCATTGGAGTAAATGTTTATCCCAATGCCTATAAATTATATTAAGGATTCCCTTACCTTAGGTATGATTTACACCATACATGAATAAACCTACTTTATAACGGTTTTAAAAATATTATTATTGTATTATATAATCATATTAATTTTTATTATATCATATACTACACCCTTATATCGTTTCACTACTCGTTTATTGATAAAATTTATTGATTTTACTATTTAGGGCATTAATTATAGTGTTTCTCAAACTTTTTTTAATATAATAGTCCTATTTATCTTACATAATATATAGTTAAGTCATTTAAAAAATAAAATTAATACCATTAATATCATATTTAATCATTCAATGAATTTTTAGAACTATTTTTTAATTCTAAATTTAGAAACAAAATTACACCGCTACGTGTAGATGGTAAGGTGATTTTGTTTTTTATAAGATGGATAAATGGAATAATACTATTATTTAATAATAATAATAACTTATTAATATATAGATATTTTTGGAGTTATTATTTTATCATGGAAACCAAAAATGAATAGGAGAAGTGGAAGAAAAAAAACATGATAAGGTCGATAAAGACTATTACATATTCTTCGATGGATATCGTTTAATATGTTCTTAATGGATCCAAAGATGGTCATTGGAAATGAGAAAACCTCACAGACATATATATGTATGTTTTTAAGTAAAATAGATTGTGTTTAGTCAAGGGAAGAGGCTCAAGATAGTGAATTGAAAGGAATGAAGGGGTGCCCTTTTATGATTGAGGTGAGGGCACCCTTAGAAATCTTCATAATATTATGCTATACTAAATCTATTTTATATTCATGTAAAACCCAATGGGAAAATATTTGAAAACAAGATGAGATAATTTTTTAACCTCATTATCCAATGATATTTTTACTTATTTATGATTTATGTGAAACTTTATCATTTTGGTTGAACTTAGTTAAACTATTTTAATTTTAATTATGGTAATAATTTATTTAATATTAAAAAGTGGTAATTTGTAACATACAAAATATTAATCAGAGATAAAAATGGAAAATTAATGAAATTTAAGAAAAAATAATAATTAATTTTTATTTTTAAATAAATTTTTACGATTTTATATTAATTTAATAAATTAATATTTTCATAAAATATCACTACTGTCAATTTTGACACTATTCATTACATTATCCTTATGGAAATATGGAAAATAAGATTACTTTGAACTAAAACATTTAATACACCCCTAATATGTAATAATCACCTAGAATTTTTTTATATCTTCATAATTAATTCAAATTATATTTATTTTAATATTTTTAATATAATTAATTTGATTGTTTCATTAATAAAATAATTATTGTATCATCGTCGTATAATTATTTAAGGTAATAATTTTTTCACTAAAAAAATAAATTCCATGAAGTATATGAATATTTTATATTTCAATGTGATATCAATAATAGAATATATCTTTTGAAAAATATATATTAAAAATAATATAGTTATTAACAAATGAATTTGATGCATTTTTCAACTCTATTAATAAAAATTTATAAATATCATAAACTCATCCAAATAGTCCCAAAAAATCATAAATAAATTTATATCATGAAAATATGCTTATTAAATTACAAATTGATACTTATATTCATTTATAAATTTCTTATTCCTCCATGTGGACACAAAAGGGATGTTTAGGACAAAGAAAGGGAAATTTTGTGATTCTCATCAATTTAAATAATATAAATGTTATTCTCATGGAAAAGTGTCCATCAAATAACTCAAATTAGAACCATAGGTGTTAGGGTCGAATATAAATCATCCAATAAAATTTGGGAATGTTTAAGAATAATTTTCTAATCATTTTCATACTATTTGTACCCCGAATTACAAAATTTAACCTTAACCATGGTAATAAAAAATACCAATATTACTATTTATATTGAAAAAACATAAATAGAGCCTATTTAATAAATTTTGACCATATAATTCCAAATTGGGAATCTGTTTCTAAAAATTCAAAACCAATAATTGGTAGAATTTAATTTAAACGTAACCTGACTAAAAGTAATTAAAAAACTGGGTTTTTAAATAAATTAATGAAACCAAAAATTTAATTAATCCTTGACCCGCTACCCTATTAGGGAACTAGCACAATCCCATAGTTTTCCACTTTTGTCCTCACTGGGGATGTGCAACAAGAAAGTGGTGAGTCTATACCTTTAAGTCATTACCATAACAACATGTTTTCTAACGGGGGCATGGTGGCATGGTTTTAGCTATGGCGTCTTGACACCAAGCTTCTGTGTTTGAGTCCATGTGAGGAAACACCTAAGATTCTTGATTAATAATTTCTCTTGGACCCTCTAGCTTCTTAGGGAATAGGCCTAAGCCCATGGTTTTCCCCTCTGGGCCTCACTGGGGACATTCAGCCCGCAGGTGGTTAGGCTATACCAAAACCTCATTACCTATAACAACACATTTTCCCCCTATTCTCAGCTGGGGTAGAATGAAAGGGTTAGGGTGTAGGGCGTGGTTGCAGGGTATAGTCCCCAGACTAGTGATTTTTTTGCAGTTTGTTTCTCTCTAGTGTGAGCTGCTATTAGAAGTTTTACCGAAATATAATAAAGGTATAATGGTGAAATGAATTGGATTTTTTGTAACTAAATAGTATTTTAGTTACAATGAGACAAAATTCCAGTAATAAATAGACATTTAATAAAATTAATTTGACAGTTTTATGAAAATCTATAATTTTCACTCTTAATTAGAAAAGAAATATTTTTAGAAAAATTCAAAAAAATCACACTAAGATAATTTTGAAATTCATATTTCAAACATAAAGTGTATTTATTTCAATATAGATTTTAAAAGTGTCAAAATATGGTTTTAAAACATGTATTCCATTAAAACGATGTAAAACTGCTTTTAGAAAAATATAATATTTTATGCATAAAATTGATTTATTCATTTCTTATGTACATAAAAATATTTTCGATAAATTTAGAAATATTTGATTGAATATATAATATATAAATTTTATAATGTGGTTTACACTATTCATATTCACCAATTAACTTCTGGGTTATAATAGTCACATTTTAAATAGTATATTGTGTTTTTAAACTCAGTGTTATATGAAACATAAGCTATCAGAGATGTTAAACATAAATAATACATAACTTAAAATCATAGGGTGGTAAATTCTCCATTAATTCAAAAAATTCCATCTAATAAATTTATAGAATGTTAACTCATAAAAATATTTTGGTTGTTCTTCATAATTCCCTATAGTTCCCACCATTCATCTTCTATTTTTTCTATTTTTTCATTTGAGTGATCCACTTCCTCAATAACTATACTCAAATGTATAGAATATAGATAGTATCTTCATAGAAATAGATACATGTTCTAATTATTTATCTTCATAAGTGAGAAAATACATTGGGTGAGGTACGTACTTAATTAACCAAGAGATGTGGAACACATCACATACTTTAGGATGGCTTAGAGGAATTTCCAAATGACAAGACACAGCTCAAATTATCCTCAAAATTTCAAAAGGTCCAATGTACTTGGGTTTTAGTTTAGTTTTATTTATGGATCATATAACTTACTTCCATTGAGATACCTTGATGAAAATTTGATCTCCCACTTGAATCTCCAAATAATTTATCTGGTTATCATTATTGCACATTTTCATACATTGAGATGCATTGATGTGAGTTTTAATATTCTTTATTTTGTTTGTTTCCCCACACATGTTTTGAACCAACAAGATTACATTCAAAAACTTCATCCCAAAAAGTTATTGAACAAAATCTTTTTCCTTATAATGCTTCATATGGGAAAATTTGAGTACTTCAATGGAAAATATTGTTATACAAAAATTACACCATGTTAAATATTGATCCCACATACCTTGAAATTCATTTGATTAGGAACTCAACATGTATTATATATTTTTTTCATTCATGAATTACCATTAGTTTTATGGTGATATGAAGTGCTCAAATGAATCACTATATGAATATCCTTTTAAATACTCTTTATAATTTCGATGTAAATTATGGATCACGATGAGACTCAATTAAAATAAGAGCACCAGGAAGTCTTACAACTTCATTGATATAGATTCGTTCAAGGTTATATATTATAAAATCCTCCCATATAGTGAGTAAATGTGCACATTTGGTAAGTTGATATATAATTACCCATATTGGATCATTATTTCATTTATTTTTTTGGAAATCTAGTGACAAAATCCATACTAATGTAATGCCATTTCCATGTTTGGATGTGCAGAGATTCCATGAATCTTCTTTGATGTTGTCTTTGGGCATTCACATATTGAAAAACTAAACATCTTGATTCATAGTCATCAATTTCCCACATCATATTATCCCAGCAAAAAATGTTCTTTCAAATAAATATACAACATAGTGCTACCATGGGTTATATAGAAATTAGAGCTATGAGCATCATCCAATAATTCGATTTTTAGATCAGGTACAGGGGGAACACAGTGCCTCTCTCCAAATTTCGAAATGTGTTCTTCAAATACGAATTCTTCCAATTTTCCTTCATTCCGAAGTTTTATTCTCTTTTAAAAATTATCACCATCTGACAATGAAATTGTGAACTCTTTCAATAAAGATGGTTTGAATATAAATTTAAAATGTAGTGATGTTTCAACATACTTAATAATTTCCATATGTATATTTTTTATATTCAGGAACATAATATCACTATTAATACTCATTTTTAATAACATTATTATCCTTCCTTCTTAATGCATCCTCTACCTTATTTTCCTTTCATTTTTGTTAGGGTATCAAACAATCATAATCCTTGAGTAGATAAAGACAATTGCATTTCCACATATTGATTTCATTATATTAGAATATATATTTTACACTCTTATGATATATATATGTCACACATATTTTTACCACAGATATAGTGCCTCTGTACTTTCTAAGAAATGAATACAACTACTCTCTCAAGATCATGAGTTGGATACATCTGTTCATGAGTTTTAAACTACCTTCATCCATAGGAAAGAACTATATAACATTGAATAATGGCACAACCAAGTCCTTTACTTGATTCAGCATTAAAAATCACAAAACCATGATTTCCCAAAGGTATTTTTAATATTATATAATTAAATAAAATATTCTTCAATTCTTCAATCCATTATTCCCATTCCTTTTCGCAAAGAAAATTAACCACTTTAAGATTTAGATTGGTTAGTAGTTTTCATAATTGGGAAAAATTCTAATCAAATAACTGATAGTAACATGAAAAACAAATTAAGATACACAACATAGTTATATTTGTTAGTGTAGTACATCATTGTACTTCTATGGTCATCACATAATCAATTGAGATTCCATCCCTATAGATAATAAGAAAAAGAAAAAAAGTAAATATAGACCTAATTCATACTTTCAAAATATGACATATAAATTATGTATTTTAAGATTCTCATGATCAATAAAAAACAGTTGTTATGGTCCTCATACTTCTTCGATTATACCAATATATCCTCAATATATAACAAAAAATATATAAAGCTATTCCTTGAATACAATGTTCATTAGACCCATACAAAGAATGTGTGAATTGGTCAATCTAAATGGAATTACTATAATTATGTAATGTCTACACCTTCTTCGAAACACTAACATTGTAATATCTTCTTTATTTGCATGAAATTTATGACATCCATAATGAGGATCAATCTTTGAAAAATATTGATATCCATGAATTTTGTAAAATATGTTATCAATGTGATCTAGATGATACTTTTTATTTATCATAATAACAATGGTCACCCTATAGTTAATAAATAAATTCATAGACCCATTATTAATCTTAACGAAAAGAAAATTATTCCCCAAGGTGAAACACTAGGCCATATAAATCCTTTACCACTCAATTCATCTATTTATTTCTTTAACCCTATTAACTCTACCATGGAAAATTAAAGGGAGTCAAGGATATAAGTGTTTTATCTTGGGTTAAATATATATAAAACTCAGCTCCCTACTCTATGGGATTTCAAGGCAATTCCTCTATGAATACATAAATTTATTCATTTTAAAGATCGCCTTTTCATCATTATGTTTTAACTTATCTTCTTCCCCTAGATTATCATTTATAATTGATATTGGAGTTGGATCCAGATATGAATCAAATGGTGAAGTCTCCCATCTAAAGATAAGAAATTAAATATCATCATCGCAAATCCTAATTTCTGTCTCTTTATAATAATTTTCTACATTATATTTTAAAATATACTCCATAATAAGGATTATATCAAAATGAACCATTATAGTGATAATAAAATCAACCATTGGAGCATGTTTGTGTGTCATAAATTGATCTACTGTAAACATCATTGTTGTAAAATGCATTCCACTTTGATTTTTTACTGAAGATTCTTTTTTACAGTGAAATAAAATATCTATTTTTTTAGAATACTAAGATGATATAAAATAATAAGATGATCAAGAATAAAATAATGATTTATCTAAATTTGAGGAGATGATTAAAGTACAGACCACCAATTCATTAAGAACTTAAACCTCAAATTTTGTGATTTTATAAGAATGTCGTTTTTACCAAGTCTATTTCTAGGGAAATTTTCCTTGATTTTTTTAAAAATATACTTTTTAGTTTTCCATATTTTTATATTTTAATAATTTCATGTTGTTGACTTATTTCATTCCATTATAGTCATGGGACTGATGGCCTTTTTATCCACCTTATTTACAATGTCCAATTCCCAATAAGAATGTTCTAGGATGTTTCTTTACACATTTATTCAATGCTATTAATTCTATTCTTCACGTATTCCCATTTATGTTTTTTTTCTTTTTTATAGTTCTCACCAGCCCTCTTCTTATCGTGTATCCCATCAAAGATATAAGACATGGAGAATTATTTCCCTTTCCTGATTTCATGTGATATGATATCCTCATATCTCAAAGATGTTTTGGATATTATATCATATCAAAAAATTTCATTAATTCCATCAAATAAGAGGTCAATATTTATATTTAGAATACATATGTCGTATGAAAAATTCCATAAAAAAACATGTAATATTGGATTTATACATAACAATTTTTTCATCTTCTTTTTTTTAGACTGAAGAATTTTCACTCTATATATACTATCTATTCAGCAAGGATATATTTTTAAAAAAATATTTACTTAAAATCCTTTCTTTCAATATTTTATATTTATCCTCCTCCATTTTGTTTTGAATTAATGAACACCATTGTTATGTACATCTTGAGAGATGATAATATTCCATGACAAACTTTTCTCTTTCATTAATTCTTAATTTGAGAAATATATTCTCTAAGAAAAATATCCATTTCTCATATACAGATGGATTTGTAGTCCTATTGAATGATTGAGTCTTTTTTATGAATTATGTGGTCTCACATTGTTACACTTCACTGTGGATTTGGGTTCGGTATTCGAGTATGGTTATTTCTCAGAACCATGGTTATCATTTCCAATAAAGTTATATGTTATTTATCTCCAATTGTAGCTCCATATACAAAAACATTATAATATCTTAGGGGGAAATCCCTAAATGGGTTATCCTCACTGATATAGATTCCACCACTTCCCATAGGATTAATTTATAAACAATTTCATAAAATATATTAAATTATAAACTATAATATATAATTATGAACTAGTAAATCACAAAACAAAAATAAATATTTCTGAATTACTAATTTAGAAAGAATAATATTGGATACTTATGGAATATTCTCAAATTAAATTATAAGGTAATGCTTCCTAAATATATGTTTTTCTAAATCTATGATCCAAATATTCTATAAAAAATGATATGATAGAAAATATAAATACCCTGACACCAATAGCCCTAGAGTTAGTGGTTACTTTATTACATTGGTATATGATATATGGAATCACATCCCAAAGGTGTGAATAGTTTATTATCATTAGAAAACTGGACACATAAATATTTATTAAATTAAAAATTGAAAAAATACTACATAGTAACTCCATTATAAACAACCCCACTCTCCAAGATCATCCCAGCATGTCAATCAAAATATATATCATGGAATCCTGGGAAAAAATAACACATAATAAGGGGTGAGATTAAATGATCGTTAAGGGAAATTATAAAATATAATAAATCATAAAAAATTATAAACAATTATTCAAGGTGAATAACTAAAATCATAGGCCATTAAATCATAATCATAAGCATAATATTTTTGGAATAAATGAAAGTCAAATGATTCCTTATAATCACATGAGAATGAAACTTTACCAAGGAAAGTATAAATATCTAATAATCAAAATAATTATAAATAACTAATCTCATAGTGAGGGAATACATGAAATGGAACATCATAAAAATACCATTAAGGATTTCCAAGACACCATACATAATCGGGTAAGACATTATCCAACACACAAACTAGTTTATCTCATGAAAAATACTGATTAATAGAGGGGATATAATGGCCCCTTCCCATAACATAATAAGTCCAATTAATTACCCATATTAATAGGTTGAAACATAATCAATATACATCTTCACATTCAGACAAGATATGAAATGTTAATAATCATCCCCAAATGATAAACATAATCAAATACCATCTAATGTAACATGATGAATGCTATCAAAATAAAAAATAAATCATCAATATGCTCATAAATAATTCAATAAAATATTATATATGTTTTTATAATAGAATAAACTCAATTAATAATAATATCCAACAATGTGTGTTGACATAGATTAAAATTATCCACTAAAATTATTGAAAAACTCTTAACAAAAATAACACATTTACTTTGAAATCATTTATTTAAAAAGTCATACCATTATAAAAATAAATGTAATATTTTAGAATAACATTGTAATCTCATAAAATAGTCCTTTAGAGAATGTGGTGTCATAAAATTAAGAAATTTTGGAAATAATGTAATATTTCTAAAAAACTATTCCTTTTAAATTTTAAAAATGGGGATTTTTAAAATCTATTTATGAAAGAAATTGTGACTGTTATCAAAATGAATCAGTTATCTATATTAGTATAAAAAAACATAATAAAAGATGATAAAAAAATATAATTAAAATTAATTTTACATATTATCATAGCTGGAAATAATCAATAGATTAAAAGTATAACCCAATGAATGGAAATTGGGTTATGAATTCCCTTACTATAGGCCTGATTTCCACTATACATGTCTGAAAATCCTGTAAAATGATTATATATATATTATTAACATATTAAAGAGTAATATTATTCATTATGATATCATATATTTTCCCCATATAATATTTTACCACTCGTTTATGAATAATATTATTCATTTTACTATTTCAGGTGCCTATTACATTGTTTATCCAATTTCTTTCATAAAAGTCTCAGTTTTATTGAATAAGGTATTGATCCAACATTACCAAAATAATATAAATTTAATAAATATAATATTTAATTATTTAATATAGTTTAGAACAAATTTTGAATTTTGAACATTGTGAATTAATTACACCGCTATATGAAGATGGTAAGTCTTACGTACGGACATGATGTTATTTCATTTTTTATAGGTTTCATAAATTCTAGAATATGGTTGTTTCATTATAATAAAAACTTATAAGTATATTTATGATATAAGTGTTATTATTTTTTCTTGGAAAAAAATATATGAAGAGGATTTCGAAGAGGAAACAAACTTGAGATAGTCAATAGAGGCAATTACCTATTCTTCGGTGGTCATCATTTAATATCTTTATAAGACATTTAGGGATGGTATTTTGGAATGAAAAAAACATCCATAAATTAGTTAAGGGTGTTGGGAATATAAATGGATAAATTTTGGTTGAGATGGAAGGCTCAAGGTGGTTGAATGTACTGAACGAAGAAATTCCCCTTTATAATTGAGGTGAGGGCACCCATGAATATCCTTTAAATATTAAATTATAATAAATTTATTTTTTTATAAAATTAGAACAAAATTGACATGGAATAAAATATAATATGAGATAAGGTTTTATTATCATCATATGTTTTTGATATATTGTGGTTATATTGTAAAACATATTATTTTTATTGACATTAGTTAACCAATTTTAATTATAAATATAGTAACAATTTATTTAATATTAAATGGTGGTAGTTTCTTACTTAAAAAATAAAAATTCCAAAAAATGTAAAATTTATGACATTATAGACAACATTATATCAAAATTTTGATATTAAATATTTAATTATAATTTTTAGATAATTTAATAAAATATTATTTTGATTAAATATCATTTGTGTCCATTTTGACACTATTCATTATTTTGGCATTATGGAAATCAAGAAAACAATAAAAAATAGAATAAACCATTTAATATATCTGTATTATGTAATAAAAATCCATTAAATTATTTTATTAAATTAATTAATTCAATTTTGTTTATTATAATTTTTTTGATATCATTTATTTGATTGTTTCATTAATAAGATAATTACAACATCATCATTTTATAATTATTTAAAGTAATTATTTATTCACAAAAAATATTTCAAATAAAATAACATGAATTATAAAATATTTTATATTTGAAAATAATATCAATACTCTAGGATATAATATGAATAAAACCATATTAACTAATAGTTATTAAAATATGAAATTGACATGATTGGATTTTTAAAGTAAAATATTACATATGTCATATCCTCATCCAAATGGTCCTAAAAATTCATAAATTAATTTATATCATGAAAATTAGTTTATTTTGTTAAAAATGGACATTATATTTCTTCATAACCAATGCTGTTTTCAATTTATAAACATAAAAGATACATTAGAAAAAGAAAGTGAAATTTTGTAATTCTCATTAATTTAAAGAATATAAAAGTCATTATAATGGAAAAATATACATCAAATAAATCAAATTCAAACCTAGGGAGAATAAGGGTCTAATATAAATCATAAAATAAAATTTAGTAAATTTATATGATAATTTTATAATTCTTATCATATTATTTTTACCCTAAATTACACTATTTACCCTTAACCATGGTATTAAAAAAATTCCTAAAGTTAAAATTCATATTAATAAAAAATAAATGGATCCTATTTATCAAATATTATACTATGATTTAAAATATGAAACCAATTTTTGAAAATTCAAAACACATAAGTGAAATAATTTAATTTAAAACTAAACTGACAAAATGAAAATAAAAGTAGTTTTTTTCAAAAGGAATTATTATGAAAAAAAATGTACTTATACTAAAATAAGATATAACAATTAAATAAATAATAAAATTTATTACTAAAGAGTATTTAATTGATATTGAGATCAAATTAAAATTATAAATATAATTTTAATATAAATAAATTGATAGTTTTATAAAAAGTAGTAAGTTTTACTATTCATAGGAAAATAATGTTTTTCCAAAAAATACCAAAAATTAACTCTAAGATTATTTGGACATTCCAATTTTAAAAATGGCTTTTATTTTTTTGAATATAATTTATTATAGTGTAAAATTTTATTTTTTAAAAATATTCCCTATTGAAATGTTGTAATAATTATTTTAGAGAAATATAAAATATTTATGCATAAAATAGGGATTATTCTGGTATTATTCCAATAAAAATATTTTTGATGAATATAATTTTTTTTCCTAAATTTATAAAATATGAATTTCATAATTAGGCTAATAATATTCATTCCATACAATTTAACTTCTAGGTTATAAAGACAATATTTTAAAAAATATAACTTTGTTTTAATTATAATGTTGCCAGTAAAATAAGCTATCAAAGATGATAAATTTAAAATATTCAACACATAAAATAATGGGGTGCTATACATTTTATTATAATTTTATTAAAAATTCATTTTGAAGTCATGGTTTGGGTAATAAATTCTTCATTTTTCATTTATGTTTTGGTTTGGTATTTTCGATTCTTTTATATTGATCTGGGCTCCATCATATCCAATTTTTTTTCCATGGTATAGATATCATATATATTTGTTATATATATTTATTTAGATTAATCCATTAATTTTATATATAGAGATGAATTATGTTTTTCATGGAGATGTTAGGCCATATATACGCTTGAACCATGTTTTCATTTTCTCAATGGATATATTGAAATAAAAAATAAATTTAATTGAAAATTAAAAAATAATTATCATAACATAAATATCATATTTAATTATTTTATATATCATAATTACAATTTTGATAAAAAAATGAAATGGAAAACATATCACATTACTTCATCGAGGTGGTAGTCCACACGTATGAACGAGCAACATTATCATTTACGAAAAAAATTGAAAGGGAAGAAGGAATATACAATATTATAAATTAATAATTACAATAGTTTCATTAATATCATATATAAACATTAAATACATATTTATATTCATCAGTGAGAAAAAGTGGTGGAAAAAGAGTAAGAGTGGTTTGTGAGGTGGTAGTCCTCCGTATACACAAATGACAGTCTTGTTTCCCACTTTATGGAAGAGGTGATATATATATGTCATTGAATTTACATAATAATATATCAGTATATGGTAGTTTTAATGTTTTTATATCATCATATATGAATAACATTTTAAGGATTCAAAAGATGAAATAAATTGAAAATGCATGGTTATGTAATATACCACATCTTGAGATAAATATTTTAGGTTTACACCTAAATCCATCACATGAGGGGTTTTTAATAAAAATAAGGACTATAGTATGTTGGGAAGGAAGGAAAGAAATTAATTTGGAAGGTTTTGGATTAAATAAATGGTTCTATAATTGTGTATAAGATAGGCGAGGCAGTGATCTTTTATAGGTGGGGAGATGACATAATTTGAATTTCTAGAAGGAAAAAGATTTAACCTTGTTTTAAACATGAAAGGGGCTATAAACTAGATATTTAAATAGAATTACATGATATATGGTATAACTATGTCTATAAAATCTGGTTTTAAAAAATTTTATTCGCAATTTTACCCATTATTGTTTTTAGATTAACTCTTTATTAATCTCATTTTGACCTTAACTGTGGTAATTGACTTTTTCTATTTTTCTATTTCATTTGAAAAAAATTAAGATTAAATTATTATAAGATGTTAATTATTCATATTCCAAATATGGAATCCATTTATAAAAAATTCATTCATAGTATTTAAAAAAATTATTTTAAAATTAGGCCCCCAAACATGACAAAAAGAAGGTTTCTAATGTGAAAATTTTCATAAGTATATAATATTTTATTATAAAAATTTAGTATGATTTTTGTTGAAATTACATAAATTAGATTAAAAAATATATAATTGAAGTTATTATACTTTTAAAATAATATTGAAATAAAATGTTTCTTTTAAATTTATTTAATGAAAAGATTATTTTTAATAAAACTCAATAATTCATTAATATTCATCAAAAAATTAATTATTACATAAAATTATCAAAAATTTAATCAAATATAATTTTCACCTGTACATTTAAAAAAAAGTTTTTTTAAAATTTTTTTATAAATAGGAAAATTTTACTTTAAATATTTATTCATAAAAATATTGAAATCAATTTTTGAGAAAATATTATTTTTGACACAAATAGAGACTTTAAAAATATTTAGGTACATTTCTATCAATATGAAATATTTACATAAATACATTATAAAAAATATTTAAAATAATATTATTAATATTCATGTCACTCTATTTAATGGCTAGGTTATGATGTTTGAGTTTAAAAAATAATATTTATATTATATTGTGGTTCGTTTAGATACAATGTTGCGTGGAATAGATGGTGTAGAAGAAATTTAATTTATTTGAAATAAAAGTTCATAAAAACATGGTGTGTCACATTCGACCCCAAATTATCTGAATTTAGCCATTGATTTTTTATCTAATACATAAAAATTAGGATACTTCTGTCTCATCATATCCCCAGGTACCAATGTAGTTTCTTCTGACCGGTGGTTTCGCCACAAAACTATGATAAAGAGACTGGTCTTGATTCTTTAATTTTTATCTCTACACTATAGAATCTCCCCTAGTTTTACTATATAAGAAATATCATGTTTCAATGGCATGAATGTGTAGTTCCATACATGAGAAAAATCATGTATATAATTCCTCAGGAGAGATATATGGAATATATTTTCGATTTGATATAGGTTAAGGGGAAGCACAAATCGATAATCTATTGTCATGATACGAAATTTAATTTGAAAAGGACAAATATAAAAATTAATTAGTTTACCCTTATTTACAATTTTATTAAATTATTCCATGGATAAATCTATATGAGAACCTTTTCACAAAATACTAAATCTAGATCACATTGATGATTTTTAACATAACCTTTTGGTCAACTCTGAGAAACCTTGATGTGTTGTTGAATGGATCTAACATTCTATTTTATTTATTCATATTCCTTAGGTACATATATCATTGTTTCTAAAAATTCCTCACAGTATGTTCTATTTCAAAAATTATTTCCATATAAGGATCCATAAACATCCATATAAATGATCTGGTGAATTTTATTGTAGAATGAAAATTAAAACTGAGTAAGTTTTCAATCCCAATCACAGAATAAATCCATAGAACAATATCTAAGAATATCCTCTTGGGTTCGAATTATTCTTGATGAATGAACATGTTTCAAAGGATGATAAGAAGTGATGAAACATAGCATCATATTCATGGGCCTATTGAAAACTTCTCTAGAACATCAAGGAAACCCTCATATCCAAATTAGAAAAAATAGAATGTGGTACACCGTGGAATATTAACAATTCTTTAAAATATTTCCTAAAAATGAACCAAATATAAATCATAACTTATAGTGATGTAGTGTTAGAAATCTATAAGTTGATCTAATGAAATGAATATAGTATTATGACCATTATATTTTTAGTGGAGTGTGATGAAAATTTTTCATAGTGATGTTCTACCATTTTTATAAGGGCGTGTATAATGGTTATTAAAACTACATTGACTCTCGTCACTTAGTCATAGCTTGCTGATATTCTAAGCACCAAGATACATATTCCACAATAACTCTCTTCATTAAATCCCAAAAATAAACAGTCTTTCATATCTATATATTTTTTTACTCCCAATATGAATATAAAATCGTTATGTTTGTGTAATATATAGAGTTTTAAAATGGAAACATTGTGTTCAATAAAGTACCAAAAACATCTGATTGAACTTAAATGAAAAATTAAATATTATTATTTAAGTGTTATCATTATGAAATAACTATTTGAATGATGGAAATGAAATGGATTAATATAATTATAAAAATATTGATTTCACATGTATATATCACTAAATATTTGGTGATTAATTAATTTTAAATTAAAATAAAATCATTTTTAAAATAAAAGGTGATTTTTTTCCTGAAGACCATTTTAAATGTGAAAAAATAAAATAAAAAATCACTCATATTATATTATATTAATGAAATATATATATATATATATAATATTCAATATAATTTATAAAAATCATGTTATGTGTTTTCTATAAATCATATAAGAACAAATTCAATTTTATGTATAAAAGAGGTATTTTTCAAAAAAGGATATTTTTCACCTTTTTATGGCACACTAGTTTTAAATATAATTTTTCATAAATTAATATTTGATATTTGAAAAATTAAACTTATTATTTGAAATATTAGTATCAAAATTTATCTTGGTTAGAGTTTTGTTATTTCTCTAATAAGATTCATTTTTTGACGAATAGTGAAGAAATATGATATTTTAATGAGAAAATTCTTCTTTTTATAATTTACCTGTAATGATAAATTATAAAGTTAACTACATTTAAAGATTATTCAGATCAATATTTTATTATTTAATCCAGTTTATGTTGTTTGAATCAATTTCACATTGAATTTGGATATAAAAACATTGAAATGTTTTTGATGTTTTTACTTTAAAACCAAATTTTCTGGTTCCAACAATGTGATTAATTTTTAATTAATTTCAGAAAAGAATGTGTTTATATTTCTTTTTGAAAAAAGGATTACATATTTTCAATAATATGGTCCAATTCTATCAAATAGTCTCTCTTTATTTTTTACCATTTTGAATAGTAAATTTAGTAAAAAAAATTTATTAAAAGGGTTAGGGTAAATCAAGTAATTAAGAGAAAAAAATATTTTATGTATTATAAAATTACCTTAACAGATGTAAAAAATTTATTGAATTAGTGTATTTTTCATAAAATAAAATGTAGGATGAAATTATAACCAGCCACTTGGGTGAGAGTATTTCATTTATAATACTATATTCAATGAAAAATCAATTTTTCAACATTTTTTGTTTTAACAAGTGAATTATTTTGAACATGATGTTATATAGAGGATCTATTAGACTATATATACTATTCTGAAATATAAATTTATTATATTTACCATTATAAATTATTGGTAATTTTTATTGAAGATATGATTAAATTAAAGGCATGCACAACTTTGATGCAATAATTGATTAATTAAAGTAAATATCAAATAAATGATATTAAGAATATTTAAATAAATATAATTTTATATGATTAATATAATCCAAAAAAATATATTAATTTTATAGGTTTTTGATTTTTTATAAGTATTTTTTCGAATTTATCATGTTGTTATAATATTATTAAAAATCTACGTAACGAACAGTGTAAAAAATAACATAATTGGGATTTTAAAAAAAAAATTATTTTACCAAATGGTAAAAATTTATAAGAACCCTAGTTTAGGATAAGTTGTTGGTAAGTGTATAAAAATGAAATCAATGACTCATTTATTGGTCGCTTGACCTTTAATATTTATTATACTATCCCTCAAATTTAAAATTACATGATATCACAATAAAAATTATAGAAGAAAAATAAGCGTTAAAATAAAAATATAAAGATTAAAATATAGAAAAATATTGTGAACATTTTATTGGATGTAGTTATTTTGACTCAAAACCATTATATTTTTAAAATTAATATATTTTGATCCTTTTTTATTAAAAAAATAATTTATATTAATTTAATATTTTTATGATTTCTAAGAGTGCCCCTCAACTCTTCAATAAAAGTGAACGTGCTCTTATATATTACTAATAATTCAAAACCGATAAGGTTTAGATACGATATGAGAAAATATTTTCATAGAGTCCCTCTACACATTTTAGAGTTTTTATTTTCATTAGAACACTCACCTTAGCGGTGTTAATGTGTTAATCATTGGAGATCGTTCGAAGAAGGGGTATTGTTTCTAATTAAGTGTTTTTATTTTATTTATTCTTCAAATTCATGAAAATCTCATTAAACCATTAATAAATAAGAAATAATATATCACCAAAATACTTTTATGTTGTTAAGTTTATATCATCCCCTATATTAATCTTTTCTTCCATTAAATGGAATAAAAATTCTTTATTCGTGCGTATATGTGAACTGTCACCTCCACAAACTAATATATTTCATTTTTCATTAACTTCTCTCAAGATTTTTTATAAATAGGGAATTAATTTTAATATATGATTTTTTGTAATATTTTTTATTATTAAATGAATAATAAATTATTTACATTCTTACCATTCCATGCACATGAAACTGATAATGTCATTTGTTAGTACATGCGGACTATCAGCTCCACGAAGCGATGTGATTCATTTTTCATCACCACATAGAATGTATGAGATATATATGTATATATTAATTATTAATATTATATAGAGGATATTATGATTATTCAGTAAATATAATATTATACTTACCTTCTTTCTATAATGATCATTGAAAATTGAAAAGGCTACTCAAGCATATGTACGATCTATCATCTGCATGATTATAACATAGTTAATTTTTGTATTTAAACCAAATATCATCATATCATATAAATTAAAAAAATTCAATCATTTTTATAAAAAAAATAATTTCTATTAATTTAATGTTTTCATTATTTCTAATTGCGGTCCTCCCCTCTCTTATAAACAGACACCCATTCTTCTCTTCTCCTCACAATTAAAAACCTAATTTGATAAAAAAATGTACTATAAAAATCTATTTATAGAATATCTCGCCACATTGTAGAGATCTTATCATTGGAATAACACTCACCTTTTAGGTGTTAAGGTGTTAATAAAAGGAGATTATTCAATTGGTGGCATTATTTTTAATTATGGGTTTCTCATTTATTTCATCTTCCACATCCTCAAAATCTTCCTCAACCATGATAAAAAAATAAATCATTTAACCTAAATATAATTATATGTTGTTATATTAATATCATCATCTATATATATATATATCATTTTCCATGAAATAAAATATAATTATTTGTTCGTGCATAAGTATGAACTATCACCTCCACGAACCTATATAATTCATTTTTCACCACAGTCTCTAAAGAAAGGTTATAATTATGGGATTAAAGTTTATATATTATATTAATTACATATTTAAAAATTATTAAATGAATAATAATTAATTTATGTCTTATATTTCCATGCATATGAGAATGATAATGTCCTTTGTGCGTACGTTTGAATTACCACTTCCACAAAGCGATGTGATTATTTTTTATCACCTCAACACATGGATGATATATATAATTATATTTATTTATTAATATGATATTTATGATATTATGAATTTTAAATAAAGTTGAAATGATAGTTTCCTTCTTTCCGTAATGTTCATTGAAAAATGAAAATGTTACTTATGTGTACGCACAACCTACCATCCCCATGATTATATCATAGATATTTTTACATAAACATGATCCCTAGTTTGGATTAAAAGTATAATTTATGTTTAAAATTGAAAATAATTCTATGATTATTATTCTATATATAATAAACTAATGACCAATTCGACTATTAAACTCATACATAAATTATTTTGGACACAAGTATATAATATCATCAAAACCTCTAAAATGGTCTTAAATAATTATGTAATTGTTATAAAATTAAAACAACTGATATTAAAAAATTTAAACATTATAAAGGATCTCTTCAGTAAAAATAATTAACATATGTTTATTATTCAGGAAGATAAAAAACATACATAATGAGTCGGACTCAAGGTAAAGGATTTCATCTCAATCTACTTTCATTGATGTGTTTCTTGATGTTATGAACCATTAATATTTTATAAGGTGTATATATATATATTATGAAATTTAATATACATATTTTTATCAATAATCATGTAATTTAATGTTTTGGTAAATTTATTTTTTCATGGATATTATGCTTTAAATGTTCAAAGTGATATGGGAAACCTTAAATGTTTAATGATTTAATTAAAAACAATTTTCCTGTGTGTCAATATTCCTTATTTTATGTTATATAAAAGAAATTTTATTTTTCATTTTAATTTAATTAAATGGATATCAAAGTGAATAATTTTAGGCATTTTATATGGAACTTTTTGAGAAACAACGAAAGCCTTGTTCTATTTTTAATGTTCAAAATGATAACTACATTTCCACCACTATGAATATTATTTAATTTATAAATTCCTTTGAATGATTTCATGTGTAATTTAATAATTTTTTTATTTCTTAGGTATTTTAGGCTTGAAAATGGTTTTACAAAGAAATGGTGTTTTGGGGTTCAAAATGGGGTTGTTAAAGTATATGGTATTTTGATATCTGAAAATGTATTTCTCATGGGTTCAACTGTGTTTTAAATGGTTTTATTCATGATTTGGTCCTTGGAAATTATATATGAAGGTTTGAGCCCCATTATAGCTCATGTGTGATATCGATATATCTTAAAAGATGGGTAGACCCCATTATATTTCGTTAATGATGGGTGATATGAATATAGCTTATATGAAGGCTGAGCTCCACTATAGATCTTCAATGCAATGGGTACTATGAAGGTAGAAGTTGACCTTATGGTCATTCCATTTGTAAGAGTGAATATAATAGTGATATGGTAATGATGTTCCATAATACCTATTTCAATTTTATATGCTTCATAATGACTAATATGTTAATGATTTTTGAAGGAAACTATGTGATTTTTCTATTCATTCTAATCAATTTTTAAGAAAATGATTTTACGGGTTTTAATGTTTCCACTGGACTAACGATTTTATTTCTCAACGTTCCTTACTATGATTTTTTGTGATCATACCAGTTGTTAAAATGTATTCCACAAGTCATAATATTTTTATGGAAAATGATGATGTCATGATGAAAGAATTGAAGATTGTTTTTTTAAAAGAAATCTTGTATTATTTTAAAATGGGTTGCATTAGTGAATAAATGGGTATAAAGTATAATTGTCCACTTGTAATGTGTAGATTTACGGTGTAAGTATTTTTCAAAATTATCTTAAATTCAATATCTAAAAGATATTTGGTAAATTAATGTGTCATCTAGTTTTAAAATAAATATAATATGTAATGTTTAAGTCCATGCCCATATAGTTGGTATTAGAGTAGGGTTTGGATAAATTTGGAGATTAGGATGTTTTCTAAATAGTTAGGGATATCATCATGAGTTTTTAATTTTCAGGTTGACCATAAGTTTTATTTCTTAGAAACACTGTTGAGGCTTTATGTTATGAAATTTTTATTTGAATAATAGTAATATCCCGACCTATTCTAGATTTTCATGAGCTTGTTTATAGGTACACTTTGGTTTAGTGTTGAGTATTATTTTTGGATTTTATCTTGGGATGTTTTGGAATGAATTTTGGGAAAAATGAAAACAAAAGGTTGTGCATGGTCTATGCATGGTTAGGGAAAACATTCCACACTTTCTTAAAAAACACTGAAATTCTTAAGAGTGAGTGTTTTCACAGCTGGAACATGTATTGTCAAACCGTGAACCATCTTAGGAGTAATTGTTCACCACTACAGAAGAGATACATAGTTTAGGTGGACGGTAAGGGGAAACAATGTTCCCCTACCCAAAAACAGTTCATGTGATTTCATTTGTCTTATGAATTTGTTTTTTAAAGTTCTTGAATCCAGATTTTAATCCTAAATCAACCTCTCTTTTACCATAGGTTCTCCTTCATGATTTTTCATTTATACGGAGATATTCCAAATCGTACTAACATTAATTATTCGTGATTCGAAGCCCAAATCATAGATAATTATCCCTCCCAATAAGTGGATTTGATTTTTTTGGCTTCCCAATCATTCTTCGTCATTACTCCATCCTTGAAAGGTGTTATTTTTTCTATTTTGTATTAGATCTGGATTAGGGAGAACTTGATTATTTGATCTCGATTTAGGGATTTAGATCTAAATCTCATTGTTTTTCTCTGGGCCACTTATATTTTGGTAACTTCCATCGGGTGATCATTCCTCAATGAATTAATGTACATGGTTTACAATTTTAATCCCATAGTATTTATTTAAATCAAATGTATGTAATTGTAGTGTTTCTATTAGATATTTACCTATTTGTGGGAATTAATTAATTATAGAGATATGAATTTTGGGGGTTTTAGGAATTATGGATTTGAATATAATTAAATGGAGAATTAATTATGAGATATAGATATTATTGATTGGGATATAATTGATTTTACAATTAAGTATGATGTATTAATATTGAGAATTGATATAATTAATTATAGAATTAATTATGGGATTTTGAGTTGTGGATACTGATTAATTAATTGATGAATTAATTAACAGTTTTTATGAACTTAATTATTTTTGGAATTAATTTAGGGGTTTTAGGTTATTAGTTAATTTTTTATAAAACTAATAGAATTCTATAATTTAACTAATTTTTAAATTTTTAATGGAACTAGTGTGGATAAATAGTTGTAGAATTATTTATGTGTGGAATGGTAACATGGTCATTTATTTGTTAATAAAATAATGGATCATGGTCATTATAATGTATATGGTATAAATGGTAACATGTCCATTTTTTTCTAATTAATAAATAGCAAGATGACCATTCTAATGTGTATGGTATGAATGGTAACAAGGTCATTCACTTTTGAATTAAAGAATGGGAAAATGGCCAATTTATTATGTACTCTACGAATAGTAATATGGGAATTCGCGTAAGAATAAAATAATGGAATAAATATAATTTTTAGATATAATATCACTTTGGAATAATTTAGGCTCCCACATAATCTAATGTGGTCATGGAGGTATGAGTTTCTATGGAAAACTAGGTTTTATATGGCTAAATAGAGATTAATTGATAATATGATAACTGTTTACTAAGGTGATATGATTATTTTATTTATAAAACTGAATACCTGTTTATTTGACAGGATATTACATTATACATCGTTGGTGGTATCTTACTAAGTTTTACTCACACCATAATCAGGCTGGCTGATTGATAGCTGAATAAAATTTGTCTTTTCTAGACATGTTAATGGAAAAGGCCCTGAGTTAGACGGATGAGCTGGCATAGAGAAGGAACAAGGTAACTAGTCATTGTTCAAGACCATATTAGAAGTCATCATTATCATTACTTTTTAGTTTTCATTTTAGACACTAGACACGAACAATAGCATGGTATTTTTACTACTTAGTTTTGTTATGGTATTTAAAATTTTGATTATCATGTGATATTGGAATTTTTCATAGTTATATTCTATTCCCCTATTTTTTTATATTCATGATAGTGTATTACTCTATAAAATTAGGTTTTATAATCCCCATTATTGATAAATTATAACCTTTCTACTTTTCATCAGCCTCTAGTGTATGAGGAGGCACACTTGAGGTTATGTGACCGACCGACTTAGGGAAACGGTGTGCGACCCCCGAACTAAGACAAAAAAATGTGGCATCATCAGAGATTTATTTCATTTTCACTTTTATTACTATTTGGGGAAATCCAAACATGATACTAGGACAACTTGTGCTTCGGTTATGAGCATGTGCATGGGGGTAGCTAACCCATGTTTGGGGGGAAACCCAAGTACCCTGAGTTAGATTTTTGTTACTACTATTTGCTGTTATAGTAGAATATAATATCACATTAGTTGATGTAGTTTATGTGTTTTGTGATTATTAATGTTTTTATTTTTTAAGATATGACTTTTCTACTGACACGAAATGACATTATAGTTTATATTCATCATTATAGGAACATTGGGTTGTTGTGACTTGCATCATTTTAGGAACACAAGGAAAAGGAGTTATCGGTAAGTTGTAAAACAAGAACTGTTATTACTTTCTTGTGAAATAGAAATGAAAATGGTTCCTAACATGAAATTGAGAATGATATAAAATATGATACAAGATGAAAATGAATGGGTGTATAAATGATAAAATTAAATTATTATAATATGTTTACCCTTGTTAGCCAAGACCAAGGTGTAGTATGATTAGTGGTAGTGATAGTTCCATAGTTTTGATAGCATGGACAGGGTTGGGGGATTTTTTTTCTTGTTATGTTTCCATCTGATGTAAGCATGTTGTTTCTATGAACAATGTCCTACGTCGAATGTTAGGGATTATAGAGATTATTCTTCTATAAAGATACTTATTGAGATGATGTTTGATTGACATGTCTAGGAATGATCCTCCAATGATGGGATCTGATGCAATGGCCATTCCTAGTGAGAAATTAAAATAAAAGTTGGTAGATAACTTCTCTGAGTTCATGTAATTTTTGTGAAGAGACCTTGGGAAGGTTGTCAAGAGAATGTATGTTCTAATTAGGTTGTTCCAGTTACATCACCCTCTGACTATTATAGAAGAGGGTGGACCTGAGTGAGATGGTTTTTGGGATGAGTCCATTGAGACTATAACTTAACACATTGAGAGTCTTATAAAGAGTAGGGTCACGTTGGATTCTTACATGCAATGAGGATGAGTAAAGAAAAAGTGGGACGTTCCAAGGAGGACTAGAAATACTGATATTATGTTATGGATGAACTTTTTCTGGGAGGTTATTGGAGAACTTCTATCTAGAGATGCTGAGGCAGGAGAGAGGAACTGATTTCTTGATGTTGACATAAGAGAGTATGTTTGGGACGGACTATGACTGAAGTTTTATATATTTTGACCCTTTTCCCCAACCATATTTGGGGACCAGAAAACAATGATGATACATTTTTAGGATGGAAAAAAATCATAGATTAGGTTCCAAGTTAATATTTTTCAATTAATTTTTTTTATTAAGTGATGGATTAGGCTATGATAGCCGATGGGAACATGAATCAGGATTACAGTGTATGACAGGTCGTTCCAGAAAGATGATCAGGTGGTACAGCTTCAAATAGTAGGAAGCATCACTATGACATTGACAACTACGGTGTATGGAATCAAAGTACCCAGTAAGAGGGATAAATGGAAAAAGACCTTACCCAAGTGATTTATCACCGGAGTGGTTGGTTAGGTCACATTTAGAGACATTAACCGTGACCACCAGTAAAGTGTAGATATTGTGGAAATATGAGACAAATGAAGAAGTTCTGTAGGACCTAAGGATAGATGGTAAATTATGGTAAAATGGGGAAAATCATATTTTAATAAGGTTATCCTCCACACTATATCAGTATGAAAACTAGATATCTAATAGTCGAGGATGTAGAGGTAGCAGATATGGAACTTCAGGGAAAGAGCACCTATATCAGCAGAGTAGTATAGCATAGGGGAGTCAGACTATATCACTAGGAAGAGGGGAAAGATAGTTTCATGTTGTATAAATTACACTTACGTATATATAGGCTGTACAATTGATAGTGATATGTACTATTTATCAAGCCTATTAATTTGATAGTTTCTTTTTTGATATTATAACATCTCATTCCTCTTTTTCTGGAAAAAAATTCAAGTGGTTTGAGGCTGGTGGTGGCGTTTCTTAGTAGGGTTATAACAATATATATGATGTTGAGGGTATGGTACAGAGACAACTGTTAAAGAAAATGGTTTTCTTTACAAGATATAATTTATCATTTTATATGGAATATCTACATCCTAGACATGTTGGGGTTTTACCAAATTCTCAGAATGGAATGGCTAGTCACATAACAATCCATCATTGATTGTTTTGGGAGGAGAGTAACCTTTACACCTCCTAAGGGTGACGACTATATTCACCATTGAGATTTTTATATCTAGGTAGGCCAAGAAGGGTCAATTACTCAAAAACTAGGAGAGCTCATAGTCTCAGTTTGTACTCTATTACAGGATGAAGCAGGTGTAGGACATGATATATGTCTACCTATAGTGGACAAGTTTCAGGTAGTATTTCCGAAGCAATTCGCAGGATTTCCACCTTAGCGAGACATGGAATTCATAATTTAGTTCATTAAGGAGGAAGATACTATTTATATTCCACCATATAGAATGAAAAAATATAGCTTCAATAGATCAACACACATATAAAAGTGTTGGATGATAATAGATTTTTCCATATGAGGACATCATTTTGGGGTTCACCAATGATTTATGCAATGAAGGCTGATGTGAGTTAGTTATTTGGTGTAGATTATCAGAAGTTAAACTAGATTATTATGAAGAAACGATATCTCATTCTATGAATCGACGATATGTTTGACCTGTTGAGAGGTTATTATATATTCTCAAGGATTTACTTGAGGTCAGGGTATCATTAGTTGAGAGTTTGTACTTATATTATACCAAGGATAGATTAAAAAATCAAGTAGAACCTACATGAGTTCATCGTAATGTTATTTGGGTTAATGAATTAAATGCATGTTTTATTGGTCTTGATGAATAGGATATTCCATCCATACATTTATAAGTGTGGTGTTGTATTCATGGAAAATATATTAGTGTACTCCATGAATCATGAAGATTCAATCCAATTCCTTTACATCATCATGAGTAAACATAGATGGAACCAACTATATGCCAAGCTATCTAAATGCAGGTTCTAATTTATTAGGTACACTTCTGGGGTCACATCGACTTGGAGGATTGTGTTTCAATAGACTGAAAGAAGCTTTGGAAAGTTGTTTCTTGAGAGAATATTAAGAACGTGTCTCATATCTGTGGATTTTTGGGATTAGATAGACATTATAAGAGTTTCATGCAGAAATTTTCATATTTCTCAGAATTACATACAGGCTTGAATAAAAATGGGATAAAAATTTAATGGACATAATCGTATGATAATTCCTTATATGATATGAAAAATCATTTGAAAATGGAACAAATATTGATCCTATATGAGGAAGTTGAGGTGTAAATGGTGTATTGTGACACTTCTGGGATAATACATATAGTTTTGTTAATTTATAGAGATCGAGTTGTGGCGTACTAGTCATGGGAATCGATGATAGATGAACAGAACAACCCTACAAATGACCATGAGTTAGATGCAATGGATTTTTCTTTAATGTGTTGGTTATACTATCTTTTGGGTGAGTATTTTACTTTTTATACTTATCAGAAGAGCTTAAAGTACATCATTTCATATTGATACATGAATCTCTAACAGTGAAGATGAGATGAGTATATGCATTAATTTAATTTTAAACTAGCACATACTATCGAAAAGGGGAATATTATTGATTATTATTTAATCTTGTGGATGATGAGTTTTTTACTGAGCATAATATGATTATATTGATGGATGTAATGGATATGGTGGTGTAAGCGGGTTAGAAAATGATGAATCTCATTTTAATTCTAATGGAGTCTATATTATTGAGTTCGATCAATGATAGATGGTATGGGGATCCATAAAATTTGACCTTGAGGGAATGCTTTGAGTGTGGTGAGATGCCTTCAAGCTGGATCATTGATGAGGATGATATCTTCTTGGTCACGAATCAGATTTTTTAACATATGAAAGATGGGATAATGTGAAAGTTTCATTCCTCAATGAGGCGGTACACTTAGGTGTGACCAAAATGTACTGTGACCTATGATGATATTTTTGTTTTCGGGAATGAAAAATTATATTGATGGATTCATGAAATGATGATATACCATTCTACTAGTGAAGATATAGCTTAAAAAACCTGAATGTTTTCTTCTCCCATTTTTTATTCCAGAATAGAATTGATACAATGTAACCATGGACCTTGTGCTGGGTATCTTGATGATGGCTATGAAAAATGATTCTATTTAGGCTATTGTGGATCGATTGATGAAATAAGCACAAATAATTTTAATATGGGATACTTTCTCTGTGAAAAATCTAAGAGTTTTTTATGTTTAAGAGATAGATCATCTCAATAGGGTTCCATGAACTGTTATTTTGGGATGAGACATTCATTTTAGTTATATCTTCGGGCATGGATTATATAAGTCCCGGAAAATGCATTTTGTTGAGTAGGGATTTCAACCCATAGACAGATGGGCTGTCGGAGCATAGTATACATGTTCTTGAGGATATGTTGTGAGCGTCTATTCTAGGCCTTGGTGTATCGTTGGAGAAGAAATTAGCTTTATTTGAGTTTTCCTATAATAATACTTTTTATGAAATGATACACACAGAACCATATGTGTCATGAAGATCCCCATTATTCTGGATGGAGGCCGATGGATCTAATTTTTTGTGATCGAGTCTCATACAGGAGACATCGAAGAAGGTACAACTTAGTCGAAAACACATTGCTAAGGATAAGAGTAAGAAAAAGTCAAATGATGATAGACATTGTTGACCGCTACAGTTTACATCAAGTAACTGTATCTTCCTTTAGGTGTCAACTAGGTTGGATCACCATAATATACGGAGATAGGGAATGTTGGAACCTAGGTTTGTTAGACCATTTAAATTAGGAGAGATATTCCGGCTAGTGGTGTAACAATTGTCTCTTCCACAAAAAAGAGTGATATGCATGATTTCATCCATGTGTCCCAACTACTGCAGTATCTCCCTGACCATTCTCATATGATCAATGTGGATGATGTTGATATTGAGATAGATACATCCATTCAAGAAAATTTTATACATGTTTTTGATCGTAGTAGGAATGTGTTGTAGGGAATGACCATGATGATCATTTGTGTATTATGAAATCATGGGAATATATAAGAGGTAACATGGGAAAGTGAAGGAGGTATGATGGTTCAGTGGCCTGATCATTTTGACAAGGAATCTTAGAGATTCTTGGGAGTGCAGGTAAACGATGATTTATTATAAGGTATGGAGACTCTAAGATCCTAAACTTTTTTGGATTTGTCTTAGGACAGTTTATAGGTAGACTTTTTTAATGTTGATTAAAAGTAATTTGGATTTTATCTTGGGGTTTAGTTTGGTAAAAATTATGAAAAAATGGTAGAAAGAGGGCTGTGTATGATTGTTTCATAGTTAAGGAAAATCAGACAACCCTAGATAGTTGGGATTTTCATGGTTCACATAAGGTTTTTCTAATAGTTTCCCTCTTTAGAGTAACTATTCACCCCTAAATAATTTACACATATTAGGTACATGGTTAAGGGAAACTGTGTGTCCCTACCCAGAAAATCATTCGTGGGATTTAATTTAGCCAGAAAATTAGTTTTAAAAATTCGCAAACCCACATATTAATCCAAAATAGAAACCCATTGGACCATAGGTCATCTTTCATGATTTTGGATCCATCCAGATAGATTCCAATCCTTTTATAACCTTGTGCTTCATGATTAATATCTTGGATCAAAGATATGCAACCCTCCTAGTATGTGGATTCTATTTCATTGGTATTATGTTTATTCCCATTTCTTCTCCCATCATTGAATGGAGTTATTTATTCTGTTTCGGATTATATCAATATCTAATATTATGTATCTAGATATAGGATTATAGATATAGATAAAGACTGTAGAGATATATATTAGTTGATTTTCATTTAGGGTTTTATATATGGACCACATTCATCTTTGTTGTGCCACTCATATTTTGGGAATTTCTATTGGGAGATTATTCATTATGGAATTTAGGTTGGTGATATATAATTTGAATCCCATAGTCATTATTTATATTACTTGTGTGTAATTTTATAATTTTAATTTGTTATGTAGCAATTGTTTTCCAGATAAAAATTTATTAATTGGATGACTTAATTAATTACAGAGATGAGAATTATGGATTTTTTTTGGAATTATGGATTTTCAGATAATTAATTTTAGAATTAATTATGATGTATTGACATTGATAATATAGATAAATAATTATGGAATTAATTATATGATTTTTAATCATTGATATGGATTAATTAAATTATGAATTAATTAATGGTTTTGATGTACTTAATTATTTTCATAATTAATTAAGAGGGTTTATGTGATTAGTTGATTAATGAGTTAACTAGTTCAATTATTCTAGTTAACTAATTTTTTAATTAGTAATTTCATTGATGTGGAAATGTAATTATTGCATTATTTATGTGATGAATGGTAACATGGTCATTTAGTTGTTAATTAATGAATTGTAACATGGTCATATAATTTATAAGGTATGAATAATAACATGGATATTTAGTGGTGAATTAACGAATTTTAATGTTGACATTAGAATGTGTAAGGTATTAATGGTAACATGGTCATTTAGTTGTTAATTAATGAATTGGAACATGGTCATTCTATTGTGTAATGTGTTAACGGTAACATGAGTATTCACATTGGAATTAAATAATGGTAAAAATGGATGTTTGAGATATAATATCACTTGGGAATACTTCGGGCTCCTAAATTAGTCGATGTAAGGATTGAGGTATGTTTTTCTGTGGGGTCTTAGGGTTTTATGTTGTTAAATATTGAGTAATTGCTAATATGATACCTGTTTACATATGTATTGTAATTATTTTCATTATAAAACTGAAAACAATATTATTTGATTGGATATTATTTTATATTCTATTGGTGGTGGCCAATTAGAGTTACTCACACCCTACTTGGGATGACAGATCCTTAAAAAAATAGACATTCTAATTTCTGGATAGGATACGGGAAAAGGTTCTAAGTTAGATTGTTGAGATGACATGGAGTAGGGATGAGGAAACTATTTTTGGTTGGGATTAGATTAGGAGTTTTTAATGTATTTAGTTTTGGGTTTGTAATTTATAAACTAGACATGTACTTTAGTATGGAATTATTTACTGCATAATTTTTTACAGTATTTCATGTTATGGTTATCATGTGATATTGGTAATGTTCATATTTATATGTTATTATTCTATTGTTTTTTATTTATGCTGGTTTATTACTCTAAAAGAGATGTTATAATATTTTATGATCAATATATCAGACCCTCGCCTCTAGTTAATAGCCTTTTGCATACATGGAGGTGTGCATGAGTTCACGTGACCGACTGGTTCAGGGCTCAGGTGTGCGACAACATGGCTAGGATATTACATTAATTGTATTTTTGGAGATATTTATTTTGGAGTTGTCCATGCTTTATTACTTCTTGGGATGAAAAAGGAAAGGTATGTGAAAAACGTTTGAGAAAAAACATGTGATGGTTATTTTTTTAGCAGTTTATCATTTTTTTATTGTAATACGAATTATATCGACTTAGAAAACGAAAAACCCATAGGACTAGTAACAACCTATGGAATATGAAAAGTTAGTGAGTCTTTAACCCACAACTGAAGGGAAACAAGGGTGAATCTTATACCACTAGCCTACGTGAATTCCTGGTTAGTATAACATTTTTTTAGTTAAATGATTTAATTGATTAAGAATTAGTTGATTTTTGGAAAAAATTTATTTTCATATTGGAAAAATAATTTTTGGATTAAGGTATGAATATCATTTCATAGACATTCTTTATTTTGGGAATCATACATGATGAAGGTAAATTGAATGTTGCGTGATTCTATTTGAGGAATAAAGGTTTAATTATATTTTTGATGAATCTATAATTTTATTATAGAATAATGGTGATCCGAGATATGCATGGAAATAATTATCATATATTGGTGGATTATGTGATCTAATAATTTTTAGGTTTTAATATTTTTTAGAATATTTTTGACAAATTTTAAGAATTGGTAATTGTTTAATGGTCTCTCATGAACATTGGATATTGCTGTTGAATTTTTTAGAATTAATTATTATTTAATAATATTAATGTTAATTAGTTTACGGGTATTATTTCTATGTTTTCATAGAATTTAGGTTTTGTTTAATGTTTCAAGATATAATAAATATATAGTTATTCTTTTTTGGATTATGTAATTTTCTAGAGGTTTATTCAAATGATTTGGGTGTGAAAATACTATATTGAATACTCACCATTTTTAAGAAAAAGATAAGTTTGTGTAGAAAATTTATTAAAGGATGAAACTATACAAGTCATGTAAGTATATTTCCTTATTTTGTTAGTCTGTGTAGTAAAATAATTCTTCAAATCGATGAAAATGATCATCAAACATAAAATTTACCCATTTACATTTCTTATGAAAAAATGAATAACATTTTAACCCATCAATGATTTCTGGTTTTGTTATTATTAAATTTCTCATGATCATGAATCTACAACATTATCCATCAGAAATTAGTAGATATTTTCTCCAAATCCATGTTTTTCTATATGGAATACTCTTATGTGTTATCTTAGGTGACGTTCATACTTTCTTTATTTTAATGTGGAAGTTTCATTAATATTTTTTCTGATGTGGTATTTCAATAAATTTATTTTGAAATTTCAAACCCTATTTTTTGATATATATATCAAATTTAGAGGAAAAATTTTATTAAAGGGGGAAATATAACTTCCTTTGTTTTTAAAAGTAAATGCTATGTTCGATAGTATATCAAATATACCACATCATGCCTAAACGAACAATTAAATATAATTATTTAAATTTATCATTACAACATATTATTTAGAAGATAGGTGATGAATAAGATTAACTGAATTATGAAAATATGATTTCTACATGTTTATATATTTAATTATTTAGAGATCAATTAATTATAAATTAGAATAAAACCTTTATTTGAATAAAAGGAGTTGTTTTTCAGAAAAAACTATTTAAATTTGTACTTATGAAATTAAAAAATTACTCTTATTGAATTTTATTAAAGAACTATATATAATATTAAATAATATATTTAAAAATAATTTAATGTATTTTCCAACCATGATATAAGAAAAAATTAAATTTTATTGATAAAAGTGGTATTTTTTAAAAATAGATGTTTTTATTCCACTTGATGAAGCATTGGTTTTAAATAAACATTTTATCACATTAATAAATTATATTACAAAAATAATCAACTTATTTGAAATTAGAGTATCATAATTTAATTTGGGATTATTTATGGAATTTTTCTGATTAGATTAATTTGTGATGAATTGTGATAAAATACAATAATTTAATTAGAATCTTCTTTTTCATCAAAATTATTTATAGTGTTAAATTATATTTTCAATTGGTTTTAAAATATATTAAGATAAAAATTTGACATTTATTCCAATTATGGTCATTGGAATAATTTTTTTATTGAATTTAGATATAAAAACTTATAAGTATTTTGGTTTTTTTTACTTTAGAAACTCATTTAGTCAATATATCATCAAGATTAATTGTAACAAATCAAATTATTATTAATTAATATTCCTCTAGATATGATTAAATGTATTATTATGTTAATTGGTTATATAAGACATTTTCACTGACATGATTTTATGTTTTTATATTTTAAAATACTGTTATGAATTATTATCATTGATAATATAGTTGTTGAACAATGATATCATGATTATTATAAATATAGGGATTTAATAAAACCAATTTACTTAGAAAAAGGAAGTGATAGATTCATCATGTAGAATTACTCCATAAAAAGATCATTTTTCAGACCTTGAAAATGAGGTAACTTCACTGCGATTCGCTCTAGACAAAGCCCAATATGATCTTTAACATGTTAAGCATTAACGGAACCGCCTATGGTAGAAGTGGAAGTTAATAGAGATTACCACTAGAGTGATGTTATCTGAGCCACCCCAATAGTCTGTCACCATCACACACCTTACCCTTAGGTCCTATTCGGGTGTTATAAGGGGTTATGTAAGAAGACCCTAACAATATGATTATGTGCATTTGTTTTGTAAATAATAAAGAATATACATTAATTTTATTATCGTATCTTTGTAAATGGTTTTGAAATCCCAAATTATATTTTTAGTTAATATTAAATTAAGAAATCAATTATGATGAATTAATGATTTTTTTTGAATTAAAAAATATTTTATAGAAAAAGTATTGCTAAATTACTTTTTATTAAATATAAATTATCGTATAACTTTTTTTGTGAATACAATTGAAATTTTTCTTAAGGTTTGAAAACTGTTTTTGTCAAAACCCATGAATTTTCAATAAATGTTGGTTTTTATATTTAAATTAAAAAATTCACATATTGATAAAATTATTTAGATAACATGAATATTATTTTTGAATTCCAGAAGTTGAAATTATATAATGATGAATTTTTTATAATTTTCTAAGACAATCAAATTTTTTGGTAAAAATTAAATACCATTTAAATATATAATGTGTTTTATGAAATCATAATGACCCAATAGTGAAGTAATACAGTACTATAAATTGGTATTTTTTCTAATATATGTTTTAACTTTAAAATAATTTGATTTTAGATTTTTTTTAATTTTATGATGCCTTAGTGGACCTTCCAAGGCTTATAAAATATTTTATCCTTTTAAAATGTTTTCCTTGAGAGTGTGTCTTACCTCCACATAAAAAAGCCTAATATTTTAATAATATTAGAAATTGGATGTATAAAATAATGTTTTCCAATTCCCCTTAGAAAAAATCATTGTATAGATTTTGGTTTTTATTAGTTTAATATGTAGTGTCCAAAACCTAAATAATAAATAATTCCCTCTTCTTTAAAATATAAACCCACTAAATATCCCATTAAACATCACTCAAAACCGTTGGATCTTGACCAAAACCTTCCTTAATCTCTTTGAAACCCTTCCATGTCACCCTAACATCTCAATAATCCTCCCTTAAGCCTCTCCCAAGCCTTTGGGATCACAATCCAAGTAAGGAATTTATTCCTTTCTCATTTTCTTCCAAAATTTATTTGTGTTGTTATACCATTTTATTTTCAATTAAAAACGTTGGGGTATGATTTATCACATCCCACATACTTCACACCATATTTTTGAATGATTATAGACCCATTTATCTCCCATTAATCCCCCCCATGTACACCTGTTACCATGTTGAAATTCCGTAAGGGGTTTCTCTCTCCTCATTTACATTCAAACAATTCATTTATATTATGCATCTAAATTCCATTACATATGTTTAGATATTATTTTCCATGGCCCCTTACTTTCCATTTCATGTATAAATTATTATATACACCTTTCTATCCCATAAACCCATTTTATGATTTCTATTTGACAACGTTATGCTGTAGAAGTTACACAAAAATATCCCATGCCAAACTCATCATGTAAGTGAATACCATACCCATTTCTCCATCAAGTTTATTCACCTTTATGAACAAGTATTTTTTGATTAAAGACTTGAATTTATGTATTCCACATCGGTTATTCATGGAATAAATTATTATTTTTAAGGAATCCATGTTGTATGATCCATGTGACACACTTATGCATGAAATAAAATGTTTAGAAAGTGTGAGACCTGATAATGCACCAATGCATTGCGTAAAGATTAGTGTAATGATATGTCAAGTGAAATTAGAGTTTACTTATGATAATTCAAGGGAAATGAGGGTTGAATTATGCTAATTCATGTGAAATGAGTGTTTAATCATGTTCCATGTGAAATGATCCTTGGATCATGTTAATATCATATTTAATGTTGTTTCCACATTTCCATGTTATGATAATCAAGCTATATCATTCCTTTACATTCATTTTTTTCTTTTTCTCTATTGATATTACTATTTTCTAACATGTACTATATTCTTCATGTTATGCCTTTTTATTCCCTTACTGGGCATTATAGATCACCCTTTTCTTATGAATGTCCTCAGGTTATCCCATACAATGCTAGGTACGAAAGAATATTATGGTCATCTAAAAGATGTTTTCAATAATGATGTTGTGTTTCATGTTCTAAGTTGTCATTTAATGATTCTAATTTCCAAATACACTAGATCTCTTGATCCTCAGAGTTGTCTTAAGTGCATGTTTATGTAATTAATCATGTTTATGTGTGTAATAAAGAGCAGGGTTGCTATAGTTTGTATCATAGTATAGCTGTAGGTATTTTTGATATTAGGATTAAAAAACCATAGTGAAATATTTATGGATAAGATTAAGAATAATAAAAACATCCAAAAAATTTTATGAGTATAGAGTAGGTGGTTTATCAAAAAATACATCTCTGTCTGGATATGAACAAGTAGAGGTGGCTCTGATAGAGATGTATCTAGGGGTAAAACCTAAAAACATTTCATTGAGATAGGCTCGATCAAGAAATGGTTCACGAAAATAGTCCTTGCTGCACTCTTTGTTACGACACTCTTGGGGGACATGATTTGGTAAATTTATATGCTTAGTATGAACCATTATTAAGGGAATAAAAAATATCCCCTAAAAATATATGTTGGGAAGTAGATCATGGATAACATAGATTGAAGACAATAAATTAAAAATTAATGGGAATAAATGTAATTTATAAGATATCCATTTTTTGTCAGTGGATTCCCCTTTATGTGTTACAACGAACATTTATTTTATAATATCTATTGGCTAGTAATTGGAGGACTCTGGCAAACAGCCAATGTAGAGATCAATGTGATGACTATTCTAATGAGATTCCAAATCTGATGGGAGCAGGAATCAAACACATTTTCAGAATAATCTCTCAATTAACTCATGTTTTGAGTAGAAACATTGGTCAAGTGGAACATTCAACCCACCATAAAGAAGAACAACCCATAATCGAGAGCTTCATGAGACAATGGCCTCTAACATTTAATGCAACATCTAATCCCTCAATCACCAAACAATGGATCAAATCCATTGAGAAGATCTTCCCCACCATTGAATGTTCTTAACAAGAGATGGTACTTCTATCTTCTTTTCATATGAAGGGTAAAGATGATCAATGGTGGGAATTGATAAAAAAACAAATCCTGAGGTGGAGATCCTCATGTTGGCATAAAAGGATCTCTGGAAAATGTTTTTTGAATAATATTAACCTCACACCCCTGAACTTAAGATGGAAAGGGACTACCTAGAACACCAGAAAAAAGACAATGAATCCATTAGAGTGTTCAAGGAAAACTTCACAAGACTTGCATGATATGGATTTGGATTTTTAGTTACCCTTAAATTCAAGGTTGACCACTTCTTTGGTGGGCTAAATCCTAGCCTACGAAAAGCCCAAGCAATCCATGAATTCAAGAGCTATGAGGATATTTTTTGATGTTCCTTAAAATTATAAATGGAGATCAGAGAATCGTAGGGGTATAATGTGGATATGAATCATAAGATGGTCTTTAATTCTAGAATTCCAATGGCTAAATTCTATGGTGCAAAGAAATTCTAGAACCCCACTTGCCAAAGGTGCAGAAAGAAGCACCCTGGAAATTTCTTGAATGCGACGAGGAGATGCTTTATGTGTATAAAATAAGGGATATAATCCATTAACTGTCAGAATGAAAAACCAAATACTATGACAGAGGATATGAATTCTCCATTTAATCCTCAACAAACTGTTATTTTCGTCAACTTCAAGGAACCAAAGAACGTTTCAAACTAGTTCTCTAAGCCGAGGGTTTTTTCGAAGAAATAAAAAACCTATAAGGAAGAAAGGGAGAGTTTTTTCCATTACTTCTACCAAAACAAACCCCAAAAACGAAGTGGTGACATGTATGCTAGTTATTAATCCATGAATAGAAAACATAATTTTTTATTCTAGTTTTTACACATTCTTTTATATCCTAAAAGTCTAGTAGAATAGTCCCAACACTACCAAAAATCATTGAAGTAAAGATTTCAATGAGAACAGAAAATGGGGAAATCATTAAAACCCATGAATACAACTCCTCCCCTGTAACAATTTTTGGATTGAACATCTCGGAGAACCTCGTCATACTCCCTCTTGTGGAATTTGATGCAATTCTTGGCATGGATTTTCTTTCCCTATACAGAGCCAAAAAAATTGTGAGAGGCAAATCACTCTCTATATTGTAAATCAACCCCCGATTATGTACAAGTACAAGGAGTATGATAAATATTCCTTTGTACTGTAATCTTAATAATGTATATTACTGCCCTATGAGCACGTGTATCTTGCATAGATGATTGAGTCTAAATAAGAAACCATTCATTAATATATTCTTATTTTGAGGGAATTCACTGAAGTGTTTCCTGAAGAATTTCCTGGTCTTCCTCCAAGAAGAGATGTTGAATTCTAGATTGATCTTATACCTAGGGTGTTTCCAATATCCAAGACTTCATATAGAATGGCTGTTTTAGAGCCTGAGGAGTTAAAAAATGATAGGATTATCTGGATAAAGGGTTTATACACCCAAGTGCTTCACCATGGGGTGTACTAGTCCGCTTCATCTAGAAGAAAGATGGGTCAACGTGCCTTTTCATTAATTATCATGAGGTCAAAAAAATCACAATAAATAACAAGTATCCTCTTCACCAAATTGGTGACTTTTTAGATCAGATATGTGGAGCAAATTACTTTTCTAAGGATGATATATGGTTGTGATATTACCAAGTAAGGGTGAAGAAGGGGGATATCCCCAAGGCTGCTGTTTGTACAAGGTATGGGAAATCTGAATTCATAATAATGCCTTTCAGATTCACTAATTCTCCATCAATAGTTTTGGAGTTGATGAATATAGTCTTTAGATATTACCTTGAATAATTTGTGGTAGTCATTATTGACAATATTCAAATATAATCCAAAACCATGTTGAATCATGAGGAGATTCTATGCACTATACTAGAGACCTTGTGAACGAATAAGCTATATGAAAAGTATAACAATTGTGTGTTTTGGTTGAAGAAGGTATCATCCTTGGGTAATATCATCCCATGAAATCAGATATCTACGGATCTATCCAAAATAGCTGAAATTGAGGCATGGATGAGGCCAACATCGGTGATATATATCCATAGATTCCTGAGGTTAGCTGGATATTATCACTGATTTTTTAGGAATTTATCATGATTATCAAACCCTATTACCAAGCTGACTAGAAAGGGAGTCAATTTTCCTTGGAGTGATGAATGAGAAGAGAGCTTCAAGGATTTGAAAAGGAGGTTTATCACTGAACTCATTATCACACTACCCAAAATTGGAGTACTTCTTTTGGTATTCAGTGATGCTTAGAATAAGGCCATGGGATGTGTGTTGATTCAAATTGACAAAGTCATTACCTATGCTTCACATAAACTGATAGTTCATGAGAAAAACTATCCAAACCATGATATGTTGTTGGTTGTAGTAATATTTTGTTTGAAAATTTGGCGGCATTATCTAATTTTGGAGAAGTGCGATATATATATGGATCACAAAAGCCTCAAGTGTGTATTCAAATTGAAATAGTTGAACATGCACTAACAATGATATGTTAGAGCTGATCAAGGACTATGAAATCTCAATCTATTACCACCTAGGGAAATTGAACAAGGTGGCAGATGATCTATGTAGAAAGGACCGAGTGATTATATCATTGATGAGGGTTGAAAATGATCCAATCTTCTTAGATTTGATGAAGATGGACATGGAAATCATAAATAAGGTAACATCATCAATACTTTCACAAAATATTTCTCAACCCTCTCTTTTGGAAAAGATAAAGGAAGCTCAAAAACATGATGTGTGAATTCACAGAAAGTGGAAACTATATGAAAGTATAAATCCTCAGAGTTCACTATTAATGAGGAAGTAATTGTGATATTTGGGTCCTGAATATGAGTTCCATCCAATTCGGAGTTAAAGAAAGGACTTTGGGATGATTCCCATAGTTCGAATTTCTCCATTCACCCTAGAAACACAAAGATGTATCAAGATCTCTGAGAGCATTATTGGTGGTATAAAATGAAGAAGTAGATCACTGAGTATACATCAATGTGCCTGGTATGTTAAAAAGTGAAGGCTTAGAGGAATATATAAGGGGGTGATGAAACCATTACCCATACAAACATAAAAATGGGATAACATCACCATGGAATTTGTCACCGAACATATGAAGACGTCCAAAGCAAGAAATTATATCTGAGTTATTGAGGATCATATTACAATGACTGCACACTTTATTGTAATTTGGGTGGATTTATCATTGGATCAACTAGTACATATATACAAGAGAGACATTGTACGTGTGCGTGGAGTAACACTTTCTATTGTATCCGATCGAGATCCAGGATTCACCTCTATATTATGGAAGATTCTCTAACACGCTCTATATACTATGCTAAACATTAGTAGGACTTATCATTATCAAACAGATGGCTAATTTGAGTGGAATATCCAAACACTTGAGACATGTTGAGAGCATTCTCAATGGACTTAATAGGAGGATGGGATCAACATCTTCCTTTGGTTGAGTTACCTAGTAACAAATGTTTTCACTCAAGCATAAAAATGTATTGTTATGAAACACTTTATTGGAAGAGGTGCAGAATACCGACATGTTTTAATGAAGTTGGGGAGAAAAAACTCTTATTTCCTGAAATGGTCAAATAAATGGCATAGAATGTTAAGAGCATCTAGCAGCACTTTAAAGCTTCTTAGAGTAAATAAAAGAGCTTTTCTAATAATCATCAATGAGACATAGAGATTAATGTTGGATACATGGTATTTTTACCCATATCACCGTGGAAGAGAGTTATGAGATTTGGGAAGAATGGAAATCTTATTTTAAGGTACCTCGGACCTTTTGAGATCCTTAATCACATTGGAGCAGTGACATATCAAGTAGAACTCCCATCAAACCTATCTCAATTACATGATGAATTCCATGTATCACCCTTGAGGATGTATATACCTAACCCATTGCATGTTCCCAATTCAGAGGTGGTACCATTGGAGAATGACCTCTCCTACAACGAGAAGACAATGAAGATCTTAGATCATAGGGAAAAATTTCTACAAAATAAGACAATTCCCCTCATCAAGGTGTTGTGGCGAAACCACAAGTTTGAAGAACCAACATGGGAATCAGAAGAAGTGATAATGAAGAGTTACCCTCATCTGTTTTTTGGGTGGTAAAATGAAATATCAGGGGTAATATTTCTTAAGGAGGGAAGATAGTAACCGCCCAAAATTTTATTAATAAAAATTTATCTTGATATGATTAACTGTATTATTATGTAAAATTTTTATATAAGATATATTCACTACCTTGGATTTATATTTTTGGAATTTAAAATACTATTATGAAATTTTACCATTGATAATACGACCATTGAAGAGTGATCACATGATTATTATAAATATAGGGTTTTAAGAAATCCAATTTAGTCAAAAAAGGAAGCGATGATGTCATCCATTAGAATTTCTCCATACAAAACCCATTTTTCAGATATCATAATGGAGGTAGCATCATTGGGATTCGATATTGACCAAGCCCAATCCAATATTCAAAATGTTAAGCTTTAATGGAACATCCTATGGGAGAAGTGGATGTTAATAGAGATTACCACCTGTGTGACGTTTTCTAACCCACCCCATGATTCTATAACCACCACACAACTTACCATTAGGTCTTATGTGGGTGTGATAAGTGGTTATGTAACAATACCCTAGCACTAGGATTATGTAAATTAGTTTTGTATTGTCACATCCCATCCCATGGGGCCCATGCTATGATTACCCAAATCCTCCCTTGCATAAGCCAGAGGATGGATACATGCACCAGAAGGCGTATCCCTAAAATGAGAAGGCATTGACTTTAATCATGTACAAACACACAGATCACAAACACTACAAGATGCAACCACGAAGTGAAACTACAACAGTAAAAGTGTTTACTAAAAGTAGAGGGGGTCGGAATACAATCCCAACTGAAATAGTACAACTAAAACTGAAAATAAAAAGAAACTCCTACGATCATCCAACAAGGATCCCACATGAAGGGAAGGTAAAACTTGTCTCCACTACTCTACATGTCGACCAATCACCTCTGTGCACTTCTTGGTCCTTTCTCTTATAGTCTCAGTTGATCCTCTCTTCATCTGCACAAGACACAACAAGGTGCGTGCGAATCTCGTGAAGGGGTGAGTATAACAATACTCAGTAGGGACTCTGAGACCCCCAAAGGTCTCACAGAATTCCACAGAGGAATAACACAATCCTGATCTCAATCAAAATGAACAGAGAAATAGGCAGATCTCAAACCAGGTATATAAAAAGTAGTTCAAATGATTAGTTATAAGACTAAATCATCTTAATCTGTCTAGAGTCATTATTGCAGACCAACACATAATCGATAGATACAAACCCCCAAAAGACCAACATTGGATCGATAGGTGATGATTTACATAGAATAGATGGATGCGGATTCAAAAAGAATCACTGGGTGCTTATTCACACATAATCTCTACGTGCTGATTCATGTAGAATCGCTGGGTGATGATTCACATAGAATCTATGTGTGTTGATTCACATAGAATCACTGTGTGCTGATTCACATAGAATCTCTTTTCACTATTCACATCTCAGTCGGTCATAGGGTTCCCACTCAAAGTATGATGGATTCTGGGAGAAACCGCTCCTCAATCCATCATTCATATTTCAACCGACACGAAGACCCATGAATAATTTTCCAAAACACTCGTCACGTTATAAGGGTTCCAACATAATAGACGATACATCAACTGGACATTTGGTTTATATGTTATTGGTATTTTATTGTAAATGGCCCGATTGGATTTGGGGTCGATCCTACCCAGTTGTACTCTAACTTTCTCCAAAACATTCTTGGAGTACCTTAAAAGAATCATCTTACTCCAAGGATCCCAGTTCCATAGACAGTTCATCAAAAGAACATCTGGTTTGCAAGATACAAACATTTAATCTACCTGGGCCTAAATGGGTCCGGGTTTGACCCGGCCTGGCCCGAACTGGCCTGGTCTAGCTTGGTTGGGCTGGGCCAAGGCGGCTTAGCATGCCAGTTGGTGTGACCCGCATAGGGGTCTCATTTTCCACCTATCGAATGACTCAATGGAGCTGTTTGGATCCTTGATTGCCAGCGCCAGGTGGCGCTGCCTCGACACTCACGGGACCTGAATGGAGTATGCCACGATCTTTGTCTTGGATTCATAGCTACGGCCCATTCACTGCTGCACATGACAACACACCACCTCCCACATCCACGGTCATCCAAGCTGACTACCTATCGATCCACCACAGTGCCGAGCAGTGCCGCCCACATCTGTGGGTAGCGAGCGCTAGCCGCTACCTTCACCGACAGTGCCGATCACGGGTGTTGTGCCGAAGGACCTTCTGTGGGCCACCGGGTTAGCTCCGGTTGTCCATTCATCCTTCTAGATGTGTCGACGAACCTCTCGGGGTGCTTCTATAATTGCGATCCTCCCAGTTTTTGTTTCCTATTGAGTTGAAAAATCATCCCACAAAGAACACATCAATAAACAATGTGTTGGAGGGACAAAGCCTTGTTTTTTGGACCAAACCATCTGCATAATCTTTATATTAAATGGGGATAATTAATTCATCAATAAAAGATTATATAGCTTCCACAATTTATCACCATTTTTCAAGAACAATGTAAAGAAACAGTACAAACAAATTTAATGACAAAACCCTACCTCGTGATTCATTGGGGGCATCACGTTGGTGGATGAAAAATCCTTGTTTGTGGAAGCCGCTAGAATTTGTCATTGATTTCCCCCAATGACGCCCAATCATCAGTTCCTCGCCGGTGGAAGACGTCGCGTCACATCGGCAGAGGTACCATTCTTGGTGAAGCCATGTCAAAACTCCACCACGATCCTCACTTAAATGAACAAAGGTAGAGAGCTTAACCCAATGAAGCATTAATTAGGATCATTAATTAGTTAATTAATTCACCTCACATGTCTCTCAATGGAGTTGTTAGAAAAAAATGGTCGAGCAATTAAATTTCTTGACAAGTCATCAATCCCACCACCGCCGCTCCACAGTTTCGGAAGGAAAATAAAATAACTTTTTCAAGTTATTTTATTATTTTTTGAATAGTCCAAAATTTATCATTTTCTCCCGACCCACTATGGTCAAAGTGAAGGTTCACTTATGAGAATCCCAACACTGTGGATTTAACGGTGCTCTCAGAAATTAATTCTGAGCACTGGTTCAAAAGATATAAAATACCACCCACACAATTACTGAATGTACCTTAAAAATGTTCAGAAATTCATTCCGGGCTCAACATGCATCGGAATCAAGCACTATAAGTTTTCACAGACTTTTAATAATCGTAAATAATTTAAATAAAATAAATGAAATTTCCGAGTATTTACATTCTCCCAACCTTTGGTATTTCTTCCCCAAAAGCTACAACAAAACTAGGGGAACAAATGGGGGTACTGAGAATGTATCTGAGCTTCTTACTTCAATGTTATCTCTTGAGGATTATCATGCTACCAAAAAACTTGTACTAGAGGAATTGACCACCCATGAAAGAACCGCTCCTATCGATCCCCTATATCCACTAGGAACTCCGCAAATGTCGCCCTATTGTCGATGTCTAGCTCATCTCAGTCGATAACATGTGATGGATCTTACACATATCTCCTTAGCTGTGACGCATGGAAAACATCATTCACCTAGTGCATCTATGGAGGTAGAGCTAGATGGTATGCCACCTCACATACTCTACTGATGATCTGGAATGGTCTGATGAACCTCGGTGATATCTTTCGACCCTAGACAAACCTCTATAATCCTCATCGTTTTGAGACCTATAGAGAGACATGGTCTCCCTCCTCAAACACCAAGGGTCTTTGTATCCTCTCAGCGTAAGAATTCTGCCGGCTCTGTGTAGTTTTCATCTTCTCCTGGATGATATGCACCTTCTCTGTAATAGCCTACACGAACTCTAGACCCATAAGCGCTGACTTGCCTAGGTCTGTCCAGCAAAGAGGTGATATGCATGGTCATCTATACAAGGCCTCAAACAGACCATACCAATAGTGGAGTGATAACTATTTTTCTATGCGAACTCCACTTGAGGCTGGTGGTCCTCCCAACTGTCACCAAAATTGAGGACACAAGCACGAAGCACGTCCCCAAGTGTATGTATGGTCATCTCTGTCTGACAACCCATCTGAGTATGAAATGTGGTCCTCATGTGTAGTTGAGTACCAAACGCCTCTTGCAATCCAATCTGAAAATGGGATGTAAAACATGTGTCACGATCTAAGACGGTCTTCAACGACAGTCCATAAAGTCTCACAATCTCATGCACGTAGAGGTATCATAAGACCTCTACTAATCACTAATCTCTGATGGGTAGGATGTGAGACTACTTGGTGAGTCGGACAATCGTCACCCAAATAGAATATTGGCCCCTAGACATACGTGGTATCCCTGGCACGATGCCCCTAGAGATAGCATCCCACTTACACTTTGGTACCTCAAGTGGTTGTAATAATCACGCTGGTACCTGATGCTCATCATTCAATTCCTAACAAGTGAGGTATCAAGATAAAAACTCTTACAATACTTTCATCCTCCCTATCGAATAGAACTAACACCAGAGGTCCTAGTACGTCTTTTCCACTCTAGGATGTACCACTAACGGGGATGTATGAAACTCCCTCAATAATTCCTCCCGTAGCTTCACTGCTACCATGGTGCATCCTCTGAAGAGAATGACTTTATACTCACCTTCATAAAATATTTTATGAACCTGTCCTGAAGATATTTGAGCACGTAGGGCCCCGAAGTCAACGTCCCCAAGTTGTGCCTCCCAAACTTGCTGAATAAGTGGAGGAGTGATAGTCGTAAACTAAAGGTAAGATCCTCTATCTCTATCTATGAAGGATATCTCAAACACGGCTAGCTCCTCTGTCGCCTCACTCAGCAATTGTAGACCAGAACTCCTACTGAGTGAATCTATGACTTCTTTCCCCTTCATAGGGTTATAAACTATCTAAAATTCATATTCTTGGAGGAAATCTAGCAATCATCGATGACTCAGGATCAGAACCTTCTGTGAGAAGATATATCTAAAAATCTTGAGATCAGATTATACTATAAAACGTTGACCCATCAAGTTATACTGCCACATCTTAAGTCTAAATACCACTACCGCTAACTCCAGGTCAAGTGTAGCATAGTTCTACTCATACTGTCTCAACCTTCATGAGGTGTAGGCGATCACTACTCACTCTTGCATTAGGACACAACCCAGTCCCATCCTTGATGCATCGTAGTAGAATACATACCCAAATCGGTCTTCTGGTAGCCTAAAGATGGGTGCACCCATCAATCTCTGCCTCAGCTCATGGAAACTCAGTTGGAACCACTCAATCCATATGAAAGGCTTCCACTTATTTTTCATGGATGAAAAGGGTGCCTCTACCCTAAAGAAGTCTGGTACAAACCTCTTGTAGAACCTAGCCATTCCTAAGAAACTGTGCACCTTGGTCTCAGTCATGGGTGGATCTCAAGAGAGCATTGCCTTTATCATTGCCAAATCCGCCGTGACACCATCCTCTGAGATAACATGCCCCAAGAAGTGGTCCTTCCATATCCCAAACTGGTACTTTGAATGCTTTCCATAAAGCTAGTTCTCTAGGAATTTATCAAGAACTATATGTAGGTGTGTGGCAAGCTCCTCCTCCAATGCCAATTATTTCATGATATCTTCAATGAAGACTAAGATGGTGCGATTGAGGTATGGGTGGAGGATTTTTTTAGTATCCCCATTAACACTATTGGAGTGTTGGTCATTCCAAAATGCATGAAAATGACATTATAATGGCCTTACTAACATCTGAAGGTTGTCTTCGGTATGTAATCATCTCATACCCAGAGCTTGTGATAGCCTGATCTGAGGTATATCTATGAAAACCAACGATCTCCATTCAGCTGGTTGAAGAGATCATCGATCCTTAGTAGAGGATGATAGTTCTTTATGGTCACCTAATTCAGGCACCAATAATCAACACAAATACTTATAATCCCATCTTACTTTTTGGCAAACAAGATCGAGGATGCCCATGGAGAAACATTGAGCCTTACGAACCCCTGTCTCTACATGTCCTCAAACTATAGCGTCATATCATGAAGCTCCCCTAGAGATATCCTATATTCTGATGTTGATATCAGTGTCTTCATGAGGTACAGGTCGATGTGAAAGTCTAACTCTCTTTTAAGAGGTAGTCCAAGAACATCATTAGGGAAGACATCAGCATACTATTCCACCAATATAGGATAACTCGGACTCCTCACATCCAATCCTCTGAGGGTGAGGCTATCCAACTGATGAGTAATTGGCTACAAAGTCCTCCAAGATAGTCCATCGTATTCTGAAAACGTTTTGTCTTCACCAATGAAGGTAAAATTGATCCCATCCTCACAGAAACAGCACACATTGTGCCTAAAACAGTTTATATGAGCATGGACTATGGATAGCTAGTCTATATCCATGATTATGTCATAAGGCCTTGATGATGCTACAAAGAGATTCCATTTGAAGCTCTCGCCTCCTAGAGTTATCTCAAACTACCTGCACCAGTGTGTAATTGTCAAATATTCTCCCTTATGAGTCTTTAATCGCAAGGATCGAGCCAACGACTCCATAAAAATCTATGAGATTCAAACAAGTATCATGGAAATGAAATAGTAACTGGCACATGTGTCTACAAGTACTACAACTAAGGTCGAATAGAGACAGATGATTCCTCAAATCATCTCTGGATTGTCATGGTCATATGTCTCTACCGCATAAAGCTAAGACCACCCCTGTCCACATGCCCCTTGTTGTTGGGGTGGACTATTTGGGGGTGGTGGTGGTAGAACCTCAAACCATCATCCACCACCTACAGCATGAACTGCTCCTCTACCACATCCACCACCCTACATACCTCCTCGCTCAATCCTCATCCACTGCCTTAGTGGTTCCTCGATGGTCTACAGATCATCAGTATAAAAGGTCATACAGTCACGAGCCATGTGACCCTACCCACCGCATGTGAAGCACGTCTTTTTTCCCTATTGACCCCCCATATGCCTCATGAGCTCTACAATTCTGACCCTAAATCCAAGGGTTTCCCTCTATAAAGTCTGGTCTACTTGTTCCTCTGCATCATCTGTCTACTACCTGCTGTTGATGACTCATCTACCTGTCATCTTGTAGTGTCTCTTACCACTGGTGCAAGCTCAGATAAGAATCCATCCACCAATAATTCTCACTTGAGCACTCTAGCCTGCATTGAGACAATGAGCGATATCATCGACTCTCTGATCTCCCACTGAAGACCCTGCCCAAAAGTCTGGTCCCTGAAGAATGGGTCCTGCACCATGTTGGTGGAGTATGGTAAGAGGTCAGTGAATCTCGCCGAGTACTAGGCCATTGATAAGCTGCCCTACTGTAAGTGAAAAGACTCCTGAATATGCACAGAGCATAGTTTTGTTGGGATGAAATTTGCCATGAAGAGGCTCTCATAGTATTCCCTGGTGAGGGTCGGATCATCAGCAAATAGAGCGTCAGGCGCCACCATCTTCCAGCCATGCCTAGGAAAAGAGTAGCAGGTAGGATCTCCATTTTCTCAGCTGGTGTCCCAACTAGGCAGAAACTCGTGCCGCAGCCTCCAGCCTATCCTAAGCTACTTGGGGATCTATCATGCCTCGAATCCTCAGAATCCTCCACTATTAAAACTTGTGAAATGAACCTAGTTATCACACACCATCCCCTAATGGGTATGGTGGAAACTACGGTCCTCTGAGTGGCAGTGCAGCTGGTACACCACCCGAATGTTCCAACACAGTAAGAGGGCCTTGCACCAAAGTCTTGTCACTCGGTGGGCTGTCATCATGTACTCTCCCGGGAATCCTGGATGGATGTCTATGCAGTGGAATCCTAAAAAGAAATAGGTGTGACACAGTCAAAAAGATATACCTGGTGAGCTGAATCAAAAGATATCAAAGTAAAAACATTTCCTAAACACACACAATTATTGTTTTCATGCACCGAGTTAGAAATCAGAATTCGGGGTACTGGTGTATGGATACGTCTCCCTCCACACCAACACTAGACTCCGTGAACATAATTCTTAACTCAAAATACATGAAACTATTTCTCCATTAAAATATAGAGTCCTAGTTCTTCGGTAGAACCAACTGCTATGATACCAATTTATCACGACCCGTCCCTTGGGGCCCGTGGCACTACTACCCTAAGCCCGTCTTCCATAATCCAGGTGTTGGAGACTAGCACCGGAATACATATCCCTAAAATGAGAAGGAACTTACTTTAAACACGTAAAAACACAGAAACCAATAACATAAAAAGATGCAACCATGAAGTAAAACTGTAGTAGTAAAAGTGTTTAATGAAAGTAGAGAGTGTTAGAATACAATCCCAATAGAAAAGGTATCACTACAAATGAAAATATAAAATAGCTCCTAGGATTTTCCATCAAGGATCCTACCTAAAGGGTAGGTACAACTCGTCTTCACTTCTCTCCACGTTGACCAGTCAGCTTTGTGTACCGCCTGGTCCTGGTTCATACAATTTCAGCCAAGCCACTCATCATCTGCACATGACACAACAAGGTGCTGGAAAAGATCGTGCAGTGGTGAGTATAACAATTATCAGTAGGGACCCCGAGGCCTCTGAAGGTCTCACAGAATTAAATAGAGGAATAAAACAAGAATGATCTCAATCAAAAAGCACAAAGCAATTGACACACCTGAAACCAGGTATAAAAAAGTAGTAGAGATGATTAAACATAAGACTAGATCATCCAACTATGTCAAGAAGCACTACTATTGACCCACAGATGATTGATAGGTAATGGCCCCCACAAGACCCTCATAGGATCAATCGGTGCTGATTCACACAGAATGGCTGGATGCAGATTCACACAGAATCATTGGGTGCTGATTGACACAGAATCCCTAGGTGTTGATTCACAAAGATTCATTGGGTGGTGATTCACACAAAATTACTAGGTTCAGATTATCATAGAATCGCTCGGTGCTGATTCACAAAGAATCGCTCTTCATTCCTCATGTCTCAGCCAGGAAAAGGATTCCAGCTCAATATACGCTTGATTCTACAAAAAACTTCTCCTCAAGCCATCATTCATATTTATACTAGCATGAAGTCCCATGAAGATGTTACCGAAATATATGTCACGTTATAAGTGTTCCAATTCAATAGATTACACGTAAACCTTACACCTGGTCTGTATGTTTTTGGCATTTTAGTGCCGAGGGCCCGATTGGAATCAGGGTCAATCCAAGCATCCATACTCCAACATTCTCCAAAACTGTAATGGAATATATCAAAAGGAACAACTAACTTCAGGATCTCAACACCGTAGACAGTTCATCATATAGATGTCTAGTTCACAAGATACAATCTTTTATGCGTAGTTGGGCCCAAATGGGTTCGGGTTCGGTCTAACCCGGTCGGACTGACTCGACCCGTCCTTGATCGGGTCTGACCCAACCCGGCTCAAACCGGCCTGGGCCGGACTGGTTAGGCAGGGACTGGTTCTATAATGACCCGAACATTACATATATTGTTATTGCTTCAAATTTTAAGCACACTTATTACAACATATAACAAAACCATGAAAGGACCGTATAGGTATACTGTCTTTAGAAACTGGGAAACATAAACAACTGGTTCATATATCATCTACATTGTCTCCCATTTATTTCATCATATCTAGAGTACCTTTTGGCATATTCTACTTAATACCCTTCTTCCAGACCTGGGGAAAAGAAAAAATACAAAAGGGTGATCTCAAATGCTTAGTAAGGGTAAACAAAACAAATATCAATCATATCATATTCTTAAGAACATAACATTTTGAAAATATTGTCCTGCAAAAGAGATCATAATATCATGACATGGGATCAATAATAATAGTGAAATGTAATCTAAATAATCATAACTTAAAACATGACACATTGTGGCATATACACATAACCATAGAGAATAATTTCATAGTTGACAAGACTCATTTCCAAGACTATCTTAGCGGAAAAAGTCCATTTCTGAACCGAGTTCACTCCTCATTTCATTCATGTTTCACTGAACAAGATTAACCAGCCGTTCTATCCATGTCTATCTCATGAGATATAAATCTTTACCCAATGCATTGGAGGGAGATATAGGTCCCCCCATCTCATAATGAAACTATTATTATGTGTGCCACAAAATCATAAATCATACGTCATAGCATAACCCATGTAATAAAAATGGGATTCTTAATCATCATGTCATCATAACACAATCCATATAAGATAAAAGGACATAATAAAAATAATTCCATCATAAAATAATCCAAAAAATGTAAAAATAGTAATAGAAATAGAACCCTATATTATCTTATATGGAAAATAATTTTGATAAAACACTTGACCTCCATTCTTGAGGAAAATATCCTTTCTACTTCAAAACATTTTCTTTTATTAACATGTCATATAATTTTATACTAAAAGAAGTTGACTAAAAATAAAGTTGAAAACATGTAAAGGAATATTCAAGGAAATAATGTTCTAAAAATCCATTCATGCCGTATAAGTTAAAAAACATTCTTCTCATAGTTTGGCTGGAAATGTCAAGAAGTACCGCATACAAAAATGACAAAATATTCCTTTCATATATTTTACAAAAAACTCACCAAAGGGTAAAATAAGATTTAAAAAATGGTAGGAGGATATAAATAATATTACATATTGTGGAAACATGGATTTGGATGAAAATAATTCCCCAGTAAATTCTGAAGTATAAAAAATCTCGAATAAAAATTGAGATTGAAGGATTTTCCATTACATTAGGTCTGATTTTCTTCGTAAGTGTCCGAAACTCCTATATAATGATTCAAATAATGTCATTGAATTAATACAGAATCATAATTATTGTTATGATATCATATATGGTCATATTCATAGCTTCTTATTAGTAATATTTCATTGCTACTAGTTATTCGGGTGTTTATTACTTTTTGTTCTTATGCGTGTTTTGTCGAATAAATTTGTATTCTTCTTTTTAGGTTATAGATACCTCATTTCCAGAATGGTATTAGTGTAATATATATCATATTTATTCATTAATTCATTAATATAATCATTATGCAAAGAAGATCCTGTAGAATGAGTCACATCACATCGTGGAGACGGTATTCCGTACGTTCGCACAAGCGATGATATCGTTCCCATGATCGTGGACTTGTATTGGAGTGTATGTATAATTTTTCAGAATCAATATAACTTTAAAATAATAATATATAGTTATTATTTACACCATTATACCCATCCAAGTAATGTGGTGGTGGAAAATAGATTACACCACGTCGTGGAGATGGTATTCCGTACGTATGCACACGCGGTGATTTTGTTTTCCGTAGGATAGATAGATGGTGAAATAGGGTTGTTTCATACTTATAATAACATATCATTATATGTGCGATACTTATGTTATTACTTCATAATGAAAAAACTATAGAAGAATGAGTAGAATAAGAAATACAGTTTAAAGAATCGGTAAAAGACATTACCTCTTCTTTGAAGTGCCTCTTCTTAACCTCCTCTTAGGGAACTAAAGATGGTCTATAAAGAAGACCAAGACCTATAGGGTGTTTCTAGGAAATTGGAGAAGACAAATTGTCAGGGGTTGGACGAGCTTGAAGGCTCAAAGTGTTGTGAGGAAAAGAGGGAGGAGGTGCCCTTTTATAAGGGAAGAGAGGGGCACCATTGGAAAAACTAAAAATATTATTTTATTATAAAGTCATATTCGGTTTTTAATAGCTCCAAATTGATTTATATCTAAGCTAAGGTGGGGATGGGTCGAAATAATCTCATACAATATAATTTAAACAAGTTTAGGTTTCTATTTTAACCTTATCATTTAGATTTAACATTAACTTAAATAATTTTACTTTTACAGTGTCTTCCTGTTTTCTTACACTATAATGTTAATAAAATTACTATAACAACAAAAAAGAAACCCAAGTTGTTTATTATTAATATATATAAACTTATCTAAGTCATTTTTCCGAAACTTAGATTTTTAGGAATAAAATAACAATTAATAATATAATATTTGTTTTAAAAACTATTTTATCTCATTCTTGACACTATTTGGTGATTGATTTTTTTGAAAATCATAACATAATGATTAGTTCGAAGAAAGTTAATTAAATCAATACTGAAATGGAATATTAACTTATAAAATTAGTGTAATTCATAAAAAGTCTCAAATTAAATTTATTTGAGTATTTATAACATCAATTATGTTAATATTTTATTAATAAGATAATTACTGCATCATCATTGTGTCATAAATAAATTAAATTATTTAATCTCTAAAAACTATAAATAAAATACCATTATATAGGAAATATTCTTATATTTCTAATGAATATTTATAGTATAATTTATCTTATGTATAACCCTATATTAAAAATGTTTTAGTTATTAAACATTGATTTTAACTATTTTAACTATTCTTTAAATAAAATAATATAAGATGTCCAAATCTAATCCAAGGGGGCCTAAATGGTCATATTTTATTTTTAAGGTTGTTTTTGGTCGAATTACACTTATCCAACAGAATTCGGACATGTGTTAGGGTAATAATAATAATATCATTTTTAACCTTAATTACCCAATTTACTTTTAACCGTGGTAAAAAAAGTAAAAAGTTACTATTCACCAAAAATTATTTTCGTCTCATTGAACTACATTTTAGTCCTTGATATTAACCGTGTCTCTCAAATTTTCAAAATTCCACTCACAGAAGTGGTAAAATTAGGTTTTATATGAATTTGCAAATTCTTCTAGGAGGTGGGTAAAAGACGGTGAAAAGGTCAATAAATTTTTTATATATATAGAAATATTATAAAATGACTCTAATGAATTACATTGAACTTATATATGTATTATGTATCAATTTTGACCTAAAATAAATTTAAATACAATAAATAATTATTTAAATAAAAAACCTTTTTTTAGATAGTAACCTAGTGTATTCACTATTCATCAAAAAATGAAAGTTTTCACAAAAATACCAAAATTTTACCCTAGGCTAATTTTGATAATCCAAATCCAAAAATAAAGTCCATTTTGAAAGATAAAATTTGAAAAAATTCAAAAAGTGTGTATTACTATTCATAAAGGATATTTTTAAAAATATTTTAATAGCATATCGTTGTTTAGTGAAACTCGGTATTGCGTATGACGCAAGCTATTGAGAAAGGTCGTGATTGTGTGTATAGAAAGTCAAGCTAGTGTTGTGTGTAGTGAAAGATTCATTTGATGATGTATATAACATAAAAAACATTTCTCATAAAAATCTGGGGTGTTACATTCTACCCCCCTTAAAATGAATTTCTCCCTCAAAATTCATCACTTTGTAACAAACAGATGAGGATAACTCTCCCTCATCATATCCTCAAGCTCCCATGTAGCTTCTTCTAATTGGTTGTTTCTCCATAAAAATTTCACCAAGTTAGTGGTCTTGTTCCGTAGGACTTTTTCTCTATGATGTAGAATCTCTATCGGCTGTTCTTCATAAGAAAGATCTTGCTCCAGCGATACAACTTCTGAGCATAGTACATGCGAAGGATCAGGTATGTACTTTCTCTGAAGCAATACATAGAACACATCATGAAATTGAGAGAGATTAGGTGGAAGTGACAATCGGTAAGCTACCTTCCCAATACGGTCCAGTATTTCGAAAGGACCGATATACCTAGGGTTCAGCTTTCCAATCTTTCCAAATCTCATTACTCTCTTCCAAGGAGATATTCATAAGAACACTTTATCACCCACATCAAACTCTAGGTCTTTTCTTTGATTATCGGTATAAGATTTTTTTCAACTCCAAGCTGCTCTTATGTGTTTTTGAATAGATAGGAACTTTTCTTCCATCTCATCAACAAGATCAAGTCCTAATAGCTTTCTTTCCCCAACTTCACCTCAGCAAGTTGGAGTTCAGAATTTATTTCCATAGAGAGCTTCATAAGGAGGTATCTGAATACCGGAGTGAAAGATACTATTATAAGAAAATTCCACCAAAGGTAGGTGTTGATCCCAACCACCTTTGAAATCCATAGAGCAAGCTCTCAAAATATCTTCTAGAGTTTGAATTTTCCTCTCAGACTGACCGTCTGTCTGAGGATGATAAGAAGTGCTGAAACTCAACTCTGTATCCAGAGTATGCTGAAGACTTCGCCAGAACATTGAGGTAAAACTTGGATCTCGATCAGATATAATCGAAAGTGGTACTCCATGAAATCTTACCACTTCCTTTACATATATCCTGACAAGCTGCTCCTGAGAGAAATCCTGTCTAACAGCAATGAAGTGTGCCAACATTGTAAGACGATCAACTATGACCCCGGTAGCATTATTGCCTTTTGATGTTTTAGTAAGTCCAGTGACAAATTCCATAATGATATTTTCCCGTTTCTATTCAGGTATGGGTAATGGTTGTAACATCCCCTTGGACTTATGTCTCTCAGCTTTAACTTGCTGAGAAACCAAGCATCAATAGACATATTCAGCAACATCTCTTTTCTTTCCATCCCACCAGAAGTACTCTTTCAGGCCCCTATACATTTTTGGGCTTCCAGGATGAATAGAGAATGATAAACTATGAGCCTCATCGAGCATCTCCGTCTTTAGTTCTGGGATGGGAGTAACACAAACCTGATTCCTGAACTTTATTATCCCATCATAATCAAGGTTGAGTTCAGGAACATTTCTCACCTTCTTTTGTAACTCTACATCTTATTTTTGTGCCTCTTTAATCTTCACATGTATAGATGGTTGAACATTCATTTGAGAAAGATAAGATTTCTCCCCTTCCATTATAATTCCAAGATCCATCCATTGTAAATCCATAAATATTGGATATTTTGTGATCCTCATCATGGATAAGCTAGCATGGTTTTGTCGACTTAATGCATCTTCCACATTGTTTTCATTCCCAGGGAGGTAATGAATTGAGCAGTCATAATCCTTAATCAACTCCAACCATCTTCTTTGGCACATAGCCAGTTCCTTCTATGTGAAAATATACTTTAAACTTTTATGAACAATATAAATATCTCACCTTTCTCCATAATGATAATGCCTCCAAATATTTAATGAGAAGATTACCACAGCTAACTACAAATCATGAGTTGGGTAATTTTGCTCATGGATTTTCAACTTTCGTGAGGCATAAGCTATCGCCATATAATTTTGCATGAGAAAATACCCCAGTCCCTTCTTGGATGCATCACTGTAGATCACAAACCTTTCTCCACTACAAGGAAGTGTGAGTACCGATGCACTGGATAACCTTCTTTTCAACTCCTTGAAATTCTCTCCACACTCCTCTGTCCACACAAACTTAACTCCTTTTCAAGTCAACCTAGTGAGTGGATTAGATAATAGTAAAAAATATTTCACAAAATATCGATAATATCCAGCCAAACCAAGAAAACATCGGATCTCAATTACTATTGTTGGTCTCGACCATCTTTCAATAACCTCTATTTTTGCTGGATCCAGAGATATCCCCGATATTGAGATTATGTTACCCAAAAATGCAACTTTTTGAAGCCGAAATTCACACCTGGTAAATTGGGCATAAAACTTATCCTTTCTTAAGTGTCTTCAATATATTTCTCAAGTGATCTTCATGTTCTTACTTTCTCTTTGAATAGACAAGAATATCGTCTATAATGACTACCACAAACTAATCAAGATAGTCTCTAAAGACTCTATTAATCAGATCCATGAAGATAGAAGGGGCATTAGTAAGACCAAATGGCGTCACTATAAATTCATAGTGTCCATACCTTGTATGGAACGTCGTCTTTGATATATCCTCCATTTTGACCATTAATTGATGATACCCTGAATGAAGATCATTCTTGGAAAACTATGGTGCTCCGCTTAGTTGGTCAAATAAGTCATCAATGCGTGGGAGAGGATATTTGTTCTTGATAGTGATCTTGTTAAGTTCTCGATAATCAACGCAGAGTCTCATTGATCCATGTTTCTTCTTAACAAATAGAACAGGTGATCCCCAAGGAGACGCACTAGGGTGTATTAATTCCTTATCAAAATTCTCTTGGAGTTTCATTTTCAATTACTGTAACTCAATTGGGTCCATTTTATAAGGTGTCTTTGAAATAGTTAAAGAACCTGTTACGAGTTCTATTGAAAACTCAACTTCAGGATTTGGTGGAAGACCCTATAATTCCTCTGGAAAGACATCATCAAACTCCCGTACAATGTGCATATTCTTATTCGTGAGTTTCTCTCCAACCATTTGAGATAAATAACCTTTATTTAGTGGAATCAAGACCCATATGATGGAAGAAATTTCGACCGGAAGGTTATGTTCATCCTTGCATTGATAGACGATCATAGATTGATCTGGAATATGAAATGTGACTTCCCTTTTTTGGAAATTGATATGAGATCCATATAAAGAAATCCAATCCATGCCAAGAATCATATAAATTCCACTATAGGAAGGATCACAAGATTTTCATGAAGCACTTTCCCACAAACTTCAATCGGAGAAGAATTATAAACTTTTGATGCGACTGTTGTGCCATTAGGGGTTGTCACAGCTAACTCAATATCTAACTGTTGAGGTAATATAGAGATACCCTTAGAAAATTCTTTATAAATAAAAGAGTGGGTGGATCTAGAATCAAATAAAACATTTGCTACTTTAGAGTGGATGATAAGTGTACCTTTCACCACTTCGTTCTCATACTCTACATCGCTGATAGAAATTGCATGTGACTTTCCTTTGTCTTTATCCTTAAGAGTTTTTTGATGTCAATGATCATATAAAACCCTTGTATTAGGTCATTGATTGACATAATGCCCCATTTCCTTGCACTTGTAACATTGAAGTGTAGGAGGTGCACTCTATGTAGCCTTTTCTTTGTTCGCTTCACTAGACATCTTCTTCCCATCATTGCGGCATTAAAATGCCCGATGACCTTCCTTTCTACATTTGAAACATTTACTTGTCCCTTTAAGACAACTCCCTCCATGTTTCTTTCCACACTTTGAGCAAAAGGGAAAAATAATCTTCTTTTCAGTGTGCTCTTTATATTTTTCTTTGAATTCCATTTTCCTCTTCTTATCAAACCCATGTGACTGATGGGTTACTCCAATCTCCATCTCATCCTTGAGAGCACATCGAATGATTTCCTCATATATATTAAAGTCCCTTATGGGAAACACCCTTCAAAGACTTGTTTTTAAGCCACTAAAGAATCAATCGATCTTACTCTCAGGTTGGATAATAATCCCAGAAGCGTACCCTGCATGTCTTGTAAAATTTTCTTCGTAGGTACCAACCGATTCATCATCTTTTTGATTCAGTTCAAAAAAAATCATTCTCTATATTTGTTCCAATAATACGAGGGAAGTACTTATTGAAAAATAAGTTCTTGAACATGTACCATTCCATGGAATAAATTTCATCTCTTTTACCTCATATTCCTGATAATATTCCACTATTGATTAGCATCACCTTCCAAACGATACACTGCTATAAGATGACTTTGTCATGTTTTAAACATTGAAGAACTGAAAATATCTTTTCGGTGGTACTGATCCATTGTTCAACCACTAATGGATCAGTAGAACTGCTGAATTATGGTGGACGCTGCCTCATGAAGGATTCAACAGAATATTGCTCCTTCCTTTGCTCGTTTGGAAGTCCTTCATGATTTATAGCTTGAGAATGTTGTGTGAGCATGGATACAAGATTTTTCATTCCATCTCCCATAACGTTTGGTTGCTCAGGGATCATTGTATTGCCCATTGCATTCCGTGTTAACGCGGTTCCTTTAGGTTCTATCCATTGAGTAAAACCAAGAAGAATAATGTTAGAAACACTAATTATAATAGGAAAACCACATAATCAAGAATAAAATATTACAATTAAGGTCTTATATTAGGTTATTCATGGCCATTTTTGAAACAATAAGATTGTGTTCTATGCTTAGACTTATCCCTAGGGTTCTTACTAAGGCCTTCAAATCCTAGTTTCAAAAGGTTGACTATACCTTTTCTCTGATACCAACTATAACGACCCAAACATTACATACATTGTTATTGCTTCAAAATTGAATCACACTTACAACAAAATATAACAAAACCATGAAAGGACTGTACAGGTATAGTGTCTTTAGAAACTGGGAAACATAAACAACTGGTTCATAAAATAATCTACATTGTCTCCCATTTATTTCATCATATCTAGATTCCCTTTTAGAATATTCTACTTAATACCCTTCTTCCAGACCCGGGGAAAAGAAAACATAAAAAAGGGTGAGCTCAAATTCTCAGTAAGGGTAAACAAAAGAAATATCAATCATATCATATTCTTAAGAACATAACATTTTGAAAATCCTGTCCTGTAAAAGAGATCATAATATCATGACATGGGATCAATCATAATAGTGAAATGTAATCCAAATAATCATAACATAAAACATGAAACATTGTGGAATACACACGTAATCATAGATAATCACTTCTTAGTATTCAAGATTCATTTCCAAGACTATCTTAGCGGACAAAGTCCATTTCTGAACAGAGTTCACTCTTCATTTCAGTCATATTTCACTCAACCGGATTGACCAGTCGTTCCAGCCATGTCTATCTCATGAGATATATATCTTTACCCAATGCATTGGAGGGAGATATAGGTCCCACCCATCTCATAATGAAACCATTCTTATTTGTGCCACAAAATCATAAATCATACATCATATCGTAACCCATGTAATAAAATGGGATTCTTAATCATCATGCAATAATAACACAATCCATATAAGATAAAAGGACATCATAAAAATAATTACATCATAACATAATCAAAACAATGTAAAAATAGGGATATAAAAATAACCATATATTATCATAGATGGAAAATAATTTTGATAAAACACTTGAACTCCATTCTTGAAGAAAATATCCATTCTACTTCGAAAACATTTTTCTTTATCAACATGTCATATAATTTTAAACTAAAAGAAGTTGATTAAAAATAAACTTGAAAACATGTAAAGTAAGATTCATGGAAATAATGTTCTAAAAATCCATTCATGTCATATACGTTAAAAAACATTCTTCTTGTTCTTTGGCCGGAAAAGTAAAAAAGTACCTCGTACGAAAAACGACAAAATATTCCTTTCATATCTTTTACTAAAAACTCACCAAAGGGTTAAATTAGATTTAAAAAATTGTAGTAGGATATAAATAATTATACATATTGATGAAACATGTATGTGGATGATAAATATCCCCCAGTAAATTCTGAAGTATAAACAATCTTGGATAAAAATTGAGATTGTGAGATTTTCCCTTACCTTAGGTCGGATTTGCTTCGTAAGTGTCTGAACCTCCTGTATAATGATTTAAATAAAGTCATTTACATATTTTAGAATCATAATTATTGTTATGATATCATATATGGTCATATTATTAGCTTCTTGTTAGTAGTAATTCATTGGTACTTGTTATTCGGGTGTTTATTACTTTTTGTTCTTATACGTGTTTTGTCGAATAAATTCTTATTCTTATTTTTAGGTTATAGATACATCATTTAAATAATAGTATTAGATTAATATTTATCATATTTATTCATTCAATTCATTTATATAATCATTATTCAAAGAATATCATGTTGAACGAGTCGCATCACATCGTGGAGGCGGTATTCCGTACGTATGCACGAGTGATGATATTGTTCCCATGATCGTGGAATTGTATTGGAGTGTATGTATACAATTTTAGAATCAATATCACTTTAAAATAATCATATATAGTTATTATCAACACCATTATACCCATCCAAGTATGGTGGTGGTGGAAAATAGATTACAACACGACGTGGAGACGGTATTCCATACATAAGCACGCGTGGTGATTTTGTTTTCCGTAGGATGGATAAATGGTGAAATAGGGTTGTTTCATACTTATAATAACATATCAGTATATGAGTTATTCTTATGTTATTACTTAAAAATGAGAAAAATAAAGATGAATAAGTGGAATAAGAAATAATGTTGAAAGAATCGGTAACAGACATTACCTCTTCTTTGAAGCGCCTCTTCTTAACCACCTCTTAGGGAACTAAAGATGGTATTTGAAGAAGCCCAAGACCTATAGGATGTTTCTATGGATGTGGAGAAGAGAAATTGGCATGGGTTGGCCGACATTGAAGTCTCGATGTGGTGTGAGGAAGAGAGGGAGGATGTGCCCTTTTATAAGGGAGGAGAGGGGCACCTTTGGAAAAACCAAAAATATTATTTTATTATAAAGTCATATTCGGTTTTTAATAGCTCCAAATTGATTTATTTAGAATCTAAGGTGGGTATGGGTCAATATCCTATCATCCAATAGAATTTATAAATGTTTAGGTTTCTATTTTAACCTTATCATTTAGATTTAACTTTAAGTTAAATAATTTTACTTTTACCGTGTCTTCTTGTTTTCGTACACTATAAGGTTAATAAACTTACTATAACAAGATAAACAAACCCCAATTTGTTTATTATTAATATATATAACCTTATATAAGTCATTTTGCCGAACCTTATATTTCTAGGAATAAAATAACAATTAATAATATAATATTTGTTTTAAAAACTAATTTATGTCATTTTTGACACTATTTGGTGATTGATTTTTGTGAAAATCATAATAGAATGATTAGCTACAAAAAAGTTAATTAAATCAATACTGACATGTTATAGTAACCTATAAAATTAGTGAATTCATAAAAAGTATCAGATGACATTTATTTGAGTATTTATAACATCAATTATGTTAATATTTCATTAATAAGATAATTACTGCATCATCATTGTGTCATAAATAAATTAAATTATTTAATGTCTAAAAATTATATATAAAATAAAATTATGTAGTAACACTTCTTATCTTTATAATAAATATTTATAGTCAAATTTAACTTATATATAACCATATATTAAAAATGTTTTAGTTATTAAACATTGATTTTGACTTTTTTAACTATTCTTTAAATAAAATAATATTAAATGTCCTAATCTAATCCACGTGGGCCTAAATGGTCATATTTAATTCATAATATTGTTTTAGGTCGAATTAAACTTATCCAATAGAATTTGGACATGTGTTAGGGTAATAATAATAATATCATTTTTACCTTTAATTACCCTATTTACTTTTAACCATGGTAAAAAAGTAAAACGTTACTATTCACAAAAAATTATTTTCATCTCATTGAACCACAATTTAGTCCTTGATATTAACCGTGTCTCTCAGATTTTCGAAATTCCACTCACAGAAGCGGTGAAATTATGTTTTATGTGAATTTGCAAATTCTCCTAGGAGGTGGGTAAAAGACTGTGAAAAGTTCTATAAAATTTTTATATATCTAAAATTATTATAAAATGACTCCAATAAATTACATTGAACTTATATATGTATTATGTATCAATTTTTACCTAAAATAAATTTAAATACAATAAATAATTATTTAAATAAAAAGTCGGTTTTTAAATAGTAACCTAGTGTTTTCACTATTCATCAAAAATAGAAAATGTTCAGAAAAATAACAAAATGTCACCCTAGGCTAATTTCGATATTTCGAATCCAAAAATGAAGTCCATTTTGAAAGATAAAATTTACAAAATATCAGAAAGTGGGTATTACTATTCATAACGGCTAGTTTTAAAAATATTTTAATAGCATATCATTGTTTAGTGAAACTCAGTATTGCGTACGACGCAAGCTATCGAGAAAGGTCGTGATTGCGTATAAAGCAAGACAAGATAGTGTTGTGTGTTGTGAAAGATTCCATTGATGATGTATATAATATAAAAACAAAACATTTCTCATAAAAATCTCCGGTGTTACAGGGTCGGCCTGGTTGGGTTGGGCTAAGGGCTGGCCCACCCAGACAGGGGTGGTCCATGACAACTCGGCCCACCGGTTGGTGCGACCCACATGGGGTTCATGCAGCTTTCCAAAGGAACGACTCAAAATAGATGGTCAGCTACTTGATTAGCTCTTCTAGGTGGCGCTGCCTCGTCACCCGTGGGACCAAAAAGGAGTAGGTCTCGGCCTTCTCCACGCCTTTGTAGCAGCGACCCGTTCTCAGTGGCGCATGATGGCATGCCGACTCCCACCTCCGTGGCTGGGCAAGCGGGCCGCCTATCTGTCTGCCATGGTGCCGACATCATTTGTGGCCAGCGAGCACTGGCATCCCACTTCGCCACTGGTGCCGCACCAACAGGCCTTCGACGAGTTACTGAGTATGTTCCGTTGGTCCATTATTCCTTCAAGAGGCGTCTACAGCCCTCATGGGATGCCACCATCATTGCAAGCCTCCCGGTTTGTTCTTCAAATCAAGTTGAAAAATCATCACATGAAGAACACATCAATAAACGAATCAGAAGAGGGTCTAGGATTTTTTCGGTTGGCCCACACCCTCCGTGCTAGTATTATATACAATGGGGATAATTCATTCATCATTAAAAGATTATATTGCTTCCACGATTTATAACATTTTTCATGAATAAGGCAAAGAAACATTTCACAAAAATTTAATGACAAAACCCCTACCTCATAGTATTTGGGGGACATCGCAGTGGGGGATGCAGAATCTATGTTTATCGAAGCCGTTGGAATTCATCATCGATTTCACCCAATGACGTCCAAGATTCTGTTCCTTGTTAGTGGAAGATGTCGCGTCACATTTCCAGAGGTTTTGTTGTTTGGTAATGCCGTCTCAAAACTCCACCAAGAGCCTAACATAAATAGACGGAGGTAGAGAGTTTAATGAAACAATGTATTAATGATGTTCATTAATTTTTTAATTAATCCACCTCCCTTCTCTCTCAGTAGAGTGGTTACAAAAACAAAGGTTCAAGACATTAAATTAATGGGCAAGTCCTCGGTCCTTCCACCACCTCTCAATAGTTACATAAAATAAATAAAATAACTTTGTCAATTTATTTTATTATTTTTTTGTGAAGTCCAAAATTTATCTTTTTCTCCCAACCTACTATGGTCGAAGTGAAGCTTCATATAAGAGAATCTCTTCCCTGTCGATTCAATGGTGCTCTCAAATTTCAATTCCTAGCACCGGTTCAAATGATAGAAAATGCCACCTGCACTTTTACTGAATATACCTTAAAAAAGTTTAGAAATTAATTATGGGCACACTAAGCCTCGAAATCATGCACTGTAAATTATTTCTAGACTCATAATAATCCAAAATAATTTTGAAAAAAATTACATAGGATTTTTGGGTCTTTATATATATAGAATAAGGAATATACATTAATTTTATTAATATTAAATTGTTAATGGTTTTTAAAGAAAAAAATAGTATTTTTATTTAATATTCAATTAAAAAATCTATTTTTATGAATTAATTAATCTTTTTAGTTAAATAATATTTTAATAAAATACTTTTACTATATTACATTTTAATAAATATAAATGATCATATAAGTTTTTTTGTGAATAAAAATGAAAATGTTATTAAGGTTTGAAATTTGTTTTTGTCAAAACCCATTAATTTTAAATAAATGTTAGTTTTTATTTTTACAATTAAAAATTCACATAATTATAATATTATTTATATAAAATGAATAAGAATTTTGTTTTTAGAATGTCAAAATTATCTAAAAGTGAATTTTTCATAATTTTTTGAGACAGTCAAATTTTTGTGTAAAAATTAAATGTCGTTTTAATATATAATGTGTTTTATGTAATCATAATGTCCCAATAGTGATGTAATAATATATTATAAAAGGTGTTTTTGGACAATATATACTTTACTTTTAAAATAATGTGATTTTAGTTTTTTTTGATTAACTTTATAATTCCTTATTGGACCCTCCAATGATTAGAAAATATTTTATCCTTTTAAAGTGTTTTCCTTCAGAGTGTGACTCACCTCCACATAACCAAGCCTAATATTTTAATAAATTAATCCATTGGTCTTATAAAATAATTTTCTCCACTCCCCTTTGGAGAAAACTACAGGAAAAACCATGGGATGGTTTGTGGTTTTGATTAGATTAATATGTAGTGTCCAAAACCGGAATAATAAAGAATTCCCCCTCCTTTCCTATATAGACCCACTCAATATCCCATTACAATTCCTAAAAAACCATTTTAGCTAGATAAAACTCTATCCTCCCTTATCGAGAATCCTCCAAAGGATCCCCAATATCCTAATAAGCCTCTCTCAAGCATCTCCCAAGACTTTGGGATCACACTTCCAAGTAAAGGATTTCATGCTTTATCATTTTTATCCAAATTTCATTTTGTTGTTAATCAATTTTATTTTCAATTAAAAATGTTGGGATATTTTTTGAACCTCCCATATACTATTCTCCTTGTGTTTTAATGATGACAAACCCCTTTATCTCTCATTAATTTCTCCCATGTACACCAGTTACAATGCCAAAATTCCGTTTGGGATTTCTCTCTTCTCATTTACATTCATGAAATTCTTTTATATTATGCATCAAAATTCCATTACATTTGTTAGGGTATTATGTTCCATGAACCCCTTTCTGTCCATTTCATGTATAAATAATTAAATACCCCTTTCACTCCCATCAACCCATTTTAGTATTTATATTTGACATTGTTATGCTATCAAAGTTATACCAAAATTTCCCATGCCAAAATCATCATGTAGGTGAATACCATAACTATTTATCTATCAAGGTTAATCACCTTTATGAGCATGTACCTATTTATGGAGGGTGTACATTTAAATATTCCACATCTCTTATTTGTGGAATAAATTATTATGTTTAATGAATCCATGTTGTATGATCCATGTGTCACAATTATGGATGATATGAAATGTTTATTAATGGTGCTCCATGATAAAGCTCCATTCCATTGGTTAAATATTAGTATCAAGATAATTCAAGTGCAATGAGGGTTTAATGATGCCAATTAAAGTGAAATGAGGGTTTAAACATGCTAATTCACATGAAATGAGGGTTTACTCATGATCCATTTTCAATGAGCCTTAGCTCATGCTAAAATCATGTTAAATGTTGTTGCCACATTTCCCTATTATGATAATAAAGCTATATCACTCCATTAATTTCATCTTACTTTTGTTATCCATTGATATGTATGTTGCCTAACATGTACTATATTTTTCATTTTATTACTTGTTTACTCTTTTAATGGTATTTACAGCTCACCATTTTCTTATTCATGTCCCGAGGTTATCCCATGCAATGCTAGGTACGAAGGAATATTGTGGTCATCTAAAAGAAGTTTTCAACAAAGATATTGGGTTTTATGTTCTACGTTGTTAGGTAATGTTACTAATTTTGAAAGACACTAGACCTCCCAATAATTAGAGTTTTCTTAATTTATATTTTAAGTAATAAATCATGTTTATGTGTGTAATAAAGAGCATAGTGGTTATATTATTTTTTAATTAATTTCTTTCAATTATGTGTTATGAGTTTTAAAAAATTGATTCCATATATTCAAACATATTGTCCATAATTATTAAATAGGTACATTTTATTTATTTTAAATTATGAATATAATATTTATTAGTAATATTATAATACCACATATAAGGGTAATTCACGTAATTAAGGGTGAACATAATATTATAGATATTATAAAATTAACCTAACACTTGTCCTAATTTCCTTGGATGTGTGTGTGTCATGAAAAACAATATTTATGATGATATTATATTCTTTGGATGCTAATTGGGCGAAATTATGAAATTTATAATATTATATTCAATATAAAGTCAATTTTTTCACACATTAGTATTTAACATGTGAAATATTTTTTATATGTAGTTATTTACGGGATATGTTAGTCTATTAATAGTATTTTAAAATATAAATTTTTTAACTTGATATTTTTTTAGTAATTATTAGAGAAATATAATTAAATTAAATTCAAGCACTATGATGATGTAGTAATTGATTAATTAAAAGAAATATCAAATAAATGATATTAAAAATAATAAAATAAATATAATTTGAGATGATTAATTTTATGAATTTTTCTATATTACATTTACATGTTATTGATTTTTAGAATTATTTTATTTAATTTATCTTGTTATTATATTTTTAATTAGTCGAGTAATGAATAGAGTCAAAATCGACATGATTGATATTTATAAAAAATAATAATTTATTAAATTATATAAAAATTGTACAAAATCCAAATTATTACAACTGATTGTGAAAAGTTACAAATCATCATCAATGACTCATTTTTTGGTAGTTTTTAATTTTATTGTTATTATATTAACCCTCGTGATTTAAATTACATGATATCAGTAAAATATTTTAAAAAGTTAAATAAGTGTTAGAAAAAGATAAGGAATAAATGATAGTCAAACATGTATAATTTTTATTATATGATGGTATATAAACCCAAAATCATAATATATTAGAAATTAATATATTTGGATCCAATTTTATTATTAAATTAATTTAAAAATAATTATATTTTTGAAGATCTCCAAGAGTTCCTTTCCCGTATCCCATAAAGGGAACCCATTATTCCCTATTCCTCAAACATAAAAACGCATTTTTTTAATAATTATATGCCTGAATCTCATCCTAAAATCCCTCACCAAATTATAGATCTCTTATTTTAGGTAGAACAATCACCTTATAGGTGTTAAGGTGTTAATAAAAAGAGATCATTTGAAGAAGAGGTATTGCTTTTTGTTAATCGTTTCTGTTTTATTTATTCATCCACATCCATATAATCACTTTCAACCATTATGAAATAATAAATCATGTTTCCTCAATATTAATTTATTTTATTATGTTAATATAATCACCTATATCCATATCCTTTTCAATCAAATGGGAAAATTAATTATTCATTCGTGTGTGTGTGTGAACTATCACCTCCACGAACCGATACAATTCATTTTTCATAATCGTCTCTCAATACTAGTTATAATGATGAAATTAATTTTTATATAACATATTCATGAAAAAATTATCATTGAAAAATTAATAATAAATAATTTATATTATTAACATTCAAAGAACATGAAAATAATAATGTCATTCGTGCGTATGGGCGAACTATCACCCCATTAAGAGATGTAATTCATTTTTCATCACCAAATCACATGGATGATATAAGTATGTATATTTTAATGATTAATATGATATTAATTATATTGGTATCCTTATAGAAAGATGGAATGATAGTTACATTCATTCCATAATGATCATTGAAAAATGAAAATGTTATTCATGTGTTCCTACGACCCACCACCTCCATGATTATAACGATGTCTATTTTTCTTATCCAAACACATTGGTTTAATTTAAATGAATATTTTATGTATAAAATTTATTATAATTACATGAATATTATTCTAGATATTATAGACAAATGAAAACTATGACTATTAACATCATACTAAAGTTATTTTTTTACTGATGTTCAGAATATTGTCAAAACATCTGACATGAACATAAATTATTAAGTAATAGTTATGAAATTGTATCAAGTGATATCAATTAAATAATGAAAAATATAAAGGATATCATGAAAGAAAATAATTAACAAATGTTTATTATTCAGGGAGATATATATTGTAGATGATGTGTCCGATTCAATGTAAAGTATTTCATCTCAATCTCCTTTCATTGATGAATTTATTGATGATATGAACCGTTATTATTTTATAATTAAAATATATATAGCTAAAGTTACATTAAATCTGAATATTTTGTCAAAACGTATGTTTTTAATGTTTTGGTAAATTTATTCTTTTATGATGATTATGATTTATATGTTCATAGTGGTATGAGACACCATGAATGTTTAAAGATTTATTAATCAAATCTTCTCCTCTATCAAAATATTATTAATATTTTTTTATATAAAGGAATTTTTATGTCTATTTATAATTTCATTCAAAGGATATCAAAATGGATTTTTTTTTAAAAATGATTGTTCTATTATTAAGGTATACAATGACAATGGCATTTCTTCCTCCATGAATATTGTTTAATTTACAGAATTCTTTGAAATATTATGTTATTTATTTAATAAGAAAATTCATTTTCATTCATGGGTATTCTATAATGTAATATGGTTTCACAAATAAAAATATCTTTTAGTGTTTAAAATGGGTCTGTAACAGCATGTAACAGCCCGAGATTTTATGAAAAATATTCTTTTTAATTTCATTAATGTCTTGTGTTATACGCTACACCAAAAAAAGCTTGCACAACATGCATCCATGACTTTCCTTGAATTACACGCAGTCGTGACCTTCCTCGATAGCGTGTGTAGTATGCAAAAAACGAGTTTCACTAAACAACGATATGCTATTAAAATATTATTAAAACTAGCAGTTATGAATAGTAATAACCACTTTCTTAAATTATAGTTAAAATGGACTTCATTTTTGGATTCAGAAGATCAAAATTAGCATAGGGAGAAATTTTGGTACTTTTCGGATAACTTTCATATTTTGATGAATAGTGAAATTTACTAAATTGTAATTAAAAAAAACTTTTTCAATTGAAATAATTAATAGTGATAAATTATTAATTTGAGTGGTTTTAAAATATATTTAGAATATATTTTTACAATTTAATACAATTTTGGTCATTGAATGTAATTTCACATTTAAACCAGACATAAACAAGTGTCAATCTTTTGATAGTTATTATCTCTTAAAAACACACTATTTGTTTTGACGATAGGATTTAATTTTTAAGTTAATTAATGAAACTGATATGTTTTGAATTTGGTAAAATAGACATCATTTTTGAATTCATAATATCAAATATAGCTTAGGCCTAATTTTTGGTATTTTTTTGGAAACTTTCATTTATTGATGAATAGTGAAACCACTAAGTGGTAGTTAAAAAAATGAATTTTTCATAAAACATAATTTTACCGATTCTGTGGGTGGAATTTCAAAAATCCAATAGACGCGGTTAATTTTAGTAAGTAAAATGTGGTTCAATGAGATGAATATAATTTTTGGTGAATAGTAACTTTTCACTTTTTACCACGGTTAAAACTAAATAGTGTAATTAAGGGTAAAAATGATATTATTATTACCCTAACACATGTACTAATTCTATTGGATAAGTGTAATTTGACCAAAAACAAACTTAGGAATAAAATATGACCATTTAGGCCCACTTGGATTTGATTAGGACGTTTATTATTAATTTATTTAAAGAAGGGTTAAAATAGTTAAAATCAAAGTTTAATAAGTAAATAATTTTTAATATAGGGTTATACATAAGATAAATTCGACTATAAATGATCATTAGAATTCTAAAAAGATTTCCTACATAATGGTATTTTATTTATAATTTTTAGACATTAAATAATTTAATTTATTTATGACACAAAGATGATGCAGTAATTATCTTATTAATGAAATATTTGAAAACTTGATGTTATAAATACCCAAATAAATGTAATTTCAGAATTTTTATGAAATCAACTAATTTTCTAGGTTAATATGACATGTTATTATTGGTTTAATTAACTTTTTTAGAACTAATCATTCTGTTATGATTTTCACAAAATCAATTACAAAATAGTGTCAAAATTGACATAAAATAGTTTTTAAAACAAATATTATATTATTAATTGTTATTTTATTCCTAAAAATCTAAGGTTCGGCCAAATGACTTAGATAAGGATATATATATTAATAATAAACAACTTGTAGTTCGTTTGTATTATTATTGTATGTTTATTAACCTTATAGTATAAGAACACAAGAAGACACGGTAAAAGTAAAATTATTTTACTTATTGTTAAATCTAAATGATAAGGTTAAAATAGGAACCTGAACTTGTCTGAATTCTATTGGATGAGAGGATTTCGACCCAACCCACCTTATCTTATAAATGAATCAATTTGGAGCTATTTAAAATCGAATTTTACTTTATAATAAAATAATATTTTTAGTTATTCCAAAGTGCCCCTCTCCTCCCTTATAAAAGGGAACCTCCTCCCTCTCTTCCTCACACAACTTTGAGCCTTCAAGCTCTGCCAACCCCTGACAAATTCTCTTCTATAATTCCCTAGAAACATCCTAGAGGTCCTGGTATTCTTCAAAGATGAATTTTAGTGTCCTAAGAGGAAGACTCAAAGAGGCGCTTCAAAGAAGAGGTAATGTCCGTTACCGATTCTTTCATCTTTATTTCATCTTCCACCTCTTCTTCTTAGGTTGTTTCATTATGATGTAATAGAATCAGTATATCTTTTATACTAGTATGTTATTATAATTATGAAAGAACCTTATTTCACCATCTATCCATCCTACGGAAAAGAAAATCACCGCGCGTGCGTACGTACGGAATACCATCTCCACGTTGTGGTGTAATCTATTTTCCACCACCACCTTACTTGGATGGGTATAAGGGTGTAAATAAAAACAATATATGATTATTGTAAGGTGATATTTATTTTTAAATAGTATACATACACTCCAATACAATTCCACGATCATGAGAACGATATCATCGCTCGTGCGTACGTACAGACTACCGTCTCCACGATGCGATGAGATTCATTCTCCACGTTAACAATTCATGAATGATTATAAATTATATATAATAAGTAATAATGAAATATATGACATAATAATGATTCTTTATTTATGTGTATATATTTGTATGTCATCTACTTAATTCCATTCAACTCAATAAGGAAAATAAAACAGCTTTCATGCGTACGTACGGTCTACTGTCTCCATGAACGGTGTATTTCTTTCCATTTACTGATCTATTATATATATATATATATTCTGAATATATATTATATATAAATCATGTTTTATATTCTTTAATTAAGTAATCATGATCTAAGTAATCATATGAATAATTACAAGTCAAAATACGGATGACAAATGAAATGATTTTACCCAAAACACTCTTTAACATGGAATTTACAAAAGAACGGGTAATATAGATCCATAAGTGAACCATATATGATATCATAACAATGAGTATGATTCTAGAATAAGTCAATGACATTATTTAAATCATTATACAGGAGGTTTAGACACATAGGAAGCAAATCAGACCTAAGGTAAGGGAAATATCACAATCTCATTTTTATCCGAGATTGTTTATAATTTGGTATTTACTGGGTTGTATTTTATCATCCACATCCATGTTTCCTAAATATGTAATATTTATATCCTTATACAATAGTTTATATCCAATTTCACCCATCGTTGAGTTTTTAGTAAATGATATGAAAGGAATCTTTTGTCGTTTTTCATTCGAGGTACTTTTTGACTTTTCCGACAAAAGTACGAGAAGAATGTTTTTTTATACGGCATGAATGGATTATTAAAACATTATTTCCAAGAAGCTTCCTTTACAAGTGTTCATGTTTATTTTTAATCATCGTCTTTTAGTTTAAAATTGTATGACATGTTAAGAAAGGAAAATGTTTTTGAAGTAGAAAGGATATTGTTCTCAAGAATGGAGTTCAAGTGTTTTATCAAAATTATTTTCCATCTAAGATAATATAGGGTTCTGTTTCTATCCCTATTATAACATTTACTTGATTATGTTGTGATGGAAATATTTTTATGAATTCATTTATCTTATATGAAGTGTTTTATGATGTCATGATGTTTAAGATTCCCATTTTTATTACATGGGTTATGAAATGATGTTTGATTTATGATTTTGTGGCACACATAAGAATGGTATCATTATGAGATTGGTGGGACATATATCTCCCTCCAATGCATTGGGTAAAGATTTTATATCTCATGAGATAGACATGGCTGGAACGGTAGGTTATACCAGTTCAGTGAAACAGGACTGAAACGAGGAGTGAACTCAGTTCAGAAATGGACTTTGTCCACTAAGATAGTCATGGCAATGAGTCTTGACTAATAAGAAATGATTCTCTATGATTATGTGTGTATGCCACAAAGTTTCATGTTTTATGTTATGAGTATTGGGATTACATTTCACTACTATGATTTATCCCATGTTATGAAATTATGATCTCTTTTGCAAGTTACGATTTCCAAAAGTTATGTTCTTATGAATATGATGTGATTGATATTTATTTTGTTTACCCTTACAGAGAATTTGAGCACACTCTTTTATGTTTTCTTTTCCCCAGGATATAAAGAAATGTTTTAGGTAAAAAAAGGAAGATCTTTATGGAAGATGTTAAAGATCTTTCACCACGATTAGAAGATTATATTCCAAGTTTCCAAAGACACTAAACTATTATGGTCCTTGTGTGTGTGTTTTTGTAATGTACTAAGTATTCTGCAAAAGTAATGTAATGTCCATGTACGTCAAGCTTCGAGTCTCTATATTTGGTATCAGAGGAAAGGATTAGTCAACCTTTGGAAACTAGGATGCGAAAACGTGTGTGAAATCCCTAAAGATATTTCTAAGGTATGTTTAGGGATGTCCCTAAGGATAAGTATACATGTAGGATATAGTCATAGAACTATGGTAACGATCATAGAATTTAACCTAAGATGTTAGATATTGAGGGTACTCCCCCATTACTATGTTGTTTTCCCTAGCATGATTTTTTCCTCTCACACTATTCTTTTTGGGTTTTAGATGATGGCTGGAACCTGAAAAAACCGTGTTGATCAATGCAATGGAAAATTCAATGTTTGTCCTCATGAACAAACAAATGTTATGGGAGATGGAGTGAAAAATATTATTGCTATACTTACACAAGTTATGAATCATTCTGGCCTTCCAAATGAGCAGAGAAGGGAACAGTATTCTATTGAGTCCTTCATGAGGAAACGTCCACCCTCTTTCAGTGGGTCTTCTGATTCACTTGTTGATGAACAATGGATCAGTACTATAGAAAAGATATTTTCAATTCTTCAATGTTCTGAACATGATAAAGTCATCTTAGAAGTATATCGTTTGGAAGGTGAAGCTGATCAATGGTGTAATCTTATCAAGAATATGAGGCCAAGAGATGAAATTGAGTCCATGGAATGGGACGAGTTCAAGAACTTATTTTTCAATAAGTACTTCCATTGTATTATTCAGACTGAGATGAGAGTTTCTTGAACTAAAGCAAAAGGATGATGAATATGTTGGTATATACGAAGCGAATTTTACAAGGCTTGCAAGGTATGCATCGGGATTTATCATCCAACCTGAAAGTAAAGTTGATCGATTCTTCAGTGGCATAAAACCAAATCTTCGAAGGGCATTAGCTATAAGAGACTTCAGTAGCTATGATGAAATTGTGCGTTGTGCTGTCAAGGTAGAAATGGAAGTTGGTGTTACTTATCCATCTCATAGTTTTGACAAGAAACGAAAGATGGAGTTCAAAGAGAAATCTCAGAAAAATGGTGAAATGAAGATGAATGTTTCCTTATGCTCAACGTGTGGTAATAAGCATGGTGGAGATTGTATTAAAGGGACTAGAAAATGTTTTATGTGTGGAAAAGAAGGTCATCGAGCAGCTAAGTGTCGAAGTAATAGAAAAAGGGTTTCTAATGATGTGAATAAAGAAAAGACTGCAGAGAACGCACCAACAACAGTTCAATGCTTCAAGTTCAATGAAATGGGGCATTATGATCATCAATGCACAAATCCCAGGGTTAATGAGAAACCAATTTAGGCTAGGGACAAAGAGAAGTCACATGCGATCACCATTGGCGATGTTGAATATGACAACGATGTGGTGGAATGATTAAGTGTTTATGTAATGGGATTCCAAAATAATGTTGTATATAGTATCGTGGAATATTGGAATATTTATGTATTGGTCTATTGTGGTTATCAATAATTTTATCGTACCAGTAACCATAGAAAGTGATTGAGATATTTTTGGAAAAAAAGATGATATGCGCATAATGAAGGGAAAACGAGAAAATGAAACATTTGATAGTATTTATGAGATCATGATTGATATAAGGACTAAGTGATATCATGGTTTGAGTATATATAATTTTGATGATTTTGGTATGTTGAATGTGTTAACTTATAACTGCATTCATGTTTTCACTATGGTTCAATTAATGGGTATTCATTCTTCAAGAGAATACATGATTAAGGTATTCACATGTTTGTAATTTGACTAACAAGATATATCTTATGATATATGGGGGATAAATGATGGCATTCACGTGATTTTTATGTCACATTACAAGTAATAATTTTCTTTATACTATGAGCATGGACCAAAGTATTTTAGATAACCCTAATGATTGGAATGGATTATGTTGGACATAAGTTAGTATTAAGGATAGAAGTTTTTTTCGATATTATTGATGGGATGTTATTCTAATATAGTTTTAGAAAAAGGACAACCTGTAGGATGGGCGACAACCCATCGCGTCGGACAAGGCTGTGGGAATCGAACCCACAACCGCAGTGCGACTGGCCTTTATTGCCTACCACTGGCCTACATGAAGTCCTTGTTTAGTAGAAACTAGTTTTATTATATTAATCAGTATGATATATAAAGTATAAGTCCATTTTAGGAACCATATATGATTAATCTCACTATAGATGGACTTATGTATTTTTTGATAACTTTTCTATCCTTTTGTTTGAGACAGATGGAATGACCCATCATTCTATCACATGATCTGCTAACACATCATGAATGACAAATTCTACATTATTTCTTTAAGAGTTAAAGTGGAAATTGTCCAAAGAACGACCAACGGTGAGACTATACCAAAATCATGAAAGTATTTCTTCAAATTCCAATTTCATCAACTTTAGGGAAATGATCTTGAAAACCAAAAATGTTGTCCAAGTGCTCTTATATCTGATGATTCGGATGGTACCTTAGATCATCACAAATTTATGGCTTTGTGATTGCTGGATTTTCCATAGCCATGTTCTCTACCACTCTCTATCAGAACATGATGGTTTGATTTCTCTTCCATATCAATATTTTTACCTATGTGGAAACCCAGTGATTAGTTTATTTGGGTAGCCGTTACGTTTCATACTTTAGTTTTTAAAGAAAAGTTTTGGTATTCATTTTTACGATGTGGGTTTCTATTAAAGAAACTTTCGAGTAGTAAACCATTTACAACCCCGAAAAATTTCGAGGGAGAAATTCATTTTAAGGGGGGTAGAATGTAACAGCCCGAGATTTTATGAAAAATATTATTTTTAATTTCATTAATGTCTTGTGTTATACGCTACACCAAATGGAGCTTTCACAACATGCATCCTTGACTTTACTTTCATTACACGCAATCACGACCTTCCTTGATAGCGTGTGTAGTACGCAATACCGAGTTTCACTAAACAATGATATGCTATTAAAATATTATTAAAACTAGCCGTTATGAATAGTAATAACCACTTTTTTAAATTTTAGTTATCAAAATGGACATTATTTTTGGATTCGGAATATCAAAATTAGCTTAGGGAGAAATTTTGTTACTTTTCGGATAACTTTCATATTTTGATGAATAGTGAAATTTACTAAATTGTAATTAAAAACAACTTTTTCAATAGAAATAATTAATAGTGATAAATTATTAATTTGAGTGGTTTTAAAATATATTTAGAATATATTTTTACAATTCAATACAATGTTGGTCATTGAATATAATTTCACATTAAAACCAGACATAAACAAGTGTCAATCTTTTGATAGTTATTATCTCTTAAAAACACGCTATTTGTTTTGACGACGAGATTTAATTTTTAAATTAATTAATTCAACTGATATGTTATGAATTTGGTAAAATAGACATCATTTTTTAATTCATAATATCAAATATAGCTTAGGCCGAATTTTTGGTATTTTTCTGGAAACTTTCATTTTTTGATGAATAGTGAAACCACTAAGTGGTAGTTATAAAAATGAATTTTTCATAAAACATAATTTTACCGCTTCTATGAGTGTAATTTAAAAAATTTGAGAGACACTGTTAATTTCAATAAGTAAAATGTGGTTCAATGAGATTAAATAATTTTTGGTGAATAGTACCTTTTCACTTTTTTACCACGGTTAAAAGTAAATATGGTAATTAAGGGTAAAAATGATATTATTATTACCCTACAACATGTTATAATTCTATTGTATAAGTTTAATTTGACAAAAAAAACCTTAGGAATAAAATATGACCATTTAGGCCCACTTGTATTTGATTAGGACGTTTATTATTAATTTATTTTAAGAAGGGTTAAAATAGTTAAAATCAATGATTAATAAGTAAATCATTTTTAATATAGGGTTATACATAAGATCAATTCAACTATAAATAGTCATTAGAATTATAAAAAGATTTCCTACATAATGGTATTTTATTTGTAATTTTTAGACATTAAATAATTTAATTTATTTATGACACAAAGATGATGCAGTAATTATCTTATTAATGAAATATTGACATAATTAATGTTATAAATACCCAAATAAATGTAATTTCAGACTTTTTATGAAATAAAATAATTTTATATGTTATAATGACATGTTATTATTGATTTAATTATCTTTTTTAGAACTAATCATTCTGTTATGATTTTCAAAAAAATCAATTACAAAATAGTGTCAAAATTGACATAAAATAGTTTTTAAAACAAATAATATATTATTAATTGTTATTTTATTCATAAAAATCTATGTTCGGCCAAATTACTTAGATAAGGTTATATATATTAATAATAAACAACTTGTGGTTCTTTTGGATTCTTATTGTATGTTTATTAACCTTATAGTATAAGAACACAAGAAGACACGGTAAAAGTAAAATTATTTTACTTAATGTTAAATCTAAATGATAAGGTTAAAATAGGAACTTAAACTTGTCTAAATTCTATTGGATGAGAGGATTTCGACCCATCCCCACCTTATCTTAGAAATGAATCAATTTGGATCTATTTAAAACCGAATTTGACATTATAATAAAATAATAGTTTTTTTTATTCCAATGGTGCCCCTCTCCTCCTTTATAAAAGGGAACCTCCTACCTCTCTTCCTCACACCACATTGAGCCTTCCAGCTCGTCCAACCCCTTCCAAATTCTCTTCTCTACTTCCCTAGAAACATCCTAGAGGTCCGGGTCTTCTTCAAAGAAGAATTTTAGTGCCCTAAGAGGAAGACTCAAAGAGGCGCTTCAAAGAAGATTTAATGTCTGTTACCGATTCTTTCATCTTTATTTCTTCTTCCACTTCTTGTTCTTAGGTTGTTTAATTATGAAGTAATAACATCAGTATCACTTATATACTGATATGTTATTATAATTATTAAACAAACTTATTTCACCATCTATCCATCCAACGGAAAACAAAATCACCGCGCGTGCGTACGTACAGAATACCGTCTCCACGCCGTGGTGTAATCTATTTTCCACCACCACCTTACTTGGATGGGTATAATGGTGTACATAATAACTATATATGATTATTCTAAATTGATATTGATTTTTAAATAGTATAAATACAATCCAATACAATTCCACGATCATGAGAACGATATCATCGCTCGTGCGTACGTACGGACTACCGTCTCCACGACGCGAGGAGATTCATTCTCCACGTTAACAATTCATGAATGATTATAAAGTATATATAATAAGTAATAATGAAATATATGACATAATAATGATTCTGGATTTATGTGTATATATATGTATGTCATCTACTTAATTCCATTCAACTCAATAAGGAAAAGAAAACAACGTTCAGGCGTATGTACGGTCTACCGTCTCCATGAATGGTGTATTTCTTTCCATTTACTGATCTATTATATATATATATATATATATTCTGAATATATATTATATTATAATCATGTTTTATATTCTGTAATTAAGTAATCATGATATAAGTAATCATATGAATAATCACAAGTCAAAACATGGACGACAAATGAAACGATTTTACCCAAAACGATCTTTAACATGGAATTTACAAAAGAACTGGTAATATAAATCCATAAGTGAACCATATATGATATCATAACAATGAGTATGATTCTGGAATAAGTCAATGACATTATTTAAATCATTATACCGGAGGTTCGGACACATACGAAGCAAATCGGACCTAAGGTAAGGGAAATATCACAATCTCATTTTTATCCAAGATTGATTATAATTTGGTATTTTCTGGGGCGTATTTTATCATCCACATCCATGTTTCCTCAATATGTAATATTTATATCCTTATACAATAGTTTATATCCAATTATACCCTTAGTTGAGTTTTTAGTAAATGATATGAAAGGAATATTTTGTCGTTTTTTATACGAGGTACTTTTTGACTTTTCCGACAAAAGTACGAGAAGAATGTTGTTTTTATACGACAAGAATGGATTTTAAAAGATTATTTCCAAGAATCTTCCTTTACAATTTTTCAAGTTTATTTTTAATCATCATCTATTAGTTTAAAATTGTATGACATGTTATGAATGGAAAATGTTGTTGAAGTAGAAAGGATATTTTTTTTTCAGAATGGAGTTCAAGTGTTTTATCAAAATTATTTTCCATCTAAGATAATATAGGGTTCTATTTCGATCCATATTATTATATTTACTTGATTATGTTGTGATGGTAATATTTTTATGAATTTATTTATCTTATATGAACTGTTTTATGATGTCATGATGTTTAAGATTCCCATTTTTATTACATGGGTTATGCAATGATGTATGATTTATGATTTTGTGGCACACATAAGAATGGTATCATTATGAGATGGGTGGGACCTATATCTCCCTCCAATGAATTGGGTAAAGATTTTATATCTCATGAGACAGACATGGCTGGAATGGTAGGTTATACAGGTTCAGTGAAACAGGACTGAAACGAGGAGTGAACTCGGTTCATAAATGGACTTTATCCACTAAGATAGTCTTGGCAATGAGTCTTGGCTAATAAGAAATGATTCTCTATGATTATGTGTGTATTTCACAATGTTTCATGTTTTATGTTATGAGTATTGGGATTACATTTCACTACTATGATTTATCCCATGTTATGAAATTATGAACTCTTTTGCAGGTTAAGATTTCCAAAAGTTATGTTCTTATGAATATGATGTGATTGATATTTCTTTTGTTTACCCTTACTGAGTATTTGAGGTCACCCTTTTATGTTTTCTTCTCCCCAGGATATGAAGAATGGTTTTAGGTAAAAAAAGGAAGATCTTTATGGGATATGGTGAAGATCTTTCACCACGATTAGAAGATTATATTCCGAGTTTCCAAAGACACTAAACTATTACAGTCCTTGTGTGTGTGTTTTTGTAATGTACTAAGTATTACACAAAAGTAATGTAATGTCCATGTACGTCAAGCTTAGCCTCACTACACAAAAAATGGTATTTTGTTTTCTAAAAGTATTTTCTCACGGGTTTAAAAGAGTTTTCATGGTTTTTATTATTTATTTGGTCCTTGTAAATTATATATGAATGGTTTGCCCCAGTTATAGCTCAAGGGTGATCCCAATATATCTCATACAAATGGTTGATCCCCATTATAGATCATTAATGATGAGTGATCATTATATATTTTATATGAAGGGTGAGCCTGATTATTGATCTCCAATTCACATGTTACTCTATAGGTGGAAGTAGACCATTTGATTATTCCATTTGTAAGGGTGAATTTAATAATGATATGGTTAATTTTTCCCAAGAAACCTTTTTATTTTTTATATTATTTATAATGATTTATATGGTAATGATATCCCAAACAACCTATGTGATGTTTCTATTCATTCTTATCAGTTTTTATGATAATGTTTTTATTGGTTTTCATGTTTACACAGACTAATTTTTTTATATAGGTTTATTATGGAGATTTTTCTGTTCATACGAAGTTTTTAAATTTTTTAATGGTCCTATTATTTTTAAAGATAAATAAGATGTCATGATGAAATTATTAAAGATATTTCTTGATAATAAATCTTTTTTAATTTTTACTGGATTTCCATTAATGGAAAAAATGGATATAAAGTTTATGTGTACACATGTAATCTATTTGTTCTCTATGTAATACATTCTACTAATTATTAAAAATATTAGACCTAATTGATATTTGAGAAATGAATGTGATTTATATTTTTAATATAACTATAAGATGTAATGTCTAAGGCTATGTCCTTACATTATGAGCCTCTTATAATATCTCTTTCATCAAATACATATCGAATACATAAAATTTTAATCGAACATATCATTTCATCATAAAAAAGGTTAATCTATGGAACCCTTCTAACCATATTCTATATCTCTACATATTAATTATGTGACTCTTTAATCATTACTATTATAGATGGTTGACTACTCATTTGAAAAAGATAATATTTATCCCCTTTCTTAAAATATTCAAGATGAATCATTTTATAATACTTAAATATTGGATATTTTTTGATACTCATCATAGATAATCATGAATCGAATCTTTTGATTAAATTCATAGAAAACCATGTTCAATTTTCTTTGGGTGCTAATGTATTGACTATTCAAAATATTCAATCATCTCTGACCATCTTTTCTCAGGCATGTTTAACTTTTTAATTATGAATGTATATATTAAAATATTATGACTGTTATATATATAGCACCTTTATATATAATGATAATACATCCAAATAATTAATTTAAATTATATTATAACTAACCCCAAATCATTACTTGGGTAAATTTTCTCCTGAACCATAAATTTTCATGAGGCATAAGATAACACTATATAAATTTTAAATCCCATGGTTATCTCAATGATAAATCGTATGTTCCAAAAATATACTTAATATTTGTCTATCACATCATTTAAAAATAACAATCTCAAACTAACCAAGAAATCATTTATGTCATTTGTAGACATTTCACCCTTATATCCCATCAGTTGTGGGATGAAGCCCTACCGCCTTAATAGATGTGATATGATTTATTTTTTTACTCAAACTATCGTAATATAAATAATTTAATATCCACAAAAATATGATGAATATAAATAAAATTACCTTTAATCATTGAGTATCAAATAAACCATTAGGATTATGAATAACTTTAAACTTATAAAAATGTTATTCTTATTAGATACTACTTCATGTTGAAAATAAGGGTTACATATACCATATCCTAATAATAATTCTCCTAAAATATCATTAATCACCATAAAATCCCATCATCTGAAACATCAAAAGTGTTATTTATTAATTTGAATGTACAGTCAACCATGAATTGATAAACCCATCACAGTGTTCATAACTCTAATGTTAGTCTTACATGAAGACATATATGATACATAAATCAAAACAATCCTTATATCTTTTCATGATTATTATAACTAAAATACCCCCAGTAGAAATAATTCTAAAAAATTAATGAATGCAAAAAAATAAAAACTCTAAAACTATCAATTCAATGACTGGAATAAAATATGTCTTCTCATGGTATAGGGGTAAACCTAAGGTTTGGGAACTTACTAGGATATTTACCAAGTTACCTACATATATGTAATTTATTTACATGGAAACTCATTGTTCTATGACCTTCATTTACACAAAAAACATTTCCCCATCCATTTGATATATTATTCTAGGTACTTATTCTAACATCTTTACTTCTAGAAAGCTGAATCTTCATTCCACTATATCCTTTACCCCATGAAGCTTTGTAAAACTCTATCTTCCTTTTCATTTACAAATTATAAATCTCATGTTATTTTATGTTGTTAATAATATTTCATGATATCTGATTTCCCATATCACAATATATCTCACTCTAGTCATTATCTAATTTGGTTTCTTATAATCACTAAATTATCCACCACATTATGTGGTAACAAGATTACTCTGAGTTCGAGGCATAAAAAAACAAAAAATCAAAGTGCACGCAATAATAATCATAGTGGAAAGGATATAATCTGGAAAAATAATTTATAGATTGTCTAAATCATGACACATTATTTTAAATCTATGAATTCTTAGGTATATCCTTGATAATTCATCATCATTATTAAAGTCATTAATGATGGTTTATAAAGATTTCATGCATTTCTTATGAATATTCCTTGGGAGTGTCAAACAATTTGTGCAGTAAGGCATGCTGTGATGTACTAGGTGATGATAAATTCAATCAAAATGAACCATTTTTGGAGTTATTACCCCCAGTACAACTATTCTAGATCCACAGCAACTTCTACGATAAAAAAATGTAATTTCTTAGAAACCTCCATCTCTAGCCTACCCCAAAAACAGGCACATGTTCTTATACATAAACTTATCCATAGAATTATCTTTATAGATATCCTTGGGGATTTTTATGAGGTTTTCTCATCATAGTGTCCAAATTTTAACTAAAACTGGCACTGATACAAACTGTAAAGAGACAATGTCCTCATACATAAACATTACATATTATTTGATGAGTATTCATTCCATAACATAATAATCCAAGGTAGAATCTTCCAGGTTTACTTCCTTTAGAAACATAAAAACAAGAAAAAATTGTCCATAATTGTGTTATGTCATCCCGCACTAGGTTCTTCATATCTGTCAGCTTATATATATATCATGAATAATAGAATTCTTCATAACTAGTAGAAATGAAACATAATAAAGGGTGATCATAGATTCTCAATTAGGGTAAACAAGGGAGATTTCAACACACCATTAACATGAGGGTATGAGAACATGATAATAAATTTCGAAAACCATAACATGCATATATTGTAACATCCCAGGTAAATAAAGAATAAAGAATTTTCATATTTATTAATATTTACGAATTAAATATTAATTTTAATTAAAAGGGGTTTCTACGTTCGATAGCGTACTCGGTACGCAACGATGAGTTTCTTTGAAAACTGAGGTTGCACACAAGTAATAAAATAATATTATTTTAAATGTTAGTTAACGTGTAGCCGTTGTACTGGCGGGAATGGATAGAAATAACTAAAATATAATTATATATGTTTTTAAATGTTTTTACATTTACCCAATAAAAGATAAAGGCTTAAAATATGGAAAGAGTTCAATTTTATGCATTTATACCCTAATTTTCACGAAAGGTCCACTTATCACCTTTTGACGGAGAACCACCATTAAATATAGTTTTGATCGATCTTATAAATTCTATTGGACCAAATATAACCGTTCTTTAGAATCGGGACATCAAAATTTACTTTGTGTATGTTTTTGGTACCTTTCTGATAAAGTTCATTTTTTAATGAATAGTGTAAAATGGTGTATTTTAATTCAAAACCTCTTTTTAATATAATTTATTTATATGATTAGATTATCTTTTGAATTGGTTTTAAATTGAAATTAGAAAATATTTTTACCATTAAATCCAATAGTGGTCGTTGGAATTAATTTCACTTTGAAATCGGACTTAAACTAGTGTCAATCTTTTGATACTTATTGTTTCATAAAAACACGCTATTTGCTCTGACAGTGGGAATTAATTATTAAATTAATTAATGCGACTTATATGTTTTGAATTTTGTAAAATAGACTTCATTTTTGAATTCGTAATATCAAATATAGCTTAGGGTGAATTTTTGGTAATTTTCTGAAAAACTTCAATTTTTGATGAATAGTGATACCACTAAGTGGTACTTATAAAAACCGATTTTCCATTTAAATGAAATTTTGCCATCATTGGGTTTTGATTTTAAAAAATCCGACATACATGGTTGACATTAAGAAGTAAAATTTGGTTCAATGAGATTAAAATAATTTTTTGGTGAATAGTAACTTATTAAGTTTTTAATCACGATTAGTGGTAATTAGTGTAGTTTAAGGTATAAATAATGCTTTAATAATATTAAATGACCTAGACACATGTCCCAACCTTATTGGTTGTGTCATGGCCGACCACGAAAAGCCATGGGTCAACTTGGGGACCCCATGGAGACACATTGGTTGGGAAATGACATAAATAACTTTTTATTTAATGTAAAAGTAAAAATGACACAAACATAATATGTTTTACAAAAACAATTTTTACATGGGGTTATAAAGATCAGATTTTTGATTATAAATAATAATTGGAAAGATAAAAAGATTTCCTACATCATAGTATTTTTTTATAATTTTTATACTTTAAAAAAATTAATGTATTTATGACATCATGATGATGCAACGATGACCTCATTATTTAACGATTTAAATAAAATGGAAAGATAATGTAAAATCTATGAACTAAACATTTCCAAAACATATTGGATGGGTGGATTTCGAACCCTTATCAACTTATACACGAATTATTTCAATGTGGGACCTTTTAAAACCGAAACACATTTTCAAATAAAGTAATACTTCTTTACTTTCCAAATGTGCCCCTCCTCTCCTCTTATAAAAGGCCCCCACCTATACCACCTTACACACACTCCTCAAGCCTTTGGCTCGGAAAAAACCTGCCCATTTACTCTCTCCACATCCCTATCCTCATCCTAGAGGATTCCCTTTGGGCATAATCCTTTCAAAGGAAGCCTTTAGGCTCAAATCAAAAGGAGTTACACTTTTAAAGGTAATTCATTCTCTCTTGTTCATTTGTTTTATTTTGATTCTCCAACCCTCTAAACTCTTTTTATTTACTTATTTTGTAACAACACCAATATATTAAATATACTAGGATGTTTTTATAATATTTATTCGAGCTACACTGTCACACAACTACATCAAATGGTTAAAGAACATACAGTTTCCGTGGATGGAAAAATTCTGCCTCCCGAAACGATGATTGTTCAATAATCATTTAACACCTTCAAAGGTGGACATTATGATGTCACTATTTTTATATATGATATATAATATGTTTAGTTTTTCTTTAAGCTTTTGTATTTTTCATTTTGGGCATACCTTTATGGTTTCCATTATGGGTAAACACGATATCTTCATTTAAGGAAGTGCAGACTACCGCCCCCTCAAAGTGATGTGATTCGTTAATGCCATATGTGGGACATGTAAAGGATGGATTTAAAGTTATTATATATGATGTTATACTGGAATTATAATATACCTCTATATCATTATTATTTCATTCCATTAAAGTATGAGATAGAAATGAAAGTAGCATTCATGCGTACGTACGGCTTACCGTCTCAATGAACGGTGCATTTCATTTCTTATCCCCAAATGTAATGTAATATTAAAAGAACATGTATATAATGGATATATATAATTAATTATATATCTAAATGATGAATATAATTCTGGAATTAAAATATACATACCTCTCATTTAGTTTTAATTCAATTAATATGACAAAGAAATGAAAGTAGCGTTCATGCGTACGTACGGCTTACCGTCTCCATGAACGGTGCATTTCATTTCTTACCTCTAAATGATTATGAAATATTATAAATACATGTATATGCTGGATATATATGATACATATTATATCCAAATCGGGAATTTCATTCTGGATATAAATAACCTTTGACCACATGAACAACATGTAATTGTAAGAAGTCCACTTTCGACTTAAGAACCAAATATTGACAAAAAAACATTATTAACTTAAATGGTTACATAATGTTTATAACATGGCAATAAGTGATATAAAAGGAATAATGAACTTTAAAAAGGTTCTTAATCAAGTATAAATTAACTCAAGTTTATTATTCAGGACGTTAAAGAAAGATCGAGTCAAGTCGGACCCGAGGTAAGGGACTTCGTCTCAATCTCCTTTCATTGAGGCATATTTCGTTTTATACACAACTTTCTTTAATACGGTGTATAAAACCCTTTGAAATTTACTTTTATACAAAAAGAATCTTTTTCTATGAAGCATTTTACAAAATGACAAAATGGAATGTTTCTATTAACGTACGCGGCGACAACGACCTTTTCCGCCGCCACGAGTATTATTTGGTCTTTGGATTTCTCAACAAGCCGTAATGTTTTTAGAATAAAATAAATACCATATACTCTTTTATGTATTTTGGTATTGAAAATGGTTTTGAAAAAGGATTCTATTATGTCAATATATTTATGATATATTGTGATTGAAATGTGGAAATGTTATCATTCCTTTATATTGGTTTTATGTTTTATAATTTTATATTGGTACATGGACATTTTAACGGGTGGTTACGTTATAAACCATATGATGGGTGGTGCCGTGAATACCAGGATGGGTGGTTACGTTATAACCTCCAATGCATTGGGTATGGAAGTCGGTCGTATGGCTATTCCATTAAGTATGTATGGAAATTGGCCGTATGGCTATTCCATTAAGTGATATGTGTGGAAGTCGACCGTATGGTTATTCCACATAAGTATGTTTATGTCCCAAGTTACCTTTATATATGTTATGTGTTATTTTTATGGGTTTTATGGTAATCCTTTGGTTACAAAAAGGTAAGTAATGATACTTTATTCAGTAAAGAGTTTTTACTACTTCATGAAGGTGAAGGTATTACTTTGATAGAGTATATATGGTTTACTTGATGTTTGAAAAACTAACAGTTTTCATTCTTTCTGTATCCCTTACTGAACTTTTTATGCTCACCCCAATTTTTTTTGAAATGTTTTCATAGGACTTAATGTGGAATCAGTTCAAGGATGGGATCAAGGGAATGTAATCCTATATAAAACATAGAACTAGACACGTTTCTTTTTAAGAGTTTTTTTTATTATGGAAACTTAGTAGAAGTGACTACATTGTAATCTTTTGAGATGTAATATTTATGTTATAATTCTCTAAAACTCTAAACCTGAAAAGATCCTCAACGTGAATTATTCATTTAATTCAATATTAAGTAAGGTTTAAGGTCGGGGCCTTATAGTTGGTATTAGAGGTCGGTATAGACAACTTTAGGGGTTAGAAAAGTGTTAAATTATAATATGATTGAAATGATATAGCATTTACGGATTACCATGTTGCTTTGCCTAAGATATTTCTGTGTTCAGAATGGTTTTCCGCAGATGAAACAAAGTAGCTATGTTGGGACAACATCAGGAGGAAGATAACCTTCCAAATCAGCAACCTGAGATGGTCGGAATCGGAACTAAACAGTTTGTTGCAGTGATGGAACAGTTGACTCAGGCTATAAATGGTGGTGGTATCCATGCACGAGATCAGCCAGATCAACCGCAGAGGAACATGTCAGCGGTGGAACATTTCATGAGGCAACATCCCCCATCATTCAGAGGATCATCTGACCCTGTGCAAGCTAAAGGGTGGATTAAAGCACTGGAGAAGATTTTTGATGTCATGGGGTGTTCAGAACATCAAAAGTTTAGTCTTGCTGTTTACCATTTTGAAGGTGAAGCTGATCAGTGGTGGTCGATGGTGAAAAATATAAGGGATAGTGATGAGATTGAGGATCTTCACTGGGACGAATTCAAAGGTATGTTTCCTGAGAAATATTTTCCTAGGGTGGTTCGTCTTATGATGGAAAAACAGTTCCTAGAATTGAGGCAGGAGGCTGATTCAGTGGCTGCTTATGAAGAAAAGTTCACTCGATTGGCAAGGTATGCTCCAAACTTCATACGAGATCTTGATAGTAAAATAAATCGTTTTTACTCAGGGTTAAAGCCAAAGTATCGAAGGGCTTTAGCTTCTCGTGAGTTCAAAAGTTATGAAAAACTTGTTCGTTGTGCGGAGAAGGTGGAAATGGAATTTGCCAATGATCAGGTGTTCTATGACAAACAACAGAATAAGAGGTCTAGTTGGCAGGCAAAGGGGGAGAATTCATCAAAGAAGCAAGGAGGTAAGAAAACTAAATATCCATCTGTGAGAAGTATGGTAAAATGCATCCTGGAGAATGTTTATCCATGTCTGGTAAGTGCTTTCGGTGTGGTAAATCGGGTCATATTGCTCGTAACTGTAAGAACGATGATCAAGCAGGAAATGAAAAGCCAACGGTAAGATGTTTTAAGTGTAATGAAATGGGTTATTATGCAAACGAGTGTCCAACGAAGAACTCAACTGGGGGAATGCAGCCAGACTACAAGCAGAAAGGGGTGGTAAAATCCTTTGCAACAACTTCAGCAGATGTTGGGCCATCGAATGAAGTGGTATCAGCTCCAGGGAGCTCCGTATTTTTCGAATATTGACTTGAGGTCGGGGTACGATCAGTTGAAAGTAAAAGAAGCAGACGTTCCGAAGACTGCATTCCATACTAGATATGGCCATTATGAATTTGTAGTTATGCCTTTTGGGTTAACCAATGCACCTGCTGTATTCAAGGACCTTATGAATAAAATTTTCCATGAGTTCGTGGATAAGTGTGTGTTTGTGTTTTGAGGTTTGGGAAGAGGTTATGTGTGCCTTGTGATTCACAGTTGAAGAATGAGTTGTTATGTGAGGCTCATAGTTCCCCGTTTTCAGTTCATCCTGGCAGTACTAAGATGTACAGAGATCTGCGGGAGTATTACTGGTGGGATGGAATGAAAAGAGACATTGCTGATTTTACTGTGAAGAGTTTGGCATGTCAATAGGTTAAAGCAGAGCGGCAGTTACCGAAATGGATGCTTCAGCCTTTACCAGTGCTAGAGTGGAAATGGGAGAATATATCCATGGACTTTGTTGTTGGATTACCGAAGACATCTCGAGGTAATAATGCAATCTGGGTTATTGTTGATCGCTTGACTAAATCTGCTCTTTTCCTTGCTATACGAGATAATTTCTCTCTTGATCAACTTTCCCGTTTGTATCTTAAAGAGATAGTCAGGTTACATGGAGTTTCTCTCTCCATTGTATCGGATCGTGATCCCAGGTTTGCTTCTAACTTTTTGAAAGGCCTTCAGAAGTCGTTGGGTACTGAATTAAATTTTAATACAGCTTTTCATCCTCAATCAGATGGGCAGTCAGAACGAACAATTCAGACCTTGGAGGATATGCTATGAGCTTGTTCGATGGATTATCAGGGAAGTTGGGACCAACATCATTCTTTGGTTGAGTTTTCTTATAATAACAATTTTCATTTCAGTATACATATGGAACCATTTGAGGCATTATATGGGAAGTGGTGTCGAACTCCAGCATTTTGGGATGAAGTGGGTGAAAGGAAGCTGATGGGACCAGAATTGGTAGAAGAGATGGAAAAAAAAGTTCAGTTGATTCAGAAGCACATGAGAACAGCTCAAAGCAGGCAAAAGAGTTATGCGGATAACCAGAGGAAGGATATATCTTTCGAGGTAGGTGATCATGTTTTTCTCAAGGTTTCTCCTTGGAAAAGTGTGATGAGATTTGGTAAGAAAGGAAAGCAGAGTCCAAGGTTTATTGGACCATATGAAATTCTGGAGAGAGTTGGATCAGTTGCATACCGGGTGGATTTACCTCCGAGTTTATCTCAGGTACACAATGTTTTTCATGTTTCAATGTTGAGGAAGTATATGCCAGATCCATCTCATGTTTTGAGTCCAGAGGTAGTTCAGCTGGAGGAGAACCTATCTTATGAAGAACAACCAGTCCAAATTCATGACCACAGGGAGCAGGTGTTATGGAATAAAGTGATTCATCAGGTAAAGGTTTTGTGGAAAAACCATGTCATTGAAGAGGAAACGTGGGAATCTGAAAATCCTATGAGGGATAAATACCCCCCCACTTATTTTGATAAGTGAATAAAATTGCGAGGATGCAATTCCCAAAAGGGGGGAAGGATGTAACATCCCAGGTAAATAAAGAATAAAGAATTTTCATATTTATTAATATTTACGAATTAAATATTAATTTTAATTAAAAGGGGTTTCTACATTCGATAGCATACTCGGTACGCAACGATGAGTTTTTTTGAAAACATACATTGCACACAAGTAATAAAATAATATTATTTTAAATGTTAGCTAACGAGTAGCCGTTGTACTAACGGGAATGGATAGAAATAACTAAAATATGATTATATATGTTTTTAAATGTTTTTACATTTACCCAATAAAAGATAAAGTCTTAAAATACTGAAAGAGTTCAATTTTAGGCATTTATACCCGAATTTTAACGAAAGGTCCACTTATCACCTTTTGACGGAGAACCGTCATTAAATATAGTTTTGATCGATCTTATAAATTCTATTAGACCAAATATAACTCTTCTTTAGAATCAGGACATCAAAATTTACTTTGTGTAAATTTTTGGTACCTTTCTGATAAAGTTCATTTTTTTAATGAATAGTTTAAAATGTTGTATTTTAATTCAAAACCGCTTTTTAATCTAATTTATTTATATGATTAGATTATCTATTGAATTGGTTTTAAAGTGAAATTAGAAAATATTTTTACCATTAAATCCAATAGTGGTCGTTGGAATTAATTTCACTTTGAAATCGAACTTAAACTAGTGTCAATCTTTTGATACTTATTGTTTCATAAAAACACGCTATTTGCTCTGACAGCGGGAATTAATTATTAAATTTATTAATGCGACTTATATGTTTTGAATTTTGTAAAATAGACTTCATTTTTGTATTCGTAATATCAAATATAGCTTAGGGTGATTTTTTGGTAATTTTCTGAAAAACTTCAATTTTTGATGAATAGTGAAACCACTAAGTGGTACTAATAAAACCTGATTCTCCGTTTAAATGAACTTTTTCCATCATTGTGTTTTGATTTTCAAAAATCCAACATACATGGTTGTTATTAAGAAGTAAAATGTGGTTCAATGAGATTAAAATAATTTTTTTGTGAATAGTAACTTATTAATTTTTTAATCGTGATTAGTGGTAATTAGTGTAGTTTAAGGTATAAATAATGATTTAATAATATGAAATGACCTAGAAACATGTCCCAAATTTATTGGTTGTGTCTTGGCCGACCACGACAAGCCATGGGTCAACTTGAGGACCCCATGGAGACACTTTGGTTGGGAAATGACATAAATAACTTTTTATTTAATGTAAAAGTAAAAATGACACAAACATAATATGTTTTACGAAAACAATATTTACATGGGGTTATAAAGATCAGAGTTTTGATTATAAATAGTCATTGGAAAGCTAAAAATATTTCTTACATCATAGTATTTTTTTTATAATTTTTAGACTTTAAAAAAATTAATTTATTTATGACATCATGATGATGCAGCAATGACCTCATTATTTAACGATTTAAATAAAATGGAAAGATAATGTAACATCTATGAACTACACATGTCCAAAACTTATTGGATGGGTGGATTTAGAACCCTTATCACCTTATCCACGAATTATATAAATGTGGGACCTTTTAAAACCGAAACACATTTTCAAATAATGTAATATTTCTTTACTTTCCAAAAGTGCCCCTCCTCTCCTCTCATAAAAGGCCCCCACCTCTACCACCTTACAGACACTCCTCCAGCCTTTGGCTCGGCCAACCCCTACCTGTTTACTCTCTCCAAAACCCTATACTCATCCTAGAGGATTCCCTTTGGGCAGAATCCTTTCAAAGGATGCCTTTAGGCTCAAATCAAAAGGAGTTACACTTTTAAAGGTAATTCATTCTCTCTTGTTAATTTGTTTTATTTTGCTTCTCCAACCCTCTAAACTCTTTTTATTTACATCTTTTGTAACAACAACAGTATCTTAAATATACTAGGATGTTGATATAAGATTTATTTGAGCTACACTCTCACACAACTACATCAAATGGTTAAAGAACATACGGTTTCCGTGGATGGCAAAATTCTGCCTCCCGAAACGATGATTGTTCAATACTCATTTAACACCTTAAAAGGTGGCCATTATGATGTCACTATTTTTATATATGATATATAATATTTTTATATTTTCTTTAAGCTTCTGTATTTTTCATTTTGGGTATACCTTTATGGTTTCCATTATGGGTAAACACGATATCTTCATTTAAGGAAGTGCGGACTACCTCCCCCACAAAGTGATGTGATTCGTTAATGCCATATGTGGGACGTGTAAAGGATGGATTTAAAGTTATTATATATGATTTTATACTGAAATTATAATATACCTCTATATCATTATTATTTATTTCCATTAAAGTATGAGATAGAAATGAAAGTAGCGTTCATGCGTACGTACAGATTACCGTCTCCATGAACGGTGCATTTCATTTCTTATCCCCAAATGTAATGTACTATTAAAAGTACATGTATATAATGGATATATATAATTAATGATATATCTAAATGATGAATATAATTCTTGAATTAAAATATACATACCTCTCATTTAGTTTTAATTACATTAATATGACAAAGAAATGAAAGTAGCGTTCATGCGTACGTACGGCTTACCGTCTCCATGAATGGTGCATTTCATTTCTTACTTATAAATGATTATGTAATATTATAAATACATGTATATGCTGGATATATATGATACATATTATATAAAAATTGGGAATTTCATTCTGGATATAAAGAACCTTTGACCACACGAACAACATGTAATTGTAAGAAGTACACTTTCGACTTAAGAACCAAATATTGACAAAACAAACATTATTAACTTAAATGGTTACATAATGTTTATAACATAGAAATAAGTGATATAAAAGGAATAATGAACTTTAAAAAGGTTCTTAATCAAGTATAAATTAACTCAAGTTTATTATTCAGGACGTTAAAGAACGATCGAGTCAAGTCGGACCCGAAGTAAGGGACTTCGTCTCAATCTCCTTTCATTGAGGCATATTTCGTTTTATACACAACTTTCTTTGATACGGTGTATAAACCCCTTTGACTTTTACTTTTATACAAAAAGAATCTTTTTCTACGAAGCGTTTTACAAAACGACAAAAAGGAATGTTTCTTTTAACGTACGTGGCGACAACGACCTTTTCCGCCGCCGCGAGTATTATTTGGTCTTTGGCTTTCTCAACAAGCCGTAATGTTTTTAGAATAAAATAAATACCATATACTCTTTTATGTATTTTGGTATTGAAAATGGTTTTGAAAAAGGATTCTATTATGTCAATATATTTATGATATATTGTGATTGAAATGTGGAAATGTTATCATTCCTTTATATTGGTTTTATGTTTTATGAGTTTATATTGGTACTTGGACATTTTAAAGGGTGGTTACGTTATAAACCATATGACGGGTGGTGCCGTGAATACCAGGACGGGTGGTTACGTTATAACCTCCAATGCATTGGGTATGGAAGTCGGCCGTATGGCTATTCCATTAAGTATGTATGGAAATTGGACGTATGGCTATTCCATTAAGTGATATGTGTGGAAGTCGACCGTATGGTTATTCCACATAAGTATGTTTATGTCCCAAGTTACCTTTATATATGTTATGTGTTCTTTTTATGGTTTTTATAGTAATTCTTTGGTTACAAAAAGGTAATTAATGATACTTTATTCAGTGAAGAGTTTTTACTACTTCATGAAGGTCAAGGTATTAATTTGATAGAGTATATATGGTTTACTTGATGTTTGAAAAACTAACAGTTTTCATTCTTTCTGTATCCTTTAATGAGCTTTTTATGCTCACCCCAAGTTTTTTTTGAAATGTTTTCACAGGACTTTATGTGGAATCAGGTCAAGGATGGGATCAAGGGAATGTCATCCTATATAAAACATGTAACTAGACACGTTTCTTTATAAAAGTTTTTTTTTATTATGGAAACTTAGTAGAAGTGACTACTTTGTAATCATTTGAGATGTAATAGTTATGTTTCAATTCTCTAAAACACTAAACCTGAAAAGATCCTCAACGTGAATTATTCATTTAATTCAATATTATGTAAGGTTTAAGGCTGGGTCCTTATATATATTATATCATAAAATTGATTCATGTAACTAATATTGGTAGTCAATAATAGATGAATCATTAAGGAATCTAGGAACATTATACATGAGATCATAACATTGGAATATTATATTTATATTTCGAATATATATAATCATTGAAAATATTATATCAATGAATACCACAATTAAATTTATAACATGTTAGGATTAGGCTAACCACTGGAGTACTTTCATCAAGATTGGGATAACCTCCTACGTACACATGTTTTTTTTTCTTGGGATAACCTCCCATGTAACCTATTTTTTTAGATGTGACAACCTCCCATATACAATATGATCTTATAGGACAGTAATTGTTTCCCAAATAATTGGAGGTAGATATTAGTCCCACACATCACATAATACATACATTTTTGTTCCAAAATATCATAAAAATTTCATCATATCATAACACATAGACATGCTATGTATGTTATAACCTTTTCATAATAGCATAACCCATAAAAATGAAATGGGTTTCATAATCTTGTCATCATTTCATCATAGTAGAACCCATATAAATGGAGTGAATTTCATAAAAATATATTCATTATAATCCTAATACATTTTGAGAAAGAATAAGGATTTTAAAATTGGATAATGTCTCTCAAAAATAATAATAAACAGTAATGTTTTTTGTATTTTATAAAAATAAATTCCATAATAATATCATTAAAACACTTCTGAGATAAATATACTTTCTAGTTTGAAAAAAAAATATTTATATTTGAAAAATTCCTAAAATACTAAATAAAACGTTTACTTTTAAAATAAAACTAGAATCATTTAACGGATGAATTAAAACCATTGATCAGTCATGATGGGGGAAAATATAGTACATACCATATATGTTAAAATGAAAATTAATTTCACATTCTGGGAAAAAGAAAATGAGTGCCTTGTTCGGAAAATGAGAGGAAGACCCCATTTAATTTTTTTGTAAAAAATAATACAGCAGTAGAAATATCTCTAAATAATATTAATTTAATATGGATAACTTTATTTAAATTTATTTATGAAATTGTTGCCATGGAAGAAAATGTTTTTTTTATAGAAAGTGAAATAATTTTCTCTTTCATAAAAAATATTATTTTTAAATATTTTGTATAGAAAGAGAGGAAAATTAAATTTAATCTTGTAATTTAGAATAATTAAAAAAATTATAAATTCTGTTATTTTATTTAGTGATAGATCATAATATATCATCATTGGCGGTAGATTTAGAGACATTCCTTATAACAACCTGAAGCTTATTTCTCTTGTAATAATAATAATATGGTTTTAGTTTATTTTATTTTTATAACAACTGAATAAAACATACAAATTGGAAACAATGATTTTTATTTAAATAAGACACCAAATTGTTCACAATACATCAAGATCAAAAGAGAAATCCTGCTAAAAAAATATACCTATTAAAAGCCCAATCAAAATTATAGGGAGACTAAGAAAAACAACGAGAACCCAATGAAGAAAATATGGGTACTTTAGATCCGTCATAATGAACATTAATATGGCCAAAGACACTAAAGAAACACTTAGAACCACTAGAATGACATGAAACATCTTATTCAATTGTCTTGAGTTTTTGAATACCCAAAATGTTTAGTTTTATAAGTGATCTACCCGACCATTACCATTGGGTGACCATTGGTGATGTGTTATGACTGTTGAGTTATAATGGCTATAATTATAGCCATTGGTCTCTTCGGGGGTTTAATAAAAAAATATCTAATGTTTTCATTAAAAACATTTAAGTTATGACAATGTAACAAAACCTCTTAATAAAAGTTTTTAAAGGACCGTGATTTAATATTAGGATTTTCATTTAGGTGATTTTAACGAGATGAGAATTTAAAATGTTTTACAAATATTTTAAATATCTTGTAAATGTTCTATTTCTTGAAACATAATACCAAACTTTGTTTTCTATTTCTATTATACTAGTATAAAAGTTTTCATATGGATAATGTAATGTTATAACTTAGTATTTTTGAAATTTAGTGTCTAAAAATAATTTTAGATAAGGAAAGGTATAATGTAATTTTCATTATTTAATCTTTCGAAGATTAAATAAAAGTCATGTTTTATAAAATTTATGTTATTATCTATATAGTAAAATGAGATTTAATTATTTTTTTATGACTTAATAACATTGAAATAATTTTTTTATTAAAAAAATTAATCACTTTAGGGTTAGCCCCTTATGTCTGGCCGAGGGAGGCAGCTCACACTGGGTGGCTGAGCCTAGCCCACAGCCTACACTCCGGCTAGCCCAAGCGCGGGAATAGTTCCCCCAAAGGGCACACATGAGTGCATCAAGGATCAGAGCATGTCACTGTGGGCGCGAGGCCACATTGGGGCAGGGGTAGGCCAAGGCCCGTGGGGGGGTGGGGAGGGGGTGGGCATGTATAAGGCCACCTTATGTGTGTGTTGTGTTTTTTATAAGCTGATGTTTATTGTCTCAGGATTATAAATAGTCAAAAAGTTCTCTCTGTTTCAATGTGGGATGAAAAAAATCACATGGGATGAAATCTGGGCAGTTAGATCATGTCGTGCATGATCTGGGCCATCGATTTCGATCCAGTGCTCTAACCACAACAAACGTGCAATAAATCCACATTTTCTTACATAGTCTGATCCAACGGGTATCGAATCTTGGCCTTCTTATTTTTTTTAAAACACCCTGTTGAACTGGAGCCATCCGATTAAGCCACTGATCTAATCTGAGCCACACATTCTTTTAAATCTTACTACGAACCTCAACAATCAGATCAAGGCTATATTAGATCTCTGTCGTCCCCTCAATCTCCGGTTTCTCTCTTTCTATAGCATCTCTTTCTTCTTCTTCATTTGTGCTGCACCAGTAACCCCTATACCTCATAATTTTCACCAATTTTTCTTCACCCATGACAACCAGTGGACCCTATTTTCCATCCCTTTTTCCAGAAATTCTTTCACAACCAATTAATACACTGAATTACAATGGTATAATTAAATTTTTTGTTTATTTTATACATAGTTTAGTTCTTAAACCACCCAATTTCACCCCCATGAATCCATCGACTTTCTATTCTAACTCCATCACCTTCATTAGGAACCTCCAAACTCTTCCCGAGCCCTCTCCTCCATCCTTGAACTAATGTAAGTGATTTTAAATTTTCCTTGTCTTGTTTCTTTGAATTTATATACAGTTATATGATCATAAAAGTATATTTATAACTTTTCAGTTTGGTTTAATAGTTCTTCTGTGTCAAACATAGACCTTCATGTTTTTGAGTTGAAGTAATATAATGGATGTAAGAGTTCCATTACTTTTTGTCTCATTTGCATAATAGTATTTTCATTCACTTTATAGACTAGGTTTATGAAAATATATATGAATACTCATATATATATATAAGAATATATCCTTGAGGTTAAGTTGAAAACCGCAAATACCTGACCCATAGTATTTTGTTTTCTGTCCAGGAGGTTTTATGAACATAAAATTGTATTTTATATGTAGAAAACTTAATTAGGTACTTTATATATATATATATATGATTGTTTGTATAAACTTTTTATGGATATATAAATGCATGTATGGTCATATGGTTTTTGGTGGAAACCCTCAAACACCCGACCCAAGGTCTTACGAATTTTGAGTTATGAAATCTTTTAAAATTGAAGGAATATTTTCTTTAGTCATGAAATGTTTATATTCGATTATATATATACACAGCCATACAGTTTAAAATGAACCTCTATCATGATTCGGTTTCAAGTCCTCTACACTTTGAGTTTCAAAAATGAGGTTGAATTTTGTTTTAAGAATATGGAATTATATTTTTATATATGTTTATATATCTTGTACATGAACTTATATAATTGTATAGAATGTATAACCCACATTCTCGACCCGTTTTAAGTCTCTCAAAATTATACTTCAATGATTTTATTTACATTTTGATAAACATGTATGTGTCTTTTGATTTTGGTGTAAGACCCCTACGTATACCCGATTATTCACATAAGTTATTTGTGCGATTGAGGTATACACATTTATAAATTCATTTAATAAATAAAACATTAAAATATTATTTTTATGATTTGAGAACATTAGTTAATTAATGCGACTAATATATCAAAGTCATTTGAGTGTCATGGATTTTGGGGTTTAACCTCTTTTATACATGATATGATTTTAGATTTTAAAAAATATGGGTGTACACATAAACATTGTTCCTTAATATTATTTAGAAATTTCCATGGTTTCCAAAGGAAATATGAAAAATGTGTTTTCAAAATATATTTAGTTTTGTTTAAACACTACTCTGTATATGTACCCTGGTGTATAATTGAATTTTCACAACACTCTACCCTGAGTGTAGATATTCCAATTACTATACCTTAGATGTGTTAGTTCATTAAATGTTTGGTTTACCTCTTAATTAGTTGTGCATCCAATTCCAATATAAATTCTGATAGATAAGGTATTCAAATTATAAGGTTACTACTGAATGTGAGTAAACTTTTGTTCCTTTTAGTACATTGGATGTCATCACATATGCTGTGGTCTACATACTATATATACCATTCATCGACAAAGTCATGTATTTGTTAGTTTTTTTATTAACCTTTTAATGCATGACTAGCCTTATATATCGGTAAATGTTAAATAATGAACTTTAACTACTATGAACACATATGAAATGTTAAATTAAATTATTAAAGGTGGTATGGGAAAATTTGAATAATATGAAATGTTAAATTAAATTATTCAAGGTGGTATGGGGCACTATGAATATTGTGAATTTAGGAAACAGAAAACATGTGACATTTAAAATGAAATGTAATAAGTAATTTAATAAATTAAAGTGTTATGTCCACTTTGATTTAGAGTGGTGAGGAATGAATTGGACTTAGTATGTGGCAGGTGGGGCCCTCTACAGCCACTCTATGCATCAATAGGTCTCATGAGACAAACTACGGTCTTGGCATAAGGCCTTGACAAAATGTTTATTTATAGTCCTGGCACGAGGCCTGGACATTATGATTATGATTTCAAGGCTATGCACTTTCTTTATTATGTCTATGAAATTAGATTAACTAGTAGAATATTTGAATAGTAGAATATTCTTGGACAAAGACCTTATGTACATTAAAATCAGAAGATGTAAACATTATGGAAACATATTTTTGAAGTACTTAAATTCATTATACAGTGTATGTTTCCCATAAAATTGAAGTTCTTTTTTAAGCACAACTCTGATCATGTAATACTCTTAGTAAATAATTTTGTACTTGCATTTTCACATGGAATTTATTTTACTTCTTACCCTATATGATCATGCCTATAATTTAATCATGTTACCTTTTTACTCTATTAGTATTCTTTGAAATGTGCTATTTTAATGGTTATGTTATGATATATGTGTTATTAAATTTCATAATAAAATGTTTTATAGATAATTTTAAAAGAATTATTTAAAATGTTGTAACTAGCTTATTATATTTTAAAACACCTCACTTGGAATTCGTATTCTAACCCTACGTCTCTGAATAAAATTTTCAGGTATCAGTTTTCAGCTGAATAAGCTTGAGAGAAGTGCCTGCTTTCCCAGAACATGAACCGAATTAGATCCTTTGTATGGGACATGATATGTACTTTAGAAGTGCATGTTATTGGATAAAAATTGCACATTATGTTTTTAAGGCACCGACTCTGGGAATTCTGGGGTTGAGTCCTCACATTCTTGATATACAATGAGATTGTAACATGTAACATTTACCACATAAGTATCTTCTTAATAGTAAACTACATAAAATAAAGAACCAAATATAAATATATGTTTACAAAAATTATAATGTATATAATCATAAATGAAATTAAGGGAAATTTATATCCCACCAAGAATAATCACATGGTGAATATGGAATGTGTCTCCCAAAAATGAATGTGGCATGAAAAAATTCCATACATGCATTGTAACATTTTAATCCTATGTTACATGAAATAATAAAATTAAATTAAATTTTAAATTTCATTATAGTAAAAAAATTAATGATATAATATTTTAATGGGGCTATATATAAACCTCTCAAATAAGATAAGATCATAACCAAACATACATCTTAATGAAGAACATTTATGGAAAAAATATATTCTCTTATGTATTGGCATCCTTCATACTAATTCTGGAATAAAAAATAAAAAATATTGATTTATTATAAATATATTACATATCTAAAATTATATATATCATTCCATGTATGATTTATTTATTACCTTTTGAATACCCTTTTATTAACAACTCCTTGTTAAAATCATGTTTCAGGTAATAATAACTTTGTTTTACATGTATCTTTTGGTTTGGTATTTCTGGTCCTTTTAATTTTATAATGGTTATATATCCTCAATAATGATAAAGATGATATAAATATCATATATATTTATTATAGATAATAATTAATAGTAACCCATTAATGTCATATATTGAAAATTAATTACACAGTTTACAGTGATGATAAGTTATATTTATGCATGAACACTATTTTCATTTTCTCTACAGATTGAAAGAAAGAAATTTAAAAACTATTTTTCCTATAAATAATCATTTTTATATCATATATATCAAATATATTAAATTAATATATACTTATTACAATCCATTTCAAAATAAATTGAAAACTTATCACATTGCTTCTTGGAGGCATTAGTGTGCATGTGCACATGAGCGATGTTATCATTTCCCAAAGGATTCGAAGGAAAGAATGTAGATATGATATTATAAGTTAATAAGAGTAAAAATGAAAATAATATAATATATATACATAAACCCATCATTATCTCCATCCATGAGAGGTAGTGATGGAAAATTAATTACATCGTTTCGTGAGGTGGTTGTTTGTCGTACACACGATCGACAATTCTGTATCCGACTTGATGGAAGACGAGATTATGTTGATAATTTCATTAAAATTAAATAATATAATTATATATTATATATTTTTGTTTTTATATCATATTTTTTATTAATATTTTAAAAATTATCATAATAAATAAAATTAAAATTCATGGTTAATGATTATAACTCTTCTTCGGAGAAGTCCTATAGGTTTATAGATAAAGCCTTTATAGGAGGGATTACAAATTAAAATAAAGACAGTTGGATGTGGGGATAAAATTAAATAATTTATTTCCAATGTTTTTTTATAAAGCCAATTTTTTTGGAAGTGTGTATAAGTGAGGAGAGGGGGTTCCTCTTTCTATGTGGGGGAGAGACAAGCTTGGAATTATTCAAAAGAAAATGGTGTACCCACATTTTTTACAATTAAAAATCCTTTATAATGAATAATGATTTAACCTTAGATGATATAAAGTAGAGATAAATCCACATAATGGGATTTATTCTAGTTTTTTTGTAATTTTACTCCTTTTATTTTTATTTTATTCATGGTAAACCCACTTTAGCTATAACCTAAATATTTAATTTTAACTATTCTTATGTATATTTTGACCAAAAAATATGTGTAATATATTATAAAATATTACACAATATAATTAAAAATATTGCATAATTTTTTTTATAAAAACCACTAATAGAAGTGGAATATTTTAATTGAAAAATAAATCTAAGGACTTGATGAAAAGTGGTTTTCGAAAGAATGTTTTTTTCAAATGTATATAATGTCTTAATATAAAAATCCGTTATAAAATTGATTCAAATGAAATATATTTGAATAAAAATTATATAAATTAAATATAGTTTTATTTAAAACTATATTAATATAAACATTATATTTTAAATACATTAAATGAAGTGTATGTTTTTAATAAAAATAGAATTATTTATTTTTCATGGAAAATTAATCTTCGTAGAAGATTCTAAAAATTTCACTTAAAGGTAATTTTGACATGTAGATTTTAAAAAAATAATTTTATGTTGTGAAATAAATTTTATAAATATAGAAGAGAGTAATTTAATTATATTTTCACAAAAATAAATAAACACATTTTTTGAGATTATAGTATTTTTGAAACATATAATTACATTACTAAAAATCAAATACCCATTTGTTAATATGATATATTTATATAAAACCATTATAAAGTTTTTAAATGTGTTTATTTCTAATCATGCTTCCAAATTTGATGGATACATTATAATGGATTTATTTTAATAATAATATTAATAACAATTTTTTGTTCATTAAAAGATTATGTTTCATGTAAAAAAAGCTATAAAATAATTTTAATTTATTGGAAAAAAAATTCAAGAAAAACATTGGGTGTTACAAAAACAATTCGACACATGATATTGAGTTTGTAGCTCTAATATTTTCTCTAAATATTTAGAATCACATACTCTATAGTGGATATTTTGACATATATATAGATCGTATGTGTCTAATGTTTATATTAAAACAAAATGAGCTCAATATTCATTATTAAAGATGGTTAGGTTTTATTAAGGACTTTGATTTCCTTATTTAGTAACATATACCAATAGGGACCAACAGAGATGATTCTCTTAGAGGAAAAAAAATTCTACATTATCCCTAACAAAGATTGAGAAACACTGTATTTTCTAGGACATTCAAATGAAATTTCAGGAAATAATAATAGCAGTGAAGAAATATTACCATATCCGAATGATTTTCCAATCATATATAAAAGTGAATATCACATAGGTGTGATGGAATGATGTGGAACCTCAATCTTAGGTGTAAGTGGAAATTAATGGATGTTTCAAGAATTATATATCAATGAAGATGGTTTCATTCATATTCACTACTACAAAACGGGGCAAGGGAAGAGCTACAAATTTATCAGAACTTTTATAAAAATCTCTCATAAAGGGTGACATTTAAAAAAATTAAAAACATTTATTAATATATAAAGCTATAAATCTATTTAAATTGATATAAATAGAATATTTATTTTTTAACTATGTTTTATAAATGTTGAATGGAAATAAAATATGAATATATATGATATTTAGTAAAACAGTCTTATAAAATAATTTAAAAAATATGTTTGATTGAGAATTATGTAATTTCTATCCACCAATAGTCATGTAATAACACTTTTAGTATAAAAAAAATAAAAATAATTAAATAAAAGATCAAAAATATATTGAAAACACAAATCAAACTTCAAAGGTCCATAACTTTTGATCCGGGACTCCATTTGATCTCTACAACCCTATAGACGGGTAAAACCCGTCCAAGGTTTCCTCTAGGCCAACAAAGGCCCAGAAGGAATCCAAAACTGAGTTTTTAGTTGGGGTACCCCGATTTTTTACCATTAAAACATCTATAACATCTGATACTGATGTCTGATAAATGTGTACCGTCTATCATATCGAATATCGTTTCATTTTCTTTTATTTGACTGATTGTGGAGCTGAAACGGACTCCTGGATTATAAGTAATGGTCGTTTTAACATTCAAATGCCTCTAACATCTGATCCGGATGTCCGTTTTTCTTGTACCACATATCATATTGAAGATCATTTCATGTTTGTCGATTTGACTAGTTTTGGAGTTAAAATAGACTTCTGTATTATAAGTTATAGTTGTTTTAACATTCTCAATGACTTTCCACATCCACGTTTCTATGTATTCATTCATAACTATATATATATATATATGTGTGTGTGTGTTGTATATATGTATGTATGTATTTATTTATTTATAAACACACGTAAAAACACCTATTCTAAAAATTTATTTTAAATTAATCATATATATATATATATATATTAATATAAAAATGAATATACGGATAAAAAATTATAACTGTATATATATATATATTAATATACGAATATATATATATTAATATAACTAAACAAATTTATATTAATATGGATTTGTATTAATATAAAAATATATAAAAATATATATATATATATATATAACATGATATATCATTAAAGGGAGAACAAAACAAAATGGCTAAGTGGTAAAGTTGCAGCACGTAAGGGGGGAGGTCCTGTGTTCGAATTCAAGTGGCAGCATGGTCGCGCGGGCGTAGCGAAGTAGGGTGCAACGTGCGGGTTGAGGGGGTGGGGGGGGGGGCAGGAGTAGTGAAGCGGGGTGTAACGTGAGAACCGCCCACGAATTATATATATATATATATATTATTTTTCAATTTAATGACATTTATCAGCGCTATTTTTTTAGCACTGATAAAAGACCCATTTTATCAGCACTAAAAAAATAGCGTTGATAAAAGGGACCCCCCTTTATTAGCATCGTTCTTTACTTTGCTCATAAAAGCACTGATAAAGGGTTTTTTTAGCCCTAATAAATGCGACTTTTTTAGTAGTGATTGTATCTATAATTTTTGTTCGTTCATCAACTGAGATAATGAAGGAGCTACTTGATATTGTGAATCAATCACATTTTTCCATCCATATAGGAAGTACCATGTTGTACCATTATCTATGAGAACACATATGATGGGACCAAATGAAGAAGGAGATTGTTGAGTACCCCTTGAAGTGTTTGTTATATCTGTATGTTAAATAAGAGAAAAAAATTCTTGGGGTTGAATAAAATATTACCCATACCCATTTGGTAATGTGAAAACATCACAGTTTACTATTCACCGTCTCTTGAATAAATCCAAATGAGTCAATGGGATATCGGTTGTTGTGGATCAACTCACCCAGACATCCCAGTTCATCATTTTTCAAAATTATTTAATTCTTGAACAAAATTCAATGATATATATGAAATAATAGGTTGTGATGCAAGGGGAACCAGTTTCAATCATATATGGTCATGATCCCAAGAACACTTTTAAATTTCGGGTAAGTCTTCAACATGATATGATTGCATAAATGAGTTTTAGTATGGTATATCACCCTTGAACTAATGGAAAATATGAAAGGGCTATTATGATACTTGGGAACATGGTGAGAAGTTGAATAATTGAATTTAATGGTGGATTATGTTGACAAATTCAAATAAGTTGGGTTCCCTTAAAATAGAAATTTCCTAACATGATTTCACATGGCTTCATATGAAGCTATGTATGGGAAGCAATATAGAACTCCAAATATTTGGATAATGTTAGATATATAATTATACATGAACCTGATCTTATACAATAGATGAATATTCATATTAGAGCCATTAATAATATATAAATACTTCTCAGAGTCTGAAGAAGAGCTAAGTTGACAACCGTTTAGGGGACTTCATCTATGAAGTTGAAGAAAAAAATTCCCTTCAAATATCACTATATAGGAGAGTTATGTGGTTTCAAATGAAAGGTAATCTAAGACATAAGTACATTTTCACCTTTGAGATCTTTGATAACATAGGACTAGCATGCTATTGTCTTGTAATTCCAACATATATGTCTCAAGTTCATGATGTGTTCCATTATCTATCCCAAGGAAGAACATACAGGATCCCTCAAATGTACTGAATATGATGGTTATAATACTGGTTAATAACCACTCATGTAATGAGTAGCCAATGATGATCATGAATAGTAGATATGAAGTTCTATTATATAATAAAATTCATTTAGTCAAAGTATGGTGGAAAACCATAAGCATGAAAAGGTGATTTAAGAACAAGAGGAAACAATGAATCATAAGTACCATCACCAATTTTAAAAAGATAACATGTGTTGAAAATTCAGTGATGAAATTTCAAAAGTGGAGAAGAACGTAACAACCCCGAGTTTCTAAACGTGATTTTTTCATGAAATAAATGGGTTTTATATTATATTGTATAGTATTATACACATATAAAACATAATCAAAACCCAAAAAATATTTCATTAATATAGATTTCCATATTATTCACAATCTAAACCCATGAGAATTCCAAATAGTATAAGTGTAAAAATATAAAAATAGAAAAAAATACAATGGATAAATATGTATCTCCCCAGTTTTGTAGAATCATTACTCCCATGAACAACAATTCAAAAAAGATAAAAAATATTAGTAAAGAAAATAATTTTTTAATATTAAAATACATAACAATGGGTGTAATTATATTAAATGTTATGTTAAGGAAATAATTGATGCTTATAGAAGGTAATATGACTATTGGAATAGTAATTTGGCCATTGAAATAGTAACCAGACCATTGGGATTTGTAACATGGCCATTGGAATAGAAATCCATCCTAAAAAAATAAAATTTAATATCAATAATTGTTACAATGATTAATTAATGAAAATATAAATCTTATAAAACCATAAAATAAATGATAAAATTAAAAATACAATGGAAATATAAGCACATTTATAAAAAACTACATCCTATTATATTCTTTAAAAACCACATTTTTTATGTTACAAATTAAAATAACCAATTATAGAAATTTATTTTCAAAAAATAAATTTAATTTTTCAAATCAGTCCACCAAAATTGTCAAAGGGTGATTTTTGGTTAATTTTAAAAAATAAATCAATTTTTACATGAATACTAAAAATATTGTTGTTTTAATACTGTATGTTTTATTAAATTATTATGATTCAATAATTAATAAATATAGAATAAATTTGTAATTTATGAATAAATTTTTTTATAAGATAAATGGGATATTTGGAACAATAAACTTAATTTCCAAACCTAAAAATTATTTTCCAATTTCTAAATTCAAAATTGTTCCCCTAAAATAACATTTTTTCATTTTTCTACCTATCATTTTAATAAACTTTATAAATTAATTTCAAAAGAGGGTCAAAGTGATAATAATATTTAATTTAGTTTATATATGATTTATTAATTGAATAATTCAGAGTTATAAGGTTTAACTTTGTTATGGTATTTAATTCTATATTTTATTCTAAAATCCCCCTCTCCTCAAGAATAAATAAAAACTCTACCTCCCCATAGGAAACCACTAATCCCTCACTTAACAAATAAAAAACACTAAAACGTTTTCTATATCAATACCCTTAGAATCATTTGGTATTTTCTATAATAATCAATGACAAATATATCAATAAGTTAAGGGTTGTGTAAAAGTAATGTCTTTAAGAAATAGATAATGTTATTTTGTCCATTTGTTTTTTTAATTTTCAAATTTAATATCCTCATTCTATTTAACAATTAAAACCTTATTAAACAAATAATACAGTATTTTAACATTATCTTGATAATTTTGGTATAATATTAATTTTTTTTAATATAAGAACTTATTAGGTATCTCACTCATCCTCTTTAGAAAATTTCTAAATAAAAACCAGTTAACCACCAATGATGATGTTTCTAATTATTTGTTAAAAATTAACATTATGAAAAAATATAATAAATTATTTATAATATATAATTATATAATTATATATATATTCAATATTCTGAAAATTAACTCTACTTATTTAGAAATTACCATCATCAAAAATATCATGATTATAAAAAAAATGAGATATTTTTACTGGAATCTTGAATTTGAAATTCTTCTACATCAACAAATGGAATTATAGGAAAGAATAAAATGATTATAATATATAAATATTGACATGAATTATCATAATTCACTTTTGGTTCTATGTTTTAACAAACCTATGTTTAGTACTTAAGATCCATAAAAGTGATGAAATTAATCGTGATTTATGGTAGGAAGATTTTTTAAACCAACTAGTTTTTGGGTTATCTAACATTTAAAACATTTTCAATGTTGATATTCCTATTACATCATAAAATTTTCATTCCTCTATACTTTCAATTTTCTTTTCATTTATATACATGATTGTACCATTTTAAAATACCTCATAATACTTTTAAAAGTATTTTTAGAAAAGACTATATTTTATAAAGCAAACTATTGACTCAAGTTGTGTTTTTTATTCTGCAGTCAAGAATTATGATGAAAAATTCCAAAATTTGACTTCCCTTATTCAATTTGGAACCCAAAAATATTTTTATTAATAGATTATTAATGTAATTATTATGAAACCATTCACTTTCCATGTATTTATTTCATGTCTATGATTGGTATACATTTAATGTGGAATGCATGATTATGATCGTGTAATGATATGAAATGTGGTAAAATAATTTTATATACCTCCAATACATTTTGTACTATGGTAAAAATCCTGAGAAAATGTGTCCTATATGCGGACATGATGCTATATTTTTACACTTTTATGATGTTACTATTTTACGAACATATGTTTTGTGTTAACATAATCATAGATTTGTTCAAAAATATATTTGCTATTTTACCACTATGATATGATGTCTTGTTACTGATCATATTCCAAATTTAATTACTTTAAAAAACTATTTCGCTCATGATCATAATGATAATTCAGTAAATATGATATAATGATGTTGATTATGCTCACACAGGTACTATTGATTCAGATCCTTTATGGCACAAATTACTAGGATTTTAGCTCACCCCTATCTTTTATATATATCCCCAAGTTATACAATGTATTAAAGAGATCATGATAGGTTTAGAAGGATTATTAAATATAATTTATATAATATTTATCTTTTATTATGTATAATTTATGTATAAGCATACTATTTGAAAAAATGTAAATATTTGGATACTTGATTGTTTCACTACTATGTCTCTAATAATAAAAAGTTATGTAATAGTAATCTAAGTAAATATTGGGTTTTTATACATATAATTGTTCAAACTTATGGTCAAGCTAGTTTATTGAATCTGATCACCAATTAGGCTGATCACAAATAAAAAATAAATAAATAAAAATAGACATAGTTATTTACTAGAATCCATGATCCTCACCCCATGCAAGTCTGTAATCCCATCTATGTTATCCTTCTAGATTAAGTGAATTTAATTTTCTACCAATCCGAGTCCAATTATTAGTAAATTCTACCTAGTTTCACAAGTTTCATGGGTTCCTAAGAAAGGAATGAGTGCACTATAGTAGAGAACCACCAAACATTTAATATACATAACTAGTAAATATATTTTATGGACATGTGATATGCTTAGAATAATATCAAAATAAAATACGAAATTAAAAATAAAATAAAAAATTATAATCAATTGGTTCTAATATGACAATAAGGATTGATTATATCTATATTTTCATGTGTGAGGCTATCATTGAGTATGATACCTGTCTCAATAGGCATATATAAAATGGTGAAATCACTAATTCCTAGGAGACTATCCAATGTAATCTAATAGACCTAAATTATCATTCTTGGTTAACCACCTACAAAATATTTCTATACTCATTGTATGAATCCAACATAAGGACTAATTAAATAAACATAGAACCAAGGAAATATTCCATGTAAAACATCTTAGAAATATTTAAGGGTCGTGCACATTATAAATTTATAGGGGGAAATAATATGTAATCGAATATACTCAATATCTAATTCCCAGGTAAACACCAAGGAATTACACCTATATTCATATCCCAATTTCTGAAAAATAACCTAGGAAATTTATATAGACCCATTAGATGATTCCTGAGTAAACACATTGGAAAACTAGTTGTAAAAATAACAAGTTCAATTCTTATGAGTAGACCATAGAAGAGAATATATTAGGTATACAACCAATTCATAGGATAGAGTCCAAGTCAATACAATATCTATCTGGTTCATTATATCTCTTCAATATCATAACACATATCCAACATGTCATATCTATCCTTGAGAGCATTTCAAAATAGAGTAGGAACAATGATAAATTCCATTGAGACTAGAGCTACGAATTTTATACTGACCTAAGGGGTGAATACCAAGTAATGTGACATGGGATTTATAAGATAAACCTAATGAAAAAAATCCATGTGACATAATGTTCATTCATTCATAATGATAAAGGGTACTGAATCCCTTATAAACATACATAGCTACTCATAATTATAGCCATAAAAAGATCACATCAATTTTTTAGGTGTTAAGTTGACACCATGAATCATTAATACCCATTCACAAGTTAACCCTATCAAGGGTTACGTAACAACATGACTCTATTATCCCTGATATTGTTGTTGTTTTTCAGCATTTCTTTAAGATAAACGGGATAACATCTTTAATGATTGAATAATTTCACATTACATGGAGGAAAAATATACATGATAATCAGATTATATTTAGAAACATGAAAAAATTATTGTAATAATGAGAAAATATTAATTCTCTCTTCTATTCCATGAAATCATTCATATATCCCTTGTTTATATTATAGAGATATGAAAAGAACTAATGGTTGAAATCAAATGACCATTAAAGTAATGCGCATTATAGAATCTACCATAGAAACAATATGGACTAAATATTATTAAATGGAAAAATAATAATCAAATATGTCATATAAACAACATAGTAAATGGGTAACAAATTCATGGAAAACTATTGGAACAAATAATTGTTCACTATGATCTTTTATGTTAATGTGTATAAACATGTGAAGCCAATATAGAAGTACTGAAATAAATTTCCTAGGTACAGAATTGTTATTTTTGAATTATTAGTCCTGGGATTTCATTTTATAAGGGAATATACCTAGTTCCGTTTTAGATAAATTTTAATTTGAAAATTATTATTTTTATTTTATTAATTCCCATAGCTTAAAAATGGTCCATCCAAGATAATCATCTGTCCAGCTCAACAAGGGTCATATATTGTAGTCTCCTCATCCATGCCCCTATATATATTGTCATGCATTTGGGTGTAGAGCATAACTCTCACTAGGATCATGTGCAGTTGGTGTCTATGTGGGTCGCATAATTTCTCAGTGTAGCTAGTGAGGGCAAGGGTTCATGTGTTTCCTATACCAACCTCATTGTCAACTCAATGAATGGAAAACATGATGCAGTTTATTATGAATGGGAATTATTCATATGAGATCAATTAAAGATGGATATCGAGAAATTTTCTCTATTCCTATGTAAAAAAATATTTATAAAATCTTGAATATACAATCAATCAAATCCTAGTTGTTAGATTGCGCATCAGCGTCATCTTCAACCACCCATTCATCTTACACATACCTTGACACTTTTAGTTAAAAACATTGTTCCACACCTAGTTTTTTATCAATCCAAGTTCTCAATAACCACTATGTATACCTTCTTTGAGGATCAACTTTTTGAAAAGGAGATATAATCAACATATTATAACTATGAATGTGATTTTCATTCAAATTGATTCCTTTTTTTAATGAAACCAAATACATCACATGATATCCATTTGAATCAAAAATGAGATGTTATGAAGAGCATGAGTACAGTTTTGTAGTCAACAGGAAAATTAGTACTGACATCACATAGATATCATGAAAAATAATTTATTTTTTTAGGAAATTATGGTTATTTAATTTTCATAAATTCTTCTACCGATTGAATGTCTAGACACTATGGCAATTCATGATCAATAAATGGGTCATTATAAGATATCATGTGACCTATTGATTATCATGGTGATTCATGATGTATCTGGGATTGGGTATATACATGAACTATAAGTTCAATTATTATTCTGAAACACTTGAACGTTAGTGAAGCTGATGTCCACCTGAGTATCACATGATCATGGTAAGCATTATATTTTATAGCCAACCACGAGAATACCACTTTGATTTCATCAAAAGAATCACTATGAAGCATGTAATAAAATTTTAATGATCGGGAGAGGTAATTCTTGAATCACTATAGATTTGTGTGAAAAAGAAATTTATCTTCCATTGAAAGAGCTTCCAGTCATATCAAACTTATACAATATCAAGGGAATATGAATAAAGAGTGATCATGTGATTGAAAGATTCCATAACATGAATGTAGGGTAATTAGGAAATGATTAGTCCTTCATTATAATCATTAGGTATCATGTGATAGTTACAAGTATTATGGATATAGAGATCTAGTGAGACACTAAAACTACCTCATGAAAATGCATTAGGAATATGCACTATGAAAAGTGGATGGAACCTCATCTGAACTAAACCTATTTAAACCCATATTCACTCTAAAAAATAGTGTCCTATGGCAAGTGGGAGATAGAGAGAGGAGAAATGAAGAAGTATACTAGATGAGAAGAGTGAGTTTCTACATTTAGATAAATTTTCCATGTAATAAAAAGACCTACTATGAGACTTCCTCAAGAGAGCATATCAAGTGATTTCAATAAAACTAGGAGACTTCGTGATGATTTGAACATCAAGAAATAGTTTTTGTATTTGAAGAAACCATGAAATCTTATAAAGCCATAAACATGGTCATGGAGACACATGTTGGTATGCATATGATCTATAGAGATTCACTCCAAATATACATGTAATTTCTAGGAGTTGAAGATTTTATAATAAAAAAATTACATTCAACCCTCTATTTCATGTAAATCTATTCCCATATACATTGATCAGGTGGAGACATCCCAGAAAAGTCAATTTGATCATAAAAATACATCTCGGATAAGTCAGCTTGACCATGTGAAGTAATCCAAAACAAGTGAGTTTGACCATGCGAAGAGATCCTTGTCAAGTTATCTTGACCATGTGAGGGAATCCAATAAAATTATTATTAAACATGAGAATATATGCTAGACAAGTCATGATGATTATGTGAAGACATCCCCATAATGGTTACTTCATCATGTGAAACCCCCTTGACACTTCAACCTTATCTTGTTTCCTCCCTCTAAAAAGTATATTTCGATAATAAAATGAAACCTATATATATAATATTTGATCACGTTAATAACCTCATACATTTCCATATCAATAATGTGAAGCATTTTTAGTATGTAAATTTTTTCATGTTGAAGACCTTAGACACGTCTGGATGGGCATGAAATAATCCTAAGACATGTCATGAAGACATCCTGGACATTCCCACAAACCCTCAGTTATGATAGCAAGATAGACAATAAATTTTCATACATCTTAAAACACACCATGTCGAGAACCAATAAATGTCTATTAATCCTTTAGTATGTTAACTATGACATGTAGCATCTAACCAACATGTCAACCATTTCTTATAGAGGCATTCTGACACATAAACCATGTCAGGAAGACAAAAAAGACACATATATAAATAAAATGAAATGTAAAATATTAGGAATCTCCCTAAAAAGTTATCCCCATATTGTAGAGACCCTCCGACATTTCAACCATTCCAGGAAGACACCCCATGACATGTCAATCGTGTCCAGTAGAGACATAGGGACATATACCATGCAAAACCCCAAACTAGAACCATATGATGAGAACCCCATTTATAAGTGTAATTCACTTGTTTTTTAGGGTTACACACTCATAAGACCCTATATGTATCATTCTCTAAGACAGGTCCTCATGTCATACCAAATACAATCAATATACCTTCGATGGTCCTTTCTCTTTATCTATAAGAGTATAGTGAATGAATATGTCATAAGGATGTCCATATTGGTATAAGTAACTAACCATAATAAACCTTTATAATAATAATAATACAACATAGTATTACAACTTATACCTACCCATATGTTTTTGGTATCATTTGAACTATTAGAACTGTTATTCATGACAAAAAAGGATACGTAGGATTCCTTCTTAAAAACTGATCTCTAGAGGGCATGAACCTCGGTGTATGTCCATCCATATTCTGATTACCAGGAATCATTGAACCCAAATTCTATTATGATTCTATAAAAAATAATTATATTTTGACATATGGTATGTGGGTTTATACATGGGTATCCTTTTGAGTGTAATCCCCTACTGTGCCCTCAAGTACCTTAAACCCATCAGTGGGTCGGGGAATAACTATATTATGAGGACCAATATTCCTGTTATAAATAGAATATGAAGGATCCCTTCCTACGGATTGATCTCCATAACATATTCTCAATGATACTAGTAATCATACCTCTATAATTTAAATATTAGTGTGTACACCTCATTAAAATTTTCTTTCTCATGTTGTGTCAAATCTTCTACAATCTCTTGTTTCTCGCGCCGAGCAGGACTCATGTGGGAATAACGATCGATAAAGATTGTACCCATAGAATTATGAGAATTAATCTAGGGTAGGGTCAACATTTGTATGAGTTCTCTATTACATATCATCTTCACTAAAATTATCATACCTCCAATGAGGTAATTCAAGGAATCATTACATGAATAAGTCATTCTCAACTCGTCTTTTGTTGCACCTTTTATTGAACAAATTCTCATAACATGAACTACATAGACTCTAATTCTAATCATAACAAGATACATATTAAAAATCATCATGGATAATTACCTTCAATTATTTTCCTATCACATGATGTTAAACAACATTGTATAGTCATTCCATACAACCATGAAATATTTCAAATGAATTTCATGGGTTTTGATGACTATTATCATTGGACATTTAAGAAGCCACATAGTGAATCAATCCCATGTATAATCCACCAACCACCTCCCTATATGGAGATAGACTCCATAGTTTCCAAATATTTATTTAAAATAATGCATAAAAATGAATATGATAATTAATTAGATCTCGTGACACACACAGATGCTACCCTCAATACAAGGCCTTGATCAATTCATTGGTATATAGGTAACAACTCACATATTGTGGCTTAAAAATTATTTCAAAAACATATCATTAACATATAATTGATTTCTAGAATATGATATAACTCTCCCCAAAGGGTGTGATGATATTTACCTACCATTATCTCATCTAATGCATGTTCCTAAGAATCATTGGGTTTGAAACCGAAATTGGATGCCTTCCTTTGGAATGAATGTTTCTTCCATGTCAGGGATGTCAGAATTAAAGGGAGTTACCTCAATGAAACAATAATAAACTATAAATAAATTATTTTAAAACAAACCTCAATCACCCACAAGCGATCATCAAGAAAAACCATCCACATTTTTTTGGAAAAAATGGTGATTCTGAGTTGAAATCATTCAACTGTGTCATCCATTTGATGGGTTGTAAATAATAGACTATCAGGTTCGAAACAATCAATTTTTCCCAAATGTTTCAGGAATATTTTTACCAAAGTGTGAAATACTCTAACATTGATAAACATTTAATAAAATAAGGTACCTCCAATTTATATATTAGCTATAAAAGTTATTGGTTGACCATGTACTCTTATATATGATGCAGGACTAAAAATGATTCTTAATTCATTTCAAGGAAATTAGATACATACTAAGATCCAAATAGAATAATTAAAATTAAACAATGGGTTGAGGGACTACTATTAAATATTGTAATTTCTAAAAAACAACACAAGATGTTGTGAACAACCATTTTACAGACCTATCTTGTGAATTATCTATCATGGTAGACTTGGCCCTGAGGCCCAATGTACATTATCACCAATTCAACACCTATAGTACCAATTAATGAAATAATTCATTAGGAACTTCAACATAAATGGATCCATATAAAATTTTTTATCATCAAATTAAATCCTTCATAGGATAAAGCACTACATGAACTGTTTCCCATGACATGTTATTGGAGAGGAGATATACTTTAATGTAACATTCAACTACATTGGGAGCCTATCCCTATAGTTAAAAAACACATTGCTTCTCTACCTTAGAGATGATGACCAGGATAGTAATTACATCCAATCAACCACTCAGAAGATACATAGGATAGATTCTATCCATTATGGTCATTTTCATCGTCATATGACTGCAATTACCTAAGGATATGTAAGGGAAGATGTGACCACACCAACCATCCAAATTAATGAATAAAATAAGAGATCATTCTCTGGGTATCCAAACAATGAAACTACAGACTAGTTTTATATCTCTATTACCACCAATCAGATTGAGTCTCATCAATTTTTCTTAAACGTGGCCCTAAATAAATCCTAGGTCATTACAATCTAAAAGCCATTGACTTCATCACATCTATCCTTGTTGACTGTGGAATCCCAGAGAGAACCAAAGAGTACAGGGTTAGAGGAATTTTAACCATTTCTAACCATTGGATCATAATTAATATGATTTCCATCCAACCAAATGGTAAAAATAATTTTTGGTCCACTAATTGGCACCACTTTCTCCGACCCACCAAGTTGTACTTTGGGAACCATCCCACCAAAAAATAAATTAAGCTCCATCTAATGAAATGAGATAATCCATTGATGAAGATACCCAACCTACTTATATATCCATTAATATGATGTCTATATAGGCTTATAACCAAATCAATATGTGTACACTTCTATTTTCAAGCCTCTAAAAATGGTATTATTGACTACATTGGTGTTTCAGAGTGCAATGTTGATTGAGAAATGCCCAGTGTAAATAATAGATTTAGTTTTCAGGGTCTATGTTGAGACACCTATAATCATCATCTCACCCAACCATTAAGATAGTTGAGAGTATATTCATGAATTCAACCAGTTATCCCCTTAAAGGATAAAAGGAAAACATATATAGAATATAATATCACTAAACTCTAATAAGAGAATGATGATATATATGAAATAATTGTGGATATTTTCATTAGGATTACATCACCAAAATAAGACATCAAAAACCTCTTGATGAGGAATATCTTGTAGTGAAGTTCCTTATCCCATAGGGATGGGGGTATTTTTATATACTTCATTCCCTTATCATGTGAAATAAAAACATTGTTCCACCATACCACATCTAATAGGCTAGAATATTTTTTATATTATCAATACCCCTATCCCCATGGGTGGTGTATTTTTTTTGTTTTCCACCCCTCATCGGGGGTACCATGGAAACCATTATACCTCAACAGTTACCATAGAGCCTCTAAGTGAGTAGGGTTCCTCTAATCACTGTGAAGAGTCTGCATCATCCAATGCCCCCAATTCATAAGAACATACCCCAAAACTAAAAATAGACAATGGATTTTCATACTGATCACAAACTCAACTATGTGCCCATGAAAATAGTGTTTTATGTTTTACAATGGGAATGATGCATTGTCTCCCAATATCTAGATAAATTATTGGTGAAGTTATATTATTTCCAAACAAATAATTTCCAATGGTTCATTGAATATGTAAAGGGAAAATTATTTGATAGAACTCGTAAAAATATAGAAGTCTAGTGAGGTAGGGGTGAAATTCCATGATAGTTACTTCCCATACACCCATCGTCTCAGACATATAATAGAAAGTTGACTTAAAATTATGGAATCACTGAAAATGTGGATAACTGAAGGGATATTGGATCCACTGACACCTAAATTACCACTCTCTGTCATGTGGGAACACTAATCATGAAAAACATGTTGTGTAAGAGACTATGATCCACATATATACAAATAATTAGAGACCACATCTTAGAAAGCTATGAAACAATGGCTATTACATCCAACAAAAAATGTCCCTTGTTACCTTGGAAAGTCCATGGAGAATGATTTTATGGAACTCCCAATATCAATGAGGTAAGTTGAAGTGATTTCATAGGCCATGAGAATAACTACAACTACCTCTGATGTCTTAGTAGAAAAATCAAAATCGATGTTAGAATTAAATATTAGTTACATGAGAATGTAAATGAAAGGTTGATAGAGTTATATGATCCTAAAACGTATGTAAAATGCATAAGAGTCATAAAATATCCATAATAAAAGTCACCCTAGAGAATGTTTGCAGCATGATATGTTCTTTTCTCATAATGTTAAACTACATGTTACATACTATTCATATGATGGAAAATGTAACGATACATCCAAGTCACATGAAGTTAAATTTCATGATACATGCCAGTTATATGATGTTAATCAATAAGGCACATCTTAGTCGCATGATGCTAAACCTCGTGATACATCATAGTTTCATGTTGTTAAATTGAATGATATGTACTAGTTTTAGGATGCTAAAATTCACTATACATCCTAATCATAATATTTTTAATTTCATGACATGTCTTAGTCTCACAGTATTAGAAAAATAGACAATACAGATGGTTTGGAACCATTGTAATAGGTCCCCAACAAATTGGTTTAGCCTATAATAATGATTTGGATGGTCTTTAGTTGATTATACACTGGTATATAAATATAATAATGGTTTCAGGAAAATCACTGGTGTAGGTCTATTCCAATATTTTGGAAAATTGTTGGGATAGTTAATATAAAATAAAAGATGCAACTGAGATTTGAACCCACCAACATTTGCTTATATATCAATGACCTAATCACTCTACTACAATTATATTTAATAATATAAATGACTAAATATGTATAAATGTATATATATTTAAAAATAATTTATTTGTTGATTTATATTATGTTATTTAAAAAATTAATTCATAAAAAACTAGGGTAAATATACTAGTGTGTTTTAGAACTGTTGGTATTGGTACACTGATTTTAGGGACCAATACCAATAGTTTGTCAAAACTGTTGGTATAGGCAAGTACCTATGCCAATGGTTCTAGAAAAAATTCTATAATAGGTCTTTAATTAGATTCTATAACAATAGTTTTTTCCAAACCATTTGTATCAGTTAATTTTAATGTACCCATACCAATGCCTTGGAATAACTGTTGGTGTAGGTAGTCTATAACAATGGTTTTTGAAAATTGTTGCTATAGAACCATTGGTATATGTCTAGTTTCATGTAGTTTCATGATATTATACTATATGATACATCCTATTTTAGTGACATTAAGTTTAATTATAAGTCCTAGTCTCGTGAGATTGAACTAAAAGATATATCCTTGTCATAGGATGTTAAACTGCAAAATATATCCATGTCGTATAACATTAAACTGCATGACAACATCATAGTCACATGATTTCAAACTAAATTTCAAAGTCCTAGTAGGATAATGATAAAATTCATGAAAACATCCTTACTGTATGAACTTAAACTTCGTGAAACATATCTCAATCAATTGATGGTAAAATGTACGGCATCATAGTCTCTATGAGATATCTTCATTGTTGTGTGGATGTTATTGAGACCATGATTGAACAAAAAATATAGTACAATATGAATCCAACCCATATAAAATAACCTAATATTCCCTTTAGTCCACTGTTGAGGTTTTTACCTGATATATTTCCCCTAGATTCTTAGATGAAGACATCAAGAAAACATTATCGAATGTAGAGATTTACAGACTAGATGGATTGGGATCATTTCCTAGTGAGGCCAACATAGTCGGATATCCTATCCAATAATAATGCATAGGAAAGGATCAAATAAATTACACTATAAATAACTCTCATCACCAACCCCAAATGGAGTGATGAGAAAATTATTGAGAATACATATATAGATAAATCAAAGAAACCTACTAGCATATTGAGGAAACTAAGATCTTACAAGAATACATTTCTATATATTCAATTGTGAAGTGTCAAAACCACTTTAAAACAATATAAAAGCTCCACCAGTATATTTTAATGATTATATAGGTATAGGTACTCATTCCATTCCCAATAGTGAGGGAATGTCACCCACATTTCCAACATGAACATGTAGATAATCATGAGTAAGAACACATTATTTTTCATATCCAGGTGGACTACTTGCTTATTCTGGGAATGGGTGAGGTATATGAAGAGGATCGTGAACATAAAAAATTATACACAACCAATATAGTGTGAGAATTATCTTAATTCAGGATCGAACCCCTACTGATGAGGCTACTGAAAATATTTTCATTTCATATAGGATTTGGTTAACGTCCCTGCCCCACAGATTAATGACTAAACCAAAATCCTTAATATTCTATAGAGGATGAGGCTTATATCACTTCTAAAATTTCAATGTTCTATTAGAATATTCTTGTGGGGAATTCATATTTGAATCAGGATCATACCACAAATTTATCTATGATTGACCAACATATTCATGTAACTACCCATATGACAAATCATATTTATTCGGATGGAACAGAAACTCAATGACATCCCCATGTAGTTTTTTAGAAGTGGGATCATATCCCTGCCACACTACATAGTATTCAATATATTTTTGAAACCATCATGTATTATTCTCATATATCTACTTAGAGCAAATAAGTCTGTCATACTATTCTGGCCACAACATGGAATGAGGATCATATTTTTTTTCATCTCAATTCCAATTTCCTTGAGGTTTTGGTATACATATCAGTAACAAATAAATTGTCATTTTACTCATGAACTAAAGAGGGATAAAGACACTAATTTTTTATTCCTCCTCATGGTAGTTCATAGATAGATTATATGAACATTACTAAGGATATTCATCATGTACAACATCTCCATGATAATATCTCTATGAGATAAGTAAATCCTCTCATTTCATAGACACCTTCATATAGAGAGGTGATAATATCATAGACACATCTATATTGAAAGGTGAATGAAACACTAGTGTTAATAATATATAATTCCCCATAAACTATCAACAACACTTCATCATAGTCAATGCGAATCCCAGAGATGAATCTTCTAATGTATGTTGAAGTGGAGAAATGCATCCCAGATGATGAAGGATATATAATTGATATATGGATTGAGTTATACAAAAAAACCCACCATACCGTGGTTTTACCATTTCCACATTCTAGAGAAGTAGTTTATTCTAGACATACGCATGAATATGTGGATGAATTAAAAGAGGTATAAGGATAGAAAACTCCCTTATCTAGAAGATGAGGGCCAGCACTAGATTAAAAATTCTCTCCTTTTTCTGCTAGACCTTGTCACATTCTTTGTGGGTCATGACCTAGGATCAATAGAGAATAACAAACACCTATCACATAATTTCCTCAACATCATGAATAATATCTAACAACTAACTATAAATTATACATTAGACGTTCATATCCAATGATGTGGAAAATAAAGAGATTTATACTTTACAATTTCCCCATGGTAGCCAAGATACTAGGATAAAATAGTCATCCTTGTAATATTTTCATGAGAAATCATATGATCAAATCATATAACCCTTCAAAAAATCCCTTCCTCTTCTCGTTCCTTCATGGATAACTATAATTTTATCTCATAAACCTAATGATACTTGGAATGAACCCTGCAAATCAATATTCTAAATGTGACAGTCATTACATAAAAAATAAGGTATATTCCAATGGGGGTTTCTAATTGGATACAATGAATGGGGAATTTGTTACACTCCCACCAATGAGAGGATTCTCAAGAAGTGCATTCCATAGCCTCTATTTTAGATTTGAATTCCATTTAGTATGAATTGAAACTGAAAAGAATCCTTCATCCTTACCATATAATGTTAAACGACATGAAGGAAATCCTTACAGTATTACATAAAAATGAATGAATTATTTCCTTACCATGTGACATCAAAGAGAATATAAGATACCCTATCCTCATGTCATTAAACTACATGAAGAAATCCTTACTAAGTGATGTTAAAATATATGGAGAATGTTAATTGAAAGACTGTTCATAGCTCATGATCAAGATTTGTGCAGTTGAAAAATGATTTAAACTCATCACTGTGTTCATGTAAAATCCCTAAAGGGAATCTTCCATTCATGAACTATGTGTGGATTGACCCTTCCTATAATAAGATATTTAGTGACTCCCATATCCTAAATCCTAGGTCCATATACTATATAAATGTAAAAAATTACCCTTTCTATATATGGTTCAGACCTACATGGATTATTTTCTATTAAAGAACTATTTGTGTCTTGATTATTATTTTCATGGGGTACATAGTGATGCCGCAATCCCAAATCCAGAGTCCTACCAAAATATAAATGTAAAAAATTCCCCCCTTTGCATATAGTGAAGACCTATATGGAGAATTATCCATTCAAGAAGAACATGTTCTTGGATTCCTACTATCACATGATACATTGTAATGAATATTTCTAAACTCATTGGTCTGTAAATTATATAAATGTAAAAAACCAACCCACCACTTTGTATGGCCTAGAAATATATGTATTTTTTCCATTGAATATCTATGTATGGATAAATTATTGATTTACCATGATATGTTGTGATTCCTTGATCTCAAATTATGGGTCCAGATTCATTATAAATAGAGAAAATGGCCCCATTACTTATGGGTCAGACAGTCATGGAGAGTTTCTGATTCAAGAAATATGTACGGGTTGATTCCTATTATAACAAGATATGTAGTGATTCCTAAATCGTAATTTCTAGGTCCATCCACTATATAAATAGAAAACAATTACCTCCTATACATATGGGTTAGACCTTTATGGAGAGTTTTCCATTCAAGAACTATGTGTGGCTTTTTTCATACTATCATAGGATTCTTTGTCACACCCGGATTCCAAACCCTATGTCCAACCTAATAATAAATATAAAAAAATACCCCATCTATGTACAAGTTAGACCTATGTGGATCGTTTTATAGTAAATAACTATGTGTGTCTGGATTCCTACAATCATAAGAAACATAGTTAGACCCATATCCTAAACCATCGGTCTTATTGCAATACAAACTAAAACCCCCCCTATACATATGGGTCAAAAACATGTGTAGATTTTTCCATTCAATAATTGCATGTGTCTTGATTCCTAATATTATTGGGTATATAGTGATGCCCATATCTCAAATTCTGAGCCCAGCTGCATTATGTGTAAAAATGCATCTGTCCCTCCATATGACCTAGACCTAAATAGGGAACCATTTGAGAACTACATGTGGCATTATTTCTACCAGCATATGATACATTGTGATTCATGGATCCTCTATTCTAGGTCCATCAATTAGTTATCATCACTCTCATTGACATTCCTCAATGAGAGTCAAATCCATGTATAGAACATAGTCAACAATAAGTTGTAAACATTCATTATATTTCATTTGATTAAATCTCATGTGTCTTAATCAATATCCATGTTAACCCTTATTTCTCATACTAAGTATGACACATGTGAGCTTAGGGAATATAGAAATTCATTCTATCCAGTTCTACCGAGACTTGTCATTCATAGGAAAATGTGTCAAAATAGCATGATATTAATACGCATGGCCACATAGTAGTCATAAGATGATAAATATGGAAACAATTTCCTAGTCACATGAAGTTAAATTTCATGAAAAGTGGTATTCATACAACTAATCACCCCCTAATCCCCATGTATTCAATATTTTAACAACTTATCCCTTCACATCAATAATGTGTTCCATACACACCAGGGTTTCCTTTATGGTACTCAAACCCTCATTGAATCTTATGTTATACATGAACAAACTTCATATCATTTATATCTGAGTTAATAACAACCAATTCATGAGTATATATCCATATATTGGAACCCCATATGCCATAAAAAACATTTAACATAGTTCTTCCATGTTGAAAACAAATAATATAGACTTGTTAATCAGATGGGATCCCACTATAAATCAATTTTTAATAATGAAATTTCCAATGATATTTCTCATAGTGGGTGTATTTATCCTAGAATATTGGTCCCCAATAAGCTCATGAGTAATTTTCTTGACTGTATAGAATATGAGTTTCTACCTTTATTAATGGGTGGATTATACCTAAGGAATTGAACATATAGTTGACTTATGTAATCATGTTATATGATTTACACTCCCCACAACCTAAATATTCATTTGGATTAAGATACCATTGGTGTTACTCATCTCGGTATCATACCCATTAACAAAGAAATTTTATTACATTGCATTCAGGTACCTATTCATTTAAGGTTATGTATCCTAAAGGATGACCAAAACACTTATTTATTTGAAATCCCTTTGGGTGACCCATTTCTAAACATCATACCCTTTATATGTATCATCCATATTACCCAAGTCTTATAAGGGTCATGGATGATTAAGTGGTTTATCTCATTAAATACCTTATTATCAAGACATGATAAAAAATTGAATGAAATTTATATCAAAACTATGCATGGATTGGATCTGGTTACCAATTTTTTTTACTAACAATAGAACCTCAATTCGTTGGACAAACCATGATGAAAACAATTAAAATTCACCTTCCCTTGTGCATGTGTTAGACTAGTGCATGGGATACTCAAAAAGAAGAACTGTATATCGCTTTATCCCCATATTGTGGGATACATTGTGACGCTTGGATCATCTATTTTCGGCCCAACCAAGAATGAAATCATTATCAATCATATACCTCAATGAAAACCATGTTTGTGTGGGGACTCCCACTCATACTGAAATGTTATTATCCCTACATATTCCCCATCATGAACTCTCACACTTCTCAATCGAATATCCATTTGTCTCTTATTTCTCATGTCATTCATGAATCATGTGATATTTGGGAACATGGTATGTATCTCATTCAAACACGATCAAGGTGTGTTCTATCCAAAGATAGATAACCATATCCTAGCCACCTGATGGTAAAATACATGATAATGTCTTATATTCATGATGTTAAACTACAAAACAAGAGGTATTCAAATGGAACTGATCACCCCATCTTGTGATTGTGTACAAAATAATTACATGTTTTTTCCCTTAACCTCAATATGTGTCCAATACATGCTGGTGCATCAATTAGTGTAATCCAAACCTTATATAATCATATGTTTTCCCTGAAAAAACATCACATATTCAATATTTTAGGTATTACAATCTAATTCCATGATTTGATATCCTTCCCTTCTAAACCCATGTTCCTTGGGAACTGTTTCCATTTATTCTCTATAGAAGTAAACTAGTAATAGGTACTGGCTAATACAAAAGGACCCCGCTAGGATTCTCTAGTGAAAGACCCAATTCCAAATATTTTCCCCTAGAGGATGTTTTCTCTTGGAGGGGAGGCCCACCTTAAACTTGACAATTATTGTCCAAACAGAGTAGAATACTGGATTCTACCATTAATAATGGGTAACCTATAACAATTTGTTTCCATTTTTAGTTAACTCAGATATTATTGGGTTATTACTTGGACATTCTAGAACTTAATTATTCATGTGGATTCATAGACTCTCAATATTACACATCTAGACATTGTACCCATTTTCAAAGCAAGATAATGATATCATATCTTCGTACCTTTCCATTTCAGGATATCAATCTTCTTTGAAGACATAATTGATTTGAGTTAGTTGCTCTCTAAAAAGAAACATCCTAGTTGACTATTGGTAATCTACATGAAAATGTAGTATTTAAGAAATGATAAAAAATGTGACATATGGGACATACATCAAGGAATTAAATTTCATAGATTGAACCATACAATCCATTAATTTTTTTATAGATATGTATTTTTTTACTCTATATAACAAAAAATATTGAAATTCTATTTCCTTATGTATCTCTCTGATCTATGTAGAGGACACCTTAGCTAAACACAACGTTATGACTAACTACGGGGGAAAGGTAGGATTTTCATCTCCCTTATATATGATTTTGATCTACAAAAAGGTATATAACTAAAGGATCATACTATGGAATTATTCCTTCCCATTCAATGTTCATAGGGAACCCCAAGGAAGCATAAGAATAAAAATTAATTATTCCTATGTTTAAAGAGATTATATATATATTGAATCAATACACCTATGTAAGAGTTATATCTATGTACGAACTGATTGTGCATAAGATATATTTATGCAGTAAGGGCTCCATCATATTGAAACCCATAAAAAATTCTAAAAAACAAAACTAGGGTACCATCCAAGTAGACACTCAGTCCAATTCATGGCATAAACCAAAGGGTATTCCTAATCCCCATGGAATGGGAACTAGTGTCCGGGTATCAATAATATACATTGAAAATGAATTCACAAATTTAAAATAACAAAAAATAACCTTTTTGAATATATATTTTAAAAACTGAAAACCATAACCAAATGAGGTACACCAATTTTCAGATTCGATTTATATAAATTTTTACAAAAACAATAGTACTACAGTGTAATGGAAACAAAAAACCATCCCAATAACCTCCATGAAACAAGAGGTTCATCACCCACAGTCCATCATCATCAACACCTATAATAATTGGAACACTAGAAACTAGATCCATCGACCCCACCATGACACATCTTTCCTTTACCAGGGTAACACATTAGAAATTCTATGTAAGCCTAAAGGTGTATGTAGGGTGTGATACAAAGACCAATAATATAGAACCCAAAATATAGATTCTATTATATAACATTAGAAGAAAAATAAACATGCATATTTATATAATGATATTTAAATCATTTATAAGAAAAAATTTATGGAACAATTTTTCAAGAAACAATTTCTAGGGAAAAGCTTTTCCAAAAATAAGCTTTCTTGAAATAAAAATGATCAAAAAGTCTACCATATAAAGAGGTATATCACCACATCAAGTAAAGATCACATCACAAGAGATAAACATGGGTAAACTGCTAAGCGTAAAAATCAATAGTGGGATCCAAAATACCTCAGTCCCCATTGAAATAAATCCTTTACTAAACTACCAATAGTGTCCTCATGTAGATCCCAAGAGAGGGGTACATATCTGAAGGTCTAGTGGTATTCAAATCATAATCCAATACAAGAAGAATTATTGTGCATGATCCACTAAAGGGGAACACATCCTAGGGCTTATTGGTCTCTGATCAAATCACATGTTTATTTCTTGTTTCAATTGTCAATCCTTCTAGATAAACCTGATCCTCAACCACTTATGAGTCAATTAAAATACTAGTTCTAGTTCACTCACCACAAAAGTTAGGATTCCCTTTGAGATCAAGTCCCATTTGACATATCACATTAATAATAACCTCCAAAAACACATTAAAATCATCACAAGGAATCAGGGAAATCACTACTACAACATTTTCAAATTTTCACATTGATCTAAAGATCAATGGTTCTTATGGAGACCATCATTTTCCATAAAAAACCTCTTTCCATTCCATACAAACACCAAAACCGTATGGAAATAAATATTTCACCACTTTTATAGTTTACAAAATCAAATTGGATGCATAAAAAGTATAATACTCATGGGATCCAACAATTTTCCATGTGAATAGTCCGTTTCATTTTTTTGCAACAAAACCATTTCTAAAACATGATTCAAAATTTGAAGACACATTAAATATGAAGAAAAAATAATCCAATAAGAAATAAACACATTCCACATGGAATATCCACTATAAAGACATTTTCACCAAAAAATCTATTTAAAAACACATTTCAAACCTTCTACATAGTGCATATTATATATTCATGAATCACCACAATGATGCACACAAGAAATATAACCAATTTTATTTCAAAAAACAACTTCTATCACATATGCATCAAAACCCATTTATAATAGTATTTTTCACCAAAAAAATATATAGACCATATGTATGAACTAAATAAAGAATATAAAAATCATCAAATAATATAAAATCATGGAACAACATACCTCACATTCGAAAGATTATGGAAATCAGTGTAAAACCACAACCACACCACCACCAACCCTATAAAAAAAATATTGAACAGTAATCATCAATATTTCAACCAAATTAATAAGACCAGACCACCAATAGCTCATTAAAACCTTTGGAATATAGGGACTGATGAAATAAAAAATAAGATCCCTAGAAAGAGGGATAAATATAAAGTATAATGGAATATTATTAGAGATTCTTGAAGGAACCTCACAAATTCCACCCAGAAATTAATGATAAAAGGAAGAAGCAAGAGGAGGGAGAGGTTCATCAGCTGTAGAATCCCTATTTGGAGTGGAAATACAAGGAATTAGGTTTCTATATGAAGAGGGAGTAAAAGTAAATTTCTAATTTTTAATGACATGGACATGTCACATCATTTTCCCACATCGTTTTCCAAAACTGTGGGGAAACCGTGCATCCATCACAGTCAAATACGAGCAATACATATGGTTTTACTTCATGTTTTGACAAACAATGCACCAACTGTATGATCGGTAATGTTCAAAATGGAATTTTACTGTACACTTAACTGAGAATAGGTTCATAGATTCCCCTAACTATGCGCCAACTATGCACCACCTACTATAACGCCCAAAATCATCATTTTTTTCACCAAAAACTCACTAGGGGATCTATGTGACAAATGAAATAATTAAAATAAACCAACTAAATACCTTAATATAAAAATAGAAATTTGACAATTATCACCACCATGAAAACATTATATCCTCAAAAAGTCAACTTGAAGCTTGATCAAAGAACAAAAATGGATTCTCTTCCTCAACCTGATACTTCTACTCCCAAGCCTCAAGAAAATAATTTCTGTGATTTTAAAGAACCCAAACCAATATAATTAACATCCCATGAAGCAATTTCTCTTTAAAATCCATATTATCCATTGTCCGCTCAAACACTGAAAAATCTGTCTCAAACTCCAACTCCTACCAACTCAACATTTGGGATGGTTTGAGATAAAAAATTTCAAATGAGACACATGTAACAAATCATGTATTGATATCAACTAATAATTAAAATATAACCTTTATTACACCTTACCATTTTACTTAGAAATCTAAAATGGTCTGACAAAACTTTTGTGTTTTCATCCATTTTTTACCCAAATGAAGACGACCCAAGAGAGGTGACAAATCCATAAATGCCAGGCCACCCACAGAAAAACACCAGGGCACAATACCTCTAATCGAAACATTAATTATTGGTACTCTAACCTATAAAAATTACTACATAATGATCATGAACTTCTAAGAGGTAACCTGTTCAAGGCTTGATCCCAACAGTGAGGTCTCACCCACCATAGCCCAACCCAAAGGTGATAGGAAAGACTGACCACATAGCACCTCAAATGGATCCATTCCAAAAAATTATTGGTAACTATTGTTATATAAAAACTCAACTAATACCAAGTGGATATCCCATGAACCTTTAAAATACAACAATCATTTTCTGATCATGTCCTCCATGATCTGATTCGCCTACTCCATATGAAAATCCATTTATGATGATATTTTATGATAAATATGACTTATAACCCCATTGATTTATAAAGGAAATAGCAAAACTATGATTTAAAATGGGGATCAATATAAAAAACAATTATTGAAGGTGGCCCATGAGTCCTCACAACATCATGAAAAAAAACCTGACCCAACTCATCCACTTTGGAAAAATCATTGTTTAGAATGAAATGGTATGATTTGGTGAAATGGTCAATAGATACCCAAATGGAATTCCTCCCATAGGGTGTATGAGGTAGGATAATAATAAATTCTATCGAAATATTATCCCAATTATTTGTAGGAATAGGTATTGTTTGATGAAAACATAAGGGCCTATGGTTCTCAAATATCACCTGATGAACTTGTATAACACATCAATAAGAAGTAAACTATATCTTGCCTGATACATTACAAACAAAACTAATGATGCATGTAACATTACATCTTGGTAGAATGATGAATAATATCCCACTATTATTGGTGTTTATCCTTCAACATATCCTTCCTCATAAATAGTGCCCTCATAAATCGACCCTCGAAGAAGAAAAATCCCTTGGGAGACAACCACCATTAACAAGGCATCACCCAAAACATTAGATGCTCCATAGAACATAAGACTAGATCATAACTTAGATGATATTACCAAATCAACTCCAGAATTGATGTTGTCAATTTCACACTATCCAATAATGCACCTCTAGTATGCACCATGGTGTTTAAGTGCATCTGAGCAAATAGACCAATCAGTGTCCACTCATCACTGGTCTTTTTCAATGCTTGCACTAGAACATTCCCTCTCAATGAATCTACAACTACATTTATATTTCCAAGGGAATAGAGTATATAGAAATTAAATCCCAAAAGGTACACAACCTAATTAAATTACCTCAAATTTAAATATTCACGGGATAAAATGTAGGCTAAGAGCTTATGATCTGAATTAACTAAAAAAACTCCCCAAAAAGATTATGGAACCACATATTAAAGGTATGAATCAACTCATCAAAATATAGGTCATGGGTTGGGTAATTAATTTCATGTGGTCAGATTTGGTGTGGACTATAATCCACAATGTGATCATCATCATCAGCACACCCCCAAGACATATTGGAGAAGCATCATAATAGACCACATATCCCTTTCATGATTTTTGATTGATTAAAATAGAAAATGTGGTAAAAAATATCATAATATAATCAATGGATAGTTTAAACTCTAGGATATATTAAATATTTACCCCTTTCTAGGTAAATGATGTCATTGATACAGAAATATGAGAGTAATATAGAACAATCCACCTGTAATACCGTTGCAGGCACATAAAAAATGGATTTCAAATACATTATTTAGTTGTTTTGAAGAATTAATTGAACTAATATTATTAGGGTCCACCGAAACCATTTTTTATATTATATAACCCACAAAAAATACCTCTCTATTCCAACATGTGAATTTAGAAATCATTGCATGGATAAGATAGAATCGAATGGTTCCCAACATTGTTCTCAAACACTGGACATGCTCCTCCTCAGTGCCTAAATTGTACAAGATGACATCCATGAATACCACAAAATGGAATCAAGATATTGATAGAAGACCATATTCATATGTTCTATGAAGAACAACGGAGAATTTATTAACCTGAAAGGAATTACCAATTACTCAAAATGGTCATACTTGATTTGGATGGATGTTTTTGGAACACCCACCTCTCTAACTCTGACTTGATGATATATGGAACACAAATCAATCTTGGAGAACCAAATTTCACCTTTAATATAATATAAGAGTTCATTAATATGGAAAAGTTATATTTTTTATTAATCTTCCCCTTATTTAGATTTCGTTAATCAATGCACAACCGAAGAGATCCATCATCTTTTTCACAAACAGAACTAGGGAAACCCAAAGTGAGAGATTCAGGCGAATTAATATTTTTGATTAAAAATCATCTAGAAATAAATTTAAATCCATCAACTCAATGTGGTCTATATTTTACAAGGTATGAAATACCAGATGTGTTCCGTGTGCCAAATCAATGGTGAAGGCCACATCCCGCTTCAAGAGAAAACCTAAAAAACATATGGAAAATCATATGGGAACTCTTCCACCATTAATGGTAATCAACCCTCCTGAGAACCAATACCAGTCTCCAATGTACGTAAAGATATATGATCAACATGGTTCCCCAAATTTAGAATTGGCGGTTCCGAATTTCCTAACCAGAGATCTCATTCACATAGAAAAACATGGATAGTTCCATTGTGTTCCACAAAACTCACTCGCCACTGATAGTAATTCATGTGAACCTATAAAATCACCACCCAATTGATAAAAATTATCTCATAAAAGAGTTATATATCAAAAATAAGAAAATCCAATTCCAAATCAACCCCTCACATGGTGAGTGCACAAGATAGTGACCAAAGACTGTACACTCTCTTATAACCAAGAAGTATTACCAACTCCATCACATAGTTCATGACCTCACTTTGGAAATCTAGAAAATCAAAATGTTTGGTAGAAATAAAGGAAACTAAAGCACCAGTATCAAACATAACAATAGCTCTATATGATGCTAAGAGAATGGTACCTTGAACTATCATAGGCCCTATATATAACTCCACTATTGCTCGGTCCACCGCCTGATGTTGCCTCATCTCATCCTATGCTTGAGAGCAATGATTGGCCTACGGCTCCTCCCTACATAGACTATTCCCCAAAGATGATCCAACCCAAAAACCATGACCTCCAAACCAAGTACCCACTATCCTAAGTGGTTCAGACTAAGAATTCATCTCCTTTGAAGCCATGAATCATATGACACTTTGATATTGGAACATTACATTTCAAAATCACTGCAATTTCCACACTACATCCCGCCAGTGACAAGACATGAAAGATATTAACATGCTGGTCAAATGTTCACTTCTTTCACACACTAATTTCACACAAATAACTCAACATCAGAGGCCATAAAAGAATATAATCAGAAAGGATGGCATAAACTACCACCTATCTTCTTCCCTTGCTCTTCCCATTTCCACTTCTACTTGTATGGAATTCCACTATTAATTGTTGGTACTACTCTAGAGAAACCAAAATTTCATATTGAATTTATTTCAACTATCATTCCATGATTTACCACCATATAATAAATTTTCATCATGAACAAGAAGTCATGGGATAAGATTTTTGGTCATAACCCCATCTCAAACATCTGGTCCTTCTTCTTATCATTGGAAACGATCTTGGGTACATACTGAACTCACTATGAAAAGAAATTAGAATATTCTGTCATGTTCTGATGTATGCGAGAAGGATTCAACAACTCTATGTACCTGGAAAGGGAAAAAATATCAGTATAATAATGATCATTGAAAACCACCCTGAAGAATTTATAACCCATCTATTCATGCTTTCCCTATTTCACCACTAAGTCCCCCCACTCCCGAATGGGACCTTCCAATAAGAACAAAGAATATTTTACACTAAATTCCCCAAGAGTGTCAAGAAACAATCAAATTATCTATGTACCCTCAATCCACTCTTAGGATTTCTTTGGTTCCTATGAAGCCTTGAATGGAATAAGGCTTGTTCATGAAGAACTATAGTGGCTTGTCCTTTCCAAGACCTTGTTCGGCTTCTCTAATATTAACATGACCATATCCCACTCTTTATCCGAATGCATAGAAATGTTTAACCACTATTTCAACTAAAATATATTTGATTGGTGTTGAAGAACCCTCTATGGATTCTTACCATGGATTCATATGAGGTCTCTTGGGAGGCGCCTTACAACACTAATAAAAAATATAAGGGATAACCCCATCAATGTAACATTGTATAAACATTTAGTAACAAAAAAACCCAAATACATCTAAAAATCAATATAAAACCAAATTCAATGCAATAACATGACAGAAAAAACCACTACAACCCCCATAGTGTCCATATACAGTCTGTAAGTTTTACGTATCAACTGGAAGAGAAGTCAAACTGAATTTCCCAACATACCATGGAAACTTGAGTCATGTTTCATGGTATGTTTTCCAAATAGACCAACACACAATAAGAACCTAAAGCTCATAAAATACAATGTATATTCTATCTAGATTATTTCCCAAAATAAATTCACCAAAAAAGTGTAAAACTTCCACTGATTCCATTTTGTCACTAACCATTTAATGGCATCATCTAACCCAAAACCCTTCCTAATTAATGAAATGGGTTAAAGGGAGTTACTGATCCACATGTGCTTGAAACTTATGACTGTGTTTCAAAACTACACATTGGAAATTATTACACACATTAATATAACAATAAATAACTAACAAGAGTAAACATTTCAAAAACTGATAACCATAACCAAATGTTTTACAACAATTTTCAAATTCAAAGTTTATATCACTAAACACAACCAAAATTACTAAAACAGAATGGTAACACAATAACTATCAACAAAACCTCTAGTAAAAAACATTGGATTCTCTCTCAATCCACCACCATCAAAACCAACAACAAGTGGAACAATAGAGACCATTTCTACCATCACCCCAATGACACATCTTTCCTTTACTTGGGTAATTTATTGAAAATTTCAACATATACCGAAAGGTGAATGTAGGGTGTAATCCAAAGCCTATTATTATTCAACCTAAATGAAATATTCCATGATATTATATTAGAAGAATAAAAAACATTTATATTTGAATAAGAATATTCAATACATTTATATGAAAAAAAATTAATTTTTTTTTTCAAGAAACACTTTTTAACGAAATAATTTTTCACAAATAACTATTATTGAAATAAAAATGTACACATGGCCTTCAAAATTGTGACAGATAGCAGCACATCTCATAAGAATTGGGTCAAATGGGATCACCATGGGTAAATACCTTTTGTTAAATAGAAAAAGTGGGACTCCAATAACCTCAAACCTCAGTTATCTAAATACTCAACTAAACTACCAAAAATGTCCTCAAGAACGAGCCACTAGAAGGTAATGAAGCCTAAGATATCATGGTCTCAAAATCAAAAGCCAATACCAACATCGTTCTGATGAACAAGACACTTGGCGGGAACAAATCCCAAGTTCTAGTGGTCTCCAAACATATCATATATTTATTTAGTTATGTAATAATTTATAATTCTATATGAATACGGGCCACATCCACTTCCGAATCAACTATAATAATAGATCTATTATTCCTTCCTAGACACATGGGACTCCCCGTGTGCTCAAGTATAATTATTCATATCACATATTTCATCAACATTACTCACAAAATATATAGACCACATGCACACAGAGAAATCAATTCATTCACATTTTCACATTTTCACATTGTTCCAGTGATCAAAGTATCATGTGGAAACCAAACTTTTCCGTAAAAACCCCAAATTTACAGTCCATATAGACACCAAAACCATTTTAAAATTTTATTTTCACAATTTCCAAAATTTTTAAAATCTTTTTGAAGATACAAAAAATAAAAAACTCGTGGTATCCATCTATTTTCCATGTGAAAAGAAACATTCGAAATCATTTTCGCAACAAAACATTTTTTATAACATGATTTACAATTTCAAGATAGATTATAGGTTCACAATATAGAATCCAATGCAAAAAAATATTCCACATGAAAAATAATCATTCAACATATTTTCACATTTAAGTCTCTTGGAAAAAAAATTTAAACCTTCAATGCAAGTCATAAAATATATTCATGAAACCCAACAATAAAGATCATAATAAATATAACCAATTTCTGTTCTAACCCATCATTCATAACATATACATCACAAACCCTTTCAAAATGCTATTTCACACAAAAAAATAATCCATGGAACATATATAAGAACCCATTTAAGAATATCAAAATCATGTAATATTTTCAATCCCTGGATCAACCAACCTCAAACTTGGTAATTTATGGAAATTGGTTTGAAGCTACATCGACACCACCACATGGCCCTATGAAGGAAATGTTAAACTTTAATAATCAATATTTTACACCACATCACAATATTAGTCCTCCATTAGGTGTAACACCCCGAGATTTTATGAAAAATATTCTTTTTAATTTCATTAATTTCTTGTGTTGTACGCTACACCAAAAGGATCTTGCACAACACACAACCCTGACTTGGCTTGCATTACACGCAATCGCGACCTTCCTCGATAGTGTGTGTTGTACACAATACCCGGTTTTACTAAACAACGATATATTATTATGAACTATCCATTATTAATAGTCTTAACTAAATTTTAAATTATATAACATTATTATTCATCTTACACATTTTTAGAACATGGTATAAGAAGAAAATAAATTTTTCGGGTAAAATAAGTATTTTTAAAAAAATGCAGTTTTGCCGCCTTTTGATGGCGTACCCACATTAAATCTAGTTTTTGACATGTTTATAAGTTCAATTTGACATAATAAAATTCTTCATTGGAATCAAGAAATAAAAATTTACTTTGGATAAATTTTTCATATTATTATGGTAACTTTCACATTTTAATGAATAGTAAAAAGACGCTATATTTTAATTAAAAACAACTTTTTTCATCGTAATATCTTATGTGGTTAAATTATAATATTGAATATTTTTAAAGTATAAATAGAATATATTTTTACCATTTAATATAATGTATGTCATTAGCATTGATTTTACCTTGAATTCGTAGGTTAAATCAATTCAATCTTTTGCAATGTTTTAAAGAAAAACCCATTTTCTTTCGACAATGGGATTAATTTTAATTTAATTTCTGCATCTTTTGTGTATTGAATTTGGAAAAATGGATTCCATATTTGGAATCAGTGGGTCCAAATTATGTTAATAATCTACTTTTTATTTTTGGGAATTATGAATAGTAACTACGGTAAATTTTATTTACCGCAGTTAAAGGTAAATCGGGTAATTAAGGGAAAATATAATATTTTAAAATTACCCTAACAAATGTCAAAATCCTATTGGATGACTAAAAGTCAACCCATATCACCTAATGGTCAGATTAGATTCATTTAATTAATTTTTTTCAATAGAAATAATTTAATTATTATTAAAACCAAAGAATGTGACAACATGTCACTTTCTTAAATCTTATAAGTATAATAATTTTAATCTAGTGATAAACTTCATGAAACGTCAAACATGAATAGTATCCAGAAATATAATACAATTATCTACATCATAGGAATTTATGTAGAATTTTTAGGGATTAAATAATTATCATTTATTATGACACAAAGATGATGCAGTAATTGTCTTATTAATGAAATATTGACATAATTGATGTTATAAATGACAAATAAATGTAATTTGAGACTTTTTATGACTTAAAGTAATTTTCTAGGTTAATATTATATGTTATTGTTGATTTAAGTAACTTGGTTCGAACTTATCATTCTGTTATAAATTTCATAAAAATCATGTACCAAATAGTGTCAAAATTGACATAAATTAGTTTTTAAAACAAATATTATATTATTAATTGTTTTTTTATTCATAAAAATCTAAGGTTATTCCAAATGACTTAGATAAGATTATATATATTAATAATAAACAACTTGGGGTTCGTTTGGCTTGATATAGTAAGTTTATTAATCATATAGTGTAAGAAAATAAAAAGACACGGTAAAAGTTAAATTATTTAACTTAGAGTTAAATCTAATTGATAAGGGTAACATAATACACTAAACATGTCTAAATCCAATTTCATTAGAGGCATTCGACCCATCCCCACTTTATCTTAGAAATAAGACCCTTTGGAACCATTATAAACCGAATTTTACCTTAATATAAAATAATATTTTGAGATTTTCCGAAGGTGCCCCTCTCCTCCCTTATAAAAGGGCACCTCCTCCCTCTCCTCTTCACACCAATTTGAGCATTAAAGCTCGGCCAAACCCTGCCAAATTCTCTTCTCCACTTACCTAGTATCATCCTAGAGGTCCTGGTCTTCTTCAAAGAGCCATTTTAGTGCCCTAAAAGGAGGTCTCAAAGAAGCACCTCAAAGAAGAGGTAATGTCCGTTACCGATTCTTTAATTTCTTCTTCCACTTCTTCTTCTTAGGTTGTTTAATTATGAAGTAATAACATCAGTATCAATCATATAATGATATGTTATTATAATTATGAAACAACCCTATTTCACCATCTATCCATCCTACGGAAAAAGAAATCACCGCGCGTGCGTACGTAAGGAATACCGTCTCCATGCCGTGGTGTAATCTATTTTCCACCACCACCTTACATGGATGGGTATAATGGTGTAAAGAATAACTATACATAGTTATTATAACATAATATTGATTCTGATATATTGTATCATCCACTCCAATTCAATTCAATAATTATGGAAACGATATCATCTCTCGTGCGTACGTACGGACTACCGTCTCCACGACGCGATGAGATTCATTCTCCATGTTAACCATTTAAGAATGATTATAAAGTATATATAAGAAATAATAATGAAATATATGACATTATAAAGCTACTGGATTTATGTATATATGTATGTCATCTACTTAATTCCATTCATCTAAATAAGGAAACGAAAACAGCGTTCATGCGTACGTACGGCCTACCGTCTCCATGAACGGTGTATTTCTTTGCATTTAATAATTTATTATATATATGTATATTCTGAATATATATTATATATAAATCATGTTTTATATTCTGGAATTAAGTAATTATTATCTAAGAAATCATATGAATAATTACAAGTGAAAACACAGACGACAAATGAAACAATTTTACCCAAAATACTCTTTAACATAGAATCTACAAAAGAAAGGGTAATATAAAGTCATAAGTGAACCATATATGATATCATAACAGTGTGTATGATTCTGGAATAAGTCAATGACATTATTTAAATCATTATACAGGAGGTTCGGACACATACAAAGAAAATCAGACCTAAGGTAAGGGAAATATCGCAGTCACATTTTTATCCGAGATTGTTTATACTTTGGTATTTATTGGGGGAGTATTTTATCATCCAAATCCATGTTCCCTCAATATGTAATATTATTTAAATCCACCTAAAATTGATTAAATCCTATTTTACCCTTCGGTGAGTTTTTAGTAAAAGATATGAAAGGAATCTTTTGTCATTTTTCGTACGATGTTTTTTTTGAGTTTTCCGACAAAATTACGAGAATAATGTTTTCTTAACTTATACGGAATGAATGGATTTTTGCCAAGAAGCTTCCTTTACAAGTTTTCAGGTTTATTTTTAATCATCTTCTTTTAGTTTAAAGTTGTATTACATGTTAATAAAGTAAAAAAAAATTTAAAGAAGAAAGGATATTTTCCTCAAGAATGGAGTTAAAGTGTTTTATCAAAGATAATAAAGGGTTCTGTTTTATCCCTATTATTAAATTTATTTTATTATGTTGTGATGGAATTATTTTTATGAATTCCTTTATGAATTGTTTTATGATGTCATGATGTTTAAGAATCCCATTTTTATTACATGGTTTATGCAATGATATATGATTTATGATTTTGTGTCACACATAAGAATGGTATCATTATGAGATGGGTGGGACCTATATCTCCCTCCAATGCATTGGGTAAAGATTTTATATATCATGAGATAGATATGGCTGGAACGGTAGGTTATACTGGTTCAGTGAAACAGGATTGGAACGAGGGTGACTCAGTTCAGAAAGGGACTTTGTCCACTAAGATAGTCTTGGCAATGAGTCTTGACTAACAAGAAATGATTCTCTATGATTATGTGTTTATGCCACAAAGTTTCATGTTTTAAGTTATGATTATTGGGATTTAATTTCACTACTAAGATTTATCCCAGGTTATGAAATTACGCTCTCTTTTGCAGGTTAAGATTTCCAAAATAACATGATGTGATTGATATTTCTTTTTTTTACCCTTACTGAGCATTTGAGCTCACCGTTTTATGTTTTCTTTTCCCCAGGATATAAAGAAAGGTTTTAGGTAAAAAAAAGAAGATCTTTATGGGAGATGTTGAAGATCATTCACCACGATTAGAAGATTATATTTCGAGTTTCCAAAGACACTAAACTATTAAGATCCTTGTGTGTGTGTTTTTGTTATGTACTAAGTATTCCTCAAAAGTAATGTAATGTCAATGTACGTCAAGTTTCAGGTCTCTACAGTTGGTATCAGAGGAAAGGTTTAGTCATCCTTTGGAAACTAGGATGCGAGAACTTTGGTGAGATCCCTAGAGATATTTATAAGGTATGTCTAGGGATGTCCCTAAGGAGAAGTATACGTATAGGATACAGTCCTAGAACTACGGTAACGATCATAGAATTTAACTAAGATGTTAGATATTGAGTATAATCCGCCATTATTATATTGTTTTCCCTAACATGATTTTTTCCTCTCACACTATTCTTTTTTGGGTTTTAGAAAATGGCTAGAAACAAGATGATTCACGATAATGGAGGATATGATGGACAATGGAATGATATTTTTCATAATGAAATGGGATTTGGAAGTCCAAACATCATTATTATGCCGAATCAGCAATCTCAAAATATGATCAATAAAGTAAAATTTGGGAAGTTTCCTGACTCGGCTAATAAGAGAAAGATGGAGTTTCATGATGATCATAGAGGAAAGAAAGTTAAATTTACCCTATTTAAATCATGTGGGAATAGGCATCAAGGAGAATGTTTCAAAGGAACTGGAAGATGCTTTGGGTGTGGAAAAGAAGGACACAAAGAAAGTAAGTGCAAAGGAAAAGTTTCAGTTAACACCATGGATGAGGATAATGGTATTTCTACGACATCAACAATGGTTAAATGGTTTAAATGTGGAATGTATGGGCATTATGAAAACCAATGCCCTAAGGGAAAGTCTCATGAAGAGAATCAGTATGGTCGTATGGGAAGTATTTATGTTGATGATGATGAAGAGACTACAAATGATATGTGAGATGAAAGAATTGTTGAAGCTCGGTCAATGGTTTAAGAAGGTAGTCGAATGATTACATGTTTATCAAGTGTAATGTTGTATAAGTAATCTCATGGTACTATGGAATAAAGAGACATCTAAGGATTGTTACACTATTGTCTTTCCTATGTTTTTTAAGTGTATGATTAATGGTACTAGTAACCATGAAATGTTATTCAGTTATTTTTTGGAAAGTATATGATATGCGCATAATGAAGGAATAATAAGATAATGAGGTATTTGATTGTATTCATGAGCTCATGAATAATATAAGGATAAGGTTATATCATGGCTTGAGTATATAGATTTTTTGGATTTTGGTTTGGGGAAAGAGTTAACTTTTAACTGCATTCATGTTTTCACTAAGGTTCAATGGGTAATCAAGAGAATACATGATTAAGGCCCTTGAATGTTTGGAATGTGACCAACAAGACATATCTTATGATATATGGGGATCAACGACAGTATTAAATCTCTGGTAATAATTTTCACTATGTTATGAGAGTGGACTGCAGTATTATATATAAGCCTAAAGATTGGAATGGATTATGTTGGACATAAGTTAGTATTGTTTAAGGATAGAAGTTTTTTCGATATTATTGATGGGATGTTATAGTTTTAGAAAAAGGACAACCTGCAGGACGGCGATAGCCCATCGCGTCGGACAAGGTTGTGGGAATCGAACCCACAACCGAAGTGCGACTGGCCTTTATCGCCTACCACTGACCTACAGGATGTCCTTGTTTAGTAGAAACTAGTTTTATTATACTAAGCAGTATGATATATGAAGTATAAGTCCATTTTAGGAACTATATATGATTAATCTCACTATATAATGACTTATGTATATTTAATAACTTTTGATAACCTTTTGTGTGAGACAGATGGAATGACTCGTCATTCTATCACATGATCTGCTAACACTTCATGAATAACAAATTCAACTTCATTTATTTAAGAGATGAAGTGGAAATTGTTCAAGGCACGAACAATAGTGAGATTGTACCAAAATAAAGTAAGTATTTATTCTAATTCAAATTCTTCAACATTAGGGAAACGATCTTGAAAACCAAAAATGTTGTCGAAGTGCTCTTATATCTGATTAATCGGATGGTACCTTAGATCGTCACAAATTTATGGATTTGTTATTGTTGGCTTTTCCATAGCCATGTTCTCTACCACTCTCCATCAGAACATGATGGTTAGATTTTTCTTCCATAATCCATATATTCACCTATGTGGAAAACCAATTGATTAGTTTATTTGGGTAACCGTTACGTTTCATACTTTCGTTTTTAGAGATTGGTTTTGGTATTCCTTTTTACAATGTGGGTTTCTATTAAAGAAACTTTGGAATAGTAAACCATTTATAACCCCGACGAATTTCGAGGGAGAAATTCATTTTAAGGGGTGTAGAATGTAACACCCCGAGATTTTATGAAAAATATACTTTTTAATTTCATTAATGTCTTGTGTTGTACGCTACACCAAAAGGAGCTTGCACAACACGCAACCCTGACTTGGCCTGCATTACACGCAATCGCGACCTTCCTCGATAGCGTGTGTTGTACCCAATACCCGGTTTTACTAAACAACGATATATTATTATGAACTATCCGTTATGAATAGTGTTAACTAAAATTTGAATTTTATAACATTATTATTCATCATACACATTTCTAGAACATGGAATAAGAACGAAATAAAATTTTCGGGTAAAATAAGTATTTTTCAAAAAATGCAGTTTTGCCGCCTTTTGATGGCGCACCCACTTTAAATCTAGTTTTTGACATTTTTATAAGTTAAATTTGAAAAAATAATATTCTTCTTTGGAATCAAGAAATAAAAATTTACTTTGTATTAAATTTTCATATTATTCTGGTAACTTTCACATTTTAATGAATAGTAAAAACACGCTATATTTTAATTAAAAACAACTTTTTTTCATAATAATATCTTATGTGGTTAAATTATAATATTTAATGGTTTTAAAGTATAAATATAATATATTTTTACCATTTAATATAATTTATGTCATTAGAATTGATTTTACCTTGAATTCGTAGGTTAAATCAATTCAATCTTTTGCAATGTTTTAAAGAAAAACCCGTTTTGTTTCGACAACAGGATAAATTTTAATTTAATTTCGGCATCTTTTGTGTATTGAATTTGGAAAAATGGATTCAATATTTGGAATCAGAGGGTCCAAATTATGTTAATAATCTACTTTTTATTTTTGGGAATTATGAATAGTAACTACGGTAAATTTTATTTACCATAGTTGAAGGTAAATCGGGTAATTAAGGGTAAATATAATATTTTCAAATTACACTAACAAATGTCAAAATCCTATTGGATGACTAAAAGTCGACCCATATCACCTAAGGGTCAGATTATATTCATTTACGTAAATTTTTTCAATAAAAATAATTTAATTATTATTAAAACCAAAGAATGTGACAACATGTCACTTTCTTAAGTCTTATAAGTATAATAATTTTAATCTAGTGATAAACTTCATGAAACTTAGAACATTAATAGTATCCAGAAAACTAATACAATTATCTACATCATAGGAATTTATTTAGTATTTTTAGGGATTAAATAATTATCATTTATTATGACACAAAGATGATGCTGTAATTGTCTTATTAATGAAATATTTACATAATTGATGTTATAAATGCCAAAATATATGTAATTTGAGACTTTTTATGACTTAAACTAATTTTATAGGTTAATATTACATGTTATTGTTGATTAAAGTAACTTTGTTCGAACTTATCATTCTATTATGAATTTCATAAAAATCATGTACCAAATAGTGTCAAAATTGACATAAATTAGTTTTTAAAACAAATATTATATTATTAATTGTTATTTTATTCCTAAAAAACTAATTTTCTGCCAAATTACTTAGATAAGATTATATATATTAATAATAAACAACTTGGGGTTCGTTTTTCTTGATATAGTAAGTTTATTAATCATATAGTGTAAGAATACAAAAAGACACGGTAAAAGTTAAATTATTTATCTTAGAGTTAAATCTTATTGATAAGGTTAAAATAATTCACTAAACTTGTCTAAATCCTATTGGATGAGAGGATTTCGACCCATCCCCACTTTATCTTTGAAATAAGATCCTTTGGAACAATTATAAACCGAATTTGACCTTAATATAAAATAATATTTTGAGATTTTCCTAAGGTGCCCCTCTCCTCCCTTATAAAAGGGAACCTCCTCCCTCTCCTCCTCACACCAATTTTAGAATTCAAGCTCGGCCAAACCCTGCCAAAATATCTTCTACACTTCCCTAGTATCATCCTAGAGGTCCTGGTCTTCTTCAAAGACCGATTTTAGTTCCCTAAAAGGAGGTCTCAAAGAAGCACTTCAAAGACGAGGTAATGTCCGTTACCGATTCTTTCATTTCTTCTTCCACATATTCTTCTTAGGTTGTTTCATTATGAAGTAATAAAATTAGTATCACTCATATACTAATATGTTATTATAAGTATTAAACAACCCTATTTCACCATCTATCCATCCTACGGAAAAAGAAATCACCGCGCGTGCGTACGTACGGAATACCGTCTCCACGCCGTGGTGTAATCTATTTTCCACCACCACCTTACATGGATGGGTATAATGGTGTAAAGAATAACTATACATAGTTATTAGAACATCATATTGATTCTGATATATTTTATCATCCACTCCAATTCAATTCAATAATTATGGAAACGATATCATCGCTCGTGCGTACGTACGGACTACCGTCTCCAGGACGCGATGAGATTCATTCTCCATGTTAACCATTTAAGAATGATTATAAAGTATATATAAGAAATAATAATGAAATATATGACATTATAAAGCTACTAGATATATGTATATATGTATGTCATCTACTTAATTCCATTCAACTAAATAAGGAAATGAAAATAGCGTTCATGCGTACGAACGACCTACCGTCTCCATGAAAGGTGTATTTATTTCCATTTACTAATTTATTATATATATGTATATTCTGAATATATATTATATATAAATCATGTTTTATATTCTGGAATTATGTAATTATGATCTAAGCAATCATATGAATAATTACAAGTCAAAACACGGACGAAAAATGAAACAATTTTACCCAAAATGCTCATTAACAGAGAATTTACAAAAGAAATGGTAATATAAAGTCATAAGTGAACCATATATGATATCATAACAATGGGTATGATTCTGGAATAAGTCAATGACATTATTTAAATCATTATATAGGAGGTTTGGACACATACGAATCAAATTGGACCTAAGGTAAGGGAAATATCACAATCACATTTTTATCTGATATTGTTTATACCTTGGTATTTACTGGGGTGTATTTTATCATCCACATCCATGTTCCCTCAATATGTAATATTATTTCCATCCACCTACAATTGTTTAAAACCTATTTTACCCTTCGGTGAGTTTTTAGTAAAAGATATGAAAGAAATCTTTTGTCATTTTTCGTATGATGTTTTTTTGGAGTTTTCCGACAAAATTAGGAGAAGAATGTTTTTTTAACTTATACAGCATGAATGGATTTTTTCCAAGAAGCTTCCATTACAAGTTTTCAAGTTTATTTTTAATCAACTTCTTTTAGTTTAAATTTGTATGACATGTTAAGAGAGGAAAATGTTTTTTTAAAGAAGAAAGGATATTTTCCTCATGAATGGAGTTAAAGTGTTTTATCAAAGATAATAAAGGGTTCTGTTTTATCCCTATTATTACATGGATTTGATTATGTTGTGATGGAATTATTTTTATGAATTCCTTTATGAATTGTTTTATGATGTCATGATGTTTAAGAATCCCATTTTTATTACATGGGTTATGCAATGATATATACTTTATGATTTTGTGGCACACATAAGAATGGTATCATTATGAGATGGGTGGGACCTATATCTCCCTCCAATGCATTGGGTAAAGATTTTATATCTCATGAGATAGACATGGCTGGAACGGTAGTTTATGTCGGTTCAGTGAAACATGACTGGAACGAGGGTGACTCAGTTCAGAAAGCGACTTTGTCCACTAAGATAGTCTTGGCTATGAGTTATGACTAACAAGAAATGATTCTCTATGATTATGTGTGTATGCCACAAAGTTTCATGTTTTAAGTTATGATTATTGGGATTTCATTTCACTACTAATATTTAACCCAGGTTATGAAATTATGCTCTCTTTTGCAGGTTAGGATTTCCAAAATAACATGATGTGATTGATATTTCTTTTGTTTACCCTTACTGAGCATTTGATCTCACCCTTTTATGTTTTCTTTTCCCCAGGATATAAAGAAAGGTTTTAGATAAATAAAAAGAAGATATTTATGGGAGATGTTGATGATCTTTCACCACGATTAGAAGATTATATTCCGAGTTTCCAAAGACACTAAACTATTACGATCCTTGAGTGTGTGTTTTTGTTATGTACTAAGTATTCCGAAAAAGTAATGTAAGGTCAATGTACGTCAAGTTTTGGGTCTCTACATTAGGTCTATCAAGAAGCTATAAAATAGGGACTCAATAAATAATTGAGAAGATACCATGAATTAGGGTGAAATAGAGAGGATAAGAGTACATACAAGAATATTATAGAAGTAACATAAAAAAAATGCATCTTAAAATTGAATATACAAGGGAGAAAGGAGAGGTTAGGTAGGCACCAAGGGTGTAGAATCCCAAATGGGAGTGGAAAAGGGGGAATTATGGTTAAATATAAAAAGGGAATAAAGGTAAATTTTTAAATTTTAATGACATGGGCAAGTCAAACAGTTTTCATGCAAGATTTTCCAAATCATTTGGTAACCATGCTTCCCTTACATCCTAGAATGAACAATCCACCCAGTTTTCAAACACAGATTGAAAACCTGTCTGCCAACCAAACAGTCACCAATGTATAAAATGGAATTTTTATGATTTCTTACATTGGTAAGGGTGCTCATTTTCCCCCAACCATGCACTAACCATTCACCACATACTATCAAACAAAAAATCCACATTTTCAATAATGAAATCAAGGGGAAACAATAGAATAAATGAAATACTAAATATAAACAAAATAAATACATCAGAATAATTTTATGGATGTGACAATAATACTATTTTTGATATAAGGTAATTTCCATTTTGAAATATCCCCCAACCAATTAAAATTGTCCCAATGATATATAACACAATTTCATATCGATTCCAATTTCTTACTGCATAACACTAAATAGTAAAGAATACTTTCTCTTCCCATGAAGTTAAACTAAATGAAAAATTCATACCCATTTCATAATGTTAATTTATGTAGACTATTATCTATTATCACGAATTTTCAATGGGATAAATTATCCTTACCCTAGAAAACAAATGATTAGGGTGATTCCATCATATTTTGGAACACCTTACTCCATAAATTACACATTGTGTCTTTAGAACCTCTGGGTTCTACATATATGAAATGGTCCTTCGAAAGGGAAAAATATCCATATGATTAACCATATAAGAGATAGATTTACATAAGGGCATTAGACCCATCATCTAGTGGATTTTTTTCACTAAAGGATGTGTTTTAAGAATGTGATGATTCCTGACATCATTGCAGTAGAGCTCGTCAACATAGAGTGATTCATGATGATCTTTTTCTAGAATATCACTTACTAATACTCATGCCATGATAACCATGAAGCATGATATACTTGATTTTATTCTCCTAGTCAAATTCATGATGGATTAATTTTTACCATATAAATCTTAATTTTGATTTTCATCAACAATCCCCTTATTTTAGGTCGTTGTGTATCATGAACATAAATAGCTTGTAGAATGGTCAAATATGAAAAACCATAAACATTAGCATTTTATGGTCTAAATCATAACACCCTAAACTACCAGTGAATGTGAAATAAAATGTGTTTGGCTAAAAACCTATAGAGGCAAACCTTATAAAAATTCATGTATCCACTTGCTAAACTCTTCACATCTAGAGTGCAAATAAAAGAGGCATAAAGATCATAGATCCCATCTTATGAACACAATAAAATTAGATCTATTCCCATTTGATCAAATATCCCATGAAAATGTTATAGAAAAGATTTTAGAAATCTCCTCTCCATTATAAAATGTTCATTAAACTGTGATACAAAATATAGTTTTTTAAAACCATTCTTCAATATTATAAATTTTTAATCCACATTATCATATTCAAATACTGTGATCAAATTCACTAATTTCATGATTTGATATTCTTCTCCTAGAATTCAATATCCTTGTGTCATTTCTCTAGGAAATACCCTATAATTTACTATTAATAGTCACTGGATGATTTAAAAGGAAACTACTAGGATTCAATAAAGAATAAAACAATTCCAATCAGTTTATGCCTAGAGGGTGTTCAATCAATGTGAACCCCCCACCTTAAACCCATATGTTATTATCCCAACAATGTGAAATATTTTCTTCACCCATTAATAATTTTCATCTTGTATCCACTAACTATAATTTTTATTTAACTCATATACCCCTAGAACATGATTTATGTTCCCCATAACTAGACTATTCAAGTGGATTCTACATCCTTGATGTCACATCATGATTAATTATATCCTTTCTCATAGAAGGAATGTGATATTCCATTCCCAAATCATTTGATGTAAAACACCACATGACTCAAAAGCACAAGTAATAGATCATGATTATCCAAAATAGAAATTAAACTACATTGGGATTCTAGAACTCTTCTTGGCTATCTATTTTCATTATATCCCACTTCATTTTGCAAAGTCTTGAATCTTCACAAGTCATCCATGTCCCTTGGAATGTATCGGGGACCCCTAGTTTTGATTATGCACATAAAACATATGGGCTCATTTATAAGGGATGATGACCCATCAACTAGGGGTTTCTAGTCCATAAAGGAAATGACCTCTAATCCCCATGAATTCATATAACACCACAGATGTACTCAAGACACTTGGTTGTTCTACAGTCAATCCCGACATTATTTCCCCATTAAATATTCACCAGATCAATATCCCAGATATGTTCTTTATAGAACCCATATTTGAACTATCCATGTAGACTTGGAACCCCAAATATTTCACTATACATAAAACTGAATCTCATCAAGGATACATGGTTTTTTAACTCATCAAAGATATTCATCCATCATGTTTTGAATAAGAACACAGGTTGTTGGAACACTTTATGAACAATCATTATTCATAATATCAATTTTCATAGTTTTATCACCTCATTAATCACATTTATTCATAATGAAAATGTGATGTATCCCAAGAGTTTCCATTGGGAGTGTCTAGATAGTTGTGCAGTCTTAGGCCCCAATTTAATAAATTTTTTATGATCATATTAATATATAATTCACCATTTTAAGAGTTATTACCCTTAGGAATAGTTGTTCCAAAACCATATCCACCTTCTATTATCCTAAAAAAGATCTATTTTCACGGAAAACCACATAATTTATACCTTTACATTGTTTATTATATTACACAATATATATACTTATCTCTGAAATTTTTCATAGATTTTTGTTCTCTAATATATGTCTTCCAAAATCTATCTGTTATGTGTACAATTAATCATACTCTAATACCAAATGTAAAAACCTGGCTCTAGTAACCTAGATATAATGGCTATTTAACTATATTAGCTCAATATAAAAGAGATGTAATCATGATTTATCTAACAATATATCTCTATTGGGAGAACATATACAAACATGATTACCATATTACATATGAAAGAAATGAAATACAATATTAAAATTATAGAGAAGACTTTTTTATTTCTTCTTGAATATCCTTGAAATCATCTATCGACCATTTATTTATATCATGGGGAAAGGGATAAAAATAAATTTTCATATTATATGATATGTGAGGGAATTTTTACAATTGAATTTATCAAAGTATTAATTAATAATGAATAATATGTTAGAGATAATAAGTAATAAAATATTTAAAATAACTAATATCGTAAATGGGGAATGTATCCAAGGATAACATAGAAACATAAATAATTTCATGGATAAGAGTAACTAGTTTCATAATGAATAAATAAGGAATGTTGGACATCATAAACATACCATTTGGGCCTCATACTGAGACACCATAAATAATTGGTTAGGAATACACAAAATACTCACGATATTTTGTCTCGTGAGACCTACAAATGCCACATGGGTAAATAATGGTCAATTATTATCACTTAATAAGTCAAATGGATTCATCATATTAATTTGGTGAATAATAAATGGAATTCTTAGTTGATATAAATATTTGTATTAGAAAAATATCATAAAAAATAAAAATATTTATCACTATTAGAAAAATAATATCATGATCATACGTCATCTAGAGTAAAATTTTGGGTAGTATATTCAGATTATAATCCCCCCATACAACATATGATTTATCAATGTATATTATCATGAATTAAAATTCTATAAAAAAAATAAAAATTAATTTCTTGAAGAAAATTCCAATTTACTTCAAAAGCACTTATTTAAAATATGAAATTTAAGAGAAAAATAGAAAAACACATTATATGAAAATATCATGAGAAAATTGTAATTGATTTATCAAGGAAAAATAATCACCATAATAGTGGAAAAATTAATTCATGCAATACTCTTAAAAACAAATATTCTAATAACCCCATTAGTAAAAAGTGTCTCATTAATAAAATAAGAATTTATATTTTAAATATTTTTCTAGAAATTCAAATTTTTTTTAAAATGCCTTTTATCAAAAAATTGATTATATTAAAAAATCACTGAAAAAAATTTCAATGAAAGTATTCATATTAATAATTATGATTAACAATAGAATAGAAAATCATAGTCATTTTAACATAAAAACATTTTTATAGAATTTTTATTAAATTAAGTGTAACAACCTATGTAATTTTTATATTAAATCTATTTAATGTATTATAAATATTCATTAAATAGATTCTATATATAAATTTCTTTATTACAATAGTATGTATATTTTAAATCAAAATGAAAATAGTAAAATTCTAATTAATTTTTTTATGTTACTATAATGTTATTTATAAATACATTATTACTAAATATTTTATTTTAAATTTGAGGGAATTGCATTAATTTTTTAATTTATTATATTAAAATATCTTATCTTTTCATTTTTGTAGTTTACAGAAATATTTTATTTTATTGTGTATACTAAAAATATATAGTTTGATGAAATTTGGTGTCTTTTCATATTTTAACTAAAATAAATATAATATAAAAAACTAATGAAATTATATAATTACATATTAAAGAAAATATATCACAAATTTCATAAAAAAATAATTTAAAACCTATAAATTAGTGTTTATTTTATGATAAATTTGAAAATCATTTTCATTTCCCAAAAAGTGATTGCGCAGCGGTGAAAAAATAAAATTTTGTGTCCCAAAAATAATACATGATAATTAATAAGTATTTTATCAATTTTTTTAATAAATATGATGTATTATTTATTATTTTTATTAATAAATATGAATTTCGGAGTTATATAAAAATCAATTTATCATATTTTTGTGCAATGCTTGCCCAAGATTAAAAAGTGAAAATAAAATTTTAAATAGAATATCATGACATAGATGGGGAAAATATGCTTATTGAATTAACCTAAAAGTTTATATTGATAGAAATTTAATTAATTTTATGGTTATTTTTTATTAAATTTTTATTTATGTAATAATTACTTTAAACTATTATGCAACATCGATATTTTTAAAATAGTAGAAAAATCAACTAAATGATTTAAAAAAAATATAAAAGTAATTTTTTTGAAGATCTATGGAGTCCCATGAATTTTTTTATATAAATAAGACATATTATGGATGATCTAAAAGTATATATTTGAATTCAATTATTATATTTTGGGAATTAATGTCTATGTAAATAAATATTTTCAAAAATGAATTTAATAATATATTATAATAACCAATAATTTATAATATGATTTATAATTCATAAAAATAATATCATTATGAAGATTAATGATATATTATTGGGAATATATCTGAAGTTAAATTTATGGTACAATTAATCTTTTATATTAACATACATTGATGATACAATTTTAAAATTTTTGATACATGGTAATCATCACAAGGTTTAACTGGGGGTTAAAACAAGAGATATGGGTGATAAATAACCTAAAATTAATTTTTTGGAGATTATATAGGCTAATACTTATAAAATATTTAAAATTTATCAATTTGATTCCATTTTAAATGAAATATTTTTATTTTAATTTAATTAAATTTTGTAATTCCCAATGTTCCCCTCCCCATTGTAATAAAAGGAAACCTCCTCCCATCACTTTCTCAGACCTTTTTAGTACCCTATTTTTATTTATTTCATTAAAAAACAATTTACATATATCCCTTTGAACAAATTATAGGCCTTGTATTGATCATAAAACATCCTTATGGATACTTTAGTTATAATCCTAAAGCGGTTGTCTGAATAATATGTACAGTTCAGAAGCAAGTGTTTTCATTTTATTTAATCATCACCCTTCTTCAAATTTTTTTAAAAAATGTATAAATAATTAAAAAATTATATTATCTAAAATAATATGTTTTTAATGTTATATTATTGACTTATATCCATGTCCTTCTTCCATTAAATGGGAAATGAAACCATCATTCATATGTATGGCGTACTTTGACCTCTCAAGCTTATGTAATAATTTTTCCATCACAGCCTCCCACATCCGGTTATAATGATGTATTTAATATATATAAATATATTTATATATTAAATACATAAAATATTTATCTTTATATATTTATATGATAACATATACGTCCTTATCTTTCTATCCATTGAAAATAGAAATGTTACCCCAAGTGTATGTACATACTACCATCTCCATGTAATAACATAATTAGTTTTCATTACCACATTTCATGATTTGTTTAAAATTTATAATTAATGTATAATAATTATAATTATTTCATGATTATTATTCTGCATATTATTTAAAACTGATCACTTTTATGATAGTCAACTTACCAAATACATGATGGATATATGAGCCAAATATCATACAAAAATATAATCCAAACATCTTTGATTAAGTAATTCTGTATAACATGTTAATAAATTATATAAATGGAATTATTAACATGAATAATATTAATTTGAAAATAAATAATTGGTATAATTTTATTATTCACGAGGATAAAGAATTTATGTGATGGGACAGACCCGAGGTTAGGTACACTTTAACTTAAAACCATAATTGAGATGTTTTAAATATTAATATGATAAATATTTTTATTCATTTTAAATATTCATAAAAATCCTCAATGAATTAAAAATTTACATATGTAAATTAATTTTAATAGAAATTTTAGGTATCCTTTTTCTTTCTTTTAACATTTTTCAAAATGATTCTTTTTAACTGAATGTCTTGAATTTTGTTTAAAAATTTAAAAATAATATTAAATTTAGGTGTATAATTTTTCAATTTTATTTTCAAACATCCTACCTAATATTTTAAATTTATATTACTTAAAAAACAGTCATTTTTTTCATCATAAAAAACATTTTATACTTGTTCTAGTAAGTTATAAAAAATGGTTTTAAATAGAATATATATTTTGGTATCCCGAAATTTTTTTCTTATGGGTATAATGAATAAATTGTTATGGAAATAAAAAATTTCAAGTGTTATGATTATTAAATATATATTGAAAATATTGCACGATAATGGTTGTGTCCAATATTTCTAATTATTATGGGTGATCCCAATGTACCACGGTAATGCATTGAGTAAAGGATCAAAGTTAACTAGTTAGGTTTCTCGTAATAAATTATTATAATTTACTTCATATGTTATTGTATTTGTAACAATGATTATAAGTGTGACCTCAATATAAGTTCCCTTGTTATAAAAATTATTTATATATTATTTATAAGGGTTATCACATAAATATTTTGATTTTATAAGGTTATCTAATGATCATAAATTTAAAAGAATGTTTCTTTTACTTCTGAAATATGGAATTTATAACTTTGTGTAAAAGTTTCCTTGAGTTTTCATGATTATAAATAAATATTTTCAAGATTTATTTTTCCCTTTTAAATTACTCATTAAATTTTTTATTAAATCTCATGGGAAGGGAATTTGATTCCTTGGGTATTAGTTTTTTTGAACTCATTATTTATTATGAAAATGAATATTTTTTATTATAAGTATTTAGGGACTAAGAGTTTTCCTCGATCTTTTATTTTATATATCTTTTAATTTAATATTTATGTTATACCCAAATTTTAAATTTATTTTAAATTGGTATTAAGGTTTATTTATAATAAGGTTGTCGTTAATATGAAAATTGTAAATATATGTCCTGAAAAAAAACATGTTACATCATAAAGGGTTTTTATGGAGAAAATGGATATGTAGTGGAAGTTACCACTTAATAATCTAATATATTATTTCATTATGATTATGAACATATACAATCATACAATAAACCAAATATTTGTTATTAATGATAGATAATTTATTATTTTAAAAGTAATTAGTTTTTCTATATATTTTTTAATGATGGAACCTTATATTTTGTATAATAGTAAATATTTGGATAATTATAAATGTTAGGAAATTTTCAGTAAGTACCATTAATATTATTATAATTTATCATTATAAAGATGTATAATTTTAATATTACCAGGTTTTGGTATGTAAACTACTTATTCCCAAAATAAATTTGTTCGGGAAACATTGCAGATGAAGCAGGTAGGCACCATGTGGATAATATACATCTAAATCAAAAACCTATAATGGTTATAATTGAAACTAATATATTTATTATTGAGATGGATCAGTAAAACTTTTCTATAAAGGTTGTGTAATCCTTACTAGATGAAAATTAGATCTACCATTGAGGAAGATGTTGATAGTTGGTCATTTTATAAGACAAAAACCACCGACATTATGTGAATATTTTTACTAAAGGGTAGCTGATAGATGTATTAATGTTGTTGAGAAGATATTTTACGTCATGTTGTTTTCATATCATTAATGGTTAAATATTTCATTTACCCTATTGAAGAAGAAACTGGTCAATTGTGGTCAATAGTTAATAATAGTAGATAGTGATAACATGTTGTATCTATGGAATTATAAACATTTAATAATCCATTCATTGAGAAATATTTTCCTTTGACAGTTCAAATTAGGATGGAAAAACTACTTGTGGAATTTATTTAGAATGTGGTAGATTTCATTATCATACATGAAGAAAGCATCACCTGATTAGACTGTGTGAAATAAATTTTATATGGGATCTTGATATATTAATTAATTGGGTTTATAAAGTATTTAAGGAATGATGTCAAAAGTTATAGGTTTATTTTGATTTTCAAAGTTATGAGATAAATGTTCATTGTACAGAAAAGGTAGAAAGGGAGTTTTCTTATGACCATTTTTCCCAGGAAAACAAGGTAAAAAGTAGACCAGGTGGAAGATAATGGGAAATAATCCATAAAATAAATATATATGTAATAAAATAAAATTTTTAATTTTTAATATGTGTGTTAAATAGAATTGTGGGAAATGTATTATGAAAAATTTAATGTTATTTTGATATGGGATTACTATGAATATGGACCATTATAACAACGAAAATGATTATGGTTTTGGTAAAACCCATTATGACTAGTAGGAAGTAAGGTGTATAAAATATAATGAAATGGGTCATTATGTCGATGTGTGTTTGAAGAAGATCATTAATGATGGGAAATAAAAATAAATTAAGAATAATGAGGCAGTGAATGTTATATGATTATTTAGAATATGATAATATATGCTTTGACTTGGGGTCTACACAATCTTTTATTTGTGATAAATGTTTTGGTAAAATAAAAATTCATCCCAAATAAATATAGTTAATTATTTTAGTCAAAACACATGTGGCACTGTTAAAGAATTTTTTAATGATATTTATGATACCATATATGGAAAAGTTTTTTACCACAAACCTTGTTTTTTGACCATTTTATAGTTTTATGTTATTTTTGGTTTGGATTGTCTTTAAATTTATCATAAAAAGATTGAATACCTTGCCAAAAAAGTTATGTTACAAAATGAGTTTTAGTTTTAATATAATAAGGAATTCATAAATTTTATAACATATCATAATTCTCATAAAAATATAAAATATTGAAATGAAAATTTTATTACTCATTTTATTGAAAAGAAAGGACATTTTACTATTAAAGAGTCTTAGGTTGTAACATAATATCGAGATGTTTTTAATTATTATTTGATTAATATTATTCTCAATCATGATTTGGAATTTATTATTAACTTATTCACTGATTATAATCGAATTTCAATACCCCTATATAGAATCGCCGAATAAAAACTATTTCTCTTAAAAGTAAATTACAATAATTTCGTGAAAAGGGAATCATAAATCCCAAAACATCACCAAGAGGTTCTTTTTTTGTTTGTTAAAAATATATATAATTTTATTAATATTTTAATTAGTTTTTGAGAAATTAATAAAAATAATATTAAAAATAATTATCTAGTACCTTATATAAATTACTTGTTTTATCAACTCCATAGACCTCATTATCTTTCAATGGTTGATATAATGTCTGGGTACCATCAGATGAAGTAGAAGTATGATGAAATCACTATGAAAATATTTTGTTCTATTTATGGGATTTATGTTTTTTGTGATTATTCCCTTCAGGTTTAAAAGTGTTCATTTTATATTTGTAGAAATTGTGAATAGATTTTACCACAAGTTCAAAGATAATTATGTGGTTTTTTTATTAATGATATCGAGATATTTCTAAAATTTATTATGATCAATTAAAATATTTTAGGGCTGTTTTTCAAACTTTTTAAGAATGAATATTTTGAAATGATTATTACATGTGATTTTTTTATTCAATATAATTCCATACGTGAAAAATCTATAAATAAATATGAAAAAAGTAACCTTAAAAACAAAATTGGTTGTTGAAAGAAAATAATTACAAAATATTACTCGGATTTGTAGTTTTATTATATTCTAATGGAATTTCCAATTATTAGTTGAAATTATTTCAGGGTTATCAATTCTACAAATAATGTTTAATTTAAATGGTGTTAGGTTCATTAGAACAATGGAATGTGATTAATGTTTACTAGAATTGAAAATAAGATTAATGAATTCTGTATTTTTTTCCATATAATCCAAAAATTATAATTTTTTTTATCTATAATGATTATTAATTGAGGGTATTGTGTTTTGTTTTAATGGAAAATGTTTGGGTTATTTTTTATTAATCATGTGAATTAAAACCCCATAAGAAAAATTATCCTACACATGACATTTAACTATAACATATAGTGTTTTCTATAAAATATTATATACATAATTTATAAAGATTAATGTATGAAATATATACTAATAAAAGGTGTCTTAATAATATTATTACTATGAAAGAGTTAATATTTATACATATGAGATGGGTATAATTAATAATGGATTATGACTATACAATTTATTATAGTGCCGGTAAAAAAAACATTGTAATTAGTGCTTTACGTTTAAAAGTTATTTCTACATTACCCATGTCACATTTATAAAAAAAATATTTGGTTAATGATTTGACAAATTTTGGTTTAGAAAGTGAGAATTGTGAAACTCCCTCTATTTTTCTGGTGTTAAAACAGTCATCAATTTCAGTCCTAATTAGTCATGACCAAATAGAGGATCATGTTTTATAGGAAAAGGTATAATATATTAATAAGGATAATTTACTATAATTTAATGTTAATTAAGAAGGTGTTATCAAATTTAGAAACGGGTTGCATGCTATAAGTGATTTCTAGTGGAAGATAAATATTTTGAGTAAACTCATAACCCTATGTTTTCCGTTCATTCTAGCAACACTAGTTACGTGGATCTATAAACCACTTTATGTTTTGATAATTACAATGATTTATTTATTTATTCATATTAAATTATTTAATAATTTATTTTTTTAGATATTAATTTATTCATAATATTTATTTTATACTAAATTTTCATTACTTAAAAAAAATTAGATTTCTTTTTTTATTTTTCATAACATATTATATATGTTTTATAAAGAGTCATTATGATAATTATGTCATTATTTACATAAAATATAATTTATAAAAGCATAATAATATTTATATATTGAAAAAACATTGTAAACTACCTAGAAAAATCACAATCCATGTAGAAAATTAGAAATACACATTGATGCTTTATAATCCCTGTATCCGATTTTCTAGAATCGATTACCCAAATTATACTGATAAATATTGGGTTCAATTACTATAAAATTGTAGGTTAATTTTAATTTTTTAAATATAATAATAGTATATAATTTTTTTATTGGAATTAAATTTATGAATTTATCTATATTATATCATAAAATAATCTAGATGTTTCTATAGGTTTTTAGACTATTTTGTGATATTTTTTCAGAATATTTCTTATACTTTTTTGAAGAGGATAAAATGGGTTATAAAAATCTGATTAAGATAATTTTTAAATTTATTGAAATATAATTGAATTTTATATATATAATTATAGAGGAACAAAAGACGATTCTAACATAATAAAGGTATGTTTTAACTCTAAAATTGAAATGGAAATTTATTTATAGATTTGATAATTTCATATACATGAGATATTTGGATACATGGGAAAATGTTCAACATAATGAATTATCTTATGACAATCCCTTACATGAATCACCTATGTAGATTTGAACATTTTGATCCCATTGTTTATTTAATTCTCTTTTGTAGAGAATAATACTTAAACTGAATACCCCTATATGGATTCTCTTATATAGCACAATGAAACTTCTATATGAAATTCCATATTGTTTTATATTTTATTTTGAATATAAATTTATTTAATATTAATTTACCATATTTAAGTGTTTCTTTTTAATTTAAAAAAAATACTTTTAACTATTTATAAACAATGAGAACTATTTTTTATTGTTTAAAATTAGATTTAATGAATATTGAAGGTTGTTATTTTTTCCCACATGAAACATATTGATTGAAACTCAAAAATTCATTTTTAATATTTAATATTGATTTCTTTTATTATATTAATTTTAAATTAAGATAAATTTATATTTAACGCATTCAAAGTTGTTTTAATATATTTAACGTGTTGTTATGAATTCATCGATATCATATACAATTTTACTACCTATATTAACTGATTTTCTTGAATTACATATTCAAATTCCAAAATAATATTTTGATGGGATAATTCATTGAACTATTATTTTTAAGGACATTTAAATTATTTAAAATTTTATTTTAAATTGGTTATAATTATTCATTATTGTTTTTAATAATTGATGTGAGTTATTTGATTATTATTCAATGATAATGTTTCTATTTTTTCGATGATCTATTTTTATCTATTTTCTTATTCTAACCATTTGTTTGATTGTATAGTATAAATATCTATTTATTTGAATGAGTTATGAATTCATGGAACATAAAAATGGTTTAAAATGATAACATACACTTATATATGTTTATACTCTTGTGTCATTTGACGTGATCCAGTTATCAACTATTTACATCAATTTTCATCAATTATCAAGGGAGGGTTAATTCTTACTAGACTTCAATTACATTCAAGATACAAACTATACCATCAATAGAAAATCCATAATTTATAATTAATAACAATTAAAATGGTCTCCATTAATGGTTTCATCACCACCAATTATTTATACATATATATAGTTTTATTGTTTTTTTATATTTTCTATCTCAGCATAGGTGTGAAATAAGTCACTTTTCTCAAAGTTATAATACATATAAAATGTATTATTCAGTTATTATTACCTAACCAAAAGGTAGTACACATAGTTTGGGGATGCTCTTTGTAGAAATATCTGGTTTATGTCTACTCTCATAAAAGTTTGTCTTTGAATACATTGACCCCAGTATCCCAGAGACGTACCTTATATTATTACATTGGAACAATGAACAAGTGATCACATAAAAAAGGTCTAATGTGTTTAGAATTTTTGGAAAACAAAATATAAACATAAATTTTTCATTACAACATGAAGTAAAATACACCACAGTAACTTCATTTAAGACTATCTTATTCTCTTAGCTTATCTTAGTATGTCAGTCATAATATACAAATTGGCATCTCAGAAAAAATAAAAGATAATACGAGTGTGATCTAATATGTTTAGTAAGGATAGAAAATACACCATAAGATATAAACATAAATAGTATGGAATGGTGAATACCTAACAACACGTGTCATTAAAACCCAAACTTGATCATAATATGGACAAACTAAAATCTGAATATATAATTCATTATAAATAATAAAATTCGAATGAAACTCAATCCTGAAAATTATAATAGTAATATAAAAACATGTAATGTTAATTACTAATCTCATAATGTGGGAATTCATAATTTATTTCATCATAAACATACCATTACTAATTTATCCAAGACAATATGGATAAATGGATTAAACCTTGTCTAGTTTGTCTCATTAGACCAAGATATGCATGGATTGGATATAGAAAGCTCCACCCATAAAATATTAATTATAATGAGTCACCCATATAAAATGGATGAAACATAATCAAAATATAAATTCATATTGAATATATATTATGAAATAAAAAAATATCCCCAATTAGTAGATTATATAGTGTCATATTGCGAATGGTATCAAGACAGTCCTTTCTAAGTCAAAATAATGACAAAATATTTAGTAAAATGCGATATATGAAATAATAATATAAATCTATATTATGTATAAATTTCAACATAGGTTATTTTAATAAATCAAAATAATATAATAATATTATAGAAAAATTCATCAGAGAAATGCTCTTTTACTTTAGAATGAAGGGGTTTTTTTAAAAATCATTTGTATTTGTCCTAAAAATCAGATTGTAACAATTTATATCTATGAAAATAACAGGGAATTAAATTATATTCTTTGAATAATAAAAATAAATTCATACTAATATTTTTAAAGAAAAGTGAATATATTTAAAAATAGTTCTTAGGGAACCTAATAAATAAGTAACTTTAGTGCTGCTTATGAGAAAATAGAAAAGAGTCTTTAAAGCACTAAAAAGAATAATTGTTTTCATAAAACCAAAAAAGGAAAATGATATTATTTTATGAAAAAAATATTGTTTTACAAATTTTGTTTTGGAATAAAATAGATTAGGGAGAGTACTTAAAATGGGTAAGAAATTGGGGAGTTCCTTTAACTCAGAGTTTCTTATCATGAGGAATTAAAAAGTCAACCTTATCAAACATGTGTTTCCCATAAAAAAAAGAAGAACTAAGATAGGTAAATATGATAGTGACATAAAAAAATAATTTATGCAGATTTTATAAGTATAATTAAAAATTATATTGGGTTGAATAGTGATAATTGATATCTTGAAGGAAGAAATAGAGGTTCGGGGAGAAACCCTTACATTATATAAAAAAGTTATCTCCACTTGCACATAGTGTCCAAGATAATGAATTTATACATATAAAAAATTTAATTAAAAACCAATTTAACATTTATATTTTTTATTAGTATATTATTAAGTTCATTTATGTCCCTTTTCGTAGTTATAATATTCATTTTCATCATTCAAGAATGTTTGTTTACTTGTTTTCATGATTGGTTCACATGTATACATGTATAAAAGATCGTATAAAATGGGTTTTGTTGTCAAAAATTTAAATTAAATTTTATTAAGGAGAATTTATAAGATAAAATGGATTTATATATAATTATTTTACTAGATGTGAGGATGATTCATTAGATAAAACATTAATGATAATCATTATATTATTTTTTCCCATTTTTGATCATCACTCACTACTTTTGTTATATTAATTAATACTATATATTAATAAATTCTAGAGTATTAAATAATATTTAATACTTATATTATATTCTATTTTAACAATGAAAATTATTTTATAACCATCCTTGATGGATAAATTGAAAACAGAAAACCTGTCATCCATGAAGGTGGTAAATAAACACCTCACAATGATGTTTTAATTTTTAGAATGAAAGGGGAAGAAAAAGGAATTGAGGGTTGATATAAAATTATCATAATAAAATTGCTATATAAAAATTATATTGGAGTTATTAGGACTCTTTGTTGTATGGAGGTTATCAAAGGATAATAAAAGAAAATAAACTGGAATAAATTAAAAGTAAATAAAATATGATTTTACCTCTTGATCTTCTTCTCCCTGATATCCTCTTTAAAAAACATGGAAATGATATTTTGGTTAGACCAGAAATACCACAACATGTCTAAGATTTTTGGGAGAGGAATTTGGAATAATATAAGCATGATACAAGGCATGGGTGGTGTGCAGATAAGGGGTGGTCAGGGTGGTATTTATAGTGGTAGTGGAGGGTGTTTTTTATTATTTTATTAATTAGTTTAGTATTTTGGATCAAGACTATGAATAGTTCTGTTTCCCATAAATAAATATAGTTATGATAGTATGATATTTATTCATTAGGGTATTACATCATCAATATATTATCCATGACACAATAATTCAGGTATGTCATAAATACTATAAATTATTATTTTTCACTACTCACAATAAATCAACTATTTTGGAAAAATCATAAAAATTAACCCTAACCATTTTTCATGTTATATAATTTAAAAATAGACTCCATTTTTTGAAAATAATTTTTAAAATATTTGAAATTAATTTTACAAATAATATCATAGTTTATTAAAAATACTGATTTTAATATTATAACCGATTTTATGACACTTTCAAAAATTAATTAAGGTCAAATTAAATTAAAATATTATAATATGATAATAACATATTAATTTATGGGTAGATTTAAAGAAATAATTTTTCATTTATATACTTATTTTAATTATAATTTTGGGAATAATTATTTATGTTTCAAAAAATTATCAAAACATAATTTATTATTTTAAACAGTTTATTTACTTATTCTATCATATAAAAATGATATATTTTCAATCTAAATATAATAAAATTTTCTGTATAATTCTCTATTAGACATTTTACTATTCCTAATGGTCATATTACAATTCTATAATTAATATTTAATATTGATTTCTAATATTAAACTCAATATTGCATGAAGCATAAACAATCAATGATGTAAAATATTAATAATGACATACCATAAAATCGTGGGGTGCTAGATTCCCCCCCCCCTTTAGAAAAATTTATACAAAAAAATTCTAGAATTTCACCTCATAATAATATTTGTGTATTTTTTCTCCATATTTTCTTTTGATTCCCACAAAACCTATTAAATTTTATGATTATTCCAAAGTAACATTACCAGTCAAGATATTATATTCCTTAACACATAGTCTATAGAGTCCAGAATCTTGATAGTATCTTCATAGTAAGATAAATGAGGTTTTCATTATATTCCTTTAGAAGTGAGAACATGCGTTGGGTCTGGCTTGTAGGACCTTAACAAATTGATGTGAAACAAATCCTACACTTTAGAAAGGATAGGTGTCATTCCCAAATGATAAGTCATCACTCTAATCCTCTATAAAATTTAAAATGGTCTTATATACTTGAGGATCAGTTTCCCTTTATTTCCAAACCTTTTTACACCATTCCATTGAAATATTTCTAGAAAGACATGATCTCCCACATGAAACACCAAAACCTTTATCCAATTTTTATTATTACCCTTATTCAATATTTGAGCTACTTTGATATGGGTTTGAATATAGAATACCTTTTATATTGTTTCCTTTACATGTTCTAGTCCTATAAGACACCTTTTACCAACTTCAACACAACATGTCAGTGTACGACATATGTTTCCATATAATGCTTTATACAGTTCCATTTGAATACATTAATGGAAACTATTGTTATTGAAAAACTATAAAAAATTTAAATATTGACCCCACATACCTTGAAAGTCAATTGAACATGTTGTCATCATGTAATATAATGTTTGGACCATCCTTTCAAACTACTCATCAGTTTGAGGGTGATAATAAATTCATAAACAAAGCTCAGTATCAAGGTCCTTCAAGAATACTTTTCATCAATTTTGATGTAAAATAAGGATCATTATTAGATTCAGTCGATAGTGGTTCACCATGTAGTTATACAACATAATTAATATTACGTTGTGTAGGGTGACCTAGTGAAAATTACTTCCATATAGTGTAGAAATTTGTAGATTTGGTAAGTTGATCAATAATTACCCATATGAAAGCTTTTTTTTTCATTGTTTCTATGGTAATATAGTGACATAAAACATTTTAATGTCTCATATATTCTATATAGTAATAGGAAAAGGATACATGAATCATAAAAGATATTGTGTTTCTACATTCACCTATTGAAAAAATAAAACATCTTGATACATTATCTGTAATTTCAAACATCATATTATCCCACCAAATATGTTACTTCAAATATCTATACAACATAGTGCTGCATGTGGGAATATAAAAATCTGAGCTATGAGAAAAGTATAATATTTTGTTTTTATAACATGTATAGCTGTAAAACAAAGTCATATCCTAAATATCATAATTTCATCTATATATATGATGTATGACAACATCGTATTATTCAAAAAATTAATTTAACTTAGAGAATTCTCATCGATAACCTGATTACTTTTTATCTATTATAATTATAATGGTTTGGAATCTATTTGAAAAAAAATGATATATCACCATCATAGATAATTTTGATAGCCCTATTTACTAGATATCTATACACATGTTCTCTTTAAATTTCTAATTTGTTTTGAATTCCATAATTCTTCCTGCACAATGCATCTGCCACCTTATTTTCCATCCATGGATAATAGTGTACTGAACAATCACATTCCTTGAGTAGCTCAAGCTATCTCCTTTTCCTTAGGTTGAGTTCCTTATGTGATAATATATATTACAAACTATTGTGATTTTTATATATCTGACATCTCTCGCCATACAGAGTCTCCATATATTTAAATCAAGGATTACATGTTCTAAATCAAGATCATGAGTCAGATAGTTCATTTCATGTGTTTTTAACCTCTATTATGCATATGAAATAACACTATAATTATGTATAAGAACAATAGGAATTCATTTATTTGATACGTCAATATAGATTAAAAATCCTCAATTTCCTGAAGGCAGAGTCAAGAACATATAATTCACTAATTTCCTCTTAAATTCTTCAAAACCATCTCCATATTCTTTTCTCATATGAACATAAACATTTTTTGAGTATAATTTGTTATCATCTTAGAAAATTGGAAAAAAAATTGAACCAAATGATGATTTGGACCTACTAAAGTAATGAAACTACATAACATAGTAATTTTCATTGGTGTTGGCCATTTATAGACTCCCTTCACCTTTATAGGAGCAACTGAGATTCCATCCTTAGAGACTATATGACTATGAAAAGAAGCTATTTATATACAAGATTCATATTAGATAAACACTTCATATAACTCTATTATTCTAATAGTCTCTATAATAATTCAAAATTAGTTTTCATGGTCCTCTTAGTTTTGGGATTACACCAAGAAACCATCAATTAAAACTAAAAAATATATTAAGTTATTCCTTGAGTACTCTTTTCTTAGAATCACAAAAATAGAGCATGCATTAGTCAGTCCAAATGAAATTATTATTAACTAGTAATGTCCATACCTTATTTGAAATGATGTATTTGAAATATATACTTTATTTAAGAACAATTGATTACATAAAAAATAAATTTCAATCTTATAAAAATATTTATCACTTTTAATTTGATCAAATAAATTATCAATGTGAGGCAGATGTACTTGTTCTTTTTTTCAATAGCATTTATTTCGCTATAGTCATTTCACAACCTCATGGATTCATATTTATTTTTAACAAATAATACATGGTCTCCCTATAGAGAAACACTTACATTAATAAATCCCTTGTTAATTAACTCTTTTATTTGTTTCTATAGCTCCAATAATTCCATAATGGCCATTCTATCAGGATTCCTTCTTATTGGTCTCACATAAGGGAACACATAAGCCTTAACCTAGTTGGTAAGGACTCTGTAAGTGTATCCAAGCGACCAGGGATCAAATCCAGGAAGAGGCAGAATTTCTGAGTTACTATATCAGGTATTGTAGCGAGAACTATGCAGTATTGTAACAGGTACTGTAGCGGGAACTGTAGAATGCACTATTTGGCACTATAACAGCTAGGAATATGCCCCCGTTTGGGCCTTCCGAAAGCCTATTTGGTCCCTGAGTCCTGCAAGGCCTCCAAGCACCCATGCCTTCTGGTCAGTAAGGGCTTAGGACCACCTCAAGGCATTCAGGCCTCCTTAAGTGTAGATGCAAACCAAACAACCTACAAGGAATAGGCTCTACAAGGAGGATGAGCAAGGAGATTTCACCATTGCAGAAGCTAAACAGATTGCAAGAATGAGAGGTTATGTAACCTTCCATCGGGACAATCATGTTCATGCACGGGAATGCCTAGCCAAATATCCATGTGAAGGTGGAGAGCTGATTTCATGATGAATATGCTGGGTAAGAGCAGTTCCATATTTTTAGTCTAGGTTTTATTCAATGTTTGAGCCTATAGGCAATGAATTCTTCTAAGGCCTACGGGCCATGTAATACTTTCACCTACGGGCCTTGTAGGGTTCCACCTCACCCCTTGAAAAGGTGTATTATCAAAAATCAATAAAAAATTGAAGGGATTCGGGCCATTTTGATGGATGATCTCACATAATTGATTTAGTCAATAAAAAACTAAATTTACCACTCTATTATATTTCTAGGTAAATCCTCTAAGAATAAATCAATTTATTCTTTGACAATAGCTAAATTCTCGATTGGAAGATCTCCTTTTTTCATCAGTTGGAATTATTTTCTATTATTATCTAAGATTCTTACTTAGAAAATCTACTAGATGTGGCTACATATACAAATCAGTTGATAACGTATCACCTATATTGATGAGAAATTCCATACTGTTAGCAGGAATCACAATTTCCTTATATTTTTAATAATTTTTTCATTCTAATTTTAAATACAATACATAATAAATATTATATAAAAATCAATAATCTGTATGTAATAAAATCATCAATTAGAGCATAATTATGTGTCCTAATATGATATTATCAACACATCTTTATTTTAATAAGGTTTCCACTATGATTTATGACTGAAAAATCTCTCATTAAGGTGATTTGGAAATATCTATGTTTTATACAAAACTAATAATGTATAAATGAATACGATGATAAATAATCAAATAAATATTTAACCAAATTTTAGGATATGATTAATGTACCTTCCACAACATCATTTAAAAGAAAATCTTTAGCTCTTTTGTTTGCATAAGTAGGGCATTGTTCCCTTGGAAATTTATTGGTAATTTTCCCTTGACGTCTACCACAATTATTTCAATTATGTCCCAAAATATTACTGCAGTAGCATTGCACATTACCAACTAATTTCTTACCTTTAAAATCATGGAACTTGTGACCCTTTTCTCACACATGTAACATACTCCCATTCCCAATAGGCATATTCCATGATGTTTATTGCCACATTTATTATATAATGGAATTTATACCCTTCCCTTCTTCCCATTTTCATTATTTCCTTTTCCAGAGTACTCAAAACCCCTCTTCTTATCTTTCATCCCTTCAAATCCATAATTCATGGAAATTTCATTATCTCCCTTGATGGAACACGATATTATATCCTTTTATGGTGAGAATATTTTCGATACTATTTTCTTTTATACAATTGGATTAAAACCATCAAATAAATAGTCAATCCTACTCTTTAGATTAAATAGGTATTCTAAGGCATGACTTGATAACCTTGTAATGTTGTCATCATACATGGAAACATTTTTATCTTATTTATATCTCAGAATCAATAATTACATCCTTATCTATTCTCACTGTTCGTTAGGGAAATATTTCTACAAAAAAATTCCCATAAAATACTTTCCTTCCCTATTTTTGTTTTCTTCCTCCTCCTTTGTGTTTTTAAATAATCACACCATTGATCTATATCTCCTGAGGGATGATGGAATTCCCTGATACACATATCACATTCATTACTTCCAAAAGATAGAAATATCTTTTCTTTAGAACTTATCCATTACCCAACTAAAAATGGGTTTGTATTCTAATTGAATGATGTAGGTAGTTGTCATAAGAAGAGTTCTAACATTGTCAAACCCTGTTATAGATTGAGATTCTCCATGAGAGTAAGGTTATTGTTCAAGACCTAATTCAACTCAAACAGGGTATTTATAATCTATTCATCTCTAGATGCATCTCTAATTTGGGTGTCCAAATCTGGCCCTACCCGACGGGTTCGACTCGACCCGACCGGGTTGGGTCGTGATGGGTTGGGATACACAAAAAAACTCGGGATGGGTTCATAACAGGTTGACCCATGCATGGGTTGGGTCGGGTCTCAGGTTGGAGTCATTTAGACCCAACCCAAACCGTGACCCACTGGGTGCCAGCCTAAAAAATATTTCTAACCTATCTCTCTCTCTCGCTTGGCTGCGACTCACGTCGCCCTCCCTCCCTCCCTCACACACACTCCCGTCGGGCTCCTCATGCTCGCCTTCCTTACTCTCCCCGCGACCCGACCCCTACCTTCCCTCGTGAGTAGTGAAGAAACCCTGCGATAGACGAGGTGATTCCCCTCTTCCTCTATCCTTCCTCGAGCTTCCAAAACCCCTCTCCTTCTGTTCTTCTCTCTTCTCCTTCCATGAAAAAACCCTTCTTCCATCCTCCTCTCCTCTTGCCTCCTTTCACACCTCTGAACCCACCCAAAAAAGGTATCCTGGTTTGCCTTCTCCCACAAATGACACCATCTCAGCTCAATAGCAATTTGGGTTCGGGGGTCTGGAGAAATTCCGTGGCTCGGGTGACCTCCTCCTGCTATTGCTGTTACGCGTGGGTGTGGTGCTGGTAATAAATTGCTTTTTTATCATGTTCTCTTAAATTATGTTTGCCTTTCCATTATGTATGATTTCTTAATTTTATTTTGATACTCCTGTAAAATTTTGGTTTAGTCACACATCCACTGGTTAATGTTACCTAGTTAGACTCACCCTTTACACCTTTAATCTTTTGCTTGAACTATTGCATTGCATCTAGGTCCAATTCTGGTTTGGTGATGTGGTTTTTTTAGGGATTTTAGGATGTGTTGTTTTAGAATCCAGCAATTTAATTTTACATAAGACAGGATGACTAGCCTTGGTTTCATTTCATTATTCGGGTTTCATTTTTCCTTTGATGGTGGTATTTTGGGGTTTCCATGTTTACTGCTGGTGGTCTTGTGATGTTATAGTGATTATGTGGTCTGGTCTCGACTGCCATTTGGTCTCTAGTCAATTCTAAATTGTTTTGTGGTCAATTGTGTTTTCTGGTGGCATTGGGTTTTCTTGTTTTCTCTGGTTTTTTTGTGATGGTCTGACAATAATAATATTGGTTTTTGTTGTTTCATCATCGATGATGTTGATGGTGGTGTATTGATATTAGTGGTTCTAGTAAGGTAAAGTGTTGGATTTTTTTGATGATGAGTAGTGGTTGAAGAAGCCTTTGTTGTTAAGTAGGTGTCATGTTGGGCTCAAGGCATGATGTGCCTTATAATCATTTAAAAATTCTTCTTAAAACTTTTTATCATTGATTATGCTTGTATTTGAATTATAATTTCAAATCCATATATTGGTTTTAAAATTTATTCTATTTATTCTACCAGGTCCTAAGGGTGTGTGTTCCACGAGTTGATAGCACTGGTAGATAGCGATTCATGGAAGGTGGTGGTGATACAATAAGTGGTTATAATCCTTTAGTTGGTGGTGCAGGAACCCAAAGACAGATGGGATCTACTCCAACTACACATTCAATAGAAATAAGGGGGGAGTAGTTTCATACCAGGTGATGAAAGTGAGGGTTCTAAGAGGTATCATAAGGTAACAATTCATAAACCTACAGGTTCAATAATTTCTCAAGATGGGGATAATTTTCATTAGAAAAATGGAAGGGTTGTTTGTAATTATTGTGGAAAAGATTATTCTTTCACATCTGGCCAACATGGAACTACTAATTTGACTAGGAATTTGATAAAGTGCAACAAAAATCCACACAAAAATCATGACAAAAGTCAAACCACTCTTGGTCTTACAAAGAAGTGTGAATATGAGGATGATGTGATGGTTAAAATTTCAGTAGCCCATTTTAACAAATAAGAGTGCAGAATAGCTATTGCTTAAATGATAACCATTGATGAGTTATCATTTAAATATGTTGAGAATCAAGGTTTTATAGAATTTATTGAAGTTCTTCATCCTCAATTTTAAGTTCCATCTAGAAAAATTGTTTCTTGGGATTGCTTGTAGTTATATTTGGATGAGAAAGAAAAACTGAAGTCTATTTTTGATATTTTCTCTCACATGGTATGTCTTACAACTAACACATGGAATTCAATTCAGAATATGATTTATATGTTTGTGACTGCACATTTTATTGATGATAATTGGATCTTAAATAAAAAAATCATCCGGTTATGTCTTGTTTCCGATCATAAATGGGAAACAATTGGTTGAGTATTAGAACAGACATTGAAACAATGGAAGATTGAAATGATTAATACTATTACTGTGGACAATACTAGTTCTAATAATACAACGAGCAGTTATTTGGTGAGGAGGGTTAATGATTTGAATGGGTCTTTTTTTAATGGAGGGTATATGCATATGAGATGTTGTGGACATATTTTAAAACTTATTATTAGTGATGGGATAAAGGAAATATCAACATCAATTTCTAGAATCAGAGCTTCCTACAAATTTGTGAGAATTTCACCTTTAAGAATGGCTCTTTTCAAGAGCATAGCCGAGGAGTTAAAACTTCCATGTAATCATGCCATAATTCTTGATGTGCCTACTTGGTGGAATTTGTGTTACTTTATGTTGGATGTTTCAGAGAAGTATGAGATAGTATTTATTCAACTTGAGGAGAATGCAAGTTTCAGGAGTGCTCTTGTCTATGATGGTGGGGCACCAACATCATATGATTGGGAGCATGCTCATGTATATGTCAAGTTCTTACAAAAAATTATGATAGCACTTTTGAGTTTTCTGGTTCGATATATGTGACATGTCACACATTCATTCATACTCTTTGTGACATATATAGAAAAATAAATAAATGGATGAAGAGTCATGATATTACTGTGAGTGAAAGGGCTATTGCAATGAAACTTATATTGGACAATTATTGGGGTATTGGTTCAAATTTTAATTCTCTCTTACTCGTGGCTATTGTTCTTGATCCCCGATATAAATTGGAATATGTTCAAGGTAGTTTTAAAATGATGTTTGATGATGAAGCAGACAAAAATCAGTAGATCAATAAATTAACAGAGGTGATGAATAATCTCTATGAGTTATAAAAATGCAAATATCCCATTCCAATTATTGATAAATGTGAGTCAAGTTTACATCAAGAGTCACATATTCATGATCCTAGTACCGATAGTGAGGATGATGAGAAATGGAAAGATGCATATAGATTAAAGAAAAGGTAAAGGCAATTAACACAATAAAGGAATAAACTAGAGAGATATCTTGAGATTGATGATTGTGAGGATGATTTAGAAGGATTTGATATTTTAAGTTGGTGGAAAGGAAAATCAAGAAAATATCATGGTCTCTCATACATCGCTAGAGATATTCTAGTAATTCCATTAACTACTATATCTTCAGAGTCTACTTTTAGTGAAGGAGGAAAAGTCCTTGATCCGTTTCGTAGTTGTTTGAATCCGAACACCGTTGAATCGTTAATTTCTCAAAAAATTTGTTTATAAATTTGAAACCAATTGGCATTCGAAAGAAACTAGAAGAAGTGGAATTGATTGAATCAGGTACTATTAAAAATATTATGATTTTTTTTATCTTTTTACATTTTTCAATTATAAACTTTTGTTTGATAAAATAAAATAATGACTTGTTATTTCTTTTGCTGTGTTTTTTAAGATATACCATCATCCACCACAATTCATGATTATAGTTTCACTATCTAAAGTAGTAGTAAAGGAAAAGATGATGGATGGATGGATCACACTTCATTAATGTATAAATTTATTGTTGATTTACAAATTCTTTTCATAATACTTTCATCACATACATAGATCACCCACAAAAAAAAGAATTTATAGTTTCGTCCCATGAATTGATTCCTCATGTGATGTTCTTTCATCTATCTCAGTTTTCTTTTCAAGGCATATTTTTTGGATGACTCCTCATGAAATACAAGCAAATGTTTTTCTTTTTTCTTATCATTGTATTATTCTTTATTAATTTGTTTAGTCTTGTCAAATTGATCAGGCAAAACTAAACACCCTTTCTTTGTTTAACCAATATTTTTGGGCTGTTGACATACCTTCTTAACTTCATCCATCTTCTTGCATGAATGCCTTTTTCTGTGGTTTTTTTGAATTTCATTACCTTTCATAGAATAGGGACTTTATCCTATTAATAGTCATTAAAACCTTGTATTTTTAACCTCATTGACTGTACCCATTACATGCTTACAAGGATGGTAATTTCATGTCATTTGTTTCTGAATATTGGAAAATGATAAATTTGCCCAGTGAGAAATCGTTTGTGCCATCATTTCGTGTGTGTTTTATAATTTGTTTCATAAAATTCTGTGGTTGTTGAGAGAAATATTTGAACTGGGTGATTTTTTTAGGTTTGTTGTGTAGAGATGTAAGCCCTGAAGGCTTCCAATTTTATATTACATGTTTCCTAAAATTGATCTGGGTGATTGATTATTAACTTGTAAGTTAAACATGGTTGTTATTTTTTTTATTCCCTTATTAATTTTGTTCTTAAATTGTCAAAAACTTTGAAATTATATAGGGTGAATGATGGTGGAGTCTCTGCTCTCAGAAGTTTGGATGCTGCTGGCTAATTTCTTTTGTCAATAGGTTTTCTTACCTATACACAACATTCACATTTTCTGAATATCTGAACTTTTGAATCCTGATCTGAACTATACCTTATTGGAATTTTGGCCTAATTAGATTTTTTTTGTTTTCTCCATGTTTTTATTTGTGTGATTGACTTCACCTTTATATGATGATTTTTATAACGAAAACATATTTAGTATTTAGTATTCTGCATTTAATACAAATAGATGCTTATTTTTGTTTTCTCTATGTGTTCACTATCTGTTCAGTGTTTGAGTCTGGTCTAGGGAAGGGGTGCAGGTTGCTAGCTTAGCCGGCGTATGGGTGCAATAGGGGGCTGGTGGTACAGGGGTGAGGGGGAGGCTAGTGTGTGTAGGGGGGAGAGGGAGGAAGGGGTGCAGTGTAGGGGGGAGGTGCAGTGATGGGTCTGGTCTGGTGTGTGTAGGGTGAGGGGGAGGCTGCTGTGTGCAGGGGGAGGGGTGCTGGTGTGTGTAGGGGGGAGAGAGGGGTAGGGGTGCAGTGTAGAGGGTGGAGGTTGGCAGGTGTTCAGTGGGGAGGGAGGAAGGCTGGTGCAGGGGTGCAGGTGGGGGGGGGAGGCTGGGTCTTGTGTGCAGGAAGGGGGGAGGCTAGTGTGTGTACGGGGGTGAGGGGGGTAGGGGTGTAGTGTGGGGGGGGGGGGGTAGACGAGGGTTCAGTGGGGAGGGAGGTAGGCTGGAGTAGGGGTACATGTGGGTGGGGGGGGGGGAGACTGGGTCTAGTGTGCAGGAAGGGGGGAGAGGGGGGGGAGGAAGGCTGGTTTGCAGTTTTAGGGGGGAGGCTGCTATGCATGGAGGGAGGGGGGAAGGGGTGTAAAGAGGTTGGTGTAGGGGTGAAAATGCAGGGGTGGAGGGGTCTTGTGCAGGGGGCAGGCTGGTTTGTAGGAGTATTTTTGAGCTGGAGGGAGGGGGTGGTTGGTGTGTGCAGGGGCAGAGGGGGGCAGGGGTGCAGTTCAGTGGGGTGAGAGGGGGAAGGGGTGTAGTGCAGGGGGGAGGTAGGAAGGGGTTCAGTGGGAGGGAGGCAGCCTGGGGAGACAAGTAGGCTGGTGCAGGGGTGCAGGTGGGGGGGATCCTAGGTCTAGTGTGCAGGAAGGGGGGGATGGGGTGGGGGGATGGTTGGTTTGCACTTGTAGGGGGAGGCTGGTGTGCATGGTTGGGGGGGTGCGCAGGGAGGAGGGTGGGTCTGGTGTACAGGCTGGGAGGGAGATGGGGGCTGGTTTGTAGGGGGAGTATGCAGGGGCGCGAGGGGGGAAGGGGTTTATGGAGGCTGGTGCAGTGGTGTTTGTGTGCTGGTTTGCAGGGGGAGTATGTTGGGGGGAGGGGGGTAGGTGTGTAAGGAGGCTAGTGAAGGGGTGTTTGTGTGATGGTGTGTAGCATGGTGAGGATGGTATTGGTGACTGGTGTGGAGGGGGGAGGGGGAGGGGGTGCGGGGGGGGGGGGGGGGGGGTGGGGGGGGGTGGGGCAGGGGTTCAGTGCAGGGGGAGGGGCTTGGTTTTGTGTGTAGGGGGAGAGGGGAAGGCTGAGGATATGCAATGCAGGGTGGGGGATGGGGCAGACTGATCTATAGGGGGGGTACAGGCAAGCTACTGGTATGTAGTAGGGGGCAACAGGGGTCCATCGGGTTGGGTTTAGGGGGGTTGGGTCTGAGTGGCTGGTTCGGGTCCATCGGGTTGGGGTGGGTTGGGTCGGGTTGGGTCAGGTTTACACATATAACTCAACCCAAATTGACCTTAGTCACAGTGGGTTCGGTTGGGTTGGGTCTTTCGGGCATGCGACGGGTAACCCGACCCCAACGGGTTGGGTGGGGTCGGGGTAGCCGCTCATGAAGCATGTGACCCGACCCGACCCGATCCAACCTTTTGGTTCGGGTCTGGCCCTGAAACGCCTACGACCCGACCCGACCAGACCCATGAACACCCCTAATCTCTAACTCCAACAACATTATATTACATTGAAGGGAAATCTATATATGGAATATGTACATTAATACAATTTCCATTCCTTCCACTATGCACCATTTCTATAATGGTAGCATACCCAAGATTATATGATTACATCGTGAAACGAAGTATACTATATTAGAAATAGTGAATCCCATAATCGTATATCAAAATTTTAGATACAAATACTCTCTAAATTATAATATTGGTTATCATATGAATATTCTAAAAGGTAGTTATAGGGTTATAATCCCATAATCTATGTTTTCTTAAATCTAGTTTCTAATGTTCCTACTGAACATTCTCTTATACCAACTATAAATACCCCAACCCCAGTAGCCCGATGTCAGTAAAAAACTTTATTACATTGGTACCATGAAAAAAATAACATTATAAAGGATATAATAGTTTAGTATATTGGGAAAACTATATAGAAACATAAAATTTTAATTCTAACTAGAAATGAAATACAATATCGTAACTTCATTGAAAACACACTTATTATCGTAGATTATTCCAGCATGTTAGTCATAATATACATCTTAGAATCCTGGAAAAAATAAAACATATAAAGGTACTGAGATCATAATCTTAAAAAGGGAAAAAATATAGTAAAATATATATACAAAAACAATAAGTTAGGGTCAATATGTAACAATACATTTCATTAAAAAAAATTAACATAATATAGTAGGAATAAAAGATGAATAAATAATTAAAAATAAATAATTACATTAGAGTCAAACTTAACCATGGGTATAATACTAGTCAAATAATCACATGTATTATCAATTAATAATATAATTATGAGTGAATGCATAATGTTGTACATCACAAACATACCATCAAGTCTTCTCATGAGACCTACCGATATATAGAGGGGATATAGAGGTCCCTAAACATCACTTAATATGTACATTGAATTCTTTTTATGAAATTATCAAATCATAATAAACATATATATTCATATTGGAACTAACATATCAAATATAAATAATATCCCCAATTAGAAAACAATGTAGAGTAATATGGAAAATGGTATCAAAGAGTACATTTGTAGTCTAAATAATCATAAACAATTAAATACCATATGTCCTATGGTAACAAAATTGATACATCTATATTATTAATGAGAATCAACACCGGTAATTAAAGTAGATGAAAATAATTTAACTGAATCATTGATAAATTCTTGAGAGAAATAACCTTTTACTTTATAAAGAATAGTTATTTTGGAAAGTCATCCCTATTTATCATAAAATGAGATTGTAAATATGTATATCACATAAAATAAAAGGGAAAGAAATTATATTTTAGGAATACTACATTAATATTTAAACTATAATTTGAAAACATAAGTGAAATCCTGTAAAATTAGTGTTTAAGAAACAACATAAATGTGCCACTTTAATGTGGTTTAGAGGATAATATAAATGAGTATTTATAAAGGATAGAGGAATAATTATTTTCATAAAACTATGAATGAAATAATATAGTTTTTCATGAAAAAAATATATTTTTTAAAATAATTTTTGGTTGAAACATATTATGGATTTTACATTAAAATAGGAAGGAAATTGAGAAGTTCCATATAACCGGGCTTTCTTATCAGGAGGAATTAAAAATGGAGCATTTTCAAAAATATGTTTCCCACCAAAGAAATATGAATTGATATATATATATATATATTTAGAATATAAACAACATTTTATGTTCTGTAAATGAAAGTAATTATAATTTTCATTATGCTAAAGGAAGTGAAAACCTATCCCAAAGAAAAAAATCAAGGTTCGAGAAGAAACCCTTACCTTATGACTGAAAGTGTCCTCCACTTGAACATAATATGCTGGATAATAAAATTAGATCATTAAAAATTTAATTAAAAACCAATTTAACATTTATATCATTTAATATAATTTTATTAAGTTCATTTTTTGAATTTTTATGAGTTATAAGATTCAATTGCGTCACTCGATAGTGTTTATTTCCTTGGTTTTCATGATTGGTTCACTTGTATACATGTATGAATGATCATGTAATATAAGAATAGTTATATAGAGATGTAATTTTTTGTTATTAATGAACATCCATTAAATTAAATGGTCATATATATAATCTTTTTCTAGATATGAGGATTATTTATTAGATAAAACATTAATGATAATTATTTTAGATTATTTTGGATTTTTTGGATCATCCCACAGTATTTTTGTATTATAAATTAATAATAAGAAAATATATTGGTTCTAGAACAATAAATAATTCCTAAAACACCTATTATTGTATTATTAAACATAAAAACGAGTTTTTAACCAGATTTGATGGTGTAATTGAAAAACCAAAACACATCATCAACAAAAATAGTAAATCGACACCTCAAGAATGATGTTTCAATTTGATAATAAACGTGGAAGAGAAGAGAATTCATGGATGATATACCAATATCAAAATAAAATTGTTGTATATAAAATATAATTGAGTTATCATGCCTCTTTGGTGTAGGGCGGTGAGAATAGGATACGAAATTAAATGAAATTAAAAAAAAATAAAAGAAAATGAAAGTGTATTCTACCACTTGAATGTATTCTTCTTGAGATCCTCCTTGAAGAACTTAGGAATGCACTTTTGGTGAGACCAGAAATACCAAGACTTTGGGAATAGGTTCTGAAGAGTAATTTGGTATAATATAATAATATTTCAGGGATTTAGAGGTCTGAGAAGAAGGGGTAGTGTCGGGTGGTATTTATAGTTGTAGAGAGGGGTGTTGTTTGATTATTTTATTATGTTGTGTATTATTTTTTCTCAAGACTATGAATAGTTTTGGTTACCATGATTAAATACAATAACTAAAGAAGTAAATTTATATATTATTCATTTACACCATCTATATATCATCCATGGTTCAATAATCTATGTATTTGTTAAATTCCGTAAATTACCAAATTTCATTATTCACTAATAAATCAACTATTTTTAGAAAATCCAAAAAATTCAACCTAACTATATCTGAATGGGTATAATTAAAAAATTGGCTCAAATTTATGAACATAATTTTTTAAATATATGATTTTCAAATGAAAGCATCATTTACTAGAAAAATTTGGATTCTAATATTATAACTGATTTTATGAAACATTAAAAAATTAATTAGGGTCTTATAAAACTATATTAAAATCATAAAACAACAAAAAATTAATTTATGAATCTATCTTATGAAATAGGTATTTATTTAAAATAATTATAATAATTGAAATATTATGTATACAAATTAATGTTTCATAAAAACACCAATACTTAATTTATCTTTTTTTAAACATTTATTTACTCAATACATGATATAAATATATTATATTATCATTTCTAATATACCTAAAATTTAGGAATACTGTAATAGGTGAATTTACTATTATATTGGTCACATTACTTGTCATAATGGCCACATTACTATTCAAATGGTCATAGTTAAGAGTATATTACAGTTTTAAACTCAATATTGTGTGAAGCGTAAACTATAAAAGGAGTTAAATTTTAAAAGTGACATACAATAAAATATTTGGGAATTAAACTTTGTGTTTTTAGATATGGTGATGCTTCTCACAATGGCCTGGGTTGGGACTCACTCAGATATAAAAAAATTGGTTTATATTATTCCCATGTGATTGTTTTTATCTCTGTTATAGGGGATCTGTAGTCCATCTATTGGGGGGTGTGAATAGTGTATTAGGATTCATTAGATCTTAAATAATATAAAAATTCCTTATGTCAAAATATTTAACATTATTTATACTTTCATCACACATCAACTATTATTTTTTTTAATAAAGAGTTGTGTCAATGATTTTAAATCTGCAAATTCTGCAATTATTTGAAATAAATATGAAAATCTTAATAAAGGTCTATTCACCCCCCACTAGACCATCAACCATCAATGAATCAAACATAGACATTTTTATTAGAGCATAACCTTGAATAATTATAAATTAGTTATCTTACAATTTCCTTGATACCGAAAACATGGTATCAAGGTTAAATCTTCTTAAAGATTAATTATTTTTGTTATTATTTTTTCTAAATACCAACAATTGGTATTTAAGGGCCACACCATTCAGAATATTGAGATTAACATTTTCTATCCTTTTGTTTTTACCAATAATTTATATTATAAATTTTCCATAACTAATTTGTTTGTTTATTTGAATACATGATATGACTTGAATTCTATTCATTAATTAGAATAATGAATGATATATTTCCGTGATGGAAATATAATATATTTAATTCTTGAATCTGTTGAGGCCACCTCATTTTATTGTTAGTGATTATGGATATTGTGATGTCAGAATGGAGGTATTTTGGAAAATTTTTTGAAACAAATATTGGAATATCATGGATAAAACTTATAAAATACATAATGTTAAACATGAATCTTTAACCAAAAATGTTTATATTAAATAATTAGTGAATTACAATGTGAGGAATTATCATAATTTATCAATTATTAAGAGTTCTTAAAATCATATATTTATTTGTAAAGATAATTTTGAAATTTTTTGGAATTTAAAATTCCCACATAAATGAACTGAAAAATGGAATAAAAAAACACTTGGATTTTCCAGGAATAAATTTAATGAATTTAGAATGTCCAATAATGAAATTGTGAATGAAATATTAAATAGATTAAAAATTATCATCAACCACATGGTCAAACATATTTAATATAAAAATAATGAATTTATGATTTGAAGGATATATAGATCCTTTACAAAAAATGATTTAGTCAATGAAATTATTTATTGAAGAAAGAATAGTTTTTTTGCAATACTTTCTAGATGAGAAGATTGTATCTTTATTACAATATAAGTGTAACGTCCCGGTTCCAAAATCCACCCATGGGTGCCCCGTACCAAGTTGGTCACTGGCCTCAAGTGCATTTCCCCTAACACCGGAGGTTGCCGACTAGCAGAGAGGGACATCAGTGTGATAGTGGGGAAACTATGCCTTCATTGGAGGAGTACATAGTGGAAGAGAATCAAATATAAAATAGTGGAAGTAGTATATATCCAACAACAGTAAACAACAGAAAACTGATAATTAACCAAGTGGTGAAAAATATATAAATGAGGCATGATACAAATGCGTCTAGGAAAAACAGCCAAACAAGTCACAATGCTGAAATATAGCACCAAACCCAAGTACAAAAGAAAGCAGATAAAGTTCTCAGAATCGCAAGTCAATGATTGGTCCCATGCTCTCCAACTCTAGTGCAATCAAGAACTTGAAGTAGAAAGGAGCTTTCCCTTATTTATACCTACAATAATGTAATCTGTTTGGGCCCAAAAGCATGGCCCAAACAGTGTGTGAGAAAAAATCCCAGTAGGCTACCACAACGAGATATATACCTATCAATCAGTAAATATATGGCAGGTAAAATTACAGAAATAGTAAACAGGAAAGTACTAAATAGTAAACAATCCACAATTTCTAGCATATAATTCATAACAGGTAATCAACTACACAATCAATAAGAAAAAATAGGTAACCCTCTGGGTAGTTCTTACAGCCTAACCCCTCTGGTTCAACCAACAAGTACTAGAAACCATATGGGAGGCACACAGAGTCTCTCCCTCTGGTTCATCTAAAGAATAGACTCTCTGGGGAATTACTCAACATTAATTCCCCATATAGTCTCGTATCATACTAAGGGCCCTCTGGGGAAGCACTCAACATCTCAATCCCCTTGTGGCCCATGCCAAGGAACTACAAAAAATATGGGGAAGCACTCAACATCAATTCCCCCTATGGTCTCACATCGTATTATAATGTCACTCTGGAGAATCCCATAAGTCCAATCTCTCTATGGTATACTACAACAGGTTCTCACAGCCCTGTGTAAGTCATCAAGAGTATAGTGCACGAATCATCCAATGTAAACCTCAAGAAATAATTGGATAGTAGTCTACATCATCTCACCATATCAAAAGATCACAACACACCATCCTATAACACTAGGCATGGGAAAAATGGTCATAGTCTAACATGAAAAACGAGACCTACGGTCATATCAGACAAGCATGGGAAATACATCCAAAGCATTGAAATTAGCCCAAAACACATTCAAAATCCTCTACTCTAGCATACAAGCAAGCAGGAAATCAAAAGGGCTAAAAAAGTAACACGCAATACCCCGTTCATGGGTATTGGTGATTTTTCACAACAATTCAAAGAACTTAAACCAAAAGGCACAAACCACCTTCATTTAGGGTTCTGATTAAATGGATCCACAAGCAAAACCACCTCCTCAAAACTGGCTAACGCACCACCAGAAATGGTCTAAAACTCCTTCCCTAACATCCACAAGTATTGAAATCAACACCCGAGGCAACCACAACCCTAGATCTACACACAATGGGTGTAGATCTAGGAAACTTGGCAATAGCGAGATATAGATCTAGAGGGAACACAAATGAACCAAGATGAGAGACTTACCCATGAAGACCCTGCTTCAATCCTCCAAGAAACCCATTTAATTTGCCTCCAAAAAGAGTGTAAGAGCTCCTTCAACCTTTGAGAACCCAAAATCCCGAGTGAGTCTCGATTGGAAGAGATTATGGAGAAGAAATGAAGAATCTCAAGCGTCCCGGGGCTTTAAACCCTAATTTTAAAATGGCTGCACGATTTCCCCTCACGGATTAGAAAACTGTACGTGAACCATGCAGTTCCCACTGTCTGTCTCAAAGACTTTGCATGACCTGCCTGCACGGTTTGAAAAAACATGCACTGCCCGTGCGGAGCCTACTTTCTCCTCCAGGAACATCGCACAGTTTGATCACAAGGTTGGAAAAACCATGGGCCTCCTGTGTGGATCCCACTATTAAGGGTGCACGGTTTCCTGGGCTAGTCTCATAGTTTGAACAAAATGTGCGCCAGCCCTGCACCCTTGTATAGCCTCTACAAATTTAAAATTTTTCTACCAAATTTTTTACTTTTTCTCAGAAATGAACAAAAAAGAGAAACATAACTGAAAAGAAGGTCTGGGATCATTCAAACTACCCCACTTAAAGAAATTTATCCCTGAATTTCCCTAGCGCGGTGCAGAAGAAGAAACCCCAAACAGCTTCGGCCATAGAGCTCGTACATCGATCTCCCTCTCCTAAGTCTCATCCTATACTCACCTATGCTGACATAGCACTTGAACCGGAGGAATAGGCCGGCCACAGAGAACCCTTTTAATCCGATTGAAAATCTAGATAGGATGATCCTCAAAAGACGCATCCTCTTCATGCTCTACCTCCTTAGGTTTAAAGACATGAGATGGGTCTGAAATGTAATGTCCATGCTGAGAGAAGTGGAAGATTTTTTGCATGGCCCGACACCTCTGAGGTAACTGCAACTTATAGGTAAACGACCCAACTCTCTCCATCACCTAAAACGGCCCGATGTAACTTGGTGAAAACTTACCCTGTCTCCTAATCCTCTTGTGTCCCAACCTCGGAATGACCTTTAGAAAAACCTAATCCCCAACCATGAACTCCCGAGGTCGTCTCCGCTGATTACATAAGACTTCTGGCGAGACTGTGCAGTAGCCATCCTCTTCTAAATCATCTCTATCTGCTCTGTGGTATCCTGAACAAGATGATGTCCCAGCAAAGCTGCCTCTCTTACCTCCAGCCAATATAAGGGTGATCGGAATGGCATACCGTACAAAGCCTCTTATAATTCCACTTAAATAGTAGCATGAAAACTATTATTTTATGAAAACTACACAAGTGGTATATGTTTTCCCAAGAACCTCAAAAATCCAGGATGCATGCTTGGAGCATATCCTCAGGCACCTGAATCGTATGCTCGGATTGGCCATCTATATGTGGATGGTATGTTGTACTCAAAAATACCTATATACCCAAAGTCTTCTAGAGACCTTGCTAGACCCGAAAAGTAAAATGCACATCCCTTTATGAAACAATGGAGTGTGGAACTCCATGCAGACATACAATCTCACAGATTTACAACCATCCTAGCTCATCAACACTGAAGGTCTCCTTGATTGGAAAGAAGTGAGAAACCTTCGTAATCCTATTGAAGGCAACCCAAAAAACATCATTCCCTCAAGGTGATCTCAGAAAACTGGTTACGAAGTATATCGTGACATTGCTCCACTTCCACTCTAGAATGGGTAGCTACTGTAAAAGACCTACTGGTCGCTGATGCTCCACTTTCACCTACTGACAAGTGGAACACCTCATGACAAAACCAGCAACATCTATCTTCATACCAGACAACCAATAATGGCGGTGTAGATCACGGTACATCTTGGAGACTTCAGGATGAACTGCCAAAACTGAGGAATGAAAATCCCGATTTAGCTCCTCCCGTATGTCTGTTGGCACCAATACACGTCCTCATAAATGAAAGATCTCATCCTCGCCTACTGCCAATCCAGCAATAGGGTCCTATCCTGGCAAACTTTCCTGTAAGACTAGGCCTTCATAATCTGATAGCTGCCTCATTCATAACCAATCAAGAAGTGTAGAGGAAACAACTATAGAAGATAAAAAAGTATACCCTTGCCTATCGTGCACCTCCAAATGCATCTCAAAGAATAGTTCCATAAGATGCCACTCTCTGCTGGCCTCCCAAACTGCCTATATCTAAGTCATCCTACTCAACGAATTAGCAAAATCATTGCCTTTTCCATGATTATAGGCAAGATCGAAATCAAAAGAATAAAGATACTTGACCCACCTGCATTGTCTCAGATTCAGATCATGCTGAGTGAAGATGTACTTGAGACTTTTGTGGTCAGTGAAAACCACAAAACGCTCTCCCATAAGATAATGTATCCAATAGCGTAAGGAATGGATTACATCTACCAACGGGAGATCATGCGTCGGGTAGTTCCTCTCATGTGGCTTCAACTGCTGAGACCTGTACACAACGACTCCATCTCCCTACATAAGCACAACTCCCAGCTCAAAAACTAAAACATCACAGTATAAAGTGTATCTCATTCCCGGCTCTAGAAAGACTAGTATCACTGCTGATGTCAACCTCCCATTCAACTTTTGAATGGCCGACTCACAAGAATCGGACCATATGAACTTTTCCCCTTTCTTGATCAGACCTATCAACAGTGATACTAAGCGTGAAAAGTCTCATATGAAGTGCCTGTGGTATCCAGCCAGCCCTAGAAAACTCTGTAACTCAAAGAAGTTATTTGGTTGGTCATAGGAAAATACTTCTCTAACATTCTCTGGGTCTACTGATACTTTTGTCTCTGAGATAACATGACCCAAAAAGTGAATCTGTTCCTTCCAAAAGTGGCATTTCGATAGCTTAACAAATAACTTATACTCTATCAGTTTACTCAAAAAGATCTCAAGATGGGTAGCATGGTCATGTCGAGTGTGAGATTAGACCAAGATATCGTCAACGAAGACCACTATGAAAGAATCTATATATGGATGGAACACTCAGTTCATTAGTGCCATCAAAACTGGTGACGTGTTCATGAGATCGAACGACATAACTGTATACTCGTATAGACCATACCTTCTCATGAAGGCTGTAAGAGGCATATATGACGGTCTAACACAAAACTTATGATATCCAGATCTCATGTCAATCTTCAAGAACACTCGTGCTTCTTGAAGTTGATCAAAAAGATCATCAATCCTCTACAAGGGATATCGGTTCTTGACCATAAAATGGTTCAACTTATGATAATCCACACACACCCTAAGAGTACCATCTTCCTTCTTCGCAAAAAGGACATGCGAACCCCAAGGAGAAGTTCTAGGTCGGATGAAACCCTTTTCCTGCAACTCCTCTAACTGCTTCTTGATCTCTTGTAGCTCAGGTGTCGGCATCTTATAAGGAGGAATGGACACCGGTGCCACTCCTGGCACAAACATAATAGAAATATTTCCTCACGCTCTAGAGGAAAACGTGAAATGTCATCGGGAAAGACATCCTTGAATCAATCCACCACTGGAGAAAATTCCAACTGTGAAGTCCCCTGATCATCCAGATATAGACTAGTAATCTGATTTATAACTCCACCCAGCCCATGTAGATCGGGTCCTGCTCTACTTGGCTGGACATCCCACTCTCCCTAATGAAGAAAAGATCCATTCTCTGGTGATATGAAACTCACCCTACGGTGATAGTAGTCGATGAATTCGTGGAAGGGGACTAGATAGTCCATTATGAGAATTACATCATACCCTGACATCTCTTGGATATAAAGATCCCATAAGAAGTAACACACTACAACCTCTAGAGGGCACTCTCTGCATTGATGTATGCTAGATGTCCTTGTTCCCAACGAAGTGTCTCGTATCAAAATGTCGACAGAAGACAAGATACCGAGCACAAGGCTCTCCACAATTGCAAAAGATATAAAGCTATGCGTAGCACCAGTATCGAAAAGAGATGAAGATAAAACTGAGGATACTAAGATTGTACCTCGAACTATAGCGAGTACGAGATCCTGCAACTACTGGGTCTGCTCCACTGTAAAAGTCTGACCAGTACCACGACCCTGTGACCCTGCCTGAACGCTCTAATATTATCCACCCTACTATTTTTGGAATACCAGTGACTGACCCCAATGACCTCTACCTCAACCTCGTCCCTAACGGCTGGAAGAACTCCAGTTTCTAGACTGGTGAGAAACTAGGGTCGCTGCTCCTGAACGAGAAGTCATGGAAGAACCCATGTCACCAGCTACTGGTGAGAAACCCTGGTAGAACTGCTGAAGGTGTCCCATATTGTCACAAGATCGGCACTCCACCAGGTCCCTCTGGCACGTCGGCCTCATATGTCCAGCTCTTCCACACAGGTAGCATACCACATGGCTACCTAAAGGTGTGTCTCATTGCCACGGATCACCGCTCGTAGACTCCCTACGGCGCTTCCTGCTATCAGCTGGTGAAGCACCAAACCTAGAAGCATAACTGCCCTAGCTCTCATCTATAGAATCTCCCAGATTACACTCCACAATCAGTGCCTGGTTGATGATAGAAGCGATGGAAGTCAGCCAGAAGATATTCACTTGTGAGCGGATATCCCGTCTGAGACCATCCTCAAACTTCCTTACCAAGAACAACCCATATCCACCATAGAGGAGAGTGAAATACTGAAGCATGGTGAAACTAGAGGAGCACTCCTTGACATAAATATTACCCTGCTCCAGGCTTATGAACTCCTGGGCTCGGTCGGCCCTTAGGGTCTCTGGGTAGATGAAGTCATAAAAGACACGCTGAAACTCCACCCACACCATAACCTGCTGAGGAACTGCCTGTGAGAGCATGTACCACCACCTCTTGGTGGAGACACATAACATGTAGCTATCGAGCTTGACCCGCCTCTCTGGAGGTGTCTCCAGATGCTCGGAGATCGTCATCATGGAATCTGGCCCGGACTCTGCAGCCTGAGGTCCTCCTTCTCCTGAGAAGGTGGGAGGATGTTGCCGCTGGAAAACACACATCAAGTCTTCCATAGTTGATGCAGGAGGTGATGCTCCCTGTAAGGTCTGCATCATCCTCATTAAGCCTTCCTTGAATTGTATATCAGCGTCTGCATATGGTATAACTACTGGTGCCAAGACTAGCACAGTAGGAGGAACTTCCAAAAGTCCTTGATCAGCTATATCCGGTGTCTGATCGTGGCCCTGCATCTGGAGGAAAACAGGAGGACATCTCGATGGCATGAATCTACAAGGTCAAATGCACACCGTAGATCAAGATTAACAGGGACATAAACAAAGGACTACACAACATGTACAGATAAAGACTATTTCTTCCCGAACAAAATAACACATGTCATGTATCCAAAACTAAATGGCATGCATTTTGGGTTTTTCTAGATAGTAAGCCTCAAAAACTACTTTGAAACCCAGAGAAACACTGAAACTAACATTGAAAGTGCCAATTTTCGATCCGTGAGGGCCCATACTCCCCACGAATCAAATCTTGGCATCTTACACATGTTATAGCAAAGCACACAAGGCAATGATCCACCAATTTCTGGCCCACAAGGTCCTATAACACCTCAGGAACCAAAATTTGGCGTTCATTCACAAAAAACTATATAAACAAAGATCTAACATTAGCAAAGATTCTATCGGTGCATCTATCACAACAACATGCATAATCTACACAACGTCTATCACAACAACATGGAATCGCTAATGCATCCTAGATGGCATGGCAAGAATGCATGACATGTGATATTTAACATGTGCTTATATAATGCATGAGATGGCATACCCTCATCTCATTGGGTTGCGACAGAAAATATAACTGCAATAACAACAATGGTAACATCACAAGGCAAGTGAGTTAGTCAATGTTGAAATCAAATCAACTGTAAAATTTAAAAACCAAATAAAATTGCAATAAACGAGGTAGTATGGTTTTTCCCGATACACGGGTTAGCTACTCCTGGGCACAACTCATTACCAAGTACCTGTTCCATACTATCCCTGGCTATAGTCTCCAAACAGTATGTCAAGAGAAAAGAACCCTCTGATACCACTTTGTAACATCCCGGTTCTAGAAGACACCCAAGGGTACCCCATACCAGGTTGGTCACAAGGCCTCAAGCGCATTTCCCCTAACACCATAGGCTGCCGACTAGTAGCGAGGTACTTGGGTGTGATAGTGAGGATACTATGCCCTTATTGGAGGAGTACACAATGGAAGAGAAAAAAATATACAATAGTGGAAGCTGTAAATATCCAACAACAGTAAACAACATAAGACTGATAATTAACCAACTGGTGAAAAAATATATAAATGAGGCATGATACAAAAGCATCTAGTAAAAACAGCCAAACAAGTCACAATGATGAAATACAGTACTAAATCCAAGTACAAAAGAAAGAAGATAAACTCCTCAACATCGGAAGTCCTAGCTTGGTCCCATGCTCTCCAGCTCCAGTGAAATCAAGAATCTGAAGTAGAAGGGCACTTTCCCTTATCTATACCTACTATAATGTAATCTGTTTGGGCCCAAAAGCATGGCCCAAATAGGGTGTGAGGAAAAATCCCAGTAGGAAACCAACATGAGATATGTTCCTATCAGTCAGTAAATATATGTCATGTAAAAGTACAGAAACAATAAACAGGAAAGTACTAAACAGTAAACAATCCAAATTTTCTAGCATATAATACATAACAGGTAATCAGCTACACAATCAAGAAGAACAAATAGGTAACCCTCTGGGTAGTTCGTACAGCCTAACCCCTCTCAGTCAACCAACAATTACTAGCAACCCTATTGTAGGCACACAGAGTCTCACCCCTCTAGTTCGGCTAAAAAATATACTCTCTAGGGAAGCACTCACAGTCAATTCCCCCTACAGTCTTCTATCGTAATAAAGGCACTCTAGGGAAGTACTCAATGTCTCATTCCCCCTGTGGCCCGCGTCAAGGAACTACAGAAACTTTGGGAAAGTACTCAACATAAATTCCCTCTATGGTCTCCAATCATATTTTAAAGACACTCTAGAGAAGCCCTTACGACCATTCTCTCTATGGTCTACTACAACAGGTTCTCATGACCCTGTGTAATTCATCAGGAGTATGGTGCACGTATCGGCCAATGTAAACCTCAAGAACATCTTTCCTAGCAGTCGACAACATCTCAGCAGATCAGAAGATCAAAAAACACCATCCTATAACACTAGGCATGGGAAACTGGTCATAGCCTAACAGGGAAAACTAGACCAATGGTCATATCATACATGCATGGGAAAAACATCCAAAGCCTATCAATTAGCCTAAAACACATTCATAATTTTCTATTCTAGCATACAAGAAAGAAGGCAATCAATAGGTCTAAAACAGTAACACGCAATACCCCGTTCATGGGGTATTGGTGATTTTTCACAAAAATTAAAACACCTTAAACTAAAAGGCACAAACCACTTACCTTTAGGGTTTTGATGAAAATGATCCACAAGCAGAACCACCTCCTCAAAACTGGAAAACGCACCACCGAAAACGGTCTAAACCTCCTTCCCTAATATACACAAGTCTTGAAATCAACACCCGGGGAAACCACAACCCTAGATCTACACACAACGGGTGTAGATCTAGAAAACTATGGGATATAGAGATGTAGATCTAGAGGGAACTCAAAGGAACCGAGAGGAGAGACTTACTTGGGAAGAACTGACTTTGATCTACTAAGGAACCCCTTCGATTTGCCTCCAAAACGAGTGAGAGAGCTCCTTCAACCTTTGAGAACCCAAAATCCTGAGTGAGGCTCAAGTGGAAGAGGGTTTGGAGAAGAAATTATGAATCTTGAGTCGCCAGGGCATTTAAAGCCTAATTTTTAAGTGGCCACCTGGTTTCCCCACACGGTTTGGAAAAATGTGCGCCAACCATGCAGTTTCCACTGCCTCTCCTAGGGTCTTCGCATGGCCCGCCCACACGGTTTGACATACCATGAGCCACCCATGTGGAGCCCACTGTCTCCTCCAGGAACTTCACACCGATTTCTCACAAATTTGGACAAATCGTGCACCGACCGTGAAGAGCCCATTGTTAAGGGTACACGGTTTATGGGGCTGGTCGCATGGTTTGAACAAACTGTGTGCCAACCGTGCGCCCCTGCACAACCTCTACAACTCTAAATGTTTTCTTCCCAAAATTCCTTGTTTTCTCAGCAATGAACAGAAAAGAGAAACATACCTGAAAAGACGGTCCAGGTTCTTACAAAAATCCTGATATTAAGAATATAGATATTTAATCATATATAAAAAAATGGGGTTTCTTGGAAATATATATATTTTTATGCAAACTCTTCTAGTGATTCTCCATATTATTATAGTTCATTGAAAGATAATGATATACATAATATTTCAAAATGAATTAAAGGATTCCAAAATGAAAAGGTATAATATTAAAAAGGATGAAGGGATAAGTAATATATACATGAAATAATTCAATAGAAAATGAAAGAAATGTAAATAAAATATTATATTTTATGAATATTGGAAACATCGATATTTAAAAAAATGAGTGTAAAAATTCAAAACAAGAATGGAATGATAACAAGTATCAAAAGTAAAAAAAAATGTGATTATCATGTTAGAGGGATTTGTACTGAAGAATACCATAATATAATAGAAGAATATCCTCATGTAAAAGATCGACATGATATTATTATAAAAAGTGTAGGTTTTGTTTTAATGGAAACATAATATAAGATTATTAATATTTATAATTTTCTCTCAAATTCTAAATATTAATCTACTTCTAACTATTATATATATAAAATTAAATAATTATGTGATTTATGTGATAAATTTAAGGGTAAAATTTTAAATCATTCAAAAAATTTTGATTACATGATTGTGAAGTAGAATAAATTTTCTATAGAAACAAAAAATATTATTCTGGAATATGAATATTTGAAAATGTTTATTCCTGTGTTTTATAACGTATATGAGAGAATAATATTCATGGAATATAATATTTCTAATTTTGAAAAGGAAAATCACAGTTTTTGGAATTCAAATTCATCTAATAAAGATAATTTCTATGATGATCATGAGACTTTTCAAATGTAAAAATATAATAAAAAAATAAATTTAATATTTAATAGAATTTTATATAATTTTTCAATGCATTAAAATTATTTCAATATGGTTTCTACGAATAAAAAAATATATATGAATTTGGTTCTGTTTATAACCCTAAAACTCATGGTATTTACAATACCTATTTTATTAAATGTTTTAAAGGGACAGTTTTAATATTTCCATGTTTCAAATTTCGACTGCAATGAAATTATATCAATAAATACTTACATAAATTCAATAAATAATTAGGTAGTATTATAATTTATAAATTTAAGAAATTATCTTATTTCTTAACTTACAATAATCTTTTTAAACCTACTTGGGTGCTCAAAAATTATGTTGCTATCCCAATTGGACCCAAAATAGAATGTCTAAAAAATGTTTTTGGGTGAGATTTTTAATAGTTATCTACGACATGTAATTCATTATTCAATATAATGAGGGAAAATATTGAAATAAAAAATCAATTCATTGTGATACATGGATTAATTTATTTAAAATTCTAATAATTTTATACATGTCAAATTCTTTGAAATAAATAATAAATTAAGGGGAGCTCTTATTTAGCATAATTATATATTATTTTATTAGGGAGATTTACAATTTAATTATTAGTAATATAATATTCTTTATTAAATTATTTTACCATGTTTTTGGGATTTTGAATACTTTTATATGCTGAAATTTTCAAATTTATATGAAATCTATAAAATCTGGAATCATCTATTCATATTAATATTTTTTAATTTATGTACATATTTTTTTATTCTTTGCTTATTATAAGATGTCTCATACATCCAAGATAATGATAAATTACTATTTAATCATTCAATATACATATAAAATGTATTTTAATTTGTTACATTATTTTTCTATAAATTTATTTTAAAAAATAGTGATTACTACACACAATTCTATATTCTAAAAGTAGAAGAATTTATTGTGGCTCTTTGATACTTAAAAAAATGTTTTTTAGAAAAATTTAAGAAACATATTATAGTTTTATTTTTGTCATTATCATCTAAAATAATATCCCTGTTTTTTTTAAATCCCAATATTTTTATTAATTTAAAGATTTTGTAGATGTTTTGGAAATTATACTTTGAATATAAATTATCATGTTGGCTTTGAGTGTTATGTTCCTCCTGGAACCAGTTTGTATTTTTATATTTAAAAACACTTCTTTATTTTTTGTTAGTTAAAATTTTTAAATTATTTTTTTAATATATATATTAAATAATGGTTATTCTTTAATAAATCCATAATTATTTATTTCCTAAAAATTATTATGTTTCATCTTTTGATTTCAAATAGCACGTTCAAATAGTTTTATTTTGATTTACTGGGTAATATGATTCATTTAGGACATTAAAATATCCTATAAACATGTTTTTTACACATCTTATAGAGAAAAATAATTTTACACCACATATCCAAATAGCAATCCATATAGATGCATTGAAATTCACAAAGTCATTTTTTGATCAACATAGCTAATTTTCTATAATCATTTATCCTATATATTTTGATGATATTATGTTTTACACAAAAATAATTTAATTATTAATTTTATTGAAATAAAATAATATTATCTAAATTTATTTATAAAAATTGATCATTGGAATCGATTTATATCATTTATAGAAATTTTCTAGAAGTTACATTATGATTTTAGTCTATTTTATGCTATTTTTATATTTGTTTTCTATTTTTTTATAATAATATGAGTTATAGAATTATGATTAATGTGATTTAGGATTATTATGAAGATAATTAAATTTTATAAGTATAATTCGAAAGGAATAAAGCTGGTTATATTTTTTCGTGTTCTATTTTGGAACTGAAATTTGAGAAGTCAATCTATTTCCAGATTCCTAAATTTTGGATATGTGAGAAATTTGGATATATAAGAAAATTAGCTACGAGGTGAATTATATTAAATAATTCCCTTATTTGAATATCTTATATAGATTTTTAAATTTAAATTCCCTTATTTGGAGAATTCACTTATGTAAGGAAAAATTTCTACCTGAAATACCCTTGGGCGGATATGCCTATATATCTCAATGAAAATACTTTTAAAAATTATACTAGGTTTTACAATATGTTTCAAATATCTATTTATTTTATCTTTATGTCAAAAAATTAAATTGTTCTAATGACTTTATAATTTTATATTAATTATATATAACCCATGATAAGTTATATTTAATGTTTTATGTATGATTTTATAATGATCAAAGAATGTTATATTTTTTCAAATGAAACTTGTAGAATGAAACTAAAAAAATAATTTTTAACATATTAATTTTTTAATATGTTATATATTTTCTAAATTAAAATAATTTTTTATAAATGAAATTCAAATATTTTTTAATATATACAATATGGTTTTATTAATTCTTTTATATTCCTTGCACATTTACTAGTATTAAACGATTTTTTTGAAATTGATATTTCAAATTCAAACATTCTATTTTAATGGGATCATTTATTTAACATTTATTATGTAAGAAAATTAAATAAAATAATGTATTATTTTATTTTGGTTCAAATTTTTCATTATTTTTATTAATAATGGACCCGAGTTGTGCAATTATTATGCAACAATAATTTATCTCTCATTACAATAGTCTAGTTTTAACACTGTTATTATTCTCACCATTTTTTCGAATGCGTTGTCCAAATAGATTTCTATTTGAAGTAATATAGCAGGCTTAAAAAAGAATATTGGCTGAAAATTACAATATATGATTACATATGTTCATTGTCTTAAATTATTTATGGTTATCTAGGGATTAACCATTTACATCAATTAGGATAAACTCTCAAGGGATGAAAAATTATTATTTATTATAATTCACTATAATGATATGTATTTTACTATATCTAAAACTACCAGATATCAAATTTTAAATACATTTGAATAGATTCCATCGACTATTTAATCACTATAACTTATTTATAATTCTACACATTTATATTCTTTGATTTATATTTTCTCTCGATGTAGAGTTATGCATATAATAATTTATCTCATAGGATATTTAACCTCTAAATGATATTACATAGCTATTCATATTTGAAAAAAGGAAGTAAAATTATTCTAGGGATACTCTTTTTAAAAATAAAGGTTTTTTTATGTTCATTTAAAGGTCAATTTGTTGTTAGGTTTTCACATTGTCCCCACAAATCTCTAAGTTGGGATTCATCCCACAATAAAAATATCATTTTATATTTCTCTAATATAAAAGTGAAATTATCTTTTTATAGTGGGTTTCACAATCTATAAGTTTGAGTCTGATGGTTAGTATAGGATTTTTTAGATCCAATCTAATGTATAAATTCCATCTATTTCTATAATTATAATTTTCACACCTTTCAGGAATCCACTATTCATATTCTTTTAAGAAATTTTTTAATAGTTTTTATTCAAAACATCTTGAAATTAAATTTTATAACTTATTTAATTTTGGTAAATCTGTATCCACCCCCTCGGTACCATCAACATATCAAAACTAATAACACTCACATGTATAATAGACATCGAGAGTATTACTAGTGGTATGGAATACAAAGTGACAGAACTGACTTACCATTAAATTGTTTGACTTGTCAATTTGATGAAGAAGAATGAAAATAACTAACGAGGGTGCTTTATCTTTTTATAGTTATGATTAATAATTTAGAATATATATCCTTGAATTTCAAGGTGGGATTTCTAAATATTTTTCATGTTAATAATGATATTTGGTGTACTGTATATGAATTAACAAAATCTATGAATTACCTTGATATTAAAGATAAAATGTCTTTAGATTAAATTTTTATACTATATATTAATGTGATAATAAAGTTAACTAGAGTTCTTATATCTATAGTATCTAACCATGATCCTAGTTTTAATTATATTTTCTTGGAACATTGATCATAATTCATTTAGTAGTAAATTAAATTTCCATACAATTCTCTATCCACAATATGATTGATAGTTTGAGAGAATGATTTAGATGTTATAAGACATGCTGCAAGATTTTTCAATTGATTAATAGATAATTTGAGATCAATATATATTTTTTATTTTAAATACCGTATAATAGCATTTTTTATTCTTGTATATATATGAAACCCTTTGAGTAATTATATGGAAAGATGTATGAGAGAGAATCTTGTTGGTATGAATGATGAGAAGGAATGTTTTTTGGGAATAAAATTTGATGATTAAATGGTTGAAATGGTTAATATGATTACATAACATTTTTGAATAACTCAATATAATATGAAAATTTTGACACAGAACTAGAGAAAAAACATTTCATTTGAGATTGGTGATAATGTTTTTCTAAAAAATATATCAATGTAAACTGTTTTGCAGTACTTGATACAAAACAAAAGTTAGAATTATTGTTCATAGACCATATGAAATCCTGTAGAAATTTTGATCATTTTACTATTTAGTTTCAATGGAATTGATTTGATCTCAGTTACATGACATATTTCATCATTCATTGTTAAGAACGTTTTTGTGAGATTCATCAAAATTTTTGAACCTTGAAGTAGTTGAGTTGGACGGAAAAAATTATTATTAGGAAAAAACACTATGGATTATTTACCATATATAGGAAGTATTCTTGAATAATGTAATTTATAATGTCAAGGTTTTTATAAAAACAATATGGTTGATGGATGATATTAGGAATGTGAAAATTTGATGAAGGAAAATTATATCTAATTATTCAAGTTATTAATAAAATAGTATAGATGAAATTTATAAAATGGTTAGATAATGTCACAACCAATATAATGTTAACAGTAAATTATTTTAATGTCTTGTTAATATTAATTAAATTTATTTCATTTCATTATATTCATTAAAAAAATATTGTGTAATTTTTCAAAAAGAAAGGCAGTAGTTTTTTTTATTATTAAACTTGTTTTCATCTATTATAATTTATTATTAAAAAACATAATTATATGTCTTATAACATTAATATATAAAAAATAATTTTTCATTTAAGACTATGAATTTTATCATAAGAATTAATTTTTTGTATTCTTCTATAAAATATTAACTTGCACTGTATACTAGAAAAATATAGTTTTTAGGAATTACAGTATCTTTTATGATTTCTAAAAATATATATATTATATAAAAAAATATTATACATATTAAAATAATAAATTATGATAAAACATTACAAATATATATATAATTAATTTATAGAAAATAAATTACTATATATTTTAAGATAAATAAGATACTCATTTCCAATTCCCACACATTAATTGTGCCACTCTGGAAAAGAAAAATAAAATTCTAAAAAATGATATTTGATAATGGATAAGTTTTTCGTCAACATTGATAATTAATATTATTTTTTATGAAAATATTTATGGATTGATATTAATTTTTTTGTTTTATAACAAGTGACATTTCCAAATTAATATCCAATGCTTGTGTAATAATAGAGAAGTCAAAATAATATATTGAATATAATTTCATGAAATATATGTGATTAGACAAAAAATAATGAAAATATAATATTATATTGAACATATTTAATTTATTTTTATGATGTTAATTTATTATAAATTTTTATTGATGAACTAATAAAATTAATTTCTTATACAATACTGACAGAATTGTTGTGAAAGCTGCAGAAAAATGAATTGAATGATTTTAACAACTCGAAAAGTAATTTTTTAGGTTGGTATAGTGTGAAAATAATTTTAAAAGAAATTATAAAATATTAGATATTTTTTTATATTAATATTAAAATTCAAATGTTATATTTATTTCTCTAATTCCAATTTAAATCTATTGTTCTAAAATTGAATTACTTGTATTTTATTACGAATGATATGTTATTAAATTATATAAGATTCATAAAAATAATATATTTATATAAATTTATGTGATATGGTTTTAAATATCAACCATAGTATATTTATTGGTAAATTCCCCTTTTACAGTTACATTATTGGATCCTTTAGTGGACTAAACTTTTATACCATGGTAATCGAGAAAAGGGTATAAATAGGGTAAAACATAATAGATAATGGTGATAATGTTTTTTAAACTTGTCCAAATTTTATTGGATAATGGAATTTAATCTTATATTCACACTATATTTTACATTTATCACGTTGGATCTTTTGTCATTGAAAATTAATTAATATTAATTTTATAATACATGTAATTTCATGAGTACCTCTCCCACACATATAAAAAAACACTTAAAATAATTTATTCCTCACAAATTTTATGAAAAATAATTCACAATATACCCACACTAATGCATTCCTTAAATCCCTCCCCGGGACCTAGATTCTTTGGATGAACATAAAAAAATCCTAGGTAGCCATTATGTATATTCTTAAAGAGGTTTCCTGAAGAAGTGGTATAGTTCATAATTATAAGCCCCTGGCCTTAAACCATACTTAATCTTGAGTTATTACAAGATTACACATTGAGGATATTTTCAGGTTTAGAGTTTTAGACAATTAGATCATAATACTTGCATTACATTCCACATTTAAACAAAGTGGTTACATAAAATATAGTATTCATTTTTCCCATCAATGAAAACCTATTTAAAAGAAAACATGGATTCTTTCTTGACACTTCCTTGACACTATAATCAAATCGTGTACCCTTCCCTTGACCTGTGAAAAACATTTCAAAAACTTTGGATTTGCATAAAAAGCTCAGTATGGGATATAAAAATATGGAAAGGAAACATGAGTACATGTATACATAAGAATGAAATCATACGTTACCCATAAAACATAAGCACTTTAACATACCTCATAAAATCATGAATAAATCAAAGAAATCATAAGACATAAAGTTAACTTGATTCATTCATAAAATTCTTATGTAGGGATTAACCCTCTTGGTTATGTTTAGAATACCCACGACAATATATTCCCTAAATCTCTTAGGAGAAACCTTAACGTTTCACTCCTTCGCGTTACCCAATGCATTGGAGAGGTATATCGGGCACATACGCCCTTAGTTTATCACGTAACTACCCGTCTTCATAACAATGCCCAAGAACCATAACATATTCGTATCACATAAAACATACATAAATGAAACATAACATTTCCACATTTCAATCACAAGATATCAATACAACACATTGATATAATAAAAACATTATGAAAACCATTTTCAATACCAAAATAAAAGAAAAGTAAAACATTATATTTATTTATCATTTAAAAAAATGTATTGCTTGTAGAGGAAGTTGAAACTCAAATAATGGTCATGGCGGTGGAGAAGTCGTTGTCGCTACATACGTACGACAAAAACATTTCATTTTTTCGTTTAGTAAACGCTTTGTATAAAAAAGATTCGTTTTGAATAAACGTAAAAGTCAAAGGGGTTTATACACCATATAAAAGAAGTTTGTGTATAAATCAAAATATGCCTCAATGAAAAGAGATTGAGACGAAGCCCTATACAAAGATGGTATCCTTGAATTAAGGATAAATCAGTTACATAATTATGTGTGACAAACGAATACACGAAATATAATTGGGTATTAAGTGTAAAACAATCAGAGTAAATTCACACATAATCATTGAACGACATATTCAAGGAGTACAAGTTTATCCCAAAGAATCAAATTTGGGTTGAGAAGTTCCCTTGCAATAATTTGACAGCCTAACGACGTCACTACAAAATTCTGAAAATGAGTTGATGAGAGAAAAAAAGGGTATCTCATCACATGCAATTGAAATTTAAATCAATAAGGATATTGAATAAAATATCCCAACATAATAGTATGTTAATTAAAAGACATAACAAAATAAGTCTTTTAAAAAGAGGAGGGTGAAGGGTTCACTTACCGACATGGGTATCTTTCGAAACATGCAACCTATGAAAGAAGGACAATACAACATTGATGTAAATACTCACAAATGGAAGTATATTACACAATGAGTAAAATAATGGGAAGTACATACACCACTCAAGGGAAATTGTGGAAAATTAATCATAAATCTCATGGTAATAAAAGTGAGATGAAAAATCTCTTTCGAAAACTCGTCAGCCTAATGACGCCACTTAAACATACAAAAAATGGATTGATGAGATCAAATAGGGTCTCTCATCATATTAACATAAAGTTTACAGAAATATTAATATAAAAGAACATCCCCCAACATAACAATGAGGAGCTTAAAATAAGTGACATAAAGGAGGGTACTTAAAAAGAAATAGAGAGGTTAGATCTCTTACGAAAATTCGGCAGCCTAACGGCGCCACTCAAAACTTCGAAAAGGGATTGATGGGAAAGAATAGGGTCTCTCATCATATGAACATAAAAATTATAGTAAGATTAATATAAAAGAACATCCCAATTACAAGAAATATGAGCTTTAAAAGAATGACATAAAAGAGTGTGCTTAAAAAGAAAGAGAGGAGTAGGATCCCTTACCTCAAGTCCAACTTGTCTTATTCGTTTAATTATATTCCTGAATAATAAACTTTGGTCAATTTATAATTTCTTAAAGACCTCCTATAAAGATTATTTTTCAGTTCATATCACATATTTTATTGTTATAATAATTTGTTAATAATATGAGTTCATATCAGACGTTTTTGTTGATGTTTGGAAGATGAGTCAAAAATAGAACTTGTTGGAAAATGATTTTCCATGTAGTTATAGGTTCATCATATCCAGAATAGTATTGATGTTTTAAATATCATATATATCCAGTATATATTAATTTTATACCGTTCCATAGAATTTTGAGATAAAAATTAAAAGCACCGTTCATGGAGATGGTAGGTCGTACGTACACATTAACACTACTTTCATTTTTTTGTCATGTTAAAAGAATTAAAACGAAATGAGAGATATATATGTGTTATAAATTCAGAATTATATCCATCATTTAGATTTAATATATTACATATATATCCATTATATATATGTACTTATAATAATACATAACATTTTGAAATAAGAAATGAAATGTACCGTTCATGGAGACGGTAAGCCGTACGTACGATGAACGCTACATTAATTTCTTTATCATATTAATGAAATTAAAACTAAATGATAGGTATGTATATTTTAATTACAAAATTATATTCATCATTTATATGTAACATAAATCATATATAATAACTTTAAATTCATCCTTTATACATCCCACATATGGCATTAACGAATCAAATCACTTTGAGGGGGCAGTAGTCCGTACTTCCTAAAATGAAATTATCATGTTTACACACAATGGAAACCATAATGGTATGCCACAAAAGACAAATACAGAAGCTTAAGTAAAACATAAACATATTATATATCATATATAAGTATAGTGACATCTTAATGGCCACCTTTTAAGGTGTTATATGAGTGTGGAATAATCATCCTTTCGTGAGGTAGAAATTCACCATCCACAAAAATAGTATGTTCATTAACCATTTGATGTAGGTCTGTGTATGTTTAGCTCGAATGCTTCTTATAAAAACATCCAAGTATATTTAAGATACTGGATTTGTTACAAAAGAATTGAATAAAAAGAGTTTAGGGGGTCTGAGAAGCAAAATAAAACAAAAGGACTCAAGTGAAGACATTACCTTAAAATCGGTTAACTCCCTTTGGTTTGAGCTCAAAGGCATCCTTGGGAAGACTTCTGACAAAATTGAGCATTCTAAGAGTTATAAATGGATGTGGAAAAACAAAATGGGCAGGGTTTCGCCGAGGCAAAGGCTTTGGATGTGTGGGTAAGTAGGTAGAGGTAGGGGCCTTTTATAAGAGGAGAGGAGGGGCACTCTTGGAAAGTAAAGAAATGTTACTTTATTTTAGAATGAGTTTCAGATTTTAATGGTCCCAAATTGATGTGTTTCGAGGATAAGGTGATAAGGGTTTGAAATCCACCCATCTAATAGGTTTTGGACATGTGTAGGTCTTAGATTTTACATTATCATTCCATTTTATTTAAATCGTTAAATAATGAGGTCATCGATGCATCATCATGATGTCATAAATAATTTAATTTATTTAATGTTTAAAAATTATAAAAAAATTAATATGATGTAGGAAAGATTTTTATCTTTCCAATTATCATTTATAGTCAAAAATCTGACTTCTATAACCCCATTTAAATTTTTTTTAGTAAAACAACTCATGTTTGTGTCATTTTAATTTTAACAATAAATAAAAAGGTATTTATGTCATTTTCCAACCAAAGTGGCTCCATGGGGTCCCCAAGTTGACCCATGGATTGTCTTGGTCGGCCATGACTCATCTAATGAGGGTAGGACATGTGTCTAGGTCATTTCATATTATTAAAACATCATTTTTACCTTAAACTACACTAATTACCTCTAATCGTGATTAAAAACTTAATAAGTTTCTATTCACCAAAAAAATATTTTAATCCCATTGAACCACATTTTACTTATTAATTAAATCCATGTATGTCGGATTTTTTAAATTAAAAACACAAAGGTGGAAAAATTTCATTTAAATGGAAAATCAGTTTTTATAAGTACCACTTAGTGGTTTCACTATTCATCAAAAATTGATGTTTTTCAGAAAATTACCAAAAATTCACCCTAAGCTATATTTGATATTCCGAATTCAAAAATGATTTCTATTTTACAAAATTAAAATCATATAAGTTTCATTAATTAATTTAATAATAAATTCCTGCTGTCAAAACAAACAACGTGTTTTTAAGAAACAATATCTATTAAAAGATTAACACTAGTTTAAGTCCAATTTCAAAGTGAAATTAATTTCAATGACCACCATTGGATTTAATAGTAAAAATATATTCTAATTTCACTATAAAACCAATTTAAAAGATAATCTAATCATATAAATATATTATATTAAAAAGATGTTTTGAATTAAAATACAACATTTTTCACTATTCATTAAAATATGTACTTTATCGGAAAAATACCAAACATTTACACAAAGAAAACTTTGATGTCCTAATTCTAAAGAAGAATTTTATTTTTTCAAATATAACACATTAAATTATCAAAAAGTGGATTTAAAATAGGTTCGTCATAAAAAGGCGGTTAATCGACCTTTTAAAGAATATTAGAATGTTTACGCTTAAAATTGGATTCATTCACATTTTTAATCCTCTAACATTTATTGTAAAAAGTAAAAATATTTTACAAACATATATAATCATTTTTTAGTTAGTTCTATTCATTCTCGCCATCACAACAGCTATGCATTAACTACCTTTTAAAATAATATTGTTTTATTATTAGAGTGCAACGTAAGATTCTCAAGAAACCCATTGTTGTGTGTTGGGTACGCCATCGAGCATAGCGTTCACATTAAAGTTATATTAATATTTTATTCACAAATATGGATAAATGTGAAAATGTCATACTCTTTATTTACCTGGGGTGTTACATCCTTCCCCCCTTTTGGGAATTGCATCCTCGTAATTTTAAAATTGGGCTTGGAAACATCCTTGAAAGTCCCACATCGGAAGAAGAGTCAGTAAAACAATCACTTTAAAATAAAGAATGAGAAGTACGGAGGTCACCCGAGTTAACCCATACTAGGATTCCATGTAGGAAAACATGGACATGGAGGAGAAAACATAGGGTCAAGTTCTGATGGAGAGTGATAGAAAACATGTTTAGGAAAAAGTTAACCACAAGAAAATCACAATCATGTGATGGGTTAAACGGTATTCGATTCCCCAGTAGGAAAAGTTTATGGAAAACATATTCTTAGTTACTTTTCATTGAGGAATTTATTTTTGAGCCTAACTAAAACATAAGGAAACATACTTACCTGTCATGTTGACTTTCAAATTTTACTAGATTTCTTACACGAACTCATATTTTCTCCAAAAGATGAGTAATTAGGATGACTTGTTTACATTAAGAGATCTATAATCAATTTCTAGAGAATCACCTAAACCACAAAAGAGAACTATATACATCCCATGTCTTTAGACTCTAACAAAAAAAAACCAAAAAGGTTAGTACAAGATCAGATAATCCAGAAAAGGATACCCCTTTATAAAAAGAAAATCTATCCTTAATCTCAAAAATTTGACCAACAGAACCCAATGTTCAACGATGACCATTCGATAAACAATTTGTCCATAAAAATTTTCAAATTAAACAAAACTAAAATTGAAACCCAAATATTTTAAGGATTTAGTCACATAGTCTTCAAATTTAAATCGTAACATTTATCTCCAAACAACATCAGTTGCTCCTAAAGTCTCATATTGAAAATTAATTAACCTAATCACATATCCTCCATGATAGGTTAATCAATTTCATAAATAAACCAAAATAAACATACTATTGATTCCTAAAATCATCTAACTAAAAAGAATTAGTCAAACTAACCAAGGACTTCACATAGTCCAGTGGTAGGCGATAAATACAAGACGCACTTTGGTTGCGGGTTCGATTCCCGCAGCTTTGTCCGTCACGATGGGTTGTCACACGGTCTGCGTGTTGTCCTTTTCCAAAACAATATAATTCTTAAAAAATTCCCCAAAACGAGATAAAATCTTCAAAAATGATCATAACATATTTTAACCACAATTTTATCTTGTGCCTTTCATTTTCCATCATAACATATAATAACCCATAATTACCTCAAAAGTAAGGATCATATAAAATCTAATGGTTAACTTTATAATTATTATCTGAACTTCCACATCGATTTCTTCATCTTGTACATGATGCATTACAAATCATACCATGGTTCAAGTGGTTTATCATGACTCCTTGATAGTTGGTTTAGAACAACCACGAGTTTCCTCATTGAATCCCCCATTTTATCTAGTATCTTAATCAGAGAACCACCACAGTTTCCTTCAAACATGTTGTCTCTTTGGTGCCTGCTAGATCCATCCATTCACTAAAAACAGAAATGACAGTGTGAGTATATCAACAAAACCATCATGTACTAATGAGGAAGATATACTTACTCATTCACTTTATCTAAAAACTATGACTCTTTCTGAAATCCTAACCATTATGGTAATGTCACTTATGATTAAAGAATACCCTAACCTATAATGTTATCTAAACCGACCTCTGATACCAACTATAAGGCTCCATCCTTAAACCATACTTAATCTTGAGTTATTAAATGATTACACATTTAGAATCTTTTCAGGTTTAGAGTTTTAGAGAATTAGATCATAAAACTTGCATTACATTCCACATTTAAACAAAGTGGTTACATAAAAGATAGTATTAATTTTTCCCATCAATGGAAACATATTTAAAATAAAACATGGATTCTTTCTTGAAACTTCCTTGACACTATCATCATATCATGTACCCTTCCCTTGACCTGTGAAAAACATTTCAAAAACATGGGATGAGCATAAAAATCTCAGTAAGGGATATAAAAATATGGAAAGGAAACATGAGTACATGTATATATATGAATGAAATCACACTTTACCATTAAAACAAAATCACTTTAACATACCTCATAAAATTATGAATAAATCATAAAAATCATAAGACATAAAGGTAACTTGAGGCATTCATAACATTCTTACGTAGGGAGTAACCCTCTTGGTTACGTTTGGAATACCCACCACAATATATTCCCTAAATCTCTTCGGAGAAACCATAACATTTCACTCCTTCACGTGACACAATGCATTGGAGAGCTATATCGAGCACACCCGCCCTTAGTTTATCACAGAACCACCCATCTTCATAACAATTCCCAAGAACCATAACATATTCATATCATATAAAACATGAATAAAGGAATCATAACATTTCCACATTTCAATCATATGATATCAATACAACACATTGATATAATAAAAACATTATTAAAACCATTTTCAATACCAAAATAAAATAAAAGTAAACCATTGTATTTATTTTTCTTTTAAAAAAAAGTATGGCTTGTAGAGGAAGCCGAAACTGAAATAATGGTAACGGCGGCAGAGAAGTCATTGTCGCCGCATACGTACGACAAAAACATTCCCTTTTTTTGTTTAGTAAATGCTTCATATAAAAAAGACTCATTTTTAATAAATATTAAAGTCAAATGGTTTTATACATAGTATAAAATAACGTTTTGTATAAAACAAAATATGCCTCAATGAATGGATATTGAGACGAAGTTCAATACAAAGACAATATCCTCGGATTAAGGATAAATCAGTTACCTAATTATGTGTGACAAATGAATACACGAAATATATGTGGGTATTAAGTGTAAAACAATCATAATACATTCACACATAGTCATAGAATGACATATTCAAGGAGTAAAAGTTTATCCCAAAGAATCAAATTTGGGTTAAGAAGTTCCCTTGCAAAAATTTGACAGCCTAACGGTGTCACTACAAAATTCAAAAAATGAGTTGATGAGAGATAAAAAGGGTATCTCATCACATGGAAATAAAATTTAAATCAATAAGGATATAGAAGAACATATCCCAACATAATATTATGTGAATTAAAAGACATAACAAAATAAGTCTTATAAAACGAGGAGGGTGAATGGTTCCCTTACCGACAGGGTTATCTTTCGAAACATGCAACCCATGAAAGAAGGACAATACAACATTGATGTAAATACTCACAATTGAAAGAATATTACACAATGAGTAAAATAATGGGCAGTACATACACCACTAAATGGAAATTTTGGAAAATGTAGCATAAATCTCACGGGAATAAAAGTGAGATGAAAAATCCCTTACGAAGACTCGGCAGCCTAACATCGCCACTTAAAACATACAAAAATGGATTGATGAGATCAAATAGGGTATTTCATCATATTAACATAAAGTTTATAGAAAGAGGAATATAAAAGAACATCACCCAACATAACAATGAGGAGCTTAAAATTAGTTACATAAAGGAGAGTACTTAAAAAGAAAGAGAGAGGTTAGATCTCTTACGAAAATTCGGCAGCCTAACGGCGCCACTCAAAACTTTCAAAATGGATTGATGAGGGAGAATAGGGTCTCTCATCATATGAACCTAAAAATTACAGTAAGATTAATATAGTATAACATCCAAATAAAAAGAAATATGAGCTTTAAAATAATTACATAAAATAGTGTACTTAAAAAGAAAGAGAGGAGTAGGATCCCTTACCTCAAGTCCAACTTGTCTTGTTCGTTTCATTATATTCGTGAATAATAAACTTTGGTCAATTTATAATTTCTTAAGGACCTAATATAAAGATTATTATTCAGTTAATATCACATATTTTAATGTTATAATAATTGGTTAATAATATGAGTTCATATCAGACGTTTTTGTCGATGTTTGGTACATTAGTCAAAAATTAAACTTGTTGGAAAATGATTTTCCATGTAGTTATAGGTACATCATATCCAGAATAGTATTGATGTTTTAAATATCATATATATCCAGTATATATTAATTTTATACTATTCCATAGAATTTTGAGATAATAATTAAAAGCACCGTTCATGTAGACGGTAGGTCGTACGTACACATGAACGCTACTTTCATTTTTTTGTCATATTAATGGAATTAAAACAAAATGAGAGATATATATGTGTTATAATTCCAGAATGATATCCATCATTTGGATGTAATATATTACATATATATCCATTATATATTTGTACTTATAATAGTACGTAACATTTTGAGATATGAAATGAAATGTACCGTTCATAGAGATGGTAAGTCGTACGTACGCATGAACGCTACTTTCATTTCTATGTCATATTAATGAAATTAAAACTAAATGAGAGGTATGTATATTTTAATTCCAGAATTATATTCATCATTTATATGTAACATATTTCATATATAATAACTTTTAATCCATCAATTATACATCTCACATATGGCATTAACGAATCAAATCACTTTGAGGGGGCGGTAGTCCGCACATCCTAAAATGAAATTATCGTGTTTAACAAAAATGGAAACCATAAAGGTATGCCACAAAAGAAAAATACAGAATCTTAAGTAAAACATAAACATATTATATATCATATATAAGTATAGTGACATCTTAATGGCCACCTTTTAAGGTGTTATATAAGTGTTGAACAATCATCGTTTCGTGAGGCAGAAATTCTCCATCCACAGAAATAGTATGTTCTTTAACCATTTGATGTAGGTCTGTGTATGTGTAGATTGAATGCTTCTTAAAACAACATCATAGTATATTGGAGATACTATAGTTGTTACAAAAGAAATGAATGAAATGAGTTTAGGGGGTTGGAGAAGCAAAATAAAACAAAAGGACTCAAGTGAAGACATTACCTTAAAATCGGGTAACTCCCTTTGGTTTGAGCTCAAAGGCTTCCTTGGGAAGACTTCTGACCAAAGTGAGGCTTCTAAGAGTTATAGAGGTATGTGGATAGACAAAATGGGTAGGGTTTGGCCGAGCCAGAGGCTTTGAAAGTGTGGGTATGGAGGTAGAGGTGGGGGCCTTTTATAAGAGGAGAGGAGGGGCACTCTTGGAAAGTAAAGAAATGTTACATTTTTTTAGAATGAGTATCGGATTTTAATGCTCCCAGATTGATGTGTTTCGAGGATAAGGTGATTAGCGTTTGAAATACACCCATCCAATAGGTTTTTTATATGTTTAGGTCTTAGATTTTACATTATCTTTCAATTTTATTTTAATCGTTAAATAATGAGGTCATCGTTGCATCATCATGATGTCATAAATAATTTAATTTATTTAATGTCTGGAAATTATAAAAAAATTATATGATGTATGAAAGCATTTTATCATTCCAATGACTATTTATAGTCAAAAATCTGACTTGTATAACCCCGTTTAAAATTGTTTTAGTAAAACAACTCATGTTTGTGTCATTTTAATTTTAACATTAAATAAAAAAGTTTTTATGTCATTTTTCAACCAAAGTGGATCCATGGGGTCCCCAAGTTGACCCGTTGATTTTATGGGTTGGTCAAGACTCATCAAATGAGGATAGGACATGTGTCTAAGTCATTTCATATTATGAAAACATTATTTTTACCTTAAACTACACTAATTACCTCTAATCACGATTAAAAACTTAATAAGTTACTATTAACCAAAAAATTATTTAATCCCATTGATCCAAATTTTACTTCTTAATGAAAACCATGTATGTCGGATTTTTGAAATTCAAATCACAAATGTGGCAAAATTTCATTTAAACGGAAAATCAGTTTTTATAAGTACCACTTAGTGGTTTCACTATTCATCAAAAATTGAAATTTTTCAGAAAATTAACAAAAATTCACCCTAGGCTATATTTGATATTCTGAATTCAAAAATGATGTCTATTTTACAAAATTGAAAACATGTATGTTTCATTAATTAATTTAAAAATTAATTCCCGCTGTCAAATCAAATAGTGTGTTTTTAAGAAACAATATCTATTAAAAGATTGACAGTAGTTTAAGTCCAATTTCAAAGTGAAATTAATTCCAATGACCACCATTGGATTTAATGGTAAACATATATTCCAATTTCAATTTTAAACCAATTTAAAATATAATCTAATCATATAAATAAATTATATTAAAAATATGTTTTCAATTAAAATACAACATTTTTCACTATTCATTTAAAAATGTACTTTATCGGAAAAATACCAAAAATTTTCACAAAGAAAATTTTGGATATCCTGATTCTTAAGAAGAATATTATTTTGTCAAATATAACACATAAAATTATCAAAATTTGGATTTAAAAGAGGTTCACCATCAAAAGGAGGTTAATCGACCTTTTAAAGAATATTAGAATGTTTACGCTTAAAATTGGATTCATTCACATTATTAATCCTATAAAATTTATTGTAAAAAGTAAAAATATTTGAAAAACATATATAATCATTTTGTAGTTAGTTATATTCAATCCCGTCATCACAACAGCTCGGCATTAACTACCTTTTAAAATAATATTATTTTATTATTAGAGTGCAACGTAACATTCCCAAGAAACTCGTTGTTGCCTGTTGGGTACCCCATCGAGTATAGTGTCCCATTTGAAGTTATATTAATATTATATTCACAAATATGGATAAATGTGAAAATTTCATACTCTTTATTTACCTGGGGTGTTACAATAATTGATATTTTTCATTACATTTATTATTCTAACTAATTCACATAGAATAAAAAATGAAAATTAATAACAGAAATATCTTAAATTTAACCATATTTTGTCGTGAAAATTTAATAAAATATTTAAATCTCTATCATCTATATATTGCAAAAAAAAACCATCCTCTACCTATATAGTGAACTAAAACTTCACAACCTGATGTAATATATCATCAATCAGTACTTATGATGGGTAGATATAATTATAAATTTAATTTATATATATGATATTAATGAACGATAATATATAATAAAATTTATTACATTTTCATCCATTTGAAAGTGAAAATGTTACTCATGTGTACACACAAACTATTGTGTCCATGATGTAACATAAATCCTTCATCATAACCAATTTTAATAGTAAAAAAAATATTATAAATAATTAATAATAATTATAATTGTTTAATGATTATTATTCTTTTGGTGATGTAATAAGGATGACTTTTACCATAGTCTACTTAACGAAGTCAATTTATATATGGGAGTCAATTATCATGAAAAAAATAAAATTAGAGCATAAATGATTAATTAATATTATTAAAATAGAAATAAATAAAATAAAATAAATAATTAAATTGATATTTTTTCTTAAGAAATTGAATAATTTTAAAGGGTATATTTTTTAGGATGATAATGATCATACATTATGAGTCTGACTCAATTTATTGAATAATTTACCTCAATACCTCAAATTAAATTTTTTAAGGATTCATTTTCTGAATCTTTATCTTCATTAACAATATTCATAAAATTATTTTATCAATGTATTTTTATGGAAATAATTGATCTATAAATTATTTCATTCTCTCAAAATATTTTAAAATGAATATTTTTTTCATAAAATTTCGACATTCTTTAAGAAAGAAAAAATGTTGTTTTTAAGGTAAATGGAATCTATGGTATTTCCAATGACCATTAACAATTTTTTTTATTACGTTATATGATTTCATTATTTATTAAATACAAAACTAATTCACATTTTTTCTAGGTATTTTAAACAACGATTTAAAATGGAATCCATATTTTGATATCATGAAATGTTTATATTATGGGAGAAATTATTTTTTTAATGTTGTAATTTATTGAAATCTTGTGTTATTATTATTTGATGGTTAATGGGATATTTTTTATTATAGATGAGCCTAATATAGCTCATGATAATTTTTGATCATGATATAGATCTCTAATAATTTAGCTGGAGGGATGGAGTTAACCAGTTATGTTTCTCCAAAATGATTATTGAAATTTACTGGTATGGTTATTCTATTTGAATGAGTGATTGGATAATTGATATGAATTATTTTTTCATGTTACCTATAACATTTATATATTCATTATTTCGGAATTCACAAAAAATTATTATGAATTTTTAAGGTATTATAATGATTTTATTTTAAGATAAATTTTTATTTAAGTTCATAATGTTAAATTTAATATATTTTTGAAACATTTTACTTGAGATTTAATGATTTTAATGAAAAATTTATGGGTTTAAATTTTCTTGTAAGATTTACTATGAACTATTTTATGAAAATCGTTGGGCATTGGAGTTGATTTATTAGTTAATAAAATTCTTATTTCTAGCTCAAAGATTACTATAGAAAAGAAATATTTTATAAGGAGTATTCATGAAATAATTATATTTTTATTTAATTATTTTATGTGTAAATTAATGAGTATCTTATACTCATGAATCAAATGTAATTTTTTTTCATGTTTTCAATAAGGAGTAATGAAAAGAACTGTTTCATGATGGAAATTTTTAATATTTGTCATGAAATGAAATTTTGATATGTCATAAATCTTTTTAGTTATAGGTAAAATGGATAATGAGTGGTAGATTATCATTTATAAAGTTATACTATATTTTATAATTTTGTGAATTTATTAACTAAACATTTAAACCAAAAATATATTTATGAATGAAAGAAAGTGGATTGTTATCTAAATAATCAATTTTTTAGATTATTTATAGTCAGATCATTTTATAATGTCTGGAAAATGAAATAAAAACACGAGTCATCCAAAAATAACTAAGTTATTGGAATATATTAGGTTTTTAGGATATAAATATAATATAATTCTTATAATGTAAAATAAAAAAATATTGAGTAAGGATGAGACTATAAAATAAACCCTGAACACATTGATAACAAGTTATTCCGAGCCCCATGAATAAAATAGGATTAAATGGAATGTTATATACCGTGAAAATAAATATATTAATCATATGAAATATATAATATTTTATATTAATTGTAAAAAAAGAACAGATGGGTTAATATGACATATGCCTCATATAATGAAAATTGATATGAGAAACTTTTATAACGATTATATTTTTGAGGTGATAATTAATCAATGATGTGGTTATGGTTCCTGAATTTAAATCCACATAATAAAAGTTGTAATATGACATAAAATAGTAAGAGTTAATTATATATAACATATTTGTAATAAGATAGACCAAAAATAAGTAATATAACCCAATAAAAATAAATTGAGTTAAGAAACCCCATACCTCAAGTATGTATAGAAATATACACACTTTATCTCTTCTATAGTAACTTTATATTAATTTTATACTCAATTATGTAACATATTAATTTTTATTAATTATTATTATCTATTTTATTTAATTTATTTCTAATCCAAATATATTTATTAAATCATTTATATTAATGTCAGGCGTTTTGTAGACGTTTGGTTCATAATCACATAACTAATTTGGTAGGTCAATCACGATAAAAGGGGTGATATTTATATTATCTATACAATGTTAATACTTAATAAATTATCATATTTATACTTTAAATAAATTTTTTAAATCATCCACGACAGGAGTACATTAAAAATGATTCACATCACTTCGTGGATGTGGTAGTCGACTCATAAAGATGTGCGATGATATAAGTATTTTAACGTATGAAATTATAATAAGATAAGTAATATATTATATTTCAAGAAAAATAATTCTTTCAGTAATATTATATATATTAATTAAATATATCATAAAGATTGTCCTTCTAATGTGACGATATAAAAAAATTCACATTATTTTTTGGTGGTGGTATTCAACACATATAAACTAAAGATGTTTATTTCCATATAAGATAGAAAAATAAGATAAAATACGGTTTTACCATATTAGAATAAAATTAATTTATAATTTAGATAATAATGTTATTATATCATCATTGACTATTATTATTTTATGTAGGTATATGAGTAAATAAAATAGAAATAATCAATTAGGAGTTATAACTCATATTCAGAAAGTAACATTTGGATTACACCATAAAACATATAGGATTATCTTTGGTAGAGAAAAAAGAATCTATATCATGAGGTGGGATGTTGTAAAGAGATTTAGGTATGTATTTTTTGAGGAATAATTCCCAAGTTTTGGGAAAAAGAGATGATGAGTGGTGTCCTTTTATAAGTGGGGGAAATTACACACTAGTAATCATATGAAGGAATTATATATAATATATATCAAAATAATGTAAAATGGCACCAAATAGAAATAATTTAGATGTTTATTTTGGGATATAGTCAAAATAAATTCATAAAATAAATCATATACATGTATAATTAGTGTTTTAGTCATTACCTTTTGATTTTATACTCTCGTTAACCCTTTTTAACCTTAAATAAAGTAACAAATTTTTTATATTTTAGGGGTCAAAAATTTTAATCTATGGGGAAAAATTTCTCAATTATGGTCAATGTATGTATTTTCAGATCATTTCCCCAAACAAATGTTACATTTAAATATTTTTTCTACTTTAGACCATTTAATTAAAAGATTTTTATAAAATATCATTGAAGACATTTTTTGGACAATTTATTTATTTTAACTTTAATGACATGAAGAAAAAAATAATTTGAATATAAAATTCTTTAAAATTATTAATATTTTATTAATATGAATCAATTTTTTTCATATTAAAATTTATACGATTCGTATTTATTTTAATCTAAAATATTATTTTACATTGATATTTCTAATACTTTCTGAAGCACTGGATTGAATTTTCGTAAGCATTTACTGTAATTTTATCATTTGTAAAAAAATAAAAATAAAACAATATAATTTAAAAAATATTTTAATACTAAAAATAAAAATTTATAATTGATCATAACTTCAAACTATACTAATGAAAATATATTAGAGATATTGAAAAATATGACATTTTGTAATTTTGTTAACATAAACTAATATAATGTTCAATATCAAATAAAAATGGCCCCAAAATAACAAATTGTATAAGTTTGTATGAATATGGTTAAATTAATCTCTTTCAATGAAATAAATTATAAAGTCGGATAAATTTTTAAATCCTTATCACATTATTTTATTGGTGGATTACATGGATTACAATTTACTATGGTGAGAGATATTTATCATGTTTACTATTTTTAAGGACCAAAAATATAATCACACTATTTACCACATTTGAACAATGTAATTCCAACATGTAATTTTTTTTAAAAAAATTGAATTTATAAATATTAAAAAAATTAATTTATTTATAAATTCATAAAACATTAAAATAATAGTTTTTATAAAAAAGTGTCTTTTAAGCATACTTATACAATAATAAAATATAGCATTCATTCCATTGAGTTATTTTGATTATGTTTAAAAAAAATTATATTATATTAATATAAAACAAAATTCAAAATATAATGCAACATTGAAATTTATTGATTTAATAAAAAGAAACATTAGTTTTAAAAAATTTGTATTGTAACTATATAATGAAAAATAATTCATTTTATAAAAAATTCAAAAAATATAAACTATGTATTTACATAATAATTTTGAAATGATATTTCACATTAAAATATATTTAAAAAAATTATAAATTAATTTTAAATTTTGGATAAAAATTTGAAATAAACCCATTTTTAGAGAAACAATTTTTTTGAAAGAATAAAATGACTTCTGAAAAATGAATTCATATTTATAATGAAATAATAAATAAATTTTATTTTTTTTAAATATCAATTAATATATTTAATAAATTATTTATTCCTATTCATACGTCAAATTAATAGCTAGTTTATTGTGTTCATAATTAGATAATAATATTTTTATTGTTTATCATTGATTTCTTAAAGTTCTATATTTCTTGTTATGAAATATTTTGAGCATTATATTCTTTTAAAATAAATTTTTAGGGAGTTATAGGTCACACAAAAGGATGGAACTCACAATATTCCCTAGGTCACATGTAGTATAAAAACCCTATATGGGATCCTTGAACTTATTTTAATATCTTGAGTCCTATCCCATCACTTGGATGGAATAACACCCCTTGGTATTTTCATTGTCATATAAATGTCTCATTATACTCCTATTAAAATTAATTCATGAATAGTGGCATAAATTCTATTTCACCCCTCACAATTGAAGGTTGATCCATAAGTAACCATATTATCCAAAATCTATTGTGAGAATTCCCACCAATGTACTCATATATCCATGGAGGAGGATCATGGATCCATTACTCATCTTATCTATTTGGATTACTTAAAATAATATCATGCTTCTATCAAGGCCTACCTAGGCCTATCATTTTAAATTCGTCACAATCCCCAAATTAAGGGATCCAAATAAAATATCTACGTTGAAAATGTTCACTCAATTTACTCAAATCCCCCCTTTAGGACCATATATCTTGAATCATACAATTTATAACAAGTCATCGACCATTGGCTACTATGGCACCCAGATAGTGCATTAGGGACCATCATTGCCCATGGTTCCTTGCAAATACCATTCATAAGAAATTAATTTCAAATAACCAGATAATAAATTTCAAAAAATCTAATTGTTTATAATGGTAATACAACAAATCACACACCACATAAACCATGCATAATACGATAGGTAAAATTCATATAGACCACCTATCTTATTTTTATGAAGCCTATATAAAAAACTAAACCTGAACATCACTGATGGGTGGACCTTCATCTTCCAACCAAGTTGCGGATTTTTCCATCATCCCATATACAAAGCCCGATTTACTTCCTCCATTCCCTAAAGTTTCTCTTGGACCAAAAGTGTTGGAGCTACTCGATGGGTACCCTGACCTTCAGTTATCATCTGAGGACTTCTCGTAATCTTTATATCATTTTAAAAATACCTTAGTTTATAGATTTTATAAGCTATTTCCTTTAGTGGACTCATCGATAATCATGTCTTCGACACTTGGGATTTTCAAGATAGGGCGACACTGGGGTTGTTGGATAATCAACATATTATGATACGCATCTCTTTGGAGGATAATCTAATCAAAGCCTAATGAAGTGCATATCGCAGCTTCAATGGTTTCAAATGTTTTATATTCTGTTGTCCTTCGATTGGGATATGAAGTGTGGTCCTCCAACTATGGTGATTTGGGAATGTTTTCCCAATATCCCCTACCATTTCAAAATCCTAAAATTATGCATATTCTAGGGAATTTTATTATCAGGTACATGTGTTCAGATTGTCGAATAGAAGCTCTTTCCCACCCTATTAATCTGCCTATTTGTGTCAAATTGGATGTGTTAAGGGTTATATTTGAGTATGTTTGGATCATAGTTGGTGAGGAATACTGCTGCATGAAATGTGTGGTATATGAAAATTGGACATATTTATGTTCTGGATGCAAGAACATGGCTCACTAAATGAACTAATGTCATAGGTGTTGGTTTTCATTGTGAAGGGAAAATGATCTTTGATATGAACATGTGGTGAATGGGGAGGTAGAGATACTTGAGTAGAAGTCTACTATGGTGGAAGCAAGGTGGGTGGGGGGGGGGGGGTCCCTTCGGTAGTTTGCAAACAGAGGAGATGTCTGGTGGCAGTCCAATGACTTGCATGGTGGTAATTGAGATAGGGTCTATCCTAAAGATGGACATGGTTCCTCAAGCCAATTCGACGGTTAATCATGTTTTTAGTACATTGAAGCTTGCCATGGAAAAAACTCTATCTTAATTTGGTGTGAAGAAGAATATTCTAGTTCAAAAGGATATAGTTCAAGTGTAAATGTAGGAGATAGGATGTCATGAAGTTGTGGTGTATATAATGGATGGCAAGGAGAATAATTCAGCAGAGTTTCTTGGGTTGGTAAGTTGTGTATTGCAGAAGGGGTTTTAGGGCCCTGCTTCGGAGGTGGATTTCCATTCTAGTGATGGGAATGCATGGGGTCCTACTTTCAGGTACGAGCTCTCAGTCTCTTTGATCAAAAAATATGATGATATTATTGAGGTAGACTACAGTGCTAATATTATTAACTCGATAGAGGTAGTCTGTGAATGTGGGAATGAGTACATTGAAGATGAACTAATAAATTTGGCAGAAGAACAGTCAAACTCGAAGAGTAATAGGAGACATTGGAAGAGAAAGGGTAAGGACTACTCATCCTTACCACCCCCACTAGACACCTGATCTACTAAGAAGTTTAACTCTATAATGGTTGACACTGAGGAGTTAAGTCATCAGAGATCATAAGTCCTAGGGGAAATCATTGGAATTACTATTTTGCTATGAGGAAAAAGTGGTAGAGAAGGTCTTTCTCCTTAATTATTCTGAGTAGGAGGCTACTAAAATGATGGGGAGGCCTTTGAGGGAGACCCTCAATGAGGAACAATACGCTTAGGTAGACAACCAAGACCTAATTCTTATTGGTAGATTCAACAAAGAGAGAATTAGCATTGAAGAATATATAAAATCTTGGGACCATCTTGCCTATGAGTTTGAATATATGGTGATGGAGACACCTTTCATACATTTAATATCTATTTCATGGTAACTATTTATGGAAAAGGACTTTGGATAGCTTAAATTTCTATTCAATTTCTCTGGTGAATTTGTTGGTTGTTTTTTTTAGTTTGGTCTGTTCGATGGTTAAGTCTCAGTCTGCTTTTAGTCTAGTTAATTTTGTGTTTTTTGGAAAGATTTTGGTGTGATGTATCCTTCCTTTTCTTGGATTTTCATCAGATGGGGCTCAGATCATGAGGCCTTTAACTTTCCAAGCCATTTGGATTTGAATGACTGAGAGGGAATGAATTTGCCATCGGTTCTCTTCCAGCACCTACATGGGACACTTAAACGAGTGGTTAGGCATTGGTGAGGGCTTGTTGACATGAGGTAGTTACTGGGGAGAGGCGATCGCAGTATTTTTTTGATTTTATTTTGTTTTGTTTTATTTATGTTTTATTGCTTGACCTTGCAGTTTATTAATTTTCCCTTAAAAGTGTTTTGATAATAAAAAAGTTAATTTTCAGTCAATATCAACTAAAACGAACTTATCATATGCTATAATTCCCAATAATTAATTTTAAAAATGTATAATTAATTATTTCAATTAATTATAAAAATTCATAATTAGTTTTACTAAATAAAATAAATTAGAATAAATCCTAAGAAATTTAGTGTCATTCTCTCATTGAATCATCTGGTTATGGGGTATGGTCCAATCTTGTCACATAGAAAGACCTACTCCATTTAAAACCCAAGATTATTAAACTTGATTCAATTGAAATATTCATCCAATTTCACCAATAGAACCATTAAATATAATTGAGTGAAATTGCATCATCTAAATGGAATGAAATGACATATTTTATTTAACCCATTCCATCCTTTATAAAATCTGATAAAAATCCCTAACAAATCAGATAATTTAAACTCAAATTATGTGGAAATCATCACAAAAACCTAAAACAAACTCAAAATTTTTTGTAGGTTTGAATTAGGGAACGAATAAGGAGAAATAAAATAAGATAATAAAACGTCATATCACCATAAAAATTCACCATAAGATGTACCAAGGAAAATATTAATAATAGAGGATGATCATTATTGGCCTGCTGGGTGGGCACATGAGGGATATAATAATTTTTTATGCATGCTTAAACCATATTTTAATGTAAATTACCCTTTTTGTTAATAAAATTTTGTTGATGACATGATTTGGTGATGTAGTTTAATAAACCATGCACTATTTGTGATGTTTGTAGTATTAAAAACCATCACCCACACACAGAATGGACAAATGGTTTTCAAAACCATGTGCCAACCATGGAGTTGGAACCATCTCAAGTCATCCCCCTCATATTTTTTGGAAACATTATTTTCCAAACTATGTTCCTACTAAATAAATTACATTTTTTGATATTTTATTTGTTTTTCAATGTTTATTTACTACTGTGCACCAACTTTGCACTACAACCCAAAAAACAAGACTACATGAGTCCTATAATTGTACAAAAATCATGTACAGGGGGAAATCCATCCAACAAATCTAAAATCTATCCCAAATATTGTTATACTCACCTTAGCCCATGTGACCTATCTTGGTATGATAAAATTTGTAACATCATTAGTGAACTACAAACCTCTAAATTATAATATAAATATCTATTCTAAAAAATAACTCTACACCGAGAATTAAAAAATTCAAATTTCCTTAGGATTTTACTCCCAAAAAACATGTTATTACCTGGGGGTGTCACAATTTCCCTCACTCATCGTCTTTTGTCACTTATAAATTCATAGATCAACCTATAAATAATCAAAAGTTGACAAATTGATACAGGAGCATAAGAGGTGTCATGGAATGGTAAAACTAGTTGATACTCTTACAGTAGTAAAATACCACTCATTATCTTACTTCTCAAAATACATATATTAAATCACTAAAAATCATCAAATAACGTTGGGAATTACCAAATATGGAACTCCCTCACATGAAACTCTATGAAGTTGGAGAATTACCACATCTCTCCCACCATTTATAATCCAAATAAATTATTAAAACATACAATGATTTTATACTAAAAGTGATCTCCACCAAAATAACTATGATTCCTCAAATTATTAAATTAAACCATAAAATCACATGAATCACAAAAACTCTCTTGGAAACCAACTAAAATTCATTAGTGGATGCACAATGCAGAAAACAATTTTGAAGGCCTCATAAAAAATTAAATTATAATAATAATAATATTGTATAAAAAGCACCATTACATCCAAATGTATTCAAAGAAAACACCAACTAGAAACCTATATCAAAAGAAAACAACATGGCTTGAACCCTAGGTCATGAAACTACATTCAAGGATAACATAGAATTGTCTCATATGATATTAAATCGTAGTGATCCCAACTACCAAATTTGTATCTCCCACTATCAAATGGTCAACAAAATTATATCACAGTAACCCATACCTACACCCTAGGCTTACCCATATAGAATCCATTAATAATAACCACATGAATAGATCAATCCAAAAATTGGTCATCCCATAATACCATTCAATGAAAAAACATGTGACCCATGAATGTCAAAAAGAACAAAAAATATCCATGGAATAACTAAATATGTATCCCAAGAACTCATAAAAAAGACCCATATCAAAACAACACATCTCAAAACTCATTGATATAAATCAAAATGAATATAATTTCCCTATAAACCATGAAGATTGATCATCATCAACATAGTCTTCCAAACAATTCTTACGACCACCACACTACAACAAAAAGAAATTCCACCCACAACTCCATTAATAGTATAGGAAGAGCCATGGACAAGAATGGGGTTCCCCCAAATGGAAGAACTCTACCCCTTATCATTAACATGTTATGAGGTTTCAATTACCAATACTAGACATGAAACATTCATAGAAATTTCACATAAACTACATCATGTAGTTCTGATTTAAAATTTGTAAAAATCAAAATGCATAATTTAAAAATTGAAAATCATCATTTTTTACTGACGAATATTTACCAATGACTGAAAAAAACATAATTTCAACAATAAAAAATCATAAAAATAGGTTAAAAAATTATAATTTTAATATATTGTATAAAAATAAAAGAAATTATTTTCAAAATTAAATTTAAATTTTAAAAAATAATACTATAGTAGAAAAATACTAATCACTTAATATAATTTTTAAACCACTCAAAATTTTGAATGTTATTACTTATTTAAAATTTTATTTTCCTCATTAATTTACTTTAAAATTATTCAATTTTTTTAATTTATAATTTGAAACTATTTTAGACACAAAAAAATAGAGTGAAAATAATTTATTAATGAATCCACAAACCTCTTTAAAACCAAAACACTTTTAATTTTTCATAATGAAAATATTTCTTCAAAAATATTTATATGATGTATAAATACATTTTTTAAACATCATAGGGCCTCATTTACTTCCAAAAGCATTTTTCATGAAATTCATTTTTTTAAAAAAAAGGCTTCACAAAAACCCTTTAAGTAAAAAACAATATATAATTTCATCCAAAATATGATCCAACTATATAAAAAAATCATTAAACTACCCTTTATTCCTTTCCTATTATCAATAACACTATAGGTACCTTTGAATAAGGTTCATTAAGTAAAAAATATCAATTATATATAGAACTATGTTTAACATGGCAAAATGGATTGGTGGACCATGTTCTAGTAATGTAAGGGGATCATAATTGTTTTTAGAAATGATCACTTTGTCAATATAGAGACTTCTATTCCATGAAGGAAAAGCTTAGTTATTAAATTATATTCTCATTTTTATCCCATAATTTCAATAAGTTCCCCTAAGTTAATTCATATAATTTAAACTGATGATTGGAATTATAGTATCTCAAACATCAGTCCGAAAAATTTATCAAAATAGAAATAAAATAAAATATATCATGGAAACAAAATAATCAAGGATTGGAAGAGACAGTTAACATATATATAGACATAACAACCATATCATAATATCCATGTATCTATGAAATCATTGTTACTAAATAATAATATATTTCTTTAAGTACTTATGATATATTATGAAACCCTTCTTTGATAATACTTGTAACAACCAGAGAGGGTCGACCTGACCAGTCACCTGAATAGAAATGTTATGGAGACCAAAGGTCATTCATGGATCCCATGGGATTTAAACTATTTCTTGGGTATCAAGGAAAAAATCACAGGAACATGTTCTCTCTCATATAACAATATAAACTAGTTGTAGAAACAACATCAAATCTTTCATGACATATCAAAAAGTTATGCATGATTACATATTAAATAAAAAATTAATAATTAAATAAATAGCCTAATAGGGAACAATAGAAACAAATAACTATATCTTTACCAAATTAACATAACATACATGTCACTTGAAATATATAAATTAAAAGAAAAAAAGAATTGAAAAAAGTTTATGGCTTATAGTACTAACATATTTTTACACAAAAAGATAAAAAAGATTAGTCCATAACTCAAATAGAACCATGTGACCCATTAACACTCACTAAAACCACATTTCCATCAATAGGGGTAGATATACATCTAAATAACCCATTACCACGCAAACTAAATAAAAATAAGAGATTTGTATAGTCTCATATAAATATGTCTGTGTGTAATATGTGATGAAACAATTTCAAGTAGGATGTCTCCAATGAGTTTATGTGATTATATTAGTAAAATATTCCATAAATTATATTTTTTAGATTTTATATAAAATATAATTTTCTATATTTCAAAATAAGTAATATAAATGAAATAAATAATGTAGACTTTCAATTTTATTTCTAAAAATTAGTAAATACGATTTTAGAAAAAGCTGTCACATCTATCCAAAACCATGATTTTCAATATCCATGAAAAAAATAAGGATTTTCATTATATTTTATTTTGAAACTAATAAAAAGATCTTTTAAATTTATAACCTTTACCAAATCCAATTGTTCCATGCTTCCCAAAAATTTATGACTCTGTTTTTAAAATTGGAACCACTTCACTTTTAAAATCACCCTTTGAAAGAAATTTTTAAAAACCTATCTATAATAAGTTGAAAACAAAAACCAGGACCAATTATATGGACAACAAACATAAAGATAAGAGAGAGGATTATTAAATGTAAAATTACTAGAAAATATTTAATTGTGATCATGTAAAATCTCGAGTATGTAATTAAGTAATGGAATAAGATCCCAAAAAATTATTATTGGGAATAATGACTCATGGGAAATCAAATTGTCTATAACAAGAATGGTATTTAAATTATCTCATTTGATTACTCACTGTGGACATATATGCACCAAAATGTCAAATTAAAACTCTTTTTTGTCTTACACTGTACTGTATAATTAATCCCTAGGAAACCAAATGTTTCATTGGGAACTAGAAAATTTTCAAACACTAGTATAGCTTAGAACACATCCAATACAACTAGATGTAAACATAGGATTATAATATGTCAATCACTTAAGTTTAGAAATAAATAATTCATAAGTCTATAACATGAATCAATTATAAGAATAATAATACACATTTATATAAAATTCATCTCACCTCCTACACTCTCTAAAAAAAACCCCTTTAATTTTAGTCATGATAAAGAATAAATAACTAGAAGAGTAATATGAATCATCCAACATGGATAATCAATAAAATTCAACTACTATATTCAAGGGTCCCAAATAATTACCTAAATTTGTTGAATATAATTCATATTATAATGTTTCAATGAGTTCATTCAATGTATGATTGGAATTATAATGCATTAACACCAATTAAATAATACTTTCGAAATATTATATAAATAAAATAGATGAAAAATACTCTAATTTAACTATAAATATATTTTTTATATAAATCAATTTTACTCTTATATAAGACCACTCAATCTTAAAAATATTTATCATGTTCCATTGAAGTCCCTCTTTAACAATACCACCTTAAAAATAATTAACCCTTTCAATGAAAGCCATATATTCCTATGAACCTCTTCATATTCCAAGACATTTTAAAGAACAACTTATAAATATATAATTTATCTTTAAAAAATCATTATAAAATTTTACTAGATTAATGGAATACATAAATATATAATTATGAAATCATATTTCAGAAGACATAAAAATTCCCTTTTGTACCAATTGTGAAATCTATTAATTACAACATGCAAGACAAAAAAACATTAATATTTAATTTAATTGAAACATATTTAAAACAACCAAGTATTTAATGAAATGTAATACCATGGATATTAAATATAAAAACCTACCTTTTTATGTGAAAAATCATTGTAACTTTTCATCAACTAATAAAATGGAACCTCCCTGGAAAAGGATTCTATGTAAATTCCTTAAACAACCAAAATGTACATCTATGAATATACCTTATACATAATCATGACCAACCCATCCCAATGGTTCACATATATAACTTATAATAATGTAAAATAGGCATGAATAATATGAGAGGAGTAGAATAATAGAAACCACAGAGAATATTATGATTACTATGGTTGCTGTTGAGGAGAAGCGGTCAAACAAATCCTTGGGGAATGGACCGAGATATCCCTAAAAATGCATAATGATAAACTAAATTAAATGGTTGGAGAAAGATAGGTAGAAATTGGGTTTAACACATAATTTGAAAAATTTAATATCTCATTAACAAGATTCTAGACTGGATGCCTTGTGATTTGAATAATGTCTTCACAATGAGAGTTCCCCTAAAAAAACTAGGCATCACTTCGATGAAGTTATTTATGGCATGACCACAGAGGTCATGACATGAATTTTTATAAAAAAATGCATAATTACTTGAAATTACTTCATTGTGTGACTATAAAGGTCGTGTCATTAATGAGTCCAATAATAAATGGGAATCACTTCCCAGGAAAAGTCAAGGTGTAAACACCATTATCATTGACAAAACCTACTACAATCAAAAAATGAAACTTCCCAAGGAATTATAAAAACCAAAACCCAATAGAAACACCAAAAATAGCCTCAATTGTACATAAAAATTAAATATAATTAAATATTTACATGGGTTTTCAAAAAACTCCTTCCCTAGAAATGACACTAAATATTATCACAACCTAATAATGGGTAGTAAAAATCATTAAAATCATAACATTTTAATAATTTATAATGATTAGATATGATTATTTATATATATGGTTAATATTTAATGTATTTATTGTGTATAAGATTATATGTATGTTTCAATTATTGATTTTGGATTGTATCTTGGATTTTGTGATTCTGATGAACTAGTACAAATAGAATTTAGCAAGTATTCATGATATTAATTTGCAATTGACATATAGAAAGGATTTCCAATGTTATGATATTTTTTTAATAAAATGATATATTATAAATTGAAATTCCAATAATTGAAATGGTTTGAAATCAAGTATTTCTCACCATGGTTTATTTAATGTAAATAGTGTCTAGCTTTCAAAAATATCTATAAGAATCTTGTCCTTCTAATGAGCATGACAGATAATTATAAAATAACCTAAAAACTAAAAAATAAATTATTCACCAATTATATCATAACTCCTAATCATTAGAGGATTATCTATACGAACATGATGTTTGATTCTTTCCATCCACACATGTTGCATCAATATCCATCTACTTTATCCGTTAAACCAACATATTCCTCCATATATAAGTAAAATCATTTAAGAAGAGATATCAATAAAAAAATTAATAAAAATAGATTGTAGGAATTTTGAATTAATGAAAAATTTATATCAATAAAAACACTATCCACTACATAACTGTGATCAGAAGATTTAACAAGACTTGAAAAAGCAATCGTAAAATGAATCATCACAATGGTTAACATACATATTGAATTAATCACTAAAATTGTATTGTCCATACATATAAAGGGTTATAACAATGAGGGAATTAAAAATTACCAAAATTATTATATAAAAAACATAAAAATTAAAAAAAATTGAAAAAATACACATTTTACATGAAGGAAAAATCAGATTTTATTGATTCATTATTCCCTAATGAATTCTAGGATATCTTCACGTGTAAAAAAATTATTCATCCTTTCATATTTTTATTGAAATTTACGTCAATACAATTACATCCCATATAATTCTAAATTTTCATGATCATAAATGTTATTAATTGATTTTTTTTCAGTTTAATCATTATGATATCTCGACTCAATGTTACCTAAAATATTATGTGTACATTGGTATTTAAATAATTACAAAAATTACCCATCAATACATAGAATAATTCCTATTATTTTATTTACACAATAATATGTGGGAAAAATATATGCATATCACTTTAGTGAATTTGGATATATTTATATAATCCTTTATTTTCATATATTTATCTATACATATGAAAATTAGGGGATATTTTATTCTTATATATTATTAGATCATCTTTATATAGAATATGTAGATGATAGTTTATGCATATGTGAGATCTATATTATTATTATATAGTATGTGAAATCATTAATCTATCTATACATAGCTATTTAATCTATATTTATAATACTAAATAGGTATTCACCCACTCGTATAAAAAGGTTGATACCCTCCCTTAGTTAGGCCAATAATATTTTAATCTTTTTCTTCCAAAGTGTAGGAAAAGTTATTTATCAATATCTCATGATTACAATTTTATAAGAACTAATTAAACATTTATATTTTCCTTAAAAATATATATATTCTTTTATGTCATAGTGTAATTATTATATGTATAGAAAAATGTTTATTATTAGGAAACCATGTTTCTAGATTAGTAATCCTTACACAATTCAATTAAAAATGAGTTATTATTGCATTATAGAACATCCCTCGGGTTTCAATCCTTTCTTAAAACAAAAATTTTCAAGTTATTTACCCAAAAATAAATTTAGAAATAAATTCTTAAATAAACATATAATAATGACTTGGAAATTTATTTTATTATTAAAATTAATAAATAAATACTATTCACAATTTTTTCTAAATTAATCAATATTCACAAAAGTAAATCAAATAAATTTTCAATTAAAAAATAAAAAAATGGCTAAAAAATGTAAGGAAATACATTGAATTAAACATAATAAACATATAATAAACAATTTTTCTCAATAAATATCGTAATTTTGTTTCTCATCACACAATATCAGAAAAAATCCATTCATAATTAAACAAAAATAATATGAAGATGTGATAATGAGTGAATATTATTAGACTCTAATTATTAAATTATTTTTATGCATTCAAATCTATCATATGAGGATCACTATAATATATTTTCTCTATATTTATTGGTTGACATGTAATTATTTGAATATATCATATTTTTTTTAAAATTAAAATACTTTTTTCAAATAATTAATTTTTCATTATAATATAAAATGATAGAAAAATAATAATGAAAAAGAAGTGAAAAATGGGTATCATTTTCAAATAATTATTGATAAAAATTAGTTTTCATTAGTGATGTAAAGACCCAGAATTTACATGTAATTTTTTTAAATATATCGAAATTTTACGAGTCCGCAAAAATTGATAGAGCGTGATTCTGAGGCCCGATGTTCCCAGAATTAATTTAGGAACTTTTCTTCGGGTAAGTTCTATAAAACGTGAAAGCGGGTCTTTTTAACATTTGAACTATTGCTCGAAATTGAAATCTGAGGACACCATTGAACTCACAGAAATTGTACTCACTTATGGATACTATCACCTCTATTTCAGTGGGTCGAGAAGGAAAGATAGATTTTGTGTCTTTCATAATGAAATAAAATAAAATAATATGGTGTAAATTTTTATTTTTTACTTTATTTTGAAACCACCAATGTTGATATTTTACAGGTGGGGACCACCTGACCTAAAACATCCCATGATATGTTATAGTGGTGGGGACAACCAAGCATAACCTTCCATGAGAGGCAATGGTGGTGGGGACTACCCGAGGTTTAAAAACCCTTGAACACCCTTATATGTGTGGGGAAGCCTCTTAAACTTCCCCCACATAAATAGTGGCACCCCTTAAATTTATTATGCCAACCTATGTAATTAATTAACCCAATTTGAAATTGTGAAAAAAATTAAATTGGAGAAACATATCATATTGGATAATTTTCATTTTGGTGGATTCAGAGAGAGGATAAATATTGGGAGGATTTTACATCTACAATGGAGAACAACATCGTTGAATGTTCTATGGAAATCAAGGAAGAGGACAATGAGCGAGCACGACATCGAAATTTGGTTTTGGATGCGATGATCATTAGCACTCTATTCCCCTTCTTTGACTTCCTTCTTGTGCCAACGTCAACGAAAAATACAAGGTAGGGGTTTATTTGTGTATGATTATTTGTGGGAAGTTGTAGGGTGGTTGTTTGAAATTTTTCCCTATTTCTGTTCTTGACAATTCTTCGTAATTCAAGAAGGAATTATAGCCACTCTCTACCGCTCTAATGCGGAGAGTGTGGGTAAAAAAAACATGCCATGTCCTCTCTACAAACCTTGTTGTTAATTGTTGATCGCAAAGGAGGAACGAAAACGAACCACCACGGGGCACGAGAACGGCGGTCGGCACCACCACCTACTGCGATGAAGGTGATGGCACAATGATGCCACCCTGTGGCCAAACTACCCCCGCCCAGCGGCTGGGACACCTCCCTCCGGCCAAGCCTCCGCTCGCAACTGAGCAGTTTCCTGCTGCCTCATCGAACGGCCCCGCAGCTTCCACCCTCCCGGAAGAGCCACCGCGTGCAGGGTTGAGCCGCCGCGCACCCTTGTGGAACCCCCTAGCCGAGCCACCCTATGGCCTCTGACCTCATGGCCAAGCCGCCTCGCGCCGTCATGGAACTCCCATGGCCGAACCCTGCGGCCGAGCCGACACCCTGCGGCCTGGTCACCGCTCTACGGCTGAGCCGCCACACTCTGTGGCTGGGCCACCACCTACGTGCGGGCCGCTGTCCTGCGACTGAGCCACCACCACCCCGTGGCCAGGTCGCCACCCCACAGCCAAGCCACCTCCCTTCGTGGTCAAGCCACCGCTCTTGGCTGGGTAACCACTTGCGGCCTCACCGAGGCACCGCACGACCTATGCCTTCCCAACTGATCCACCCTTGGCTGGGCCGATCCGCCCCGCGCCTTTGCGACACCCCCCGGCCGACCCGCCCCGCGGCCTCCGCCTTCCTTGTTGAGCTGCCCCGGGTGGGGCCAATCCACCCCGCACCGTCACGAAACCCTCATGTATGATTCACCCGAGGTCGGGCTGAGCCTCCACGCACCCTCACGACTCCCCCACAGTTGATCCTCTGTCCGTAGCCGAGCGACTGTCCGGATTTGAGCCGCTGTCCACGACCGAGCCAACCTGCAGCCGCCGCCACCCCACGACACTCGTTCCCTCCATGGCCCCTCGTGGACCTCGTGGCCCTTGTGGTTTGCCGGACCGCCTAGTGGGCCAGGATGTACCATAGTCCTGGTCAACCCGAACTGGGTCGACCCAGGCTGGGTGGGGTGGGGTCAGACCGGATCCAGACCTGATACGAACCTATACATTATTTGGGCCATAACATTGGCACTGAACGTCCGTTTGACAAACAGAATACGATGATGCAAATCATGGTGTGTGATGGTCCATTTGAGTATACACAACTGGAGTTTTGGGTAATGTTGAGGTACGGTCTGGTTGGATTGAGCACGAATCCAACCGGGCCCGTGGGACTAAAAGACTAATAAATCACAGATTGTGCGTCCGATTGACGAACCATCTATTGCGTTGAGACCCCAATGACATGGAAAACCATTAAGATACTTCTTCGTGGGACATCGTGGTAGTTGGAGTATCGACCAGTGTACTGGGGAGAAGACCCTCCTAGAGAGGAGCAAGCCTAGTGCGGGAACCCAGTAGCTGGCTGTGAAAAGAAGAATGAATAGCTATACTATGTGGCTTAGCTCCTAGAGAACCTATGTGGGTCAGGTCTTAGATATCCTGTGTGGGTCATCTCCTGGAGATCCTGTGTGGGTTAGCTCCTAGAGATCCTATGTGGGTCAGCTCCTAGAAATATTGTGTGGGTCAACTCTTAGTGATCTTGTCTAAGTCAGCACCTAGGGATCATGTGTGGGTCAGATCCTAGTGATCCTATGTAGGTTAGCTTCTTTATATATTAAGACGATTCAGTAGTTACATATAATCATCTCTATTATAGTACCTAAGATATACCAGGTGTGAGCTGAGATCTTACATACGTGGTACATTCCTTTGTGATAATACCTTGGTGGTATTCTTCTATGTGGCGTACATGTGAGGTACTTGGATTTGTGGGTTTCCTTCCTTTGTGGAACAGTTGATCTCGGGCTTTTGGATTGGACCCTGTGTTTCCTCATGATTGAGATGGGTATACTTGATAACTTAGGTATATGTATGGGCATATACCTAAGTAGGGTTGAATGTTGAAGTCAAGCTTTGAGGTTTATCCATTAGGGATTTTGTGAGACCTTGAAGGTCTCGGGGTCCCTACTGAGTATTGTTAAACTAACCCCCAAATGGGCTACACCTACACTTCATTGTGTTTGGTGCAGAAGACAGACAGTGATAACTGAGATTGAGAGTACGAGAACTGGATGGTACCCAAAGGAGGACCATACGACGTGTCGGTACGTAGAGAAGACAAGAATAAATGGAGTGCTGAGGAGGCGATATGTACCTAAACATCAGGTAGGAACCTCGAAGGACAATATAGTAGCAATATTTATCTTTCTTGAGTTGTATTTTATTTAAGTTGTACTTTTACCTTTACTATTGGGCTTGTATTTCGACCCCATTTACTTTCAGCAATCTTTTGGTTATACGGGTTTCCTGTGTTTGTATCTTTTTGTGTGCTTCATTACAAGAGTTTATAGATTTTAAAGGAAATGCCTTCCCAGTTTTAGTTAATTCTCCTTTTGGTGCTAGTCGCCAGCCCCTACGCTATGGGAGATGGGATTGGGGTAGTCACGGCATAGGCCCCGGGGGACGGGTTGTGACAAATTGGTATCAGAGGAGTCTGTTCTTCTGTAGAACATATGACTCTGATATTTCTTTTAATTATAGTAGTGTTAAGTGTAGTGACTGCGGTTATCAGTTTAAGGAATCCAGTGTTGGTGCGGCAACCGACGTATCCGTACACTAGGGCACTGAATTCTGATTTCTAACTCAGTGCATGAAAACACTGATTGCATGTGTGTTTTCAAGAGTTTTCATTGTGACCTTTTTAAGTCATCTCAATAGGTATAACTTATTGACCTCGGTAGACCAATTTCATTCCAGGATGCCTCCACGTAGACAGCCAACTACAGTTCTGAGAGTAGCACGCACTGATAGCTCACCGAGCGATGAGGCCTCGGTGTAGGGCCCTCTCCTAGTAGAGGTACTAGTGGAGGCACCATAGGTACCATCACCTGTTGGGCCACCGATGCGATCAGCCCCTGCAACATACGGTGCACACCACTTGAGCGCATTGCATGAGTTCTAGTGCTAGAGGCCACCCAAGCTCATGGGAGAGACAGTCCCACTGGTAGCTGCGAATTGGTTGGAGGCTGTAGTGAGAGTCATCCGACTGGTAGGAAAAATAGCTGATCTCAAGGTGATCCTTGCTGCCAGCCTTCACATGTAGCAATTGGTAGATGGTGGAGCTTTATTCTCTAGGTTCACAAGAAGGTGACGCTTCTCTGGGAATAATTCGCGAGCCTGTTTCGCGCATAATTTGTTCCAGCGACTATTCGTGCAGTGTGTATACATGAGCTTCTTCATCTGCTATAGGGTAGCATGACTATAAATCAGTATTCAGAAAGGTTTATTGACCACTCACGTTACTCTATGTATATGGTAAAAGATGCATTCTTCAGGGCCCAGTCCTTCGAGTAGTTCTCAGGTGTGAGATCACGGCTTCGATGATCTCACTCAGCATCCCGACGCAAGCGGGGGTGTTTGAGGGATAACCCATAGTTAAGAGTCTTTTTGCTGAGAAGTCACCAGTAGTGAGACCCACAACCAGTCGTCATGTAGTGGATCCTTCTGTAGCTGGAAGAAGATAGATGTCACAGAGGTCCAGGAGGACCAAACCTACAGGTGGATGACCGCAGGACTCAGGATCGGTTGTGTGGGGCACCCGAGGTGGAGCCAGTCATGATATGAGCGGGATGATTTACACATGCGGTGGGCATGGTAACATGGCTCATGACTGCCTGACACATCATACAAATGATTAGTAGATGGTCAAAGTACTGCCCAAATAGATAGATATATTCAACCGAGGAGGTCTGTAGGGAGCAGGCAGACGTGGTAGAGGAGCTGGCGATGTAGCTGGCGATGGGTGAAAATTTGAGGTGTTACCGCCACCAACACTAGGAGGTCCACCACGACCATAGGGAGAATGTGGACAGGGGCGTGCTCAGTACTAGGAAACTGAGGCCTATGATCATGGTGCTCTAGAGATGATACGAGGTACGATCTGTGTCTACTTCACCTTAGCTGCAATACTTATAGAAAAAGGTTCCAGTCATTTTTTTATTGCAACTACCCTTGTTCAGAGTTTGGATATTTCAATGGAGTCTTTGGCACGAACCTTATGGCTAGATACTCTTACGTGAGTAAATTTTATGATTACGAACTTGTGCCGGTAGTGTGAGATTACTCTAGGAGGTGAGAGCTTCAGCAGGGATCTCTTAGTAGCAGCGTTGAGGCATTATGATTTCATCTTGGGTATGAAATAGTTTCCAAAAGTCCATACTCAGATAGACTATATTAGGCAAAAATAGCCAGGTGTCCATATGGATGGGACCAAGTTTACCTTCACTAGTGATAAGGTATCCTTTGCGGTATAGGATGAACTTACCCAGATGAGAGTGAAGCTAATCACTCATCATTTTGCTAGCCTTACCCTCATATAAGCTAATGTGGAGATTCTGAGTTATCCTTTAGTGGTGGACCAGTACACATATGTCTTCCCTGATGATGTTTCATGTCTAACTCCTCACATAGAGGTACACTTTTACATTGAATTGTACCCCAAGATGTCACAGACATCCACACCAGCATATCAGATGCTTATCATGGAGCTTCATGAGCTCCGGTTATAGTTAGAGGACTTGTAGGGGAAGGTATTCATTCAGCCCAGTGTTTCACCTTGGGCAGCCCTGATTTTGTTCTCCAAGAAGGACGATGGTAGCTTGTGGTTTTTTATTGACTATCAGCACCTGAATTAGGAGACTGTGAAGAACAAGTACCAACTTCTGATGATTGATATCCTTTTTGATCAACTGAAGGGAGAACTGTGGTTCACGAAGATAGACCTCAGATCAGGCTTTCTCCATCTTAGTGTATGAGACATGTATGTGAAAAAGATGGCCATAAGATGTTAGTACGACCATTATGAGTTCCTGGTTATTCCATTCGGGGTAACCAATGCTCCAACAGTGTTCATGGGACTCATGAAAAGGATCTTTCATCCATACCTGGATCGCTTTTGAGTAGTCTTCATCGATGAAATTCTGATTACTTGGATACTGAGGAGGAGCATGCCAATCATTTACAGGTACTACTAAACACACTCTGAGAGCACCAAAATTATGGTAAGCTCTTGAAGTGCCAGTTTTGGATCCGAGAGGTTCACCTTCGGGAACATGTCATATCAGTGGTTGGAGTTGCAGTGGATCCATCGAAAATTGATATAGTACTTGCTTGGGAGAAACCCAGGAGTGTGACAGAGGTACATAGTTTCCTCTGGTTGTCTTTATACAATCGAAGATTTCTACCAGATATCTCAAGAGTTTCAACGCCACTATCAGCATTGATGAAGAAGGGGCAACCCTTCATGTGGTCGGAGAGATTACAGTAGAGTTTTCCGGAGCTGAGGTTGAGGGTGATGAGTGCCCCCATCTTGAGGCGTCCAAAGGATGGCGCAGGGTATATAGTCTACTGCGACGCATCAGAGACCAAGCTAGGATGTGTCCAAATATAGGAGCGAGCAGTGATCACTTATGGTTCTTGAAAGTTGAAACAAAATGATAATAAGTATTCTACACAAGGCCTGAAGTTAGCAGTAGTGGTCTTCGCCTTGAAGATGCGGCGCCACTACTTGATGGGAGAGAACTTTACAGTGTGCTCTTATCACAAGAGTCTCATGTATATCTTCTCTCAGAAGGACCTGAACCTCAGACAGCGATGTTGTCTTCAGTTCCTCCAGGACTATGACTTAGAGATAGTCTATACTTCTGGGAAGGGGTATGTTGTAGCAGATGCACTCAGCAGGAGGTCTGGTATACAACTGGTAGGCGAGGAGATGGAACAACTGGCCGCTTTGTAGATATCCATTGTGGATAGAGATTAAGTAGCTTTTTTCAGTCTCTTACAGTCACTCCCCAACTTCCTTAGTGAGTCAGGGAGACGCAGCATGGGGACGTTGATAGAAATACACGATGTGGTCATATATCCATAGGACAGTCACCTAATAGATTATCTGAAGGCATGGATCACCTCATCCACTTCAGAGGATGTACCATTGAACCAGTGTCGCTTTAGGGGGATGTGTTGAGGGAGTTCCGCACATACCCTCTATAGGTACATCCAGGAGTGGCAAAGGAGTACCCAGATCTCTAAAGATAGCACTGGTGGCCAGGAATGAAGAAATCAGTAGTAGAGTTTGTCTCTAAACACCTCACTTGTAAGAAAGTGAAGGCAGAGCATCGAGTACCAACAGACTTGGTTCAACCTTTAGAGGTACCAAAGTGGAAGTGGGATGGGATATCTATGGACATCGTGACAGGACTTCCACGCACATCCAAGGGTCATGAGTCGATTTGGGTGATCATCTACCGACTCACCATGTCATCCCACTTCATACCGATCAGAGAGCAGGGTTCAGTAGATATCTTGGGATTCCCTTATGTGTAGGAGATTGTGCGGCTACATGGAGTACCATCGACTATTGTCTCCGGTCATGTTGCACTTTTTACTTCCTAACTATGGAAGGGGTTGCAGGAGGCTTTTGGGAAGAAGCATCTTTTGAGAACTTCCATATATCCTCAGATGAACAGTCAGACAGAGTGGACCATTCGGACCCTCGAGGACATTCTACATTCTTGAGTCCTTGATTTTGGTCACATTTGGGTGGATCACTTTCTGTTGGTGGAGTTTTCATAAAACAACAGTTATCACTCCACCATTGGGATGACACCTTTCGAGGCCTTGTACGATAGACCATACAGATCACCATTGTGCTTGAATAACCCATGGGAGTCAGCACTAGTGGGACTAGAGATGGATAGGCTACGAAAGAGAAGGTGAAAATCATCCATGAGCGGATGAAGACTACACAGAGCAGCCATAAGTCTTATCCCGATAAGAGACAAAGACCTCTAGAGTTTGAGGACGGAAACCAATTATTTCTACAGGGTCTCACCTCAATGAGGATTTTATGGATTTGGCCGAGGCAGCCAATTATCTTCAAGGTACATCAGAACTCTTCAGGTCCGTAGCAGAGTTGGTGAGTGGTCTTACCGCTTAACTCTTCAACATCAGTTTCACCAGGGGCATGATGCCTTCCACGTATCCCAGTTGAGGAGATACATGCATAACCCATCTCAGATCATCGACCATGGCGAGCTGGATGTCGATTATGGGGAGACTTTTACAAAGTTTCTAGTAGAGATTTGGGATCGACAATAGCAGGTCCTTCATGGATGGTCAATACCTCTGGTGCGTGTTCGCTTGAGGTATGAGAACCTCCAAGAGAGAACATGGGAGCAGGAGGCTTAGATGTGTACTCAGTACCTCCAATTGTTTACCTAGATTGAGTTATGGCTTATAGAGACACAGAGCCCTGATGTTGGGAGAATGTAAAGACCCAGAATTTCCATGTAATTTTATTTAAATAGATGGAAACTTTACAAGTCCATACAAATTGACGGTGCACGATTCTGTGTCCTAGACTACTCAGAATAAATTTATGAACTTTTTTTGGGTACGTTCAGTAATCATGTGAGTGGGTTTTTCTAACTTTTGAACCGGTGCTCGGAATTGAAATATAAGGACACCGTTGAACTCGTAGCGCTGATATTTGCATAAAGATACCTTCACCTCAAGAGTAGTGGGTCAAGAGTGAGTGATAGATATTGGGTTTTTTGTGAAGGAATAAAATAAAATAAAATGGTGTACCATTTTATTTTATTTTATTTTGAAACCACCCATGTGGATATTTCACAGGTGGGGACCACATGAACTAAAACCTCCCTAGAGAGGTTATGGAGGTGGAGACCACCGAGACTAACCTCCCATGAGAGGTTATGGTGGTGGAGACCACCCAAGGTTTAAAACCCCTTGAACTCCCTCATATGTGTGGGGAAGCCTCTTAAAATTCCTTCACATAAATGGTGCCACCCCCTTAAAATTATTATGCCAACCTATGTAATTAATTAACCCAATATTAAATTTTCCCAACAATTAAATTTGGGAAACATATCATTTTGGATAATATGAATTTTGGTGGATTGGGTAGAGGAGAAATATTGGGAGTATTTCACTTCTTCAACGAAGGACACCATCAAAGAAAATTCTTAAAAAATCAAGGATAAATATGACGAGCGAGCCCGACATCGAATTGTGGTTTCAGAAGCGACGATCATTTGAAATATCTTCTCCTTCTTTGACTTCCATCTCGCGCCAACGTCAATGAACAATCCAAGGTAGGGTTTTATTTGTGCATTATTTTTTGTAGGAAGTTGTTGGGTGGTTATTTAAAAATCCTCTCTCTTTCTGTTCTTGGTAATTCTTCACAAATAAAGAAGGAAATATAGCAAATTTCTACTCCTCACTAGTGGGAAAAACATTTAACATGTCATCATTTTTCACATTGGTTATATATAATAGACGTGAAAATCTTTAATGATGGATATATCACGTTGGTTATTTTATAGCCGATGTGATATATCGATCGAGATCTATTTTTTACATCAGTTATTTTATAACCGATGTAAAATATATAGAGATTAGCGTTTTGACGTCGGTTATTGTATAACTGATGTGAAAATTGAGTCTAGAACACTTTATGACCTTAGTTATTTTATAACTAATATGATAAAGGAATGATCGGCGCTTTAAACGTCGGTTATAAAAAAGCCAACGTGATAAAGCTAATAACAATAATTTATCACGTCGGTATAAAATGACATATATCACATCAGTTATTTTATAAACGACGTCATAAATTGTTTTCTACATTGGTTATTAAATAATCGACATTATGAACATTATAAAAATATATTACGACATTGGTTATTAAATAACCGATGTGATAAATCTTTTAAATGATTTATCACACCTCGTATTCAGTCATTCAACATTCTTTGATCGAGTGACCTAAGAATTGTCTCTCTCGCACGAAAAACCTAGAAACCATTTATCGAAGTCGTGCCCTCCAACCTCATTTTACCAACATCATTCATCATATTTATTTTCATCAGATCTATCAGGTCAACTAACAACACTCAAGTAAGCCTCACATGACTCTTTTTCAGTTTTTATTTTCTGGGATGGCCTAAACTATTTTTTTGAGATGTTATTTTAATTTTTTATTACTATCATGATAAGTTTCATAGTGTTCATCTATACCATGCTAAATTATTTTCTGGTAAAATAAACCTCTGGAAGTCATATCATGCAAGTTTATGATTTTTTTGTGTTCTATCATGTGTGTTTGCGTGTATAGGGGGTTTCCAAGGCGATGAGGGGGGGGGGTGTGCAAGTGGGTGGGGGTGTCCAGGGGGGTTGGGTGGCCTGTCCAGTGGGGTGGGGGTGTTGTGGGGGGCGTGGGGGCTGTCCAAGGGGGTTGGGTTGTCCATGGGGGTGTGGGGGATGTCAAAGGGGGTGAGGGTGGTGTCTAGGGGGTGTGGGGGCTATCCGGCAGGGGGGTGTCTAGAGGGTTCAGGGGGCTATCTAGAGGGTTGGAGGGTGTCCATGGAGGTGGGGGGGCAGTCTAGGGGTATGGTGGGGAAAGGGGGTGGGGTGTCGAAGGGGGTATGAGGGCTGTCCAAGGGGGTGTGTTGGTGGGGGGGGCTATCCAAGGGGGTGGGGGCCTGTCTAGAGGGTTTGGGGGGTTGTCTGGGGGGGCTATCAAGAGGGTTGGGGTGTTCAAGGGGGTAGGTGGTGGGGTGGTGGTGTCAAGGAGTGGTGGGGTGTCCAAGAGGGTGGGGGGGCTGTCTATAGGGGTGGGGGCTATCCAGGGGGTGGGGGACTATCTAGAGGGGTGGGGGCTATCCAAGGTGGTGGTGATGTACATAAGGTGTCCAAGGGTGTGGGGGATAAGTGTTAGTTGGTATTGACTATTGCATCGTGGTTTGTGAGATTATGACATGATGATTGTATTGTTTCATAGATATTAGTCTATAATATATTAGTGTTGTATAATTTATGGCGGTTTCATCATGGTGGTCAGTGTTGTGATATGATGTAGCCAAGATTTCTTTCATATTGAATAGGGGGGATATTTGTATATATTTAAGGAGCTTGAGGTTTCCACTATGATTTTTAGGTGTTAAAGCATTATTAAGAGATTAGGGGTGTTGAAATATGATTCTATTTGGTTATATATATTTTGACCAGTCATTGTCTAGGAGAAAATTATGGGTTATGGGGGAGACCATGTCGTGGTTTTAAAAGATGCAGTTATCTTGGCCCTATTGTGTCATGATGATAGGATTTACACTGTGATTTTTTTATCCATCTGAGTTTTTATTTTAAATTTTATTTGATTCTCAGGTTTACTCCATTTTCTCCAATTTTATATCAACCATTGGAGGCCCCATGGGTTTCTTGGTTTCCATGGAATTCTCATTACTATGGTGTTTCATTCTTTTATTATATTGAAATTTCATTTCCTTAAATATGTTACTTATTCCATGTTCTTATTCTTTTCTTCTTTGTTTATTTTTTTATACATCATCCAATTCTTCATATACTTCATTAATTCTATTATTAAGGATGTTAGGTCATTTTCAAATTTATGGTTTTATAGTAACTGATGTGTTCTCTGGTTATTAAGAGATGTGGGGGTGTCCAAGGGGGTGGGGGTTGTCCAGAGCGGTGGGGGGCTGTCCATGGGGGTGGTGGTGTCCAGGGGTTGGGGGTGGTGTCCAAGGGGTTGGGGGTGGTGTCCAATGGGTTGGTGTGTTTTCCAAGGGGGTAGGGGAGTCCAGGGGATGGGGGTGGTGTCCAAGGGGGTGGGGTGGTGTCCGGGGGGGGGGGGGCTATATAGAGGGGTGGGAGGCTGGGGGTGGGTTGGTGTCTAGGGGGTGGGGGGATGTCCAGAGGGGTGGGGGTTGTCCATAGGTTTCAATTCGTTAGGATATGTATAATTTTCAGTAGTGAATGTATTAATATTTTAATATTTATACTTCATATTTCTTTTTTACGGAAGGGTGAATTTGGTATCTAGTTGCACCAGGATGTATTATTTGTGAACCTTAAGAATAAAGGATCCAAGATGAATTTAAATTTTTTATATCGAACTATATATTCTTTTTAAAATCATTTTCAAGCATATTTTTTTATATACTCATTGATTTGTGTTATATTTCAAAATTGTTGTACATTCCAATTATGATATTTTTCATATAAACATATAATTTTATTATATTAAAAAGATTTATAATTTTGATATTTGTTCTAGGTAATAATTAGTCGAAGTTTGATTACGACACATCAAATGAACAATGAATATGGGGATGTTATTGATGCCTTTTTAGAATTTCTTAAATGAAATGATCCAAGTAGTGACATTTTTTTTTCTGTCCGTGCCTGAAATGTTTGAATATGAAGAAGTAGAAAAGTAGATAGATAAAAGATCATCTGATCTGTCACGGTTTTATTCTGAGTTACAACCCTTGGATTTGGTATGGTGAAACTGGATGGAATGTCAGACTTACTGATGATGATGATTCACATGATGGTAACTCTGATGGAATTGAAGAAATGATTTGCAATATTGTAGAAGAACAAATTGAGATTGAATGGGAAATTTCACATATATATGGTGATGCTGAAAAACCATTGTATCTTGGTTGTACAAATTCTACAATTTTATGGGGGGTGTTAATATTGATTAACTTGAAGGCGAAACACATATGGAGTGATAGAAGTTTTACACAGCTGCTACAATTGATGAAAGAGATTATTCCAAAAGATAAAGATCTTCTAGATTCACATAGTAAGGCCAAGAAAATATTATGCCTAATGGGACTGGGATACAAGAAAATACATGCCCGTCCGAATGAATGTATGATTTATAGGAAGGAATATGAATTTATGTCAAAGTTTTCTAAATGTGGGACATCACAGTATAAGGTGAAATAAAAATCACAGTTTTATGTAGATATTACAAATATCCTTTCAAAGGTATTTTGGTATCTTCCTATAATTCATCATTTCAAACATTTATTTCCAAATTCACATGATAAAAAAGGATAAGATGGAATGTTGATGAGTGAATATGTGATGGAGAAATACGTCGTCTAGCTGATTGTTCATAATGGAAGAAAATTGATGAGCAGTATCCTACATTTGGAATAGAAATTAGATATATCAGACTAGGGTTGTGCATATATGGGATGAATCTATACCGAACCCTCAGTAGCACACATAGTTCATGGGATGTTTTATTGGTAATTTACAACCTCTCTCCTGATGTTTTTATGAAGCTCAGATATGTCATGTTGAGTATAATGATCTCTGGTTCGAAGGAACATGGCAATGATATTGATGTTTTCCTATCACCATTGATTGCTGATTTGAAACTTCAATGGGAGGATGGTATGAGAGTGTATGATTCTTATAAAATGGAATATTTTCAACTGCATGCAGTGCTTATGTTCACTATAATTTAATTCTAAGCATATGGAAATATATCTGGATACAGTTTTAAAGGGTATAAAGCATGTCCAATTTGTGAACAACAGACTTCATATTGTCAATTGCATTATGGGAGGGAAACACTGTACACGGGTCATCGAAAGTTTGTGCCTATGGATCACACATATAGAAGGCTAAAAAAGGCATTCAATGGCTCACAAGAATTTTATATTTCTCCAAAACCTTTATCACGTGATCTGTATTTTGAGAGGGTGGAAATCTTTGATGTGACATTGGGAAAGACACAGAAATATGGTAATGATAGACATATTTGGACGAAAATTTCAATATTTTTTGAGCAACCATATTAAAGACATCATGAAGTTAATCATAATATTGATGTCAAGAACGTGGAGAAGAATATCTATGATAGTTTGATTGGAACATTGTTAGATATTAAAGGAAATAAAAAAGATGGTTTGAATGCAAGATTAGGCTTACTATCAATGGGAATACGTTTGGAGTTAGCTCCCACTCATAATGGAAGACACACATTTCTTCCCCTGGCTTGTCATGCATTATCCAAGAGGGATAAAGTTATCTTTTGTCAAAGTCTCCATGATAACAATGTGCCTCAAGGTTATTCTTCAAATGAACAAAATGTTGTCTCATTTAATGACTTGATGGTGATAGATATGAAATCTCATGATTGTCACATCATGATGGAACAACTTCTACTAGTTTCATTGCATGAAATACTGCCCATCCATGTAAGAAAGACTATAATTAAGTTGTGTTATTTTTTAAATTCAATTTGTAATAAGGTGATTGATGTGAATGCTTTGAACATTTTCTAAAAGGATGCAATTTGAATTCTTTGTCAATTGGAAATGTATTTTTCTACTATTTCTTTGATATAATGGTGAATTTAAAGATTTATATGGTTCTAGAAATAATGATTCGTGGACCTATATATATTCCTTGGATGTATCCTTTTGAAAGGTCTATTAAAATATTGAAGGGGTATGTTAAGAATACATATCGACCTGAAGCCTCCATTATTGAAAAGTATATTTTTGAGGAGGTTACAATGTTTTGTACGATCTATTTGGTTGTGACACAACACATATGTTTGCCTCTATCTCACCATGAATGAGTTAATTATGAGGAAAAGGGGATTTGTGGCTTGAAAGTCAAATCACTATCAGCTAAATAGATGAATACGTTAGAATTATACATCTTGAATAACATAGCTGATGCTCAACCGTATATCACATTTCATATTAACGAGTTGAAGCAATGTCATCCAAAGAATAAAGAAATTTGGATTTTGAATGAGCACAACAAAACATTTTTTTCATGGTTTAAAAAGACCTTACTTGGAAGATCAGATATATCAGAGACATTAAAATGGGTTGTGGGTGGTCCATGTTTAAATGTGATAACATTTTCCGGTTATGACATTAATGGATATACATTATATATGAAAGCTCAAGACAACAGAAGTAAAGTTCAGAATAGTGGTGTATTGGTGTTTGCAGAAGCAATGCATTTTTTGAGTGAATAGGAAAAAAACCCAATTTCTACATCAAGTTCATATTATGGAGTGATTGATGAAATATGGGAGGTTGATTACATTAAAATTAAAGTTCCTGTTTTTAACTATAAATGGTTTATCAGTAACAATATTGTCAGACATGAAGAATTTGGAATGATAGTTGTTAATCTGAATGGATTGGAAGACACAACTGATTCTTTTATATTGGAAACACATGAAAATAAAATTTTTATGTAGCAGATCAACCATATATGTAGTGGGAAGTTGTTTTATAAGGTAAAAACAATATTTTGGTGAGGTTGAACTTGATGAAGATTCTAATTTATGTGAGATATCTACTCCCATGCAAAGATTAACAGAATATAATGATGAGCATGTTGAAGACATGTTTTGTGCCATAAGGAACGATAATGATGTAGGAATTTGGGAAAACAATCCATTTATACATTCATAAAATTACAGGTAATATTTGTTTATTTCTTTTTTACATTTATTATTTTCATAAAATGTCAGATATTGTATGTTTTTTCTTTATTTTATCATTTATTAAAACAAATAATTATATGTTTTTGTTTGTTTTAATTTTGTTTACTTTACTTTATCATGTTTAACATTACATAAATTATATATCTATTATTTTTGTTAAATGACAATTACTTTACCATGTTTACCATATTTACCAGGTTTACCATCTTTACCATCTTTTCCATCTTAACCAACTTTACCATCTTTACCATTGTTTAACATACTTACTATATTAACCATGTTTACTATTACGTAACTTAGCACAATTTTTTATTTTCTGTTTATATTTGTTTTGTAATATTTGAATTTGTATATTTGGGAACTAATGTTTGTTTTTTTATTATAAGGATAATGACAGATCAATCAGTTGATCAACCAAATAATTCTGGAATGTGCATATTGGTCATACCTCTAGAGAGGAACATTTACATGCTCCTCTTGAGGATTCCCAATATTCCTCATGTGCTCCCATTACGACAATGAGTTCAAGAGTTGGTAAACATGGATGCACACGTTTACCAAAATTATCACTTTCCCATACGTAGGATCAAAGGATAGTTGTTGAGTTTGATGTAGATGATATTCCTAGAGGTCCAAATGAAAAATATTTTAAGAGTTTTTAAATCAAATCAGGGTAAGAGAAAAGTAAGCATTTTGTATGATGACTGGAGAAGTATGGAAAAAGCGATAATCTCTCAGTTGTGGGAGATGATTTTTGTACGAACGTTTTCTATTGGTTGCCTTCTATTTAAATTTTTCTAGTATATATAATATGTTTAACCACTTATTTATCATATGACATTTGATATTCCTAACACTAAAGAAGTTAGGAAAAAATAATTATTGATTGCTCCCAGGAGATGGAAGAATTTCAAATCAACCCTCTCATCTGATTTCATTTTTGATCATATGATTCATGACAATCAATGTCGTATATATCCTTTCATAAATGAAGACACATGGAGACAGTTTTTTGAAAGTAGAAGAAAAGATTAATTTTTGGTAATGGAAGTGCAAATTTTTATAATATTTCTTATATAAATGATCTTATTAATTTTTTTCCAATGATTTCATATTCTTAATTTAAAGCAAACAAGTAAATCTCATCAGGAGATCATAGATAAAAATATGTAACATCATAGATTAGCTCGGGGAGGGTATATATTATTTGAAGAACAAATGATGGTAGGAAAATTACAAAAACTAAGAGCTGAGTCTTCAAGCTCTGGAAAGGTGTCCCCTCATCCTCCTCCATCTTGACATGAAAAATGGAAGAGAGCTCAGATGGGAAAAAAGGGAAATATCTTTCAGAAGATTTGAGAATATTAGCTGAGAGGATTGTAAGATATATAATTTATTCATTTAAGTTATCTATTTTCTTCATATAATTTCAATCAATATAGAAAAGTTCAATTAATTAATACATGATTATCTTGAGGAGTAGAGCTCACATGGGGTATTTACAGCTGCTGGGAGGCAATATATTCTATCTACAGCATTGGGAAAACTCGAACATCCTGGTCTTGTTTGAGGATATCTGGTAGGTGTATCGGTAAGAAAAGTGTTTCCACGTTCTTAAACATCTTATATTGATGGTGTTTATAAAAAACAAAATCCATGATGGCTGAAGTTCATAATATTAATGAGACAATGGAGGAAATGATTAGAGAATTGGTATAGTCTATGTTTGCAGACATGCAAATACAATTTCACACTACAGCTCACACTCCTCCACCTCCCCCTTAAGACCCCATTATTTATCCTCCTCCTCTGCTATTTTCTCCCAATCCTCCACCTCAGCCTTCAAACCCCATTTTTTATCCTACTCCTCTGCCATAGCTTCCTACTTATTTCTAGTTTTAGGATGATGATCCTCAACATCATATAGTTAAATATGAGTTGGTATATTGAATAGGAGATACAGTTCATCATCAAAAATTAGAGTTTGATAATCATAGGGTCACTATACCTGATATTATAGATAGATCAACTCGAGTACCATTACCCACAGTTCAGGTGATGACAATCGGACATAGTATTGGCCATATTTTAATTTGTCCATCCATACTACTATTACTCATTACCATAGAGGAATGCATGTTATATCTTCTATTTTTTATTAATGTTGTTTTATAATTTGAAAATTAATATATTTATCTATTTATTTTTATAGGAATACATCAAAGGAAAATAATTAATTTATAGAAAACAAAAAATAAAAATGGATATGAAATCAGATACATATTCTATTAGTCTTGAGATATTGTCAAGATATTCAAATTTTTTGGCGGATCATTATGAGTTTTCAATAGATACTCATGCTTGTGGATGTGAAATAAATGTGGGTATTTTGAAAACAAATATCATGGAGCTTGTTACTAGATATATGTTGGGAATCAACGTGGTGCATATTTTTTTTCCATGTAAGACTTAACACCTTTTCCCTGGGTTATATTTATTAAAAATATATACTTATGTCTATTTTGTATAAGGTATCTTTATAAAATTTCTGAGAAGAATGAGAAGACAGATGTATGTGGATTCATGGACTCGTATTTCATTTCCCCTAAAGCACATGCATTGTCTTATTAACAAAGAAAACAATAAATTTATGAAAGACTTGAATAGAGTATAGTCACACAATGTGGGATGATGCATTTTGTGAGAGGTATGAAATACATCTCTCTCAAAGAGTTGATTATCTTTTAAACACAAAAAACCCTCAACCGTAAATTTTCTTTTATCAGTGATAATTTTATGTTAGGGTTTTTTCCCAAGGGAGAATACACTATATTGGATATGCTCTTTCCATGGCGATGTGCGGGGAAGTTTTAATAAAATGTTGGAAAAGTATGTTTCAATTTCTCAATAGATTTATATATCATAATGAATTTAAAATTTAGCCCATTCATATTATTTTTTAACATGGGATGGGTCTACTTTCGAAAAAACACAAAGAAAAGGAGTGGGAAGATCTAATATATAAATGTAAAGGTAAATATCGATTTATAATTTTTACTTTTTGATTTATTTCATAAAAATAATATATTGAGTTTACACTCATTCAAACTGAATTTTCATGAACAACAAGGCATCATCGAATGCAGTTATTATATGTTAAGATTTATGTATGAAATAATAACTACTGGAATAGTTGTGAACTTTGACCTGGTAAGATTTCCTTTTAAAATATTCCATAATATTTCATTTGATTTGTTCATTATACACATTAACTAATATCCATTTAATTTATATCTATTTGATGACACTCAACCCTATAGTTATCAAGAGGTCAAACACTTACAAGTGGAATGGTCAAATTATTTTACAGGTTTGATTGAATTTTAGTTGTTTGTAGTGTAAAACGAAATTTGGAATATTTTCATTATAATTGTGTATTTGGTAGTCATTTATATTGGATTTAGTTTATTTAGTTGACACTGTAAGTTTTAATGATATATATGTGAATGTTTAATTTTTCTATACTTCTTGTTTTGGTCTACTTATGTTGTTTTTTCTGGTATGGATTCTGGTCTGAGGGGAGCGGTTCTAATGGTGTGGGGGTGTCCAGTGGTGTGGGGGTATCCAGGGGTGTGCGAGGGTTGTCTAGTGGGGGTGGTGTGGGGGTGTCCTAGGTGTCCATGATAGGGGGGGAAGTCCAGGGGTGGGAGTGTTTCCAAGAGGGCAGGAGGGCTATCTAGGGGAGTGGGGGCAGTCAAGGGGGTTTCCAGGGGTGTGGGGGTGTCTTGTGGGGTGAGGGGGGTTTCCAGGGGTGTGGGACGACTGTCCAGTGGGGTGGGGGTGTCCAGGGTGTCCATGGGGATGGGGGGCAGTCAAGTGGTGTGGGAGAGGAGGCGCCGCCATCCCTCGGAGGGATGAAGCCATTGTAAGGTACTCGTCACTCTCACATGCAAATATTGAGCTCTCAAAATGTTTCACTGATGCTTTATTACCTTGTAAATATCATTAATTCTATCACTTTGATTCTAGTATAACCAGGGGAAAACACTATATTGTGTGACTAAAATAACTGGATCTTGGCAGTGATAATCTCCCATATCTTGCGATACTGGAAATAATGCTCCCAAGGCTTCCAATGAGATGCCTAAAACAACGTTAACAAAAATCCCATTAGTGGGAAGAGGGAACTAGTTTAGTTGGTGGAGAGGGAAACAAATATGACAACTACGATGATCCAAAAAATACCCAACATGTACAACTAAGTGACTATTTAGTTACCCAATTTAGATTCTTGAAAAATATAGGGTTGTTTGGGTGTTTTTTTTGGTCTTGTCCATGCAATGTTGGTCCAAGAACATTACCAGCATATCCCGTCTATCACCAAAAAAACACACAAACAACCTTATATTTGTTCAATCATCTAATTTGAGAAAATAAATAGTCACTTATGTGTACTTGTTGGGTATATTTGGGATCATCACAGACGTCTTCTCTACATCCCTCTCCATCAACTGAATAGGTTCCCTCTTCCCACCGCTGGTCTTTTTGTTAATGTCTTCTCAAGTGTCTCATCAAAAGCCTTGGGAGAATCATTTCCAGTCCTGCATGATTCGGGAGATTTCCACTGCCATGATCCAGGAATTTTAGTCAAACATGATGGCGTTTCCCCTGGTTATACTGGCATCAAAGTGATTGAATGAATTATGTGTATAAGGGAAGAAAGCATTGGTGAAACATTTTGAGAGATCAAGCTATGCATGTGAGAGTGACGAGTACCTTCCAATAGCGTTTAGCCCCCTGAGGGATGGCAGCGCCTCCTCTCCCAACAATAGCTGTCCAGGGGTTGTCCAGGGGGTGGGGGGGAGTCTCAGTGTGTGTGTCTGGGGGGGGGGTATATGGGTGTGGTGGGGGTTGTCCAGTGGGGTGGGGGGGGGGGGGTCTGGTCTGGTTTTGGTCAGGTTTTGGTCTGTTTTTTGGTCTGGGGGTGTCTAGTGAGGTGGGCAGGGGGTGTCTAGAGGTGTGGTGGGGGCTATCGAGTGATGTGGGAGGGTGTCCAGGAGGGTGGGAGGGATTTCCTAGATAGTGGGGGGATGTCTAGGAGGTGTCAAGGGGTGTGGGGGATAGTATTGTGTGTGTGTGGGGGGGGGGTTCTAGGGGTGTGGGAGGGCTGTCCATGGGAGTGATATCCAGTGGGGGGTGTCCATGAGGGTGGTGGTTCTTGGGGTTGAGGGAGGGATGTCCAATGGTGTGAAAGTGTTGTCCATGGTGTGGGGGTGTCCAGGAGGGGGGGGGGGTTTCCAGGGGTGTGGGGGCTGTCTCGGGGGTAGGGGGAATCTAGGGGTGTGGGGTGTGTCCACGGGTGTGGTGGAGGCTATCCAGTGGGGTGGTGGGATTATGGTTTTGTTTTTGTCGGGGTTTGGTCTGTGTTTGGTCTGGGGGTGTCCAGTGAGGTGGGCTGGGGGGTGTCCAGGGGTGTGGTGGGGGCTGTCCAGTGGGGTGGGAGGGTGTCCAAGAGGGTTGGAGGGATGTCTAGGAAAATGGGGGATGTCTAGGGGTGTTCATGGGTGTGGGTGGGTGGGTGGGGGGGGGGTAGTCTAGTGGGGTGAGGGGGGGTGGGGGGTTTCTAGGGGTGTGGGAGGTCTCTCAAGGGGAGTGTTGTCCAGTGCGGTGGGGGTGTCCAGTTGGATGGGGGTTGTCCAGGGGTGTGGGGTAGTCCAAGGGTTGGGGGGGTAGTCTAGGGGTGTGGGGGGGGGGGGGTCTTTAGGGGTGTGGTGGGGGATGTCCAGTGGGGTGGGGGTTCTGATCTAGTTCTGGTCGAGTATTGGTCTGATTTTCGTTTGGGGGTGTCCATTGAGGTGGGGGGTGTCCAGTTAGGTTGGGGGGGGTGTCCAGGGGTGTGGTGGGGGCTGTCCAGTGGGGTGGGATGGTTGAAGCGTGTCCAGAAGGGTGGGAGGGATGTCCAGGCAAGTGGGGGGATATCTAGTGGTGTGTGTGTGTGGGGGTTGGGGGGGTCTATGGGTGTGGGAGGGCTGTCCCGTGGAGTTTTTCTAGTAGGGTGGGGAGAGGGTCTCTAGGAGGGTGGGAGGGGGGGTTATAGAGGTGTGAAAGGGTTGTCCATCCAGGGGGTGGGGGTGTCCAGGAGGGTGGGGAGTTGTCCAGGGGTGTGGGAGCGGGGGTGTCCAAGGGTTGGGGGCAGTCTAGGGGAGTGGTGGGTATCTATGGGTGTGGTGGGGGTTGTCTAGTGGGTGGGTTGGTGGGGGTGGGGGGGGTCCATGGGTGTGGTGGGGTCTATCCAGTGGGGTGGGAGGGATGTCCAAGCGATTTGGGGGATGTCCAGGGGTGCGTGTGTGGAGGGGGGGGGGACAATTCAGTAGGGTGGGGGGGGGGGGTTCTTGGGGTGTGGGAGGGCTGTCCAGGGGAGTGCTATCCAATGGGGTGGGGGTGTCTAGAAGGGTGGGAGTTATATGGTGTGGGAGGGATGTCCAGGGGTGTGGCAGTGCTGTCTAGGGGGTGAGGGTGTTCGGGGGTGGGGGGGGGGGTTGTCCCGGGGTGTGGGGGGCTGTCCCAGGGGGGGTGGGTAGTCCAGGGGTGTGGTGGGGGCTATCCATGGTTGGGGTGGGGGTGTCTAGGGTTGTGGGGGGATGTCCCAGGGGTGGGGGCAGTCCAGGGGTGTGAGGGGTGTCCTGATGTGTAGTGGGAGCTGTCCAGTGAGGTAGGAGGTTCTAGGGGTGTTGGAGGGTTGTCCATGGGTGTTAGAGTGATGTCCAAGGGGTGGGGGTGTCTAGGAGGGTGGGGGAGCTGTCCAGGGGTGTGGGGGGCTGTCCACGGGGTGGGGGCAGTGCAGGGGTGTGGAGAGTTGTCTGGGGGGGGTTGTCTAGGGGTGTGGGGGGCTGTCCACGGGGTGTGGGCAGTCCAGGGGTATGTGTGTGTGGGGGGGGTGTCCAGGGGTTTTTTGGGGGATATCCAGTTGGGTGGGGAGTGGGGGGGGGGAGGTCTGGTCGGGTTTTGGTCTTTTTTTTGGTCTGGGGGTGTCCAGTGGGGTCGGTGTCCAGGGGTGTGGTGGGGGTTGTACAGTGAAGGGGTTCTAGTCTATTTTTGGTCGGGTGTGGGTCTATTTTTGGTCTGTTTCGTGTCTTTTGGTAGGGCATAGAAGTGGTTGATCAGTGGTGGGGGCTGACCAGTGGGATGGGGGGGTTGGGGGTTCTGGTCTGTTTTGGACTATTTTTGGTAAATTTTTGGTCTGTTTCAGGTATTTTGGCTTGGTATAGCAGTGGTTTGTCTGTTTTATTTAAAAAAATTGTTTTTTTGAATCGGTTATTTCATAAATGATGTAAAAAATGCATTGGTATTAGTTTTACCATTTCTTATTTGGAAATTGATGTAATAATTTAATGGGAAATGATTTTTATGTTGGTTATTTTAAAATCTATGTAGTATATGGGAATGAATAGTTTTTTACGTCAGTTATAAAATAAATTACATCGTAGATATATTTTCACGTCAGTTATTATATAACTGAGGTTGGAAAGCACTTGACAGACAGTTTTATCACATCGGTTATAAAAATAACTGAAGTGATAAGCACTTTGGAGGAGTGATTTATGCCATCGGTTATATAATAACCGACGGGAAAGGGTATATACCACGTCGGTTATTAAATAACCGATGTAATAAACCACAAATTCAAAGCATTTTCCACGTCAGGTTTTTCTCACATGACGTGAAAAAATCTTCACATTTGTGTTTTTTATGTCAGTTGTAAAATAACCGGCATAAAAACAATGTTTATGACATCTCCTATAAAAATGTTGGCCAAAATCCGATGTAAAAAATAAAAAATAACCACCGTAAAAAATGTTTTCTGCACTAGTGGCTCTAATGCGGAGTGTGCAGGCCTAAAAAACATGGTCTTCCATCTCTGCAAACATTGTGGTTAATTGTTGATCGTGATGGTGGAACAACTACGAACCAGAGTGGGGAATGAGAACGACGGCTGATACCACCGCCAGCAGCAATTAAGGTACTAGTGCAACGACCCCGGCCCACGAATGAGCATCCACAGCCCCGCGGTAGGGCCTCCACCCCACATATGATCCACCCCCTCAGTGGCTGAGCCGCCGATTGGGGTCGGGCAGCCACGCGTTCCCTCACCGAGCAGCCCCACCTCCTCACCCGTCCTCTCCAAGCTGCCTCGGGCTGGGCAGAGCCGCCCCGTGCCCTCACGACACCCCCACGGTCTGACCCCGGGGCCGAGCCACCACCCCGGGGCCAGGCCGCCTGCCTCGTGGCTGAGCCACCCCCCTCCACGGCCGGGCCGCCGCCCTCTACCGTGCCACTACCCCGTGGTCGAGCTTCCACCACACCACGGATGACCCGCTGCCCCGCGGCCATGCCGCCACCCTCTGCGCCCAGGACACCGCCCTCGGCCTCCGCCCTCCCGGCTAAGCCGCCCCGGGCCGGGCAGAGCCACCCCCCTCCCTCACGGCACCCACCAGCCGGGAAGGCCCGTGGCCTCCGCCCTCCCGGTCGAGCCTCCCGTGGATGGGCCAAGACACCCTATGCCATCTAGGCACCCCCGCGGCCAAGCCGCCATCTAAGACCGAGCCTACCTACGACCTATGCCACCCCACGGCACCCGCGGCCTCTATGGCCCCTCGTGGCTTCTATGGCCCCCCGCGGCCTCTATGGCCCCTCGCGGCCTCTACGGTCCCTCACGGCCTCTACGGCCCCTCGCGGCCTCTACGACCCCTCATGGCCTGAAAAACCGCCCAGCGGGCCTAGCCGCACCACGGGCTGGGCATGACCATGTGGGTCAGCCTAGGTCGACTCGAAATGGTCTACCTAGTCTAGGTCGGGTCTGGTGGGTCCGACTAGGTCAGACCAGACCTGGACCTGATACGAACCTATACACTATTTGGGCCATAACTTTGGCACCAGACGTACTTTTGGTGAACTGTCAGCGGTTCTTGAAATATTGGAGTGTTATGGTGTCTTTAAGTATACCCCACAAATGTTTTGGGTTATGTTGATGTATGATGTACTTGGATCAAGCATGAATCCAATCGGGCCCCCAGGACTAAAAGGCTAATAACTCACAGACCGTGCATCCGATTGACGCACCGTCTGTTGTGTTGAAACACCTATGATGTAGAGAACCCTCGGGACACTTCTTTGTGTGAAATTGTTGTAGTTGGAGTATAGACCACTTTCTTGGGGAGCAGACCCTCTCGGAGATGAGCTATCCTAGTGGGTGAACCTAGTAGCTAGCTATTACGAGAAGAATGAATAGTGATCCTTTGTGGGTCATCTCCTAGAGAGCCTGTGTGGGTCAGCTCCTAGCGATCCTGTGTGTGTCTGTTACTAGTGATCCCGTGTCAACCATCTCCTACAGATCTTGTGTGGGTCACCTCCTAGCGATCCTCTATGGGTCAACTCTTAGTGATCCTGTGTGGGTCAGTTCCAAGCGATCCTGTGTGGGTCAGCTCTTAGGGAACCTGTGTGGGTCAGCTTATAGTGATTCTGTGTGGGTCAGCTCCTAGAGATCCTGTGTGGGTGAGCTTTTAGCGATTATGTGTGGGTCAACACCTAGCGATCCTATTTGGGTCAGCTCCAAGTGATCCGGTGTGGGTCATCTCTTAGAGATCTTTTGTGGGTAATCTTTTATACAGAGTAAGTTGATTCAGTAGTTACATATAATCTTCTATACTAGTGTACATATGTTATTCCTGGTGTGAGCTGAGTCAGTACCTGTGTGGAACTTTCCTTTGTGGTAACACCTTGGTGGTATTCTTCTGTGTGGCGTACCTATGTGGTACATGCCTTTGTGGTTTTATTTCATTTGTAGAACAATTGAGCATTGGGATTTTGGTTTGGACCCTGTGTTTCCTCATGACTGAGATGGGTATACATGAAAACTTAGAATATGTATGGGAATATACCTACATAGGGTTGACAACTGAATTCATTCTTTGAGGATTTTCCTTTTTGGATTTTGTGAGACCTTGAGGGTCTCGGGGTCCCTACGGAGTATCGTTATAATCTCCCATGCATGAGTTATGCCCCCTCTTCGTTGTGTTTGGTGAAGATAATGGATATCACTGACTAAGGATGAGAGTAAAAGGACTGAACAATACCAATAGGTGGACCACACGACGTGTTAGTTTGCAGTGGAGACATGTGGACATGGAGTGCTGAGGAGTCGATCTGTACCTACCATTCAGGTAAGAATCTCAGAGGATGATCCATTAGCTGTCTTTTTATTTCATCAGTTGTATTTTATTTTAGTTGTACTTGTACCTTTACTGTTGCGCTTGTATTCCGACCCCTTTTACTTTCAGTACTCTTTTGGTTATACAGTATTCATGTGTCTGTATCTTGTTGTGTGCTTAGTTACATGAGTTTACAGATTTTGATGGCAATTCCTTCCCAGTTTTAGAGAATATGCCTTTTGGTTCTAGTCCACATCCCCTAGACTATGGAAGGAAGGCTTGGGGTAGTCATTGCACGAGCCCCGGGGGACAAGTCATGATATGTGAGATGGATAAAAATAAATTATAACAAAAAAATAATTGTTTATTTTCTCAAAATAGCATAAGTTTAATTTTTTATTATGATGTTATGAGAAATATAATTATAAAAATTTTCAAAAACTTATTTATTAAATTGAATAAAACATTAACTCCTACATTCAAAATTATGTTCATTAATTAGTCTTAAATCATGGAATAGGGAAATTGTTTTCACTAATATTAATAATGGTTTTAAATATATGAATTATCATTAAATTATATTGAGATAATCATAGTCACATGTGTGGTTTAATAGTTATATGAGATATATTATAAGTAAAATAGTATAAGTTATCAAATGATTTTATTACAAAAATGGTTTAAAATATTTAGATAAGGAGTTCCTCCAATAGACCAATGGCCTTTATTTTTCATTGATTTTTGATAATCTACCTTTCAGGGGGTGAGGTGGAACCCTTACAATGCCCGTAAGTATAAGAATTACATGTCCTATAGGCCTTAGGGGAATTCATTTCCCGTATGTTTCAAACATTAAATACAACCTAGACTAACTACTTGGAAATGCTCTTCCCCAGCATCATCGTCATGAAATCAACTCTCCACCTTCGCAAAACTGTTCATCTAGGATTTCCCATTCAAGCATAGGCTTGTCTCGATGGTAGGTGTCATAACCTCTCATTTCTGAAATCCATTCTTCATCTTCTATGGTGACAGATCCTTTCTCATCCTCTTTCTAGAGCATGTTCCTTATAGGTTTTTTGGTTAGTATCTGCACATAAGGCAACCCAAAGGCTGTGAGGTGGCCCAAAGGCCCTACTGACCTGAAGGCCTGGGTGGCTGGAAGGTCTTAAAGGACTGAGGGACCAAATTGGTTGCATGAAGGCCCAAACAGGGGAATAGTACTAGCTGCTAAAGTGCCAAATAGTACCTGCTACAGTACCTGCTACTATATTATTACAGTTCCCAGTACAGTGCCTACTATAGTTCCTACTATTGTACCGGCTACAATACTACTACAGTCCCCTATAAATATTCCTCTGCTTGGATTTGATCCTGGGTCTCCCGGATACACATAAGGAGTCCTCACTAACTGGGCTGAGGCTCATGTGCTCAAACATGGAGTTTAATTTATATATTAAGAGGCGTGTAATAAGGCATCGATATATATCTCTATACATGCTTCAGGAAATCAGATAAATGAATCTAAAAAATTATAGTTCTATTTTAATATGATTATTTTTGTTTCTGAATAAACGAATTGAAGAACAAAATTGAACATTGAAAAAATGACTATTTTTGGGTATGATGGGCACCATCTAGAAAATAGGTCCACTTTATTAGTAAAAAACAATAGGTCAAACAAGTTTTAAATTAAGATAAATAAATGTATCCTTTTTAATAACATGGATTACATTCAATGAAATATGATCAGACCAAATGTGATTTTTCCAATCAACACCTTTTTTAGAAAGATTATCAGCCATATCATTACCATCCCTAAAAACATGGGTAATGATATAGTCAATAGACATAACCAACTCTAAAAAATTTATCCATTGATTATAATGCCTCCAAATGATATGGTATGATGTAGTTCTGATAAGATGCAAAAAAATAGTGGAATCACATTGCAACCATATCATGTTGAGACCCATTTGTTTAGCATGAACCAATGAAATGATAACACCAATCATCTTAGCATCCATAGAGGATACAATTCCATAAGATGTATAAGAACATCCATTAACATCACCAAAATTGTTTTGGAAGACAGTTACATTACATGAAGGACTCATGTTACCTCTCGAACCACCATTAGTATTAATCACAATCCAACCAAAAATGGGGGATTCCAAAGAACCTCCGTTATACCCTATTGGAGGTTGAATGATTCCATTTGTCTTGATTCTCCTGATAATAGATAAGTCTTTTATTGAATTTCAATAATATAATTTCTGATGGGATTTCAAATTTACCATAATATCAATAATTATAGAAATAAAAACTTTTGAATTAATGTTAACAACATCATGGAGACACATGCTCCTTGCCTACCAAAGAGTGATGGCTAGTTCAACCGAAACAACCTGAAGAAGTAGCAAAAGAATATGGGAAAGCGAGAGACATAATATAACTTCAATGGTGTTCCATATAGTTGCAGAAAATAGTGTTTGGAATTCAAAAATATCATATATTGTCTTCCACATATATGTTGTTGTGACAAAACTCAAAAACATGTCATTAAAATCATCCATATATTGATGGAAAAGAACATATACCAAAAATAAAGAAATTAAAAAATCTTATAGATAATTATCAGTGTTGAATTTTCCTTGCACTAGCCTCTAAAATAATTAAATCGAGAGAGAGGAAGAATTTTCTTATTGAAATCCCCTATTCAAAGATCAGGGATTTCTTTGAACATATCCAATAAATATACTTTCGGGCATGGGGATAAAAAATAATCCATTTTGTCATAAATTGAGAGTATTATGTACCCCATTTTTTATAATGATTAATGTATTATACTCAAGAATGTATAATTAATGAGACAATGAGTAAATTTTTATCTATTAAAAACTAAATGAAAAAATCAATATGAGCAATAACAATAATAGTAAGAAGATCATTATTTTATTTGATGTTATAATAACTAAGGAAAATTTTATTCATGAACGTCATTACGATATAACTAATAAATTCTAAAACCTTAAAGATTGATCAATGATCACCAAGGTAAAACATCAATTATACAAATTTTTTTCATTCTAATAACTAAAATAGAAATTTCATAAAATTATGAATGCAAAAAACTAAGAAAATATAGGATTTTAATTTTTATAATTCATAGGGATATTGAAAATATCATTTCAAATATAGTAAATAGTGTTAAAATAAGAATAATATTCAGTTATTTTAATTATACAAGCATACTTTTAGATGTAGAACAAAAACTAGTTAAAGAATCATTATAACTGAAGGATTGAATTTCTATAATAAACAATTTGATAAAAAATTTGATTATTGTTATAATAATTAAGAATTAGTGTCATGTTCTATGAATAATAATGTGATGAGTATGAAATGAATATTCTGTATTGTGATTAAGGATTAAAGTGATTTAGGTTGATACAAAACATAAAACAATTTATAAAGGATATTATCAAAATAATGTAATTTATTTGGATGAAACTATCTGTCCATTTATATGGAATATAATGATAAGAATATTTCACATAAATGTGTGTTCAAATCAATAATATAGTTTTACAAGTGGATGATAAAAGAATTTTAATGGATATATTTATTAATATGTTCATGTTTAAAGATAAATGGGATCTATTTTTGATAAATATTATCAATAAACCTAAAATATGATGAAATAGATCCATGGGATTTTATAAGATCCATTAGAATGGAACTCAAAACAAAATAATAAGTTGAACTGAATGAAAATCAAAATAGTATAAGAGGACAACAATATATATGTAATGTTAAACAACATTAACTCACTTAGAGTGATAAATTATGCTTATTAAATATATGTTTACAAATGTATAATCGAATTTTATGAGGATTTTTTTACCAAAATAAAATAGTTTTAAAATTCAATAATTGTTAAAAAGGAATTTTTTCTGGGCTTTCCAATGGTGACATAGTTGGGTAAAATTTAATTTATATAAAAAATATGGTTATGAGTTTTAAAAATTATTTTTTGTATAAAAAAGTAGGCATAATACCTAATCCTATATCTATAATAACTATACTATACAAGTTTCATTAATAAAAGGTTGTGAATTGAGAGGAGAGGTTGATATTTATTGATAATTTTCAAATATATAGAGTGCTAAAACTAGTGATCATGTGTTATTTTGAATAGTAATCATTATTTAAAAGGAACTCATTAGTATGTATTGAGGTATAATTAATATAATTCTATTAATTATGTAAGAATTTGATTTTGTCAACGGATTTGGTGAATAAAATTATATTATATGAGAATAAATAAATTATTCTATCTTTTCATAGTGAAATAAGAGTATATTTAAAAATCATAATCTACTACACAAATTTTATAAATAATAAAATTAATTTAATACATGAAATTATATGAAACATAACAATTGGTTATATGGTGTTACAATCGAGGTAAACAAAATTTTTAAATTATTCTACTATATAATCTGAGAACAAAACATATTAATAGCATCTAAAAGTTTTTCAAGGAGATTGAAAAATATAGTGCACAAAAAATTAACTATGTTTCTTCTTATATATATTCAATTACATCCTAATAGGGACCTTTATGAAGGATTAAATACAAATCCTGATAGTGTTATGGAAGAATATATATCTTCTAAAATCATTGAATTTATATATTTTATATTCTACAAATTTTATTTCATTGCATTTGTCCTTAAATAAGGATAATCTTTTCAAATGTTTCTTTGAAATTGTAGGAATTCAAATCCATTATAAGAAAATAATATGAGGGATTTGAAATTTATGGTGAGTTTTTCATTAATGGGGATAGATGAATATATTATGGAATTCTAAATTCATTTATATATTAGTACCTATTTCCAAAAAATAAAAGTGGATGATTGAATATCCATCAATGAGATTGAAGGGTTGATGGAGGATATTAGAGATGACTCAAAAGGTATTGTTTAGTGCATCAATGTTATTTATTCCAATTATATGATTGATATTAAAAACTATAATATATTTTTTATTATGGTGTTAGTGGATATTAAAATGAGAGCATACTATAACTAGTTTCTTGAGATAATACTGATTAATATTTTAATTGGTTTTCATGTTTTATTTATTATTAGTACACTAATTGATTATTTTATCGATGTTTTCAGTTGAATAAGATTTAAGGAAATTAAGAGGCTCAATTATGGAGGAAACTAGAATATAGAAAAGTATAAAATACAATACTTCTGACATGTTTATTAATCAAATACCACTTATGTGGAAACCATTACAGAGTTGTATATAGAACATACTATAATATATAAATGATTACATCCCACCAGTGAAGGATATAGAAAATGGTCACTATGTTGGCCATGATACCTGTAGAATAACGGTTTCATCCACTACTAGCAATTGGGAGTAAAACTATCTGGTTGTCCATGAAACCATTTTAAGGTATTAAAGTAATTTTTATGGGTTTATTTAATTTTTTAATTAATCTAGTTGGGTATTTTTTAATGTAAGTGTCCACTACAAAGAAAAAACATCACGGTATTAATCACAATATTATTGTATAGTGTAAAAACATACATATCTTGGTGATCATGGAAAAATAGGAAATGACCATGTCATGGTATAGAGGAGACTGTGTCATGTTTCTTAATAAAAATTCATAGGAATGGAAGGGGAAAGCTGCTAGATTTATAGGGATATTTAGGTTATAAAAAGTGGCTTATGAGAAATAGATGACTTTTTTTATACTACATAATGATTTAATCCTCTACTTAATAGTTTTTCTAACTATATAAAAATATAGTATCACTAAGAGAACATAAATGTGTATATATATTTATGGTTTATCATAATCATATAGAGAGTTCCATGATTATAGTTTCATTTTTGAGGGATGGAAATGGTTCCCAAATCATCCATAGATCATATGAACATAAATATGATATAATAATATTTTTTCCATGCATTCATTGTTGATAATTTTTATATAAAGATATAAACAGGAAACCATTTACTTGAAAAAAATTTGTTGCCAATAAGAGATGATTTTTGTTATATGTGATATCACCAACCAATACCCAATTATCTAATACTTATAATGATTCATGAAACCTTATTTCGTCATTAATATTTAAATAAATGTCATGATCATTGTTTTCTCAAAACTATATTGATTTTTTTATGGGGAATGAATTCTTAGGGAGTAAATATTCACCCATAATGTTTATTTTTCTCTCTCATGGGTATATAATCAGTATCTTGAATTTGAAAAATAATTATGGTTCAAAATATATCATCATCATCATGAATACATATAGTAAATATATGAGATAAAATTATGGGGTAGAAAACCAATATAATTTATCACTGTTAGATTCATGTTATAATAGGAACATATTAGGATCTAAAATATATAATGTGTTGGTTAGGCAAGTGTTGGACTCCATAGATTATATTGTGTAATGAAAGTAATTATTATTTTTATGTTAATAGGAATATGTGTCTATAATCGAGGTAAACTATGGGTTTCACTTTACTATGATATAAAAATATGATCAATTTCCATAAAGAAGTATTTGATTATCCATATGATTACTTTAGGGAAGGTATTATCTACTCAAATATTGAAGAATAATATATGATACAATTGATATAATGGTTAACATTATGAGATAAACATTGAGTGAAAAGATAAAGTGGATAATAGAATTGAAAAAAAAATATTTTTATAAAAATAGATATGATTTATGGTTCATAATTTGAGTGGGAACATATTAAATAAACATTATTTATTAATTATATTCAAAACATGATACTAATATGATAAATTCTATAATTCTAGTTAAAATAATCCTATTATTAAACATTAATTTGATATCATTATTTTATATTTAATTAAATTAAAATAACTAAATTCATATAATTGAATAAAAAATTTATAATTAATTATAATAAATATGAAAAAGTAAATATTTTTGAGAAACCCCTTATAGAATAGATAAGTTGTGTAGTTGTTCAATAGTTTAATCTTGATTATCATCAAAATCATAAAAATGATTCATGTACTATTTTCAATATATGGATGTTTTATATAAAACCAAAATTGAAAAAATAACAATAATATGGATTCTGAAAAAATGATATATAACCATAAGAAAAAAATTACGACTAATAAAGGAAAGCGAGGTATGAGTTTTCAAGGGAAATATTTATATACCACATAATTGATGTAACTTAATACATAACACATATTATCAATATGATTATGTATAAGAATGTATTAGAGTGGTAATGGTATACTATTGTATTTTATATGGTTTTCTATTTCATTCAATAATCATTATTTTAAATGTTTTTATAATTTATTAAGAACTATAACATGAATGAGTTATCAAAATCCCTATACAATGTATTTAATATTTTGATGTTGGTTGAGTATAACATTTGTAGTCTAAAAAAATTTGAGTTTAATATTGAATAGAAAGACATGGTTAAATGAAATAATTAGAAGAAAACTATTATATAGTTTAATAATAATGTTGTCTAATTGAAACATATGGTAGGTGTAACCAAAAAATGACAATGGTAACTTAAAAAAAACATATCATTGGGGATAGAAGTGCATGAAATATCAAATGGTGTGTTAGAAACATTATTTTGAGTCAATATAAGGTATTAATTTTTTTTAATATTATTATTTAATTTTTCATTTATTCAGTATCAACTGTTCTTTCTATGTTTTTTGAAAATATTAATATATTAAAAATTAGGTAGTGTATGATGGTGGATGGAAGAAGATGGTGTCTAGAGAGTAATAAATGAAATGATTGTTTTCAAAATTTCCGTGTTATTGGTACTAATTTAATCAGAAAATATGACTACATGGGTGCGAATGATTTTTTTAAATATGTGTGGAATAAGTGAATGAATTTGAAGTGAGGAAACTCAAACATTTCATACAAACATATGACATCCTATTTTAGGAATATTCATTACCTATCATGATGATCCACACAAAAATTTTAGTTTACTTATAAACATGGATAAATAAAAAATTGGTACATAAAATAGCCATTTCACCTGATATTATATTCATTATAATTAAAACATTGCATATATATATCATAAATAAAACCATTCTTCATTTACTAGTTAAAATGGAACAAAATTAAAGGTGATCACATATGCTTAGTTAGAGTAAATAAGGGTTATGTCATTTAACGACCATATTTAATAATAGCATGAGAATAAGGGTATGATAACTTGATTGATACATTATAAAATCAATCCTATAAATTCATATATTATAAGGATGACTCATTTCATAAATCTCAGTAGTTCAAAAGGCACGAATCATAAAAGAATCGAAGAACATGATTCATGAGAGTATATCATTGGCATAAAATAATATCATAATGGATTGTAATAATTTTGGAATAATAATAATAAACTAAATAAGATATAATGTCAATCCGCTAAGACATTTAACACATGTTATAATTGGGTTAACCAACTGTGTATCTTTTTTGGGATTTAGATAGCCTCCCATTAAACCTTTATTGTGTTGGGGTTAGCGACCCGTGTCTCATATTTTTGTATTTATAGAATCTCCCTTGTACTATTGATGTTCATAAAACATTAATAAATATCATATTTATTAAAGTGAAATAATAGACCTACCCATTGGAAAATCATAATCTATTTATATGTATGTCACAATATCTTGAAACCAGTTATCACTACATCAAATATAAACCCATGGAAAATAAAGTGTCTTTCATAAAAATGACAATAGAAAAATAATAAACCATCTAGAGAATGATTAAATATGTTAATATTTGATACAATTCCTCGTAAATCATTAAAAACAACAAAGGATATAGAGATAGTATAAAATACATTCTAAAATATCAATTGATTTTTTTTTGAAAAAAATGAACTTTTTATTTTCAAATAACTTATTTAAAATAAAAAAATTCAAAAAAATATTAAAATAATATTTTAAGAGTAACATAGAAATATTTAAAGAAACTATTAAATCAATTATACTTCATGATGATGGGAAAATTAGTTCATGCAGTGCAAGTTAAAATAAATATTCCTTTCACATCTTGGTAAAAAATTTAAAAGTTTCTCATTTATAAAATTATAAGAAGACACCTTTTAAACATTTAAATAATAAATTAAAATGGGTAAAAACTAATTTATAAAATAATTTATTTATTCTAAAATCATTATTAAAAACATTTTAAATAAAATATGTATATGAAAAAAAATATTCCAAACTAAAGAGGGAAATAAATTTTGTTTCTATTGAAAATATTTTTTTGTCTATTGTGTAATTAAAGGAGGTAAAATGATATTAAAAATTTTAATATATAAAATAAACCATAGGATGATAAAATAAATAATATTTAAGAGAGATATATTATATAATATCACCATTGTAAATATAACCATAAACAATCTTGGTAAAAATGGGGTTGTAACATAAAACCATTTCTTATTTGGTGTCATTTTTATCATAACCCCCACAAAATATATAAAATAAAATAAAACCTTAAATAACATGAATATAATATTATTAATTAAATAACATATCAATGTTTTTTCATATACTCCACATAAAATAATATTTGTGTATGACATAACCATTGTACCATAGAAGAAAATTTTATATGATAAACTATTCCCACTTTGGTAAGTTTTAGAAACAAATACCCTTGCATGAAATAAGGTTAAACGTTAATTTATAAATCATTAATTAAGTAGGATGAGTTATATAACCTGTAATGTTATCATTATGTACATAACATAGTAAGAAATAGATATAAAACATCAAGCATGTCCCAACTAAACAAAAATGAGACAGATCACCTTTACCTTAAGTACGACTAGATACTAAAGTACTATAAAATAATAAAAAATAATTTATTTTTATTGAAATTATATTTAATGTCCATATAAAAAATTACTGTACCATATATTTTCCTATTATAACATTTTGATACCCATTTCTAAAAAAATTATTTATTAAAATCCCAATTTCTGAGCGATAAGTGTTTTGTTTTTCATTTATGTTTTGGTTGGGGATTTTTGTTCCTAGTATTTTCATCATTAATACATCATAAAAAAGAATATTTATAATATCATAAGTATAATATTTAATCATTATATACAATTTTATTACCCTTTATATAATGTGTTAATAATAATGTTTTACATCACTTCACGGAGATAGTAGTTCATACGTATGCATTAGTTTTCAATAGATGAAATGAAATAATGGAAAATAATAATACTCCATTATAAACACATTATTATATAATAAATATAATATATATATTCATATTATCATCCATCTAATGTATATATGAAAATAAATTCACAACACTTCGTATAGGTGGTAATTCTCATGTTAGCCCAAGAGACAATATCATTCTCCAATGAATTGGAAGGTAAAAAAGGTAGATATGGTAAAATAATTTCAAAACGATAATTATATCATTTATATCATAAAGGAAGATCAAATTATTAATAATATTCAATTATTAATGGTGGTTATGGAAAATAAATCATATCACTATGTGTCAGAAGTAGTCCACACATACTCATGATTAACACATTTATTTACAATTTGATGGATAAAAGTTGGAAATGGTTATTCCATAAAAATAATTATATGAAATTATATTTTTGATAATGTATTGATCATGTTATTATTAATAAAATAATTTTAGATAAGGTGGAAGAATACATAATATTGAAATAGATTAGCTATGATCTATACCTCTTTATTAATAGACCACCATTGGATTACCTTATATGAAATAATAAGATTCCAATTGAAGAATAAAAGAATAATTAAGATGATTTTAAGGAATGTATGATGTTTTGGGGGATAGTATGGTCTAAGAGAGAATTCTCAAATTATATGCATAATATAGTTGAAAGGTTTCATTTTATATGTGAGTGGAGGTACACATTAAGAATTTCAAAAAAAATTTATAATATATGGTCACCATCAAGAGAAATGGAAAAAATGGTCAATAAACAGAAGATAAGATAATATAAAGTTGAAATGTATTTTACCAACAATAATTTGGCAATATTATTTGGAATTTCGAACTTTATCTCTAAGTTTTAACGCCTGGAAAACCCCATTAAATCTTCACCATACTAATTTTTTTTAATGTTTTTATTATTCACTATGAACACAAATTATATTGAACATATTAAGGAATATTGATTATAATTATTATAATTATGTAATCTATTTTATAAGATTCAATTACTACATATAGTTTAGATTCTCATTAATATAATTTTTTAAAAATCCATCAATATATTTTTTAGAAAAAAATGAATTTTTAAGCATAAAAAGGAATTTAAATTCATGAAATCCTTAATAAAAAATTTCAATTGAATGATAAAATATTTTATTAAACCCAGAATATATAAATTCTATAAAACCATTAATCAATATTTTTTTAATTTATTATGATAAAAAAATTTCATACATTTTTTTTAAAAGTGTGTTAAGCCAAAAATTGAGATTGTACCAAAATTTCATTTTATGATAATAACATTGTTGAATATTTGATAATATATAATTAAATTAGGATTATTTTAATATAATATTAAATAGATCAAATATTCTAACTTTTAAATTATGATATATAATGAAAAGAAAAGATAGTTTGGAAAATATCGACATTTTTAACTATTCAATAATAAATAACCCTTTATAAAAATAAAAACAAAAATCTCTATAGATAATAATGACATAATGATTTCACAATTTAAATTCATTTAATAAAATAATTTTTTTAAGAAATATAAATTAACTATAATATATGTAAAAAATTTGATAATATTTATTTTAAATGATAACATGTTTTTGAAGGATAAAATTACCTTCGTGAAAATTGAGTAGTAGTTTATTATCAATTAATAAAATACATTTTAATTATGGAAATATTTTGTAAATACCTTATCATTGGTTAGTTATTATTATTCATAATACTAATTTAACCACAATTTTATAGTGGACATATTTAAATATTAATATATTAATATAATGTTAGAATTCATTTAATGATTTTCATTTTGTGTTAATGAATTAATCTTGAATAATATTTTTTTAAAATAATCTTTCTGTTATTAATAGGATGTGTTCCAACAATCCTAATTCTATTGATAATGGAAATATGTTTCAATGAAAATTTTCATCATGGAATGAGAAGATTTAGTTGAAAGTTATTTAATGTTACAACATATAATGATAAAAAATTTGATGTTTCAATGAAAAAAATGTTTGAGATAAGGAATAACAAAAGATTATACACTTCATGAATGACATCGAAAATATGTTACATTTTTATAAGGCAATACTGTATGATTTTAATCTGTGAAATTTCATTCTTAATATTAATATAGAATAATGTTGCTTAGTTTTTGGTAGTTAAATGATCTCTTTTATTTTGGTTTTTTTATATGGTACATTTTATGAAGCCATAATAGGGACGAATTTATTCTATATATTGGAAAAAAATACAAGCCTAAAAAACAATCCACCTAAAGTACTCATCCTTTTCAAAGGACTGAATGTAGAGATTAATTGTTATCTCAACTATGATCAGCTAGATTATATGTTGAGTATACCTAGATCATCATGTAGATATATGAGGGTTTATAGCCTCCTCTATATGAGGTGGGATGTAAGGTCGTAAGAGAACACCATTTCTATTTGGATGTCACCGGATAGTAAATTATTATAAAAAGATACATCCCCCAAATAAAAAATTTATTTAGGATGGGTTTTTAATTATGCATACTATTCATGAGTTTAAAAAAATAAGAACAACACCCATAATACTAAATGATTTCAACATCAGTTGTATAAATATTTCATCACTCATCATTGAATACACATGGATATTCATGTGGTGCTTCTGTGTGTTTCGTGATCCCACCATACATTATATTAATCCTTCATTATTTTCCATGAAATACAATGAAGACAATGTTCCATTTTAAAAAAATGTTTTTTTTGAATTGAAACATCATCACAAGCATATATAATTAAAATAAGGCATTTTTGAATAAATTAAAAGTTTACCATAGAAGAGTATGTACATTGAAAGAAAAATATCATATTATTATGATCAATGAGTGTTTTTAAGTGGTTATAGTTCATCTATAATGTAATGAAGGTTCTAAATCATCTTGATTATATTAATTTTATTTATAAAACATGATCATAAGTCTTTGGATCACATGTCTTTGATAGTATGTCTTTTATTAGTATGAAATTATCATTAGTCTTGGCATTAAATGTATTTGATATTGTGAATTTATTGTTATAATAATGAATTCGGGTTTTTCATTATTGTAACACCCCCACCGTTTTTCATTCAATAGTAAACAAATTAATTTTCTACTTTATTGTAGGTGAGCCTCCATATATACTATAGGCAACCGACAGGCAGAAAGACTACTTGTTGTTACCATAATGATACTATAACCCTATATTAGAGAACATAATTAACTAAAATTAAAAAAACAACGTCCATACACAATAATAAAGGAGGATAAAATCTATAAAAAACATCATTCTATACAAAAAATATGGTTTCATATAGTCATACACACCCATGTTAGGCCAATATACAATAACTAATCTCCCACTTATAAAATATCATATTAAAGATAAATTATATAATAACTACATTATTATTAATATATCTCTTAGAATTACCTCCTCTATATCTTGAATCGGTCTATGCTATCAAACAAAACAATAAAATTGGAATCCACTACCCAACATGAACAAGCGATCGATGATGTATAGTAATATAAGCAATTATTATGGCCACCCAATTAGTGTGTGAGTAGTATACAATAAAGAACTACAATTTTAGTCTCATTACTAACTAGTAAATTAAGGGTGTATAAATATCTTAATATGTCACTAGACCATAAATATACTGAGGTAGTAAAATATAAATAAACAACATTGATCCTCATGTTTTATCTTAACACATGGGATCAACTAGAGCCTAATTCATCCCATTCCATAGAATATATTAGCATATAACTAGACCATAAAAAATATATATTCCCCATGAAATATTCCTATGATTAATTCCTATGACATATAGTAGCATTACGATCAATATCTAGATCATAGGATCAATTTCTTTGTGTCCAATAGCATATTATTTACTCAGGGGTAGTTCCCCACACCCAATCACCTCACATATAACAATCATTTAGTTATGTGAATCCATCAAATATCATGTCATAGTATATTTATCAATCATGGGAAAGTGTATCCCTCTTTATGTATCCAAAATTTAGACACACAGACACACATATATTGGGGTAGCATGCCCCCCCTATATCACATTATTACATACATGAATACTTGCCCCTATAGATCATCTAAGGAATCCCATGTATGCATATATATCTCCATGGAAGTGAATCTGCCTTGAAACAACACTTCATTAGCAGTAATAAATGTTATATCCAAGATGAACATATGATAAATAACATGTATCTCAATACATCTCAGTTGGAAAATTTTCCCACTTAATTCATCATATATAACAATTATCCACAGGATTGACCTTCTTCCTGATCTCGATTCAAAATCCAAGAATGAAATATTAATTTCCGGATCTATCTTTATAAAATATAATTATAAAGTTTACATAATTTAATCATGTTATAATGTGAAACTATAAATCATCACTATAAATTTTCCCTTACATGCTCGTAGGAGTTTTTGTTTCACTAGGGCGCTGACTTGGGTCCCCTATGTCATATAATGGAAAGACTACCATCATGGGTTCCCTTATAAAAAATGAATATCATTGGAAAAATAATTCACTTTGAGGGTATATCAACCCTCAACATCATTATTATTATATTACAACCTTATCAACCTCTTTGGAAAACCCATAAAGGTATCTCATAATGGAAATGGCCTCATGCCCATCCACATTCCTAGATACCAAAGGTTGGACCTCACAGTCAACATATCATCAATAAACCTTGATTGTGAAAAATCTCAAAATCACATTATAGTAGTATAAGATCACTCAAACCATGGAAAAAATTGAATATTCTAATTACTATATGTCATTTAATGATTTAGAAACGGCCCCTACCAATCCTATCTATATTAATTCAACACTAAACCCTACCTAAATGACACTAATGTAACCAAAAAAGGTATAATTCTTCCCATTAATCATTTATGTTTTCATCCCTAAATGTTAATAAACCACTTGGATATAAACCATAATCAAGGCCTCTATTATAAGTGGAAAAGAAATAATGCCAGTGCATTGGGATCCCTAGGGGCCCTTCAAACATTATTGAATTTCTCTATATTTTTTAATCATAAAATACAATTTAATGATATATAAATTAAAAATATCAGTTTATTGAAATAATGGATATAACATGAAAAGCATATAAAAATTATTACAAATATCACAAGTGTGTTCTCAAGTTACCACTAACCTCAATTATTGAGTTATCCCATTTTAACCACATAGAGATAAACCTCTCATGAGCTCATCTATATACAACTATACATAACCCCTCAATATGAGTCCTTCTATCATATTAAAATTATGAATTAATTAATTACAATTAAATTCATCTTAATTAGACAATTATAATTAATTTTGTATTTAAATAAATTTGGTATAATCACCAAATAACTCACTGAGAAACCTCATCGTGAAGAAAATGTAAAAAAACAATTAAACAACTCATATATTATTAATGATATCCCTATAGTAAAAATATATAATAATATGGTCCCATTTAATTTTAAAAAAAATATAATATAACTAGTATACTCAAATAAATCATTTTGATGATGTGACAAAAACAAATGGTGTGAGATTGTGTGTATCATCATGAGTCATCCCCTATCCATCACACACAGATTCCCCATTATAATAGGATGATTCCTAATGATCCTATAGAATCATAAAAGAATTTTAGTAGAAAATAATATTTAGAAAGAACTCAATCTAATGATTGAATATAAATAGGGAGCAATAACACACCATGAATTTAATACTATAGACCCTACAATAGCTTCTAAACACCATATCTTGAACTATCAGACAATTATCACACAAAATTACATTTATTAGTAATTATATTCAAGAGTTTAGTATCCAAATTTTAGAATATGTTTTTTAAAACAAAACATCATTTTTTAATTCATCATTATGATAATGCATTCAAATGCATTTATTGATTTTTCTAATAAACCATATTTAGGCATGGAAATCATAAAAATAGATTATCAAACAACTCTTAATAATATCCATAAATGGATTTTAAAATTATATTTCAGGGCATAAATCTTCTTGCTATACCTATAATATTTTTTTTAATTTAAATTAAATTGTGATTGATAAATATTATTTACCATGCTAAAATTCAAATGGTTATTTTTAAATAAATGAATTTATATGTGTCATATAATTTTTTTCAAAATAAATTATAATGTTAAAGATTAAAATATGACTATTATATATTTTTTAAACACATTAAAAAATATTAAACACTCATTTATATGATAATTAATTTTCTGTGATGATAAAAATACATTTTATATATGTGACCATTTTCTAAAAGAAAACTTTTTCTTATAACAATATTTCTTAAATTAAAAGTTAATATTATCATATTTAGAAATGGAAATGGGTTAAATGTATCAAAAATTATAGTTCATTGCATTTGAATTTCATATAAAGTTTTATATTATATATTTTTTTATAATATATTTTCCTTGATTAATAATTATTCTAAATTAATAAGGTTAAAATGTATAAATAGGGAATCTAAATGTTTTATTAATTAAAATACCATGTTAAACCAATTGAAATCCCTATTAGGTAAGAATTTCATTCCCACATGTCTTTCTTACCATTTCCACACCTAATTATACGAGCCTTACAAACCCAAAAAATCCCCCCAAGTGATTCCATTCCATAACCTTACCAAACTCATGTATTCCATTGAAATACCCCACTTTTTCACCTATAAAAGGAACTCACTTACCCAATTTCTCTCTAAAACTACAGCCCAAAGCACATAGCCCAAAATAACCCTGTATAAATCCATCTATATGAGTAATTAAGGTTCTATTTAGTTTTCTAGATCTTTAAGAAGATAATTTGTATGTTATGGGTTCTTCTCTTCAACTTTTTGAGTAACGGAATTATTCTATGATAATCCCTTTGGGTTTTATTTGATTATATATTAATATGTTAATAAATAACCATTTAATGTCCAAAACATTTATTTTGTTATGAGATAATACCCTTCCATATCATCAAACCCATCCAATAAATGTTTTAATGGATGTTATTCGACTAAAATCTCCCATTGAATCTCTCCCCCTCCACTTAATTTTAATACTACTATAGTTATAATCTTTTAAGTTTCCCTATGATTATGAATATAAACGTTCAAAATAAATCTTTTACTATCCAAATGATATCCTATAAATTATATACTAACTTTATTCAACTTAAAATACATTTCATAACCAATTTTTGTATAGTCATCATGATAGAAATATAATTACTTGATTTTATATCATCTTTCTAAGAATACCCAACCATAATATCATTCAAATACATCAATATAATTGATTTCTATAAAGTGTTATGTGTTATTAAAATGTTTTTTATAATGTTATTATGATATATATGTTTATTATATAAGAGTTTGAAGTATATTCATGGATATCCGGACAAGAGGTGCATGTTTTATATCTCAATAACTCTCTTTGAGATATTTTTTTTATTATTAAGATAATTTAAATTTTGTGGCTTATATACTAACTATTTGAGATATCATATAATGAAATTCAATTATTATTGGTATTTACAAGGTCAATTTTTCCTATTTTTAAATTTTATTATTAAATTACAACCCACAATTTATGTTGAGTTTCTTCAATCTTAAATTTTTATTCTTTGTGACTCATGTATTACTCAGAAAAAAATTTCTTTCATATAGTGAATACATTTATGTGGAAGACTTTTTGAATTATTACAAAAGATTTTTAATGGATTTAAAAGTTAATATTTTTATCCCTATATCATATTAATTTTATTTAAGAGTTACCAAATATATTGTAATAAGTAGAATTTTACATGGTGAAAATTTTATCCTAAGTTATGGAAACATAAAAGCATGTGTAATTCCCATGATTATTTATCCATGTATAGATACTGGAGAGTGTTTGCAGTTATGGAACTTATTAACTCAGGCTTAATCATAATAAAATACTTGGATGAGAATTGAATCATTATTCAAATGAATTCACGCTGAGGGGGCCTAAGAATACACACGTAGAGAGACACTTCTACAAGATATTCATGCGCTCCAAATGAACCACGATAAATGATATTTCATTCTATTTAACTATTCTCCAAACAATAAAAACTATGAAACCCAATTACCGTATTCTATAGATGATGAAATATATTATAAGTACCCTCTCCAAAATATTTCATTGATGATGGTAATTAATTTTTCTTTGATAATACACCACATATTATCTGTTTGTTAATGGATGTTCTCTTAAATAGAAACAATTTTTTTGAAGTGGGAAGTATTTTATTTATATAATTCTCAATATAAGGATAGGTATGTTATATTCAAAAGGTTTTCATTTAGGTAATTTTATGAAAATTATTGATGATTCTTATGGGAAATTAATTCGAATAAATCAAGTGATGGGTTTGGACATGAATTTTATATCCCCTCGATGTACTGATAGGCCTCATGAGATAAAATAGGTTGTGACTTAGCAAATTAATATTTCCATTAGAGGATAAGTGTCATGATAAAATGAATTCATAACATTTTTTTTCTTATGCGGATACATACTATCAGTATGAGATAAATGATTACATTAACCTTGTTTTAATATATTTTCATGCATGTTGAATATCTTTATTTTTCAGATGATTATCTAAAAAAGTTGTTCAATATTTCCTATATTATGATTTATTCATTATTTATGTAATGTATGATTTTACAATATGGTACCCATTACAGATAATCTGATCTTACCATTATTTGTTTTTATTTCCCCAAGAAACATATAGTATGGCTATGCTTAATTTTTTGTGACATTATGTAAGGGATAATTATGTTCTCACAATGTGTAAAATATTTATACTATGTTTAAAAATGTATTGTCTGTATGTATCAAATATTCCAATACAAATGAATTGTTTGATCTTAATGGAAATCATTTATTATATTAAAGAATAATAAATATAACTATAGGATCATGGTTTCATTTTCCTCAGATGTTAGAGTTGGTATCATTGAATGTTTAGTGGAAACGATGCTGACTATATTTATATGAATGAAGAAATAAAGAACATGTCATTTGAAAAAACAACATATTTTATTTGTAACACTATAGAAAACATAATAAAAATTACATTTTACAATTAAATATCATAAGATAATTATGCATATTATATTATTCGAATATGACAACTAACTGGAGGAGTGAGAACCATATAAACACCCATTTTCAACATTGGGATATTCACTCAGGACAAGTTAATAATGATGTAGTATAGGGTAATCAGTTCATAACTATATTAGGTAACTTTTACCAGGTTATGAAAAATAATATCACCCACCTAGAGTGACCTATTAGTACATTACCTGGTTTATGTATACTGGATCACTTCACGTGATAAAAACCTCAAATATTCACCGGAGCAACTAATACATTGGTAGATAAACAAAAGACTAAGTCCCAATAGATGGTATTTTTATGTATTTATTTTTTGAAAAGGAAAAACTCATCAATTAATTCTTTCATTTTAATGGATATAAATACCTGTGGTTTTTCTAATTCAAAATAGTAAAGTGAAAAATGAGAAAAGGTGCATGTAATAGGGATCTTTTAATGATTTATTCAATATAAAACCTGTAACTCATGAAAAAATAAAAAAAATGGAATTGGATTACCTCAATCCTATACCAAAGGACGAGAAAAATGTTATTGATTATGAGAATTACTGCATTGATGTTTGATATTCATGTGGTGGAATACGTAATTATATTATAATGATTTATTTATAAATTATTTTATGGGTTTATGTCTATCCTTTGAATGGAATTGGTATCTCAGACATTTTAATCCTTTGGCGATAGAGTGTCTAGAACCCTATGATATTAAATTAGTTCTAAAAGATATATTTATTCAAGGGAAATTAGGTGAAAAATATATCACTTGAGCATTATGGGAATAAAAATAAAGAAAAGGGTAAGAATTTAAGGGTTTCATTTCTCACGTGTGATAAATATTATAAGAAACACATTGGGGTATTTAGGAAGGTGAAATGAGTTTGTTATAGTTTTGAAGAAAAAAGGACATCAATCACACCGTTTAAAGGGAATGAGTATGATATTTATGTTCAAATCATTAACTACATGGAGGAAAGGAATTATGAAAACAATTTCCCCAAATTTCAAGGGAATTTACCTAAAAAATTTATAAGGGAGAAAGGATATACTTAATTTATTACCAAAATTAAAGTAAAAGTTCCTAATGATATTGTGTAAGGTACATTAATCATTGATGAAATGTTAAAATGATTTTATTAGAATTTTGATCATCAGAATATTTTATGTCATCATTATTTTCTAAAAAATAGATATTTCTCTACCACCTTAGTAAGGTAAATAAAAATTACGACATTGAGTATAAGTCTTTACTTAATAATGATGCATTATAGATTTCTATTTTTGATAAATGGTTGTAACCTATTTAAAACCCTATTTATTATACCTATGGTAATGTTTACAAAAATCCATTATATTTATTTTATTTAAATGTATAATGAAACAACAATTTTAATTTAAGAAGATTATATTGAAAAAAAAATCGGTATTAATTACTAAATTTAGATGGGAAACTTCATCGTCTAAATAATGTCCACATAATTCTCCACATTATCTCATTAAGGAAAATTTTAGGTCAATATAACAATTGATCATGATATATGGATGAGGAAGATATCCAAAGAAAACCTGATATACCTGTGGTCCAAAAAAATCAATGATTATTCCCTTAATAATTACATGTTCATCCATAAGAGTGTGATTTTGAGTTCACCATTGGACTCATTCTAGATACATGGCGTATATGAAAAAATTTATATAGAATGGAACTAGTAGAGTTTTGGAGATCAACAAAAAACTATCAAAGTTAAGTGATATTGTATTTTTATTACCTATTACCGCTTTGTGAGGATCCACTATTTTGTTCATAGAAAATAATGATAGGTCTATGAAACTAATCATCAATAATAGATAGAAAAATTTAATTTATATAAGGAATATTTATCCTTTACCAAGGATTGATGGATTATTTGTTAAACATCATGGAGCCCAATAGTATTCAAATATTGATCATCTCTATGGTTTTCATAAGCTAAAGTGAATATGGACAGTATACTCAAGATAACATTTTAAACCATGATTGGATATTATTAGTTTATGGTAATTTATTTTGGATGGACTAATTATACTATATTTATGAATAAAATCAATACATTATTGAATGAGTGTTATGATAACATTGTTGTGTAATTCATTGAAAATATCCTGATCTAATCTAAGAAATATGAAGAGCATGAGAGTTATACTAAAATAATTCTAGTAAGACTCTAGAAAAATTAATAATATAGGAAATACATTACTTAAGAATTTTTTATCAATGAAGTTTTATTTCATATCCATATTTTCCCCAATGGTGGAATATATATTTACCCCTAAAATAACAGGGTAGTTGTAGAATTGTGTAAGTAGATGAATATAAATGAGATAAGATGTTTTCTGGTATAAGTGAGTAACAATCAAAGTTCTATTAAATACTTCAACCAATTGACCTACCTATTAACTAAGTCAATAAGAGAAATGGTTAAATTAACATAGTTAATAGAATGTGAGGATATTTAAAAAGAGATGAAGTGTAGAGTGATTAATTCAATACCACTAACTCAACCATCCTGTAAGAATTGGTTTATAATTAACAGTGATTTGTTGATTGTAACAACTCGAATCTGGGGCCTCATAACTGGTGCCCCGTACCCAGTTTTCCACATGACCTCAAGTGCGTTTCCCCAAACTCCAGAGGTTGTCGACTAGCAATGAGGGCTAGGGTGAGTCAGTGGGGAAACTATGCCCTCGTTTGGTAAAATATGCAACAGAAGGAAAATAACATAATAATAGAGGAAGTAATAAAAAACACAAGACAACTAAAACTAAACAACAGAAGAAATTTACAATATAATAATGGTGCAGCATGACACATGTGTCTATGGAAAGCAGTAAACAAAACAACGTGCCGAAATACAACTGAAACCCAAGTATCAAAATTAAATAGTAACTCCAGCAGCATCACGAGCGTATGCTCAGTCCCATACTCTCCAGCTCTAACCAGAACTCATGCACTTGAGGTAGAAGGGTCGCAATCCCTATCCACACCTGCATCCATATATTATATTTGGGCTGAAAAACAGGACCCAAACAGGGTGTGAGACTAATCCCAGTAGGAAACCACAGTAATATTTGTGCCCTACTGTCAGTGAGTAATATAGAAAAAGTAAAGGAAAATAAGTACAGTAATGGACTAGGAGTACACCAGTAAATAATCCTACCAATTACCGTTCACATTCATTTAAATAAACAACCAAGTAAAACTAGCAAGTTCTCTATTCCAAGGTAAAGAAAGTATCACAACATGTATTTCCAAAGACTACCTAAACACAAGCTATAAAAAACCCAAGATAGTTCTTTGGCTTGGTGGGATCGTCACAAACAAGCAACAAAACTCACAATGACCCTATAGGTGGCTCAAACTAGCAGACCCCTATAGTCTAGTAATCAAACAAGGCACAAACACTCTGGGAAGCTCTCACTTCAATTCCCCTATAGTCATGCACAAATAGCTATAGACTCTCTAAGGAAGCACATACATCTAATTCATCATGTGTTCTTAATGCGTGGGTAAACTAAGAACACTCTTGGGAAGAACATAGTCCTATTCCCATAGGTCCAGCGTATGAAACTAAAACCAACAAACCCTTTAGGGAAGCACTTAATTATCTATTCCATCTTTGATCTAACGCACTAGGTTCTCACAGCCTAGAGAAGTGCAGTCGTGCATAATCTACCATCAGTAGCCCTAAGTATGTTCAAAAACAACATATCTAAAAGCTGCCATGCATCAAAATAATTTAAACAGCAGGCAACACACGTAATTAGTGATAACAAGTAAACTAACAATTGCAATAGGGTTTGCTCATATGAAAAATGGTGCCAAATGGTAATAAACAACCAAACAGAGAGATACACCCACGGGGTGATCCTCAAACATGTAACCTAGCATATATTAGCAACAATTAATAATAAGCTAACAAGAAATATAGGGCAATCAAACAATAGGATCAAAATCCTAAACCCGGGATACCCAACACATGGGTATCCGAATATTTTGCAACCAAAACTCAAAGAAATTCAACATAGGGAAACAAACCACCTACCTAGATCCTCAAAGGTCGATATACATTAACCTTGGCCCGTGAATCGACATAGGATAGAGTAGATCTGCAAAAAAATATAAAATGTTCAACCTCAGATAACTCACACGAGATAATGAATCAGGAAACGAGGCCAAAGAAGAACCAAGAACTCATCGCTGTGATTCTTCTGTAATCGACGGAGTTTGACACAGACAACCGGTGACAGATCAGTGGCTCGGGGAAGAATTGGCCTCCTTGGACGCTCTGCACAGAATTAGGCGGAGAAGAAGACGTTTATGAGCATTAGTCATGACCCCGGTCTGATTAATGAAATAAAAAATAATGTAAACGACATGTACTTTTGGAGTACATTGCATGTACTAGGTCTTTCCATACTTTTCCAAAATCAGCATCCAAGTCACCCCTACACACCGTGTGTGTGCCCCAGACACGGCCATAACACGGATTCGAGTGGGAAAAGAGTACATGGTGTGTACTCAGAATGTACATGGCATGTACTTAAAAAATTTCCAGAAACTTTATTTTTCCCAAAACCCTAGAAAAAGGAAAAACACACCTCAAATGATGATCTGGGTTCTTAAAAACTCCCCCTATTAAATAAATTCCTCCCCAAATTTCCCTAAAGAGGCGTAGAAGAAAAAACCACGAACAACTCTGGCCACTGCGATTGAAAATCAACCTCCCTCTCCCAAGTCTTTTCTTGTAAACGGCTGTGTTGCCGTAGCACCTGTACTAGAGGAACAAATCGGCCACATAGTACCTTTGCACTACGATCAAAAATCCTGATAGGATGCTCCTTGAAAGATGCATCCTTCTCCAGATCAACCTCCTCATGTTGAAAAACATGAGACGAGTCTGGGAAATACCATCGAAGCTGAGAAATATGAAAGACAACGTGCATGGCCTGTACCTCTGAGGTAACTGCAACATGTAAGAAACCAGCCCGACTCTCTCCAGAATCTCAAATGGCCCGACATATCTCACTGAGAGTTTCCCCTATCTCCTAATCCTTTTATGTCCCATCCTCGGGGTAATATGAAAAAAATCTTGGTCTCCAACCTTGAACTCCAAAGGTCATCTCCGCTGATCAGCATAATATTTCTGCCGAGACTGTGCAGCAGCCATCCTCTTCCGAATCAACTCCACCTGCTTCGTGATCTCCTGAATGAGACAAGGTCCTAGCAAGGCTGCCTCTCCTACCTCTAGCCAGCTCAAAGGTGATCGGCAGGGCCTACTGTACAACGCCTCGTAAGGTGCCATCTGAGTAGTCGCCTGAAAACTGTTGTCGTAGGCGAACTCCACCAGAGGGATATGCATCTCCCAAGTAACTCCAAAGTCTAAAATGAAAGCTCGAAGCATATCCTCAAGCACCTGGACTGTATTCTCGGACTTTCCATGTGTCTGGGGATGGTATGATGTAGTTAAAAGTACCTTTGTACCCAAATCCCTCTGCAGCCCCCACCAGAAGTGCGAAGTAAAATGCGCATCCCTATTTGAAAAAATGGAGTATGGAACTCCATGAAGACGTACAATCTCTCGGATGTACAACCATCCTAGCTCATCAACACTGAAGGTCTCCTTGATCATCGAGAAGTGTGCAACCTTCATGTGCCTGTCCACTACAACCCAAACCACATCATTTCATCGAGGAGATCTCGATAAACCTGTGACGAAATCTATTGCGACATCATTCCATTTACACTCAATAATGGGTAACTACTGTAAAAGCCCTCCTGGTCGCTGATGCTCTACCTTCACCTACTGACATGTAGAACACCGCATAACAAAACCAGCCACATCCTTCTTCATACCTAGACAAAAATACCGACGGTGTATGTCTCGATACATCTTGGTGACACCAGGATGAACTTCCCAAGATGAAGCATGAAACTCCCGCATCAGCTCCTCACATATGTCCACTGAAACCCATAGGCAGCCATGAAAACGTATCACCTCATCATCTCCCACTGTCCACCCCAGAGTAGGGTCTCTATCTGACACACCCTCTCGTAGTACTAGGCCTTCTAGGTCTGATAGCTACCTCATTCAAACTCAATCTAAAATAGTAGAGGTAACAGATACAGAAGAAAGAACTATCGGCCCCTGTCTGTCATGCACCTCCAAATGCATCTCAGAGAACAGAGCCATAAGCTGCCACTCGATGTTTCCCTCTTGAACTGCCTGCAACTGAGTCCTCCTGCTTAGTGCGTCAGCCACAACATTGCCTTTCCCATGTGGATAAGCAAGCTCGAATTCGAATGTCTTTATGAAATCGACCCACCTCTACTGTCTTAGATTCAATTCATGCTGCAAGAATACATACTTGAGGATCTTGTGGTCAGTATATACCACAAAATGCTCTCCCATGAGATAGTTCCTACAACAACGCAAAGTATGAACAACCGTAGCCAACTCCAGGTCATGCGTAGGATTGTTCTTCTCATGGGGACTCAACTACCAGGATCTGTATGCAACAACATGATCTTCTTGTATAATCACTTCTCCACGCCCGATGCCAGATGCATCATAGAAAACTGTATAACTCTTTCCCAAATCTGGAAGAACTAGAATCGGTGCTGAAGTCAATCTCCCCTTTAGCTCTTGGAAGGCTATGTCACAAGATTCTGACCAAACGTACTTTACACCTTTCATAGTCAAGCCTGTCAATGGCATTTCTAAGCTTGAGAAGTCTTGGATAAACCTCATGTAATAACCAACCAGTCCCAAGAATCTCCGTACCTTGAAGATGTTCTTCAGCTGCTCCCAGGTAACTACTACTCTCACCTTCTCTAGTTCTACTGATACTCCTTTCTCTAAGATGACATGGTGTAGGAAGTGAATCTCATCCATCCATAAGTGTCACTTTTGGAGCCTAGAATATAACTAATTCTCTCTTAGTGTACTCAATATGATCTCAAGATGGGTAGCATGGTCATGTCAAGTGTGAGGGTACGCCAAGATATCATCCATAAAGACAATGACGAAAGAGTCCATGTAAGGATGGAAAACTCTGTTCATTAGCGCCATGAAAATTTTCGGCATGTTCGTGAGACAAAATCACATAACCAGATACTCGTATAGACCATACCTGCTTCAGAAAGCTGTGAGAGGTATATCTGATGGTCTGACCCGCAACTGATGATAGCTAGATCTCAAGTCGATCTTTTAGAATACCCTAGCTCCTCGAAGCTGATAAAAAATATCATTAATCCTTGGAAATAGATATCGGTTCATAACCGTCAAATGGTTTAGCTTTCGATATTCTACACAAACCCATAAGGTACCATCTTCCTTCTTTGCAAACAAAATAGGTAAATCCCAAGGGGATGTACTCGGTCGGATAAAACCCTTCACCTGTAACTCCTCAAAATGCTTCTTGATTTCTTGAAACTCAGGTGTAGCCATCCTATAAGGAGGTAGGGATACCGGTGCTTCTCCTGGAACAATATCAATAGAGAAGTCTACCTCACGCTCCGGAGGTAACCCTTAAAATTCTTCTGGAAAGACATCCGGAAAATGGTCCACTACCGGAGGGAAGTCCATCTATGAAGTTCCCTAATCATCTAGATATAAACTAGCAATATGGGTTGTAACACTACCCAACCCATGATGCCCTAGCCCAACTCTTCTTGCATGGACATCCCATTCGCCCTTATGAAGAAAGGACCCACCTTCTAGTGACGTTAAACTCACCATGTGGTGATAAAACTTAACTAAGGCCTGAAAAGGAACTAGCCAGTCCATTCCGAGAATGACATCATAACCCGTCATCTCAACTATATAAACATCTCACAAGAAGTGACACCCACCAACCTCAAGGGGGAACTCCTTACACTGACACACACTAGTAGTTATATTTCCCAAAAGAGTGTCTAGTGCCAACGTATCCTCAGAAGTAAGGATAATAGGTCTAAGGCTCTCCATAGTGTGCACAGAAATAATGCTATGAGAAGCTCCGGTATCGAAAAGTGCAGAAGATAAAACTGAGGCTACTATGATCGTACCTCAAACTGCGGAAGGTCCATGATCCTTCTCCCGATGGATCTGCTATACCGGAAACATCTGGCTAGTACTGCGGCCCTATGTAGCAGCCTGATATCCTTGAGATGATCCTCCTTGAGCCTGACCACCGCATCCGCGACGTCTACCCTAGCATGAACGACCTGGAGAACTCCAGCCCCCAGTCTACTATGGAACTGGTAATCCTAGTCCTATACTAGGAGTACAAACCGATCCTCCTTCACTAGCTGCTAGAAGAAGAACCCTGTAAAAACGCTGCAGATGACCCATCTTACTGCATACTAAGCACACCACCAGATCTCTTGGGCACTGAGACTTATTATGCCTGATCATTCCACACTTATATCACACCACCTTGTTGACAGAAAGAAGATCCCGTTTTCCAGAAGAATTAACTCACTTCCTCTAGTCACCTTGAGTAGACGCTTGGTGGCATTTCCTACTATCAGTATGCAATGAAACAGTCTTGGCTGTGGAACCGCCCTGGTCAACAGCTCTTGTCACCCTCAGATTCCATTCGGTGATCAGCACCTGGTTGAATATTAGGGTAATATAAATCAACTGAATGATGTTCACCTATGATCTAATCTATGGTTTGATGCCTTACTTAAACTTCCTTTCCAAAAATAGCTCGTCATTTCCTAGAACGGGAGAGAAACGCAGTAACTCATTGAAACAGGAGGAATACTCCATAACTGAAAGAGTACCCTATTATAGATTCATGAACTCTCTGGCTCTGTCGGCCCTCAATGTCACCTGATAGAAGTGGTCGTAGAACATATGCTTGAACTCATCCCAAGCCATAGTCCGTTGGCACCCTATCTGTGAGACCACATCCCAACACCTCTTAGAAGAATCTTGCAACATGTAAGTTGTGAGCTTCACCCTTCTGTCTCGGCGTGTCTCCAAATGCTTGAATATGGAAACATGGTTTCTATACACGACTCTGTAGCCTGAGGTCCTCCATCCCCTATGAAGTTGGGAGGATGCTGCTGTTGGAAGACTCGTGTCAGCTCTCCCATGGACGGGGCAGGACGCTGAGCTCCCTGGAATGTCTACATGAACCTCATGAAACCCTCTCTAAACTGAGCATCAACACCAGGGTCTAGAATCACTGCAGGTGGCATGTCTGGAACGATCGACCGAACTACTGGTAGTCCCTGGTCTGCCGAATCAGGCGTACGGTCACTACCTAGTTCCTGGCATGCAACGAGAGGATGTCTTGGTGCCATGGCCCTGAAAGGCCAAACGCATACTTCAGATATAGGATTAATAAGGACAGAAAACACAATAGTACAGAATAAGTATAGGAGAGAGAAATACTTATGTTTGCAAAACAAGACTACACGGTGTGTATTTAAACTACACGGCATGTTTGCTAAGCCTTCCACATGGGCGTGCAACTCTGCCACCACTGGTCGTGTAACATCCCAGACTACACGGTGTGTTGTCATAAAAAGCGGCATGTACTTGAACTCCACTCCCCTACCCGATTATCTTTAGATGGAAAACCTTCACATTCATTCTCATTCTAAACTAGATGGAATGTTCAATAAAGACATGTCCTATACTAAATAACTTTCGGCGGCCCGTATAGCGTTTACACGGCTGACCCCTAAACGGCGTGTTCTGAACAAACACAGAGTGTATAAGAAAAGATAAAACAGACCTGTGTTGTTCATAACATGGCCGGGTACCCAGAAGGAAACTACACGAAATGTTAGTATAGAACACGGCGTGTACTATACGAGTTTCCCCAACCCATGTTGTTAGTGACACGGTCGGGTACATGGTTGACTACTACACTGCGTGTACTTATGGTACACGTTGTGTACCCAAAGGCTTTCTAACACCCCGTGACTCTATCCACATAGTTAAGAACAAGGTTTAAAAAATTAAACGACATGTATTTAAAAAGTACACACCATGTATTCTGTGTTTTTCTAGGCAGTAGCTCAGAAACTGCACCAAATGCCAGAAACCCTAAAAAACAAACATCTATGTGCCAAATTCCGATCTGTGGGGGCCCATACTCCCCACGAGTCAAATCATGGCATCATAACAATGCATATATCATGTATGAAAGCATAACAAGTATGTCCGTCAAAACTACTATCACAAAGAAATTCATAATTTATCATGACATCTAATAAAACAACATGAAATTCTAATGCACCCTAGATGGCATGGTAAAATGCATGACATGTGATTTCCTACCCAGTTCCTATATGATGCATGATATGGCCCTCTCTCATCTGATCAGGTTGAAACAAAATAGAACCACAATCATATACAATGTAACAACACAAAACATGTGTATCACCCAACGGTGAAATATAATAAACTGTAACAATTTCATAAAATGAAAATTTCAATTACGAGGTAATATAGCTTTTACCTGTACATGGTCTAATTACTCCCAGGCACAGTTAAGTACTAACTACCCATTTCATCATATCCCTGTCTATTGTCTCAAAACAGTAAGGCAATAGAAAATAAATAAAACCTCATCTGATACCACTTTGTAATGACCCGAATCTGGGGCCTCATAACTAGCGCCCCATACCCGGTTCGCCACATGACCTCAAGCGCATTTCCCAAAATCCAGAGGATTCTAACTAGTAGTGAGGTCCTAGGTGAGTCAGTGGGGAAACTATGCCCTCATTTGGTAAATTATGTAGTGGAAGGAAAATAACATAACATTAGCGGAAGAAATAAACAACACACGACAACTAAAACTAAACAGCGGACACAATGTACAATATAATAATGATGCAGCATGACACATGTGTCTATGGAATGCAGTAAACAAAACATCATGATTAAATACAATAGAACCCCAAGTAGAAAAATTAAACAGTAACTTCAGTAGCATCGTGAGTCTAAGCTCGGTCCTATGCTCTCCAGCTCTAACCAGCACTCAAGCACCTGAGGTAGAAGGGCCACAATCCCTATCCACACCTGCAACCATATAATCTGTTTGGGCCGAAAAACAGGACCCAAATAGGGTGTGAGACTAATCCCAGTAGGAATCCACCAAAAGATTTGTGTCCTACTTTCATTGAGTAATATAGAAAAATTAAAGGAAAATATGTATAGTAATGGACTATAAGTACACCAGTAAATAATCCTACCAATTAACATTCACATTCATTTAATTAAACAACCAAAGAAAACTAGCAAGTTCTCTATTCCAAGGTAAATCAAGCATCACAATAGATATCTCAAAAGACTACCTAAACACAAGTAGTACAAAACCCAATCTTGTTCTTTGTCTTGGTGGGCTCGTCACATCTAACCCCAAAATTCACACTGACCCTCGGGGTGGCTCAAACTAGCAGACCCCTATAGTCTAGTAATCAAACAAGGCACAGACACTCTAGGAAGCTCTCACGTCAATTCCCCTATGGTTTTAAAATGATAGTTACAGACTCTCTGAGGAAGCACTAATTTCTAATTCCTCATGTGGTCTTGTTGCATGGGTACACTAAGAACACTATTGGGAAGCAGAAAGTCTTATTCCCGTAGGTCCTGCGTACGAAACTAAAACCAACAAACACTCTAGGGAATCAATTAATTGTCTATTCCCTATATGATCTCCCACACCAGGATATCACAGCCCTGAGTAGTCCAGTCATGCGTAATCGACAATTAGTATCCATAAGTATGTTCATCAACTACATGGATAATAGATACTATGCATCAAAAGCATTTAAACAACATGCAACACATGCAATTAGTGATAACAAGTAAACTAACCATTTAAATAGTGTTTTCCTCACAGGAAAACAGTGCCAAATGGTGATAAACAATCAAACAGGGAGATACACCCATTAGGTGATCCACAAACATTCAACCTAGAATATATTAGCAACAATTAGTCATAATTTAACAAGCAATCTAGGGAAAATAAACAATAGGATCAAAATCATAATCCTGGGATACCCGATACATGGGTATCCGACACTTTTGCAACCAAAACTCAAAGAACATCAACATAGGGAAACAAACCACCAACCTCGATCCTTGAAGGTCAATATACTTGAACCTTGTCCCATGAATAGGACTAGAACAGAGTAGATCTGAAAAAAAATATAAAACGTTCAACCTCAGATCACTCACACGAGAGAAAGAATCAGGAAACGAGGCCAAAGAAGAACCAAGAAATCACCTCTGCGATTATTTTTCAATTGACGGAGTTTGATTCAGACGACCGGTGATGGATCGGTGGCTCAGAGAATAACCAGCCTCCTCAGATTCTTTGGATGGAATTAGGCGGAGAAGAATACTTTTATGAGCAATATGCATGACCCCTGTCTGATTAATGAAATAAAAAAGAAAGTACATGGCATGTACTTTTAGAGTATACGGAGTGTACTAGTTCATTATATACACTGCCAAAATAAGCCTCCATGTCACCCCTACACACCGTGTGTGTGGAACGGGCATGGCCAACACACGGATTTGAGTGGGAAAAGAGTACACGACGTGTACTCAGAATTTACACGACGTGTACTTCCAAAATTTCCCGAAACATTATTTTTCCCAAAAACCCCAGAAAAAGGAAAAACATACCTCAAACGAAGATCCAGTTTCTTACATTGTGACGGGAACTGGTTGTATCCCTATACGGAACGATAGGGTGATTTTGTATGCATCAAGGAAATTGAATATTCATGAAGAGAACTATACAATACCTAATGTTAATAGATAACTTGTAATACATTCTTTATAAATATAAATAAAATACCTCTATAGAGAAGGATTAAATATATATATAGATAACATAATTGGTTTAAGTATTTCTTCTCTCTAAAGGATCTCAACTTGTTAATAACAATATGGTAGAACTACTAGTGAACTATGACTGCTTGAGACACTAAACCCATTGATGTAAAACAAGGTGGATGGTTAATTAAGAAGGATTGACCATGTAATTATCACCATGATTATTATTTACATGGATCCTATATGAATTTATATAGAAAATATGGATATGATGATTTATTGGAAATGGGTACCAATATTACTCTTCATCAATTTTTTTAAAAAATAGACGATATAATATATATCTATTATCCAGTAGGATAAGAACATAAAATGTAATATTAATGAATTAAATTATGGGGAATTGATATGAGTCATCAATATATATGGATTTTTTATGATTGAGAAATGGATATTTTTTCTATCCACATATGGATTGAATTGGAAATTAATAACTCATGCATAAATTTCATACTTCTCCATACAACCTGAAAGCCTAAATATGTATTGGGATAAATGATAACAATTCTATTGGGATCGTTTGATGCATGAAATTATTAATGGTGTGTATAGATGATTAGCATTATAGCTGATAATAGATGCAATAAAACATCTTAATGGATTCATGAAGTGATTTTCTATACATATATAGCTATGGTATAATGTTATAGTGTACTTTATCACTAGACTACAAAATATTATAAAGATACAAAATGTTATATGGCTAATCATTTTTCATATTACTATGTATGATAATTTCATAGTGATAAGATAAGACATACCAATTTAATTCTTTCAAAGGGTCTACATTCATTTAATTGTATGTCTTCCTGGTGAACCCTTATCAATCCCATATGATCATGAACCTTAGTTCATCCCTAGACTGATGGGAAATTCAAAACAAAGATACATTTATGCACTTTTTATCATCTCTTGATAGATTAGAAATCTGAACAGACTATCGAGACATTATATAACATGTTAAGATCATGTTATCCTGACTGAAAAGTTATGTGGGTATAGTATCAACCTTTTTTATAATTTTCCTACAATAATACATTCTATTTTAGCATCGAGATGGAACTAAATAATTAATTATATGGGAATTGTATTCGTACTCTAACCTATTGGGATGAATTTAAATAAATAATGATAATTATCCACAATATTTTAGGGGTGAAAACTGTAAATGTATGAATGAATCAAAATCATTTTAAATCATCCTAGTATGGAAAAAAGAGTTAATCTAATAATCGAAGGAAGAACTTGTATGTTAAAATTGGGGATTATATATTCATGATGATTTCTACATGTAAGAGAAATATATTAATTGTTAAAAAAGGGAATACAATATTTATGAACATTATAACTTTTAAAATACTATAAAGAGTTAGAGTTTAATCTTACTAATTGTCTTTTCCCTCCAACTATTCTAAAGTACATGATGTATTACATGTTTAATTGAAGCGAGAATACATGTTGAACCTATCACATGTGATTGAATATGATGAAAAAACAAATAATATTTTATAATATTATAATGAAAAAATTTTATAGATTCATGGTACCATTCAAAAAATTTTATGGAATCAAAAAACTTAATTACTGAAAGTCCTTTAGAGTAATGAAAATTTAAAAGATAAAAATTGGGAGCTCGAAGAAGCTATAAATAAGGATATCACTCCCACCCTATTTAATCCCACTCCACCAAAATTACTTGATCATTAATTTTCATGCCAATTACTACTATAAATTTCTCTAAATGAGTTTTTATGGTTTGAAGGACTACTTCCAATCTTTATTAAGCTACATATCAAGGTAAGTGTTCTCTTTCAATTTGTAATTCATGTAATTATTTTGTGATAATAAAATTTAGTTTCAATTTATTATTCTATAATATATTAATAAATAAAAATTTAACATCCAAATTGTTACATATTTATGGTATAATTCCTATCCCTCTCATTAAAACCATTCTATAATATTTTTTGTATAGTCGTGATGCTATCAAAATCACACCATGATTCTCTTGTTCTTATTTTCAATTCAACCACTACCATTTTAGTAATCCATTATGTCTCAAATTGATTATGCATATAAATACTCATTATCAATTATTTTACAATCCTGATGGTAAATTATTATATATATAAAAACTTTTACACACACTGAACCCATTTCATGAACCCTTTCAAATAGTTATCATGCTACCAACAACATTCCTTGATTTTTTTCATTATTTAATAAATACCAAAATCTAATATCATTAAAGGGTATCAATATAAATAAATGTAATAAATGGATTATTTGTGTGAAAATGGTTATAAATTAATATTCCATTATTGAGATGTTTTTGATTAGTTAGGTCAATTTATTTCTGCTGAATTCCGGAACATAAGTATGGGTTTCCCAACTCAAATTCCTCTCATTTTGAATTTTTTTACTATGCACCAAATTTCTTTTATATGGTGTATATAATTCATATTTGATATTTTTCATTGTGAAATTATTATATTCGTGGTATTTGAGGATAATATTTATTCCCTCTATTTAAATATCTTGTTATTGAACTTCTACCCAATCATTAATTGTGTATTTTCTGAATCAATTTTAACTCGTTTGGAATCATGTTATATTCACATGCAATTTATTCATATGGATAAATCATTTCCATGGAATAATTTTTTTATATTAGTCACGATTTTAATGATATTTAAAAGCCTATATTGTAATACCTATATCATATTATTTTGATTCAATAGTAACCAAAAGTTTTGAAAAACTCAATCTTTTCCATTTTGAAAACACAATTCTAAGTTTTGGTAATGTATTAGTGTGTAATTTTTCAAAAAACACATAAATTTATTGATATTTTAACTTAAATATATCAACAATACATTCTAAAAATGTTGTAATAACACCAATAATGGATAGTTGAGAATCAAATCAATCATCACATTGATGCATAATGAGTAGACCTGAGATTGTACACTGAGTAAGAAACTGATGGGAGATATGCTATAAAATATTCACACAGTCGTAACGAACCATGGTGAAGGATTTTTCCTACCAAGCCTCAGTATCCTACTAATGAAAACTATTGAACCCAATTATTGTATTCTATGGAAATATTAGTTCATTAGAATTACCCTCACAAAAATATTTCATTGATAAAAAAACTTTATGTTTCTTTAAAAATTCCCCCCATCTTCGAAAAAGATTAATGGATGTTTTTTATGAAATTAACATTATTCTTTTGAATGGGGAAGTATTGGATTTATATATTTCATTTTATATATATATATATATTTATATTCAATATGATATTCCCTATGGAGTGATGTTAAATGTATTGATAACTCATATGTGGATGATAAATTGGAGTTAATAAAGTGACAGTTGGGGCCTATAATAATATAGCCCTTCAATTCACTGATAATTATCAAGAAAAATAGGCTAGATTATTTAATATGACTCTATTGATAATATGATAAGTGTCTTACAATAAGAATTTGATGTCATGTTTCTAATTTCTAGTATAATTTATTCCATCAGTATGAGATTAATGATTATTTCCATTCTTGTTTTAATTTATTATCCTGTATATATCATGAACAAATTTTTTTAGTTGATTAATTATTCATGTTATTCGTTATCTATTATCATTTCATCTATTTAACATTAATATTATATAAGCTTCCATTGTATGTTACCCATTTCTGTGCATCTGATCTTACCCTTATTGTTTTTCCTTTTTCCAAGAGGCCTAGAAGATGTTTATGATTAATTTTATGGTCCATGATGGAATTGTGAATTATGTTCTAAAATTTTATTAAAGTTATATCTTACAATTTGAAATTTCATGTATATATTTGTCTATTATTCAAGAAATACCATGTTATTCATTTGACAAAAAATATTAAATTATATAGAAATCATGTACTATAACTACTAGTGTTTGGTTTTTAGATTTTAGGATGGTACAGTGAATCACCCAAGAATTCAAACCACAAACAGCTCATATAAATGAAAATTTGAAAGAGAAAGGAGGGGGGGTAGTACATGGGTGAATGAGGGAGAAAGAAAAATTGAGAGAGGATTTTTAAAATAAGTATACAAGAAATGGGTTTTCGTTCATTTTGAGATAACTAGGGATCTCGACATCTTAGAAACTAAAATTACCTACGAACTTTTAATCTCCCAAAAACCTTATAGGATACCCATAAATTCTTAGTAAAATGGAAAATTACTCCCTCATGTTACTGTTTCTTGTAAAAACACCCAAACCACTATTATCTAGGATGGATGAAATGGAAAACACCATGGATATCCCAAGACATTTCAACCAATTTTATCTAGAGTGGAAACACATGGATCACTCATACAATACAACAATCTAACATTGATTTCCCAAGAGTTTAATTATTCTAGGATTTCCCAAGAACCAACATGGTCACCCAGAACACTTATAGCCATGATTTGTGTCCCCCATGACACAACCCATGACCCCACTATGAACACACTTAAAAAAATTCACATCACAAGAATTTCCCCCACAATTTTCTCCATATATGGAACCCCTTAGTATCTATAATCATAAAAACACATTAACATGTAATTTTACCAAGACCATTTAGAAAATATAGGTTCCATTATAAACACACTCACTAGGGTCAATTCCCTCCACAATTAATAGAATTAAATACATTTAAAATTTAGATGTCCTGACACCATGGGAATTTTCTCTATTTTTGGTAGAGCCAAGCGCTGACCACCACAAACTCACCCATACATTATAAATAATCACTTATAGCACCGAAAATTCATAAAATTTACTGATAAATCTATAAAACATCTCCTTGATATATCCCAATCCTTATAATATTTTGTGAATCTCAGTTATCAATATAAACCTCCCACCTAGAATAAAAATACCAATTTCATTAAGAAGTAATAACCCAAAAATAACATGATTTTTTTATTATTTCCAAGGAGTAATGACATTGGATATTAGAAGATAATGATGTGTTAGGATTAAATTTTTTAAAAATAATATAATATTACTCTAGAATAGGTTTTGGTATAACATGCCTTCTCACATCAAAAAAATAAAATATCAAATGATAATAAAAATAATTCCAACAAATTATAAAGAATTTAGTGAATATCTAAGAAGAAAACTTCATTATTGTTGGACACCATGAAATTTTTGTGAGTTATATATATATGATATATCCACCTATGAATGATTTAAAATCTTATACACCATGGTGATGCCCATTTTGAGTTACCAAACTAAAATGACATGATAAAAATGATTAATGTTGAAGTATGATCACCGAGACATCCAAATTATAAATTGAAATATGTGATGATTTAAAGGGATAAAATATCCTAAAATTTAAAAATGATATTAGAGTAAATTAAATGTTTAATTTCTATTGAATTGTAATATCGAATACTTTTAAAAATTCTTCATTTGATAAAACGAAAAATATTAACATGTGTAGTGATAATTAGAAAGGTGAGGAATATTAAAATTAATTCATAAGAATATATTTTTTCTTTTTCACCTTTTATGATTTCAAAAAATGGATAGAGAATTAGACAAATATATTCTTATCTCAAATTCTAGATATTAGAGAAGAATAAAAATGGGGAGTCTAATATTGGTTCTATATATTAATATTGATAAATGGTGAATATTATAAATTGATACTTTTAATGTGGTCCAACTATGAATAAACATAGATGTATTAAAAAAGAATTAAATAAGAGTAATGAAGATTCCCTATAATATTGATATAATTTATAAAAATAATAGTTATTTTTTAAGGGACTGAAGTTTCAACTAATGAGTATCAATTGGTGCTATAACCCCTGGATATAAAGAAAAACAATGATTTAGGTTAACATTGAGTCATAATGAGGAAATAAGATAGGCGTTATATATACATCTATGTGTGTTTATCACTAATTCTTGGTTGATTAATAATTAATCGATTCATCAAGGATTCATGAAAAATAGGTGGTATATATCTAAATAATTTAATTGTTGAACTATTAGTTATAGTATAGAAAATTTCATAATATTTAGAATATGATTATTACTTCTATTTTTTATTTTGGTGATATAGTTCTATACATTTTGATTGAGTTAGAACATCTCTATTAGTTACAACGATTGTGTAGTGATAATAAAAAATGCTTACTCGACATGAATTGAACATAGAAAGGGATAGGCTCTGAGATCAAGTTTATACATTGTAAAAAAAATTTGTTTCTTTTTTTCTCATATTTCATAGTGTGTAATGGTTAGAGTGTGTATTTTTTTATCCATTATAGTTTATGAGGATAGCGGTTTAAGTGTAGTAGAATTTAATTAAAGGAATTTAGAAACTCAAAAAAAGTTGGGTACATAAATTCAGACCCCATACCCTCTGATTTCCCCTAAAAATGCTTTTTGGAATTATATGTGGTATTAAAGAATATGTCTCCATTTTATTGGATAAAAACATTGTTCTCTGAGATTTTTATAATAATGATAAGAAATTCATAGATGATTTTGATCTAGATGTGTCTAAGTTGAAAATACTTCTCTCTACACCAATTAAAGTATATAAGATTATTTATTCTAAAACACCAAAAATATTAATATGATGGAGGAAACATGATATAGAAAATTCTCTAAATGTATGAAAATATATCACTGAATGATTCATATTAATTTATAGGATTATCTTATATAAATCAATTTAAATTGATCATTATAAGGAAGGAATATTAATATATGAATATCATTAAGATTATGAGTCTATCAAAATTATTGAAGACTTTATCTCCCAAATTGAATTATAGGTGAACAATATACCATCAAGATAATCACATGTATCCTTCTAATTACCAAGTATAATAATGAATTAAAATATCCTCTTGATGATTAAATTAACTAAATAGAGGATTAAATTAAAAAAACTAATTAGATAAATTCTCTTATAGACTACTTAAAATTCAAATAAGAGTATATGATTATTTTATAAGAAAATATTGTCATGATTCATGAAAAAATTTAAATTATTTTCTCTATGTAGTACATGAAACATATTTTTCTTCAATAGGATATATGTTCATTAAAAAAATTGAACAACACCATCTTGAATTAAAAAAAATTCTAATTAATGATTAAAATAAGGAAAAATGGTAATAATTCTTCTATAAAAAATTCGTATAATAGATTGAATATTTTACTCAAAAGATGATGATATATATGTATTTAAAGTTGATATTAGTTGTGGATTAAGAATATTCCTACAATATGAAGTGATTTATTATTGGGATGAAATTGAGATATCTAGAAACCAAATATGATGAAATATCCTAAACTATGAAAAATGGATTCTACTTAAAAAGTATTTACTGACATTTTTGAGTTTAATATGTCCAATATAACTGGAAATATGTTCTTTAAGATATATATCAAACAAAAATCATTATAATATTGGAGGAATGTATCTTATTTCTTTAAAATTGATAATTATACAAAATCATATTTATTATGTAGTGAAACATTCTATGAACTTAGATAGAATTTTGGTGGATTTATCTAAGTTGGGATATAGGGATCATAATTAGGACTTTATTCTCTAAATTTTTGGGGGGAATTTAAAACCCTATGATTTTGAATGTTTAATGGGATAAATGTTTATATCCATATCAACAAGGCTCACTTTTCCATTCAATATACTATTCGATTTGTACTCCTTAGTTAAATTGGGTTGGACCATGTAGTGACTATGATGGGTTACCTCATGGTTTATTTCTAAGGTAATGGGTGGGTGAAGGAAAACACCCTAGAAATAACATTTTTTGTCCCATGGAGAAATTTATTGGGCTATGGATCCATTTGGGATTTTGGGTGGGACCATGGGAGGGGTCAAAAGGTGTTTGTGGGGGGGGGGGTGCCAGCGAGGACCAGTGTTTAAAACACAATGCTTTAGCTAGGATTACACCATAAACCTGAGGTATACACATCTTAGAACAAACCAAGGTCTCCATTCATCAATATTAGTGACATATGAATATATATATAAACAAAACAGCCCGATCTCATTCTATATGTTAATTGCAACATAGAAATATCACAAGAGAGACAAAAATATATCACGATTAGATAGGACAAGTAATTTCTTTAAATTTATGAACTAATATTTTTCAGAACAACAAATATATACAAGAAATTCTAAAAAATAAATTCCTAATCCTGATTCATTAATGCACAAAAATTCTCATAAAATTGTAAAAAAATATTTCCAATGGTAACTTAGTGGTCTGTTACACATGTATTCACAAAGAACATTGAATGTATTCTACTTGAGAACCACATAGATATATCATTTATACAATGTACCATATTAGTCAAAATAAAATGAAAATTATTGTTCTCATATTCCATTTTATAATCACATGACCTAAACCACTAGGTAAAATCCGAAAATCCACATGATCACATTTGTGAGTCATCGTAGGTTTGCGGATACTGACATGTATCAATGGTCTATATCCATAGATAGGGATATTGAACCCTCATTATCTTGTCCATGAATAAATAATAATATAACATAATATAATTAAAAATACTAATTAGGGTAAACATTTAGAAACTTTATAGATTTCATACAAATCATATAAATGAGTAAACAATGATCCAAGTGTATAAGTGTGGACCTAATTACAAGTGAAAGAGGTAAATAAACAAATAAATAGTATTATTCTATGTAGTATATCTATAAATCACTTTTATATCCATGCTCCTCATATCAAATATTTTCTGTTGGCCTCATTCCATTTATAAGATCCCTAAATGGAAATTTTGTACACTAATTGAAATTTCCTTATTGGGTGGCAGTAAAAAAACCTAGTAGGACATCAACAATGTGTCATTAAAAACTTTCCTCATCTATAAAATGTGTATGAAATGATAATATTAAATTCTAAATAATGCATAGTCATTTATCTATCAAGAACATGTGTGAAAATAAATTCCCTCCAAGCAATGTCATACCTATTTGACTCCATTTCATAAGGATGGTCCAAAAGTTGGTAATGATAAATAATTAGACATAAGTAAAGTGACATGTAATTATAAATAATGAAGTACTCTATTGGGTATGTTACTTTGTACTAAAATTTCGTGAGTACTAGGACATTCCTCAGTATCCTCAAAACAATTGAGTTCCATCGAATCCACATGACTATCATTATCATACCTAGTGTTGGGCCCCACCTTCGTCATCATCTCATGTCTTGTATACTCCCCCTCTATGTTTTAATCATGTTGTGAAGGTTATCTATCATGATATAAAATGAACAACCTCCAACAACAAGATAATACACATGAAAATAAAAAGTATAATAAGACAATAATAACATTGAATCATGATATTATGTTAGAATCATATAATATCTAGTGATCATTATTAAAAATGATAACAACATACTATATAAATCATCATGTAAACAAGGATCATATTTGATTATCATGACAATTCACACAAAGAAACATTGTGAAAATTAATACAGAATTAAATTTCATTCCAACAAATTAATAATCAGGGAAACAATATAATACAAAGGCCTAAAATAATATGTAACTTCCAACATTATTTTCTTTACGGCCAACATCATGGTTTTTAGAGGGATTTAACTCCTAAGAGACGTTTTGATGACATCTTGAACTAGCTCGTATGTCAAAATTAGTTATAATTGATTCCAATAGAAAATAAAATGTGTTATAGAATATGACCGAGAAAGATGAAAAGGAAATTTTTCTATGATAAAACATACCCAACTAAAATAACTAAAAAGGAAGAGAATATGAGGCTAGATGATGGAAGAAAATATTATCACACTTGGACAGTGATGGGAGAATGAAATTCGATGAGAATGATTTCAAGAAATCATAGAACGCCACTAAATATCAAGAATATTTCTAATACTCCAATTATATAATTACCTAAATTGATAACACAATCCATCATCATCTAATCCATAACAACTTCATTTCATGACTGAATAATGAAAAATATTATAAATTAATCCAAATTTGAAGACTCACCAAATCCATTCAAAAAATCACCCCAATCCAGGAGCACCAACTAGGAAGGATTAAAGTATATCATGGATCTACCAAGGAGGAATCACAAGGAAGAAACTTCTATGGTTGTTGCATTAATGAGAGGGTCACTCAAATCCTTTCCCTAAAATACCCAAAAGATCATCACATTTAGGGGATGACCATGAGGGATCAATGAAATGATTAATAGATGTTGAATTAGATTTAATAACATGTTATGAACCCAAAATTTAATACATGTTTATTTCCCCTACATTATGGACAATATTTGAGAAAAAAGTTGGTTGTTTTGACATATTCAACAAAAATGGCCATACCCACACCCAAAACCACATCCAGTATTTATTCATGGTGTCCTTGAACATATATCTAAAAATACATTTGACTACAGCCAGGCCAAGGTCCTGGAGGTTCTTGAGGTCGACGAAAATTGGCTATCCACTTGGGTATTGAACCTAAGGGCTTTCTATTTTTCACTCACCCCTCCCTCTAAAACTGGTGTTGTGAGGATACCCATGTTATGGATTACATGTCCATTCTCTGAACACCACATAATAGAAATGTCTTATCTAATCTATTTATCATAGGATTTTTTAAACTACAGCCAAACTAAGGACCACCAATGTTTACACTACACCATTGTGTATCCTGTTTTGAATTGAAGTGTCACCAAACCCATATTTATTCCTCCAGAAGATTATAATTGCTTATAAGGATCCATATAAGCATGGATAAACTTAATAATACAAATTATAATAATGAAAACAAGAATAAACATAAATAAAAAAAATATCTAGTACATTACTAGATCATCTTATGGTTTAAAAAATTATTATTATGGGGAAAAAATATTTTTCATCAATTTAAACAGATAATAACAAAATAACATGATGAGGGAAACGTAGGAATCTATTTGGGAGGTTCTTAGATATTAATTTTATAATTAAATAAAATTATATTTTCATTAATATTTATTATTCTCATTGATCAATTGAAATTATTCTCTTGTCTTGTCATCATTTTCATAGGGAATCCAAGAAAGGATTCCTATACATGTTTTTATATATGGTCCATAAATCAATAAAATCATTATTTGTATTTTTAGCTCTATTGCGGAGGAAGCTAGTTCTCTGTGATGATCTTTATTACTCACAATAATGAATTTCTATTATTAGGGATTATAATTTCTCTTTTTGGATTAGGAAAATATATATAGTATCACTATAGTGCATGATTCCCCCCTCAACAATAAAATCATATAAGTCCAAATATATATATTTATTGTTCATATATTATTATAATGCTATGTCCCTTTTTCAAATATTATTTTTGAGTAATAATCCTTGTATAATAATGAAAATTCTATTATTTTATCACCTAACAGGGTAATACATAGACCTCATACATTAAATAAATTAAAATTAATATATTTAGGTGAAATTAATTAAAATATATCATTTCAGTTGGGTCCTTAACTCTGCCTATCAACCCCACCGCTATTTATCAAACTCTCAATAATAAAATATTTATTTATTTAAATAAATATTTTTTATTAAATTCATATATGATTATTTTGATGAAAAAACATGTAATTAAATATTAATTTTTATATTTATATATCTATATAATTATTTATACTATTAATCCACTAAACTAGGGAATAAAATAATAATAATTTATTACATTTTGGAAAACAAATATGAAATAACATTCCACTAACTTATTCTAATCCTAGATATATAGTGATGTAATTTATGTGTTCAAGTAACTTAAATAATTATTAATCTAGATTTTTCGAATAGACCATATTCATAACATTTAAACTCAATAGAGCTTAATGAAATTTGAGATACACTTACTGTGAAACCCACTATGACCCGTTATTCATTAAATTTTGTGAGCATACGCAATATCAAAGAATAGTGTCAAGAAACATGTCATGGAACCCATGGTGAATTATTTTATGGTCACAAAAACAATAAGATTTTAATTAATTAAATATTTAATTTAATTCCATTCTCAAAATATCTCTTAAAATAGGATGATAACTTTTGTAATCACCTTATACTATTAATTTTTTTTAATTTAAAAAATTAATTCCTTGACGAACTATTAAGGATATAGATTTAATTAAAAATTAAAATTTAAATAATTGTCCCAAAGATAACTTCATCCATTAATAGAAAAGGAAAAAATAATTTTTCTACTATTTAATAAATTTTATATATTTTATTATAATACTAACATATGAAACCTCAATGTCAGCTTATGTTGACCCAACTTTTATCAATTCATCAATGTATGATATCCATGATATATATTAATTATAATTTGAATTATTTGGGAAAATAAAAAATATTATATTGGAATTTCTAATGAAATAAGAAAAATATAGAATTACCATTAGAGGGTTTATCAATATACCCTTACCTCTTTGTGATTACCAAAAAAATCATTTAAATAAGTCTCATTGTCTTTTGATACTACAATATTAAATGTCAAAACATTAAAGAAGTCAAGTTAGAAAGATTCTATATATTTCATATGATATATGTTTATTAATATTACCATAAAATTTCAGTGTTCTCATTATATCAAGGAATTAACATAACATTTTGATGTGAAAAATAATCCAATTATATTACGAAATTAATGATATATTGAAGAATAATCAACCCAAGACTAGTTGTTTATTAACATTCTATTAATTGAAAGTATATGGCAGGTGTTTATTTGGTTAAGGTTTAATAATCTCATATTTTAACTATTACTAATTGTTAAATAAAAACATGATTCCTCTATCCAGATAAACATGAATCTATAGAGGTGAAGATATAGCTGTTGGTCTATCCATTATCAACAATGTAAATTCAACTTTTTTTTGTCAATACACTATGAAAAACCCTCATGATGTGATATCATAAATAATTCTATTTTTCCTCTGTCAAAATTATTACATCTATTATAACCCAATTATTGTAAGATTATATTATTATTATAAATTATGGAAATATTTTAATATCTTGGTACACTTACAAGATCATGAATAAATAGTTTACTGAAATAATTGTTAACGTACATTAGAAATAAAAACATACATGGCCTTTTTGATATCTCCACCACAAGCCATTAATGAATTTTTATTACTTATTTATAAAACCTAGTAAGTTATATAATATAAATCAAATATATATATAAACTAGTACTATATCGACATGAAAAATAGCTTTCCCACATCTCCACGTACTATGAACTTATACATTACACATAATGAAGTACAGTTGGATAGTTTTTACTTCTACCTAATGATGTTCTCTTAGTTCTGTTTGATATTTTTTCATCATTTAGTACACAAAAATATTAAATCTCTATATATATTAAAGAAAATGTGAAAAATTAAAAATAAAAAATCATATATAATTCTATTGATGTATAACACATGGGATAGATTCAAATATTTACGTATAAATAATATTATTCGTTACTTTAATATCCTCTTGTATATTAATTTATCATCTTGGAGGTATTTTTATGCCATGTGGAATAGGAAATAACTCACTCTGGAATTATTCTATATTTTATTTTTCAAAACATCATCAATTTATATTTCGTGACACAATCTAAATGTCACTATATATCTCTCTTAGTTAATCTTCATTCCTATAACATTAGGTGTTACATTATGTCATTATTTGGGTAAAACATTTATCTATGTTTTTAATAATTATGAGACTAAACATTTGTTTTTCATATTTTATGAACACATATGACATGGAAACCATTTCCTCTTCTAGTAATCTCTTTTAAACACATGGATCACATTTATATATTATAAAAAAAGAAATTTGTAATCAATCATCAAATAAATATTAAATGATCATGGTTATTAATTTAACCCAAATTGGACTATTAAAACTGTTATACCTTATTTGAAATCTTTGGTATCAAAAAACCTTATGGTTTAATCATATATACATCATCCAGAAGGTTTCAATTAGGGAAGCTGGACTCGGAAATGATTTTTGAAAATACATAATCGTAGAATGTTTACAAGACTTGTATAATTATAATATATTTTTATATTATGAGTTAAAAAAAGGATTCATCATTTAAAAATTTGTAGACACCACTTAAACACATAATTAACCAATATTCCCTTAATCCGTTCAAATTTACCTACCAAGTTTTTTCTCTCCTCAAATTTCTGAAAAAATATTTTTGAAATAAATTTATCTATCAAGTCAATTCTGTTATTTGTTTAATAATTATTTATAGGATTCATTTTTATAAATATATAATATATTACCTAATAATGAGAGTATAATATCACCTCTTTATTTATCACTTCCCTTCTTTATTATGTGTCTCTAGAATATCACTTTATATGAAATCCGTTATATTTTGGTGTGCATTTTCTAAATCATGTGTATATTTAGAGCATTTACATTGTTTAATTCTATATTTTTCTAACTATATGAAATGATATGTTCTTTAATCTTATATAAATAAAGTAAATCATATGACTGGTACCTTTTTATCTAAGTAATAAATTTACATATGTCTAATGGTATACAAAACTAGGATTCACTATGTTTTTTCAAGAAGTATTTTTTAATAATATTATCATTAACCAATCATTTTCATCAAAAACCATAATTATTTGGAAAATGGATTTTTTTAAATTTTATATTTCATGATATCCATTATTCAACTAAGAGCGGATGTGGTAATGTTTTATTACTACTAATTGAAAAAACATGTCTTCAAATAAAATTTGGAAGAATTTTTATACTTATAATAGTGAAAATGGATATTTATTTTACAACAACTATAAATATGATGTGTATAAGGTAATGTGTGTTTAGGAATTGTTCAACACTACATTAAAATGATAAATAATATTTTCTCCAAATATTCTATAAACATAACTCCTAGAGTAACTTATATAATTAATAAGTTAATTCATTACATCCTTTTTACAATCCTAAAATCTCTTAATGTAATATCAGATATATATTTACTATACTCTAGTTTTTTGTTATAGTAATTCATTTATAGCATGATGTAATAAATTAAAACTATTTTTGGTTTTATAAAATTTATTTTTAATCGTGATTTTTTTTAAAAAAAGTATGACGAACAAATAATTACGTTTTTATCCAAAATAGTCCAAATACCATTCTAGGTATAACCTCGACAAATACTTGTAGATTTATTTTCCAAATAAGTCTTTTTTGATAAATGTGTTTTTGGTAACTTTTGTAATGTATATTCATTATTTATTTCCTATATTGAATATATGTCATTCACAAACTATTAAACATTTTATGATTATGATATATATAAAAATACTAATTTCAAATAAGAAATAATGCCTCATTGTTTCTATAACAAGACACTAGGATGAATGTTTTGGTAACACTCATTGCAAAAAAAAATGAAAAATGAAACAATCCTCTTTTTAATCTGGAAGTGTGGTTCTTCACTAAGCTGACTTTGGAGTATCCCACATTCAACTATTAAAAAATTTCACCTTACATATTCTAATATTTTTTTACTAACATTGATATGGTATTTGGATACAAATATATTTGTTACAAATTTTATTTAATACCTAATAAGATAAAAAATAAATATTACCTGATAGGATGAATGTTTTTCAAGTATAATATTATTCATTATTTTTCTTCATTTCATGACATATAATGACCCATTATTTTGTACATTTTTTTAAATATGGTTTTTAAAAAAATTCATTGAGTGATCATTTCCACCAGAACGTTTGAGGTTTTGTGTCTTGGAAACCATGAACTTAGTACAAGACATATAAAGATCACATAATAAAACATAATCCAATATTAACTCTTTTTAAAGTCATATTTACTATCATATCCAAGAACACCTCATCATATATGATTTCTTGATGAATGTTTTCAAAAAAAATGGTTGATAACATATATCAACAAGGGATATATAATGAGAAAATATCATAAATGAGTTTCATGGATAATATTTGAGGAATAGTATAAGAACATAAACATAAGGACAAGTGACATAACATGATCATGACTATATGAATCATGACATGGAAATGTTGCAACAATATAAACATGATACATTCATAAAAATGTCACTTCATTTAGTCACATAGGTGACATATTAGAACATTACAGAGGTCATTCGATAAAATATCATAAATCATTACCATGTAATTATTTCATGGTTTTATGAACATATAATCTCTATAGCTTAATTTGTTACCCAATGATCTAGAGAAATATCAGGAAACACCCTTAAAATTTTTATTGTCATGTTTTACACATCACTTATATAATATAAAAAATATTTCAACATTTTGACACCATTATAATGGAATGCATTTTTCAAACAAGGATATACAAAAAATTAAATTGTACATATATCTAGGTGAGTACCAGGGAAAAATATTGTTTTGGGTATTCACAACATTAAATTGCGGATGAAAATAATCAATGAGTGATTTCTGAAGCTTGATAACTAAAAAATGAGATTTATTAAATAGATATAATGATAGAGAATGGTATCATATCATAAGTATGGGATCATTATAATATTAAATTATTATTTACATGAATATGAAAACATTCTAAATCGAAACTCAATGACACAACTGAAAACCAAGTACTTGAATCTGAAGTTGTCGGACGAGAACCATTACCATTATATATGGCATCATAAATAATTATAGTACTTCATAGAACCTTAGAAACCCCATGGTATTGATTAATAAAGGGATATAAAAGGTAATTGGAGCCTTAGGAAACCAATCATAAATTTCTTTTGAGAGACTTATTTAAGATCCAATGTCACTTCCTCAAACATTTTATTTCTCCATAGGATATTCATGAGTCATCTGGTCATGTTCATAAATAGATTCTGCTTTCTTTGAGAATATATATTGGTTATTCTTCATATTAAATGTTATATCCAGATTAAAACCATTAATTCCATCTATATGCATTGGGTTTGACATATAATTTCATATTAGGGGAAGGTAGAAGATGTCGTGGATATTAGAATTAAATGGAGGTACTGCAAATAGATATTCAACTATTCCAACACACTCCAAAAAGAAAAATGTACATTATAACTTAGAATCAACTTTCATCTCCTCCCAAATATAGTAGATGTTTTATTTGGTGATACATAAGAATATAAATTATCCCAATATGAAATTTGAGTTCCTTCCTTGGATTATGAATATAATTTTTTTGATAACTCATAGAAACCTTGATATATATCTATATTACATAAATCTTTTCCATGGTTTCATTCACACCTTCTATTACCAAAAATTTTCCTTCCTAAATGATGGATTAATATATCCTTTCTCATAATGTTCTTTATATGGATCCATTTGAATACTTTTTTGGAGGAAATTGTTATAGGATAATTGAACATGTAGAAGATAATAGTCCCATATCTGTGGAAAATTAGTTGAGATATCCCATAACATTTTCCTTAATAATTTAATAGTCCTTATAGACATACCATTAATTAGAGGATGAATGTATTTTATTATTTTGTATTCTTTATTCATTAACATTTAGAGGGTACCTATGATATTATTTGAATATCATAAATTTCAATCAATTAAGATTAATAATGGATCACTATGAAGTATCACAAATTCTTCAATATACATATGTGATAGTAAATAATGGATAAATTCACTACTATTTAAATTTAATGTGTAGACAATGTTAATATTTTAATAATTAATCATATGTTATTATTTTACATTAAAATCATAGGTGGTACAGTAAAAAAATTCATAGTGATGCTATCCCATTTAAATAATTTTATAGGTAGTGTTTGAAAAACATCCATTGGAATTTAATATTCTTAAGTAAATTTTTAAAAATTCAAACAACTAGGTGTATAATAAACAATTTTACTTTGCATGTTATACCACTAAAATCGTTTTACTAATCTCTATACATTTTTCTTCTTCCCGAATGTAATGAGAATCTAATGTTGTGAGATTCATCCAATGTTTATTTATATAATTCAAAAAAAATATGAGATATATATCTTTTTTCTTATACATATTTCTACAACATTATCAAGTCAAAAATATAGAAATGTCCCATTTTTCATCACCTTTATCATTTTTCGTATCATAATATCATCTATTTTTGATTTATTGATAATATATATTAATTATGATTGGAAAATAATTTAGAATAGTATTGATGATGTATACTTTAATAATATATATATATATTTCTTTTCCATGTCATCGAGAAATGTATTTCCTTAAATTATGATCATTTCAATAACTTTTGGGTCATTCTACATAGTGTTTCAATTATTTTTTCCTTGGGTGATAGTGAATTGAACCATCGTAGTCCTTTTGAAACTCTAACCATCTCTTTCTATAATTTTTAATTACTTATATGTGAATATATAATCATAATTTTGTGTTCTATGTGTACAATACACTTATCCACATAAAAATATTTATAGTATATCCTTAGTGACAAAAATGATATCTAACTCCAAATCAAGGGTAAGATAATTTTACTAATGAGGCCTCAATTATTTACATGCATAAGAAATCACTTAAAAATTATATTTGAGAACAACTATATGTAAATTAAATTATGTCTCAATACAAATAAAAAATCCAACTCTATTATATGGTATATTTAAAAGCGTTCTGATAATAGATTATTTTTTATTACATAAAATCTTTAATGACATTCCTTTATCTTATTAATCTTAAATAACATTTATGAATACTTTTTCCTTAGATTATAATGACATGAGAATTTTTCAAAAACCATTATTAGTATCATTAAAGGCCAAGGAGATTACAAATATCTGTTAATAAATTGGTATGAAGACACTCCCCTACTAATATTTCTATCATTGGGTCTACAGATATTCCATATCATGAATAAAATGTCCCATGAAATCCATTTATTATAACCAGGACATTTTCTTAATAAATTAAAAAAAATATTTTCATTCAATAGAATCTATACCATATCTCATAGGCATTTCTCAAATTCTACATGACATTTGGATAATATCATAATATCATCAATAAAAACCAATATGATTTTTTATGGTAGTCCCTAAAGAATATATTCTTCGAGACCATTAGTATAGTGAGAGGATTAGTAAAGTCAAATTTTATAACAACAAAATTATAATTTTCATATATTGATCATGAATATTCATTTGTAATATCCTCTTTATTAACACATAACTTATAATAGTCTGATAAGAGGATGCCACCTCTTTTCTGAGCTCCGACAAATGGGATTTCGTATGGAGTAATTCTACTGGTTGAGGCCATCGCTTCTTTTGTCTGAGTAAATTGGGTTTGTTAAAGCCTTATATTTATAGTAATCATGTGATCACATTTCAATGACTATAAAAGTAACGGTCACAACTCTTAACATAAAACCAACGAAGTTGACATTTTATATATACGCTTTACATAAAGAGACATTTAACTAGATCAAGAGGAATTTCCATTAATGAAAATTTTGGTCCTTACAATATTCCCCCCTTAAGAAATTTCACCCTCAAAATTTCCTTTCCGCATACTAAAACAGATGTGCGTAACTCAGCTTAATCATTTCCTCTGATTCCCAAGCAACTTCTTCAAACTTGTGGTTTCACCACAATACCTTGGAGAGGGACATTGTATTATTTCGTAGAACTTTTTATCTATGATCTAATATCTTCACTGGTTTCTCCTCATAAGAAATATCATCCTCCAATTGTACCACCTCAGAAGAGAGTATATGTGAAGGGTCCGGTATGTACTTCCTTAAGAAGGATACATGAAAGACATCATGTACTTTGGCCATTGTAGGTGGAAGTGCTAGTCGATAGGCCACAACCCCGACATGATCAAGAATCTTGAAGGGGCCGATGTACCTTGGACTTAACATCCCTTTATTTCCAAACCTAATGACTTTGTTCCATGAAGATATTCATAGAAAAATCATATCTCCAACATTAAACTCATGGTCTCGTCGATGATTATCTGCATAACTCTTCTGTCGAATTTGTGCTGCCTTGATATGTTGCTGAATAGTTTTCACCTTCTCCACCATTTCCTCGACCATTTCTGGTCCAAGCAGTTTATGTTCACCGACCTCATCCCAACATGCCATTGTTCTGCACCTTTTCCCATATAGGGCTTCATAAGGTGCTATTTGGACGCTTGAGTGGAAACTGTTATTATAAGAGAAATCAACTAGAGGAAGATGTTGATCCCATCCTCCTTTAAATTCCATTGAGTATGCTCTCAAAATGTCCTCAAGTGTTTGTATAGTAATCGTGGATTGGCCATCAGTTTGAGGATGATAGGACGTACTAAAGTTTAGTTCAGTATTCAGAGCATGTTGAAGACTCTTCCTAAACATAGAGGTGAATCTTGGATCTCAGTCAGACACAATTGATAGTGGCACTCCATGCAGCCTTACCACTTCCCTGATATATATCCGCGCCAATTGATCCAAGGAGAAATCCTCCCGAATAGCAATGAAGTGTGCAGTCTTTGTAAGACGATCCACAACAACCCATATTTCATTGTTGCCTTCGGATGTCCTTGGAAGTCCGGTGACAAAGTCCATGGTGATGTAATCCCATTTCCATTCTAGTATGGGCAATGGTTGCATCATCCCCTTAGACTTCTGCCTCTCTGCCTTCACTTGTTGGCACACTAGGCACTTTAATGTATATTCACCGATATCCTTCTTTATATAATCCCACCAAAAGATTTCTTGGAGATCTCGATACATCCTTGTGCTCCCTGGGTGAATATAGAAATTTGAACTATGTACATCATCCAAATGTTCCTTCTTCAGCTCCGGATATGATAGAACACATAGTCTTTTCCCAAATCGCAAAAACTCCTTCTCCATTGACATTAAACTTTGAGGATTTCCCCTTTTTGATAGCTTTCATTTTTTCCTGAATTCCCACATCATCCCTTTGAGCATCATTTAACCATTCCAAAAGAGATGGTTTAGCAATCATTTGTGAAAGGATTGATGATGTTCCCTTCTTTATGATTCCCATGTCCATATTCATCAAGTCTAAGAATATTGGATCCTTCTCAATTCTCATCATTGATAGAATCGTGGGATCTTTTCTACATAGGGAATCTTTCACATTGTTCGCTTTCCCAGGTTGGTAATGTATTGAAGGTTTATAATCCATGATGATCTCTATCCATCATCTCTAGTGAATATTAAGCTATTTCTGTGTGAATATATATTTAATACTCTTGTAGTCAGTATATATCTCACATTTCTCCCCATAGAGATAATGCTGCCAGATTTTCAAGGCAATGATCACTGCCTCCAACTCCAAATCATGCATTGGATTGTTTCACTCATGGATATTCAACTGCCGTGAGGCATAGGATATCACTTTATCATTCTTCATCAGCACACAGCCTAAGACTTTCTTCAAAGCATCATTGAATACAACAAACACTTCCCCACTTGTGGGTAAAGTGAGCACGGGTGCAGTGATAAGCCTCCTTTTCAACTCCTTAAAGATTTCTTCAAAATCAAAACTCCAATAAAATGTTACTCCCTTTCGAGTTATCTAGGTTAGAGAGTTGGACAATCGTGAGAAATTTATCACAAATCATCGATAATATCCAGCTAACCCCAAGAAGATATGAATATCTGTTACCGATGTTGGCATCAGCCATCCCACAATTGCATCTGTTTTGGAGGGATCCACAGATATGCCATTGTTTGTGCTGATATGGCCCAATAATGGGACCTCCTTCAACCATAACTCACACTTGCGGTACTTTTTATAGAGCTTCTCGTTGCGCAAAGTCTCTAGTACAGTTCTTAAATGCTCCTCATGATCCTCCTTACTTTTGGAGTATATTATAATATCATCTATAAAGACTACCAAAAAATTTTCTAGGTAATCTCTAAAGACTCTATTCCTCAAGTCCATGAAGATTTATGGAGCATTGGTGAGTCCAAAAGGCATTAATATGAATTCATAGTGCCCGTATCTTGTTTGAAAAGTAGTCTTGGGGACATCTTCCTTCTTAACCCTTACTTGATAATATCCCAACCAAAAATCTACATCGGAGAAGTATTTTTCTCCACACAGCAGATCGAACAAGTCATCAATCTGTGGAAGAGGATAATTGTTCTTTATCGTGATTTGGTTAAGTTCATGATAATTGATGCAAAGCCGCATTGACCCATCATTCTTCATGACAAAGAGGACTGGTGCACCCCATGGTGAAGCACTTAGACGTATAAACCCTTTATCCAGATTCTATTGTAGTTGTTTCTTCAGCTCTTCATGCTCTACGACAACCATTCTATATGGAGTCTTGGATATTGGTATAGACCCTAGTATAAGTTCAATTGAGAATTCAACGTCTCTTTTAGGAGGAAGACCAGACAGTTCCTTGAGAAACACTTTAGAAAATTCCCTCACAATAGGCATTTTCTCATGGATGGTTTCTTCCTTAGACTCAGTCATCTAAGCCATATATGCATGATCATAGGGCATTAATATCCTTGCATGAGATGATGGAGCTAAAGGATATTTATTTTCCTCCTTACACATGTAAATAATCTGGGGTCGATTCTCCATATGAAGTGTGATTTCCCTCTCTCGACAATTTATGTTGGCTCTATATAAAGAAATCCAATACATGCCAAGAATTGCATCAAATTCCACAAGAGGTAGTATGAAAAGGTTCACCAAGAAATTCAATCCACATATTATAACAGGGGATGATTTATATTCATGGGATGCAATGATTTCTCCATTTGATGTACTCACTGGCATCTTCACTTCCATGATTTGTGGTGGTGTTGATATTATTCTACTAAACTTTCATGATATAAAAGAATGCGTAGAACCTAAATCAAAAAGTACAATCACTATTCTTGAATGAATAACTGGTGTACCTATCACTAGTTCATTTTTGGGGTTCACTTCGACAGAAGTGATGGGAATAGCTCTTCCTTGCTACCTTGGAGGTTGTTGGTTTCCTCCGAAAACCCTTGGTTTAGGGCACTGATTTGAAAAGTGCCACGGTTATTTGCAGTTGTAGCAATGAACAATGTGTTGAGGTTCGAACGGAGCATTCCTCTCCTCTATCAAAGCCACGGGTCCTTCTTGCCGACAGTTAACAGCTAGGTGCCCTTCTTTTCCACACCTAAATCATTTCCTTGTCCCCTTGAGGAAATTTCCAGGGTTCTTATTTCCACACTTTTGGAAAGTGGGGTGCTGTATCTTCTTAGCACCATTGAATTTATCCATCGGATCGCTAGAATTGAAGTCCACCTTACACTTCTTGTCCCCATGATACCCTTGTGATTCCACGATCTCCATTTCGACCTTGAGGGCACATCGGAAAATTTCTTCATAGCTGTCAAAGTCATGGATAACTAATGCTTTCCACGGGCTAGGCTTCAGCCCACCAAATAAGCGGTCAACCTTGCATTCGGGGGTAATGAAAAAGCCAGAAGAGTATCGTGCAAGCCTTGTGAAGTTTTCCTCATACACACCAACATATTCTCCGTCTTTTTTCTTGAGGGAAAGGAAGTCCCTTTCCATCTTAAGCCGGAGGGTGCGTGGAAAATATTTATCGAAAAACATCTTTTGGAAATCCTTCCATTCCAAAGCCTCGATCTCCTCCTCAGGCCTCGTATTTTTGATCAAAGTCCACCATTGATCATATTCACCCTCCATATGATAAGCCGCCAAGAGAACCTTCTCTTGTTCAGGACATTGAAGGATGGAGACGATCTTTTCAATGGAGGTGATCCATTGTTCAGCGATAGCGTGATCAGATGATCCCCTAAAAGTAGGAGGCCTTTGTCTCATGAAGCTCTTGATAGTGACTTTTTATTTATCAGGTTCATTTGGACGTTCCTCTTGGACCGTGTTTCTATTCAATGATTTAGTTATCTGAGATAGAAGAATGACAATGTTCGCGATTCCCGCTCCCATTGGTCTGGGCATCACATTAGTACAGTCATCACACAGATCTTCCCATCAGTTGTTATCCTGAGTACTCCTATTACTAGCCATTGAATGGATTAAAATGAAATTTAGGGGGTAACACATAAAGGGTAATCCAAAGATAAAAGATGATGACTTATAAATAAAATTTTATTTCCTTAACTCATGAGTCTATAGGCTTTAATCTAGGATTTTCATGATCTACTTTCTAACATATATTCTTAGGGTCATTTTTTTAATTCCCTTAATAAGGGTTCATACTAGGATTGTGAATTTATCAAAACATATTTCCCGAGAGTGTCGTAACCAAGAGTGAAACAAAGCCCATTGTCAGCACCAGTTCCCGTTCGAGTCTATCTCAAAGCGGTGTTTTCGGGTTTTACCCCTGGGATACATTTGTGCCAGAGCTTCCTCTACCTAATCGTATCCAGACAGGGATGTATTTGATTGATAAAACACTTACTAAGTACTTACCAAACTGTGGGATTATTTAATTATACTTAGTCTTGTCTCTAAGGCTTTACTAGGGTTTTCTAATCCTAATCAAAAAAATAACTAAACCTATCCTCTGATACCAACTATGACAACCCTGATTTTATTAAAAACTTAAACATGATTTTTTACATAAACTATTCACTTGATACAACATGGAATATCGATAGGTTTTGTGTATTTGGGGGTTAGGATCATTACATAACAACTTAAAACATGAAATACAACATCTTTATTGAAAACATCCTTTACATGACCACTACATTCCCTCGTACTTACCATTGCATGGGATAACCTGAGGACGTGCATAAGAAAAGGGTGAGCTATAAATCCCAGTAAGTGAATAAACATTGAATACATGAGGAGTAAAATACATGTTAGAAAATATGATTATAAATAGAGCACAATAGAAACATAAACATAAAGGCATGATAAATCATGATAATCATAACATGGAAATGTGGAAACAACACTTAACATGGAATTAGCATGAGCCAAGGCTCATTGCACATAGAGCATGAGTAAATCCTCATTTCACATGAAGCATGAGTAAACCCTAATTGAACTTGAATTATCATGAGTCAACAGTCATTCCACATGACGTATCATTATACTATACTTTACCCAATGCATTGGAGCGCTATAAGGGCACACCCTTCTTAAACATTTCATTTCATGCATAAGTGTTCCACATGGATCATAAAACATAGATTCATAAAACATAATAATTTATTCCATGATAAAGGAAAGTGTAATTAATAAATGAATATTTATAATCAATAAGTATGTGTTCATAAAGGTGAATACCCTTGATGGATAAATATGCATGGAATTCACTACACAATGGCACTGGCTTAGAAAATCGGTGCAATTTCGGCAGCGTAACGACGTGACATAAGAATTCATAAAAATTGCTGATGAGAGAGAAAGGGGTTCCTCATCATATTTACATGTAATGGACATTATGGAGGTCATATAGATACATGTACCAACAATTTTAATGGAATTTAGATTCATGATACAAAAGTATTTCTTGAATGTAAATGAGGAGAGGGAATTTCCTTTCGGAATTTCGGTATAGTAACGGGTGTAAATGGGAGGAATTTAATAATAGAGAAAGGGTCTCCCAACATTGAAACATAAAGAGGGAAGTATGATGGAGGTGTGAAAGCATACCCCAACATTCATAATTGAAATTAAATGGTCTAATCATCTTAATGAATATTGGACAAAAATGAGAAAGGAAGAAAAAACCCTTACATAGAAGTGTGCTTCCAAAGGCATTAGAGGGATTCATGGGAGCTTGGGGCACCTTAGTAGGATTATAGAGAGAGTAGGGAAGTGTTTGGACGAACTCCAAAGGCATTGAGTGAAGAGGAAGTGGGATAATGGGTGGGTTTATATAAGAAAGGTGAGGGAATTATTTATTATTTAGGTTTGGGACCCCTTATATTAAATTAATCCAAAACACAAACCATCTGATGGTTATCACCCATGGTTTTTGGAAAAGGTAAGAGGAAAAAAATATTTTATATGGAAAAAGTCCAAACTTTTTAAAATAGTAGGGTTACTTATGTGGAGGTGAGTCACACTCCCATGGAAACAATTTAAAAAGACAAGGTGTTTAATAAGTCGTGAAGGGTCCATTAATGCGTTGAAAAGTAAGTCAAACAAACCCAAAATAAAATTATTTTAATGTTAAAACACATATTGGCAGAAAATAAGGCGTATTGTATTTTATTACTTCACTATTGGGTCATTACGATGTCATAAAACACATTATATATTTAAACAGTATTTAAATTTTACCCAAAAAATCGACTGTCTCAGAAAATTATGAAAAATTCACCGTTGGATAATTTCGACTTCCTGATTCTAGAAATAACATTTATTTTATCTAAATAATTTTCTAAATATGTTATTTTTGACTTTTAAAATAAAACCTGACATTTATCGAAAATTCACATGTTTTGACAAAAAATGGCTTTCAAACCTTAATAAAAATTACAATTGCATTCATAAAATTATATGATCCTTTATATATAATAAAATTAATTTAATAATAATAATAATATTTTATAAAAATGTTATTTAATTCAAAAATACCTTAATTAAAAAAAAAATTCTTAATTAAATAATTACTAAAAACACTATTTGCACTTTAAAAACTATTTACAATGTATCAATAATGACAAGAAAGTATATTCATTATTATATACAAAAAATAATGTATATGAACATAGTACTAGGGATTTGTAACATAACCCATTAAAACAACCGCATAAGACCTAAGGGTAAGGTGTACGATGGTGACGGACTGTTGGGGTGGATCAGATAACATCGCTTGAGTGGTAATCTCTATCAACATCCACTTTTTCCTGTAGACGGTCCCGTTCGAGCTTGACATGATGAAGCTGCGCTTGGGCTTGGTCGAGATTGAATCCTAAGGACGCCACCTCTTTTTTGAGCTCTGACAAATGGGCTTCATATGGAGCAATTATACTGGATGAGGCCATCGCTTCTTTTGACTGATTAAATTGGGTTCATTAAAGCCTTATATTTTTACTAATCATGTGATCACTGTTCAACGACTATAAAAGTAACGGTCACAACAATTAACAAAAAACCAAAGAAGTTGACATTTTATTTATACGTTTTACATAAAAATACATTTAACTAGAAAAAGAGGAATTTCCATTAATGAATCTTTGGGTCATTACAAAAAATATCTACGAGGGAAACCCATGAAACCGAACAACCTCTTGAACATACTGGAATCTTAGGTCCTCTATCTCTATCGAATCTCTAGTGGGTAGAAAATGGGATGATATTTTCATACAATTGAAAATCATCTATATCTAAATTTCCAACATTATGTATGTGGTATCCTGATTATTAAACACAAATATATATATATATATATATATATATATATCTTCCCATTTCAATATTGGAAAGGTAATTGGTTGCAACAACCCAACTAATCTTCGATGCCAATCCTTTTAATCTAGGAGTTCAAGAATCATGAAAATAATTCAAAAAATATCCATCTCATTCAAGAAAACCCATAATCTCCTCTCGGGGTATATAAGTTATTATTCACCCTTGGGTTATCATACTAACTAGAGTGATGAGCCTCCTCCATAGCACCTTCCTCATGTTCAATGCTACAACCAACCACATCCAGAAAAGTAGAGAACCACTAGGATATTAATACCAGTCACCCTAGGTATCTCCACTATTTTAAGAAAAACTAATCTTCTAGAACTCTGGTTTTAATTCATGATCATTCATCAACCAATTATTGAGAGGGAATTTTATATTTATACCAGATATGAATACCTCCCCTCCACCCTTCAGCACATCCAGTCAAATATTAGAAAAAAATAACATTAAACCCCATTCATCAATTCATTCTCAAAATACCTAAACTGGTAGCTTCATGATCAACACATCAGTAACCAAAATTCCCTCCAATGGTGTATATTCAATTTTGATATCAGAATTATGAAATTACTATTCCCTATGTCTCTTCTTTAGATTCAGTTCCTTTTGATTGTAAATTTACTTTAGGATTTTATGATCTGTATACACTATAAAATATTCTCTAAAAATATAGTATCACCTCTTATTTAGTGCATTCATAACATCTAAAAATTCAAGGTCATGTATGGGGTAATTCTTCTCCTATGTTCATTAATTTCTAGAGTTGTAGGCTACTACATGGTAATCATACATCTATAAACACCACTTACCCACACCAGAAGCATCACAATATGATACATAAACTCTTCTAGGATATAGTTGAATCAAAATAGGTGTGGTTTTTAGACAACTCTACAACTACTCAATGAATACCTAAAATTTATCATCCCACTAAAAAATCATCCCATTTCAAATCAATGATTTTAAGGGATAGACTATCTTGGAGAAATCTAGAAAAAAAACCTATAATACCAAGAAAAACCTAAAAAACTATGGATCTCAAACATGTTCTTGGGATGATCCAAAAAAACATGAATGCTCAATACCACTAAAGGTTGACTGAAACTCCTACCTCAAAAATTATATATCCCATAATAATCAAATCTTGAATCCAAAACATGAACATGGTATACATGTATTATAGATGATTCTATCTTAAAACACACAAAACACCATCTATATGGTCGGAATGCTCCACTTCTAACTGGTAATATACCAAGATGTTGTCTACAAACACTCCCATGAAGGATTCGATAAATAGATGAAATATATTATTCATTAGTTCCAAGAAAACATCATATCAATGGTAAGACCAATTTTTATAAAAAATTACATAAAATATTTATACTATTAGCATAAGAAGGTCTTTGAAATAATATCTTTCAAGAACCTCAACTAATAGTACTCCAATCTCAGATCATTTAAAAAAAACCAATACACCCCTCAAAGTTTTTCCAAGAGATAATTAATCGTGGGGAATGTCTATTTGTTCACTATTTTTACCTGGTGAAGCTTATGATAGTATATAAGTATTCATATCATACTATCAACCATGTTTTTCAAATAACACTGGTGAAACCCACAGAGACACCCTAGGATGGAAAATACCCTTCCTATCAAGATCCTCTAGAAAAACATTCAGCTCCTCCATCTTGGATGAAGCCATCAATTAAGATGAAAATGAAACCAGTCTCATCCCTGGGAGAATATTAATGGAAAACATGACCTCTAATTGGGGAAAATTAAAAAATACTCTTTAATACATATGTGTACCTACTCACGGCCAATGAAAATTCACCCAAAGAAACCTACTCAACAACCTCATGGAACATAATGGACCAATGGAAGGAGGTATTCCCCAAATATTAAGTAATAGGTGACACCATCCCCAATAAAGGATCCCACTCACCCTAAAAGATGTGAGTTCTCCCAGAATGCCTATGGAACTAGACCCTATAGGGATAACAACCAACTAGTTCCTTAAAGATGATCAACCAATCCTTGCTGAGAATAAGGTTGAAAGCATCAAAGTGAAGAAAAAGTAATTCCTAAATTTATTCCACCCCATCTACATCAACAATACAATCAAGGAACATATAAACAAACACCTTATTTTCTACCTAAAAAGGATAAAAAATTCATAACATATTACATAAACTAAGCTCTAATACCCAAATAATAAATAAAAATATGTGAAATGAAATAATGTAATGATCAATTTTCATATAAAACCAATTCCATAGAAGAAGTAAAAAAGACCATAACTCTACCGGGGGTTGGCCAGGAATATAAGACCTATGAAATGACTCAAAATTCATGAATTCCCCCTATATTAGACTCTCAAGGAGTCTTATATACTATTTTAGAATCCCCCTTATCTTGAGGATGATATCCTCAACTCAAGGAGTCCTCTGAATGTACCTATGATCCCTTCTAAAAACTATATCCCATGATGATCCCATGAGAATTTGACTATTATAAGTACCAGATAATCCCTAACATACTACACTAGTAGAACATTGTGAGAGTGTTTTGGAAAATCATCCCACTGGGTCATTACATAACACACTAAAAATGGAAAACTATTTTTTACCCATTATTTTCCACAAAAGATGATCTTAAATACTAATGGCCACACTTTTCATATTATTTATATGACTAATACCTATTCTACTGCTATTCTAAAGAATAAATCTTGATTCCTCTAACTTAATGAGTACCACTGAGACCTATTTTTTCGATAATATCAATATATTCCATATATTATTCATCAAAAACGTTTGATTATGTTAGTAAACAAAGAATAACGATCATAGATTTGATCTCGGGCCTCAACACATCTTGAAATGACCAACGATAAGGTAATCATCTATAATGATATCTGGAGAAATAAGCAATAACAAAGTAAATATGTCTTTATACTTCTTAAAAGAATTATCATGCCACACCGTCTTCATTAATTGACATGCCTTTGATATTATTTAGATCTCCATGTAGTACTAATGATTAAAATACAACATATAGTAATGTCTAGGTGAGATACTCATGCTTCCAAAAAATGACCATTTATTCCCATTACTTCGTACATGGTACATCAAGAACATACATGTAAAATACCACCTTATAGGTCACATGGGTCTTCATGCATTAAAATAACAACTCAATGTGGACTTACCACTCATAAATGTCTTGGGTCCCTTGTCTCTATGGAACACTAGTGGATTCATCCACAAAACAATTCAGCATTGTCTATGGTCCATTTATTCCAATGAACACCCACTTGAACCATTATTTGGAACATATGAATAACTGAATCCACCAAATTAGGATGGAAATGACAGTTTTCCATTATGGATCATTCTGATTCACCCTCTCTATGATAAGATGAGGTCCTTATTATAAGATTTCCATACAAGACAGAAAGTACAAGTCTCATCAAGCACAATACAACATCAAACCACAAAAATTTTACCAAAAGAAAACCACTATAATAAGAATAATAGAAAAAAATGGAATGAAAACATCATCAATAAAATACATTTAGATGTTCATATCACAACAACAATCCTAGAATACCCATTGAAACTAAATGGTTGACATGAAATAGATCTCGTTAGGATCTCCACCATTCTTACCTCTCAAGGCCCAAAATTCCATCTAATAACATACACTAACTCCAAAATTACAAAACACTATAAAATTTCATAACAAACCAACAAGGTATGACCTTAGTGTTCACCCAATACATCTCACTACATGGCACAATGAGAATTCTCGACCACCAGGGGATGCAAAAAACCACCAAGCATCACTTATTATCAGATGGAAATGATTTCACCATAGGTAAACTGGAATTACACATCCATAAAAAAGAATTTTTCAGGATGACATAATCATATAAAAGAGTATATGATAAAAAGATAATATAAACAAAAACATAAATCATTCTACAAACATAAAATAACATGAAAAATTCATAAAAATGTTATCCTAAAATAAAAATCAAAATTCAAGGGAAATAGTTATAAAGGAAAGAAGGAACAAGTATATCCCAATGGATGAAAATACCAAAAATGACTCTAAATGAGTTTATCCCTATGATCCCCCATCTTTTTTACATTACACTAGATATAGGTAATCTTCAAGAGACACTATGGTATATGGTTCTGATTCCATTATGAGTGTCATGAAAAATGAAATATGATAATAGCCCTATGTTTCCAAGGATTGTGTGAGGAACAAAGCCCATTATGATACAACCATGAATCTGTTTAATGACATTATCCATGAAAAAAAAACAATTATCTCAAAAAAGCCATACTAAATAGCAAGAAAACATACAAATTTCATGAAAACCATTAGACACCGTTTGTTTTTCCTTATCAATATAAAAAATTGTTTTCAAAAAGCAAATTTATAATAAGGATAATGTAAATAATAAATTACATGACGCAAAACATGATCAACAAAACCAATAATCCCAAATATTGGTGAGTGAAAACATCAAAATCACATAACATTATAAATTAAAAATGAAAAAATTCCAATAATACATCACATTATATAAAAATAGATATAATTAAATGATTAAATATTATAAACCAAACTAGATTGATTAATGTGAACCTCGGTCTCCAACCATCAATACTATTGTGAGTGAATAAGCATGTATTGTAGCTAGCTAAGTAATTAATGCTGTCATGGCCTTACCCAGTCCCAACATGGATGCTCTCACGACCTTCCTACACTGTGGTTTAAACAATTCCATTGAAACATATCATAGGTTGGTACGGTCCTCCCTCCGATATCTCAAAAAAACACTCCGAAAAACTAATGTGAAAGCTCATGTGGTCTTCCCACTGAAGGCTCACATGGTGCCAAGATCACACTACTCTATTACACCATAGTTAACCATTGTGTGACTCCATTGGAACACATCCAAAAAAAAATCCTATATGAATCATTCTATAACATTATCCATTTCATTATAAAACATTTCAAAATTTACGAAATTTTTTATGGTAAAATATCTTCTAAAACTACATTAAAACCCCATTTAACGCCATAAAGAACCATTGAGACATTTTAACAAACACTGAGAATGCAAACAAGCCACACTAATTCAGAAAACCCAAATATAGAAATATAGTTTTCCAAATAAATCCCTGAAACAAGTCAAATGTAGAATTATCACCAAGGATAAGCAATTTAAGTGGATGATTATAAAAAAATATCAACCAAATGAGATTAGTAATCTAATGGTATTCCATGAAAAACTCCCTTAAATAGAAGCACCTTCAACAAATTCATTCCAAATATTATGTCCCTTGACCATGACTAACCATAATAGTTTAAACCAAGTCTTACAAACCCATTATATACAAAATAAATCCAAAACATTCATTACATATAATGGATTCATCCGACACCACCCATAGGTTTCCAATCGCCTATAAAAATGGAAGAACAAAGCTTGAGTAGGGGGAAAGTGGAATAAATCATGAATAAATCAACTTACCTAAATAAAAATGTCCGATATTTATTTGAGAAATCCACTATGGAAGGGAGGAATAATCCCCAAGACATTTTTGAAGGACATCACATGATGGGGTGGGAATATTGAGGGCTAAAGGTTAAAAAACCATAAGGAGAATTTTGATTATTTTAACAAATTTAATGTGCTGGATAGGGTCCCCGAGTTTGGAGGTATGGTTAGGAAAACCATACACCAACCATTTTGGTGCAACTATGCACCAAAAAATAGGTTATATGGTTTCCTATGGGACCTCACATAGTTTGGTAAAACCATTTTCAACCCATGTAGAGTTATTTTCCCTCCTTGAAGTTGCTTCATGGTTACTCATAGGTGTACCATGTTTTGTAAATCCTTTCACATACCTAGAAAACACCTTCCCCCATTCATGGTATGTCCTATGTGGTAGTACAAATTGAGAAAAAACATGCAGAAAACAACATTCCATGTTATGACTATTCCTGATGCTCCAATTCCCAACTCCCATCACCCAAGCACTCTAAATCCAAAACATGGTTTAAATAAATCTCAAAATTATTTTTAAAATTTATCTAATGGGTTTCCAAAAAACTATGAAATAAATAATTAAATAATATAAACCAAATACACATATAGATCTTTCAATCACAAGATCAGTCACAACATTCAATGAAAACACATTTAGAATATCTTATATTAATTTTAATTCATTTATATCAAGATAAATTGACCTGAATTAGTAATTAATCAAAAAATTATTTAAAAATTATTTTTCACAATAGATATTCAAATATTACTTGGGACATAACATTTATTTCATCCTTTATAATAATAAATTAATTTATCATTCCCTTATAATTATATATGTACATGGTGTGTACTTATGGGGCCACACAATTCATACAATCCATGTGAGTTTAAATTCATTGCTTGAGTTATATATATATATGTCTACATTACATGAACTATAGAGGTGATTATGTGTGTACATTCTACATCTAATGAAATCCATTTTACAAATTTAATATTAACAAGATATGTAAACTCACTCAAATTTTCATTTGAATTACATTCTATATATTCATATCTATGTATTGAAAACATTCATAGATTTTATGTATACTTGATATATCATTATACGATTGAATTTATTTTTGGGGGTCAAGACACATAGTCTGGATGATGTGTCTGACTACAAATATTTCCATAAATATTTGTGGTGGTACTACTCACAATACACATGAAGTACACGATGTGTATGAGGCTGTTACATGATGTATAGTTGTTGAATATTTTTGGATAATAAATATTAATATTTTAAAAATTCATGGAATGAAATGTTTTTCACAAAGATTACTTATTGTGAAATATCCAACATTTCGTGGATTACACAATTAGCTACACATTGGGTAGTTTGATTTTGCTGTAATTATATCATTTATTCATGAATGATATGTGTATCTTAGTGGGGACCCTCAATGAGATGGAATGTATTAAAAGGATTTTATAACTTTATATATTTCATGTAGTCCTATTTAACCACTACAACACATACCTAGTGTCTGGACTAGTATCTTGGGATGGATATCACATGTATCATAGCAAGTCAATCAACCATCAAAACATGTAATTCACGTCAGGATTGGTCACAAAGATGGTAATCACTACGCACCATGTAATTATTCTATTTAGTTGACCACACCATAGGTTTCTATTTATTACATGTATAACTGGATGTTAATACACATCATGTTATTAAATCACACTAATCCATATGACATATTGTGATTGATGAGACCCATACATTGTAATGTTGACAATGGGTTCACAATGTATAATTTACCATTATAAATTATTTGTTTTTGTCACATAGTTGGTATCCATGAAACCTCCAGATACTATATATTAGTGCTCTCAAGGTGTTTAGGGGATGTTAGTTGTAAAATGAAATGCAAAAAGAATATTATCCCTAGTTTTGGATTAAAAAAAGATGAAAATTTAAACAAATGGACATAGAAATTATTGAAACAATTAATAAATAATTATAAATTACAATATGAGAAATATAATATTACTTGATGGTTTTAGGGAATAGAAAAAATGGTTCTATGATTACCATATTTTATTTATCATTGATTTAAATTGATTATATTAGAATAGTTTTATAGGGTAAACCCCAAACATGTCAAGAATGGATCTTGCACATTTAATATATAATTAATTTAAATTAAAATTAACCTCACCAATGATAATTTTTATTGATAAATTTCTATTCATTTCTTATCATGTTTTGGTTGTGGTATATAATAAATTTGAGGATTCATCTAGTTATATCCACATGTGATCCAAGAATCTTTAATCAATGCTCTTGTTATTTTGTGTGCGGGCATAGAGAAACCTAGTTCATTATGTCGTTATCCATTAGTCAAAAAAAGAATTTATATTACTATCTATTTGTTCCTAAGAGGGTGGGAGATGATTTCTCTAATAGTATTTAGTGAATTTTGAGAGTCTCTCTATTACAAACATAAAAATTACTCAACTCTTAAATGAGATAATTTAAAATATTCACTTAAGGTTAATATTTTATCGTTTCACTAAGTCCCTTTATCAAATATTCTTTCCATGTTACTAACCATATCCCAAAAAATGGAATAATATCATTATATCTTTTAACTAGCACATATATATATATATCTCATTTTTTTTAATAAATACATAAATTTTTTAAGTAATATTAAATAAAATATACCATTTCTATCAGGTCCTAAACTGATCCTATTAATCCTTCACAGTATTTCAAAATCATTGAATAATAGAATATTTATTTATTGAAAATAATATTTTTCATTTAATAAACATAAAAAACTATATTTTCTGAATTCATGAATAAATATTTAATTTAATTTTTTAATAAATAAATATTTATATTAATTTATTCTTTAAATTAGCGATACATAATTAATTATTTATTTTCATCCAAATGGTAAATAATCAGTAAAAGTAAAATCACTTATTCTAAACTAAAATATATTGTGATAAAATTTATGTGATCCATATAACATGAATAATAATTATTCCACGAGCCATGAATAATATTTTGTACATATATTTGAATTTAAAATAATTTAATTAGATTCTAGATAAACATTTTCTATGACCTTATAGACTACTGTATTTATGGAATTCAGAGAACTTTCTTTATGTACAAGATCAGATCAAGGAACACATCATGCCAGATATAGAGAATTTAATTTGTGTCATAATGATAAAAACCTTCCTATAAATGCTATTGACTAATATAATCTTGCTGTATTGATATCTCATCATGTAAGATGCATAATTTTGTAATCACCCGACATTAATGGTATATCGTTCTTTTTTTATAAATGATCATGTTAGTGAAATACCATTTCAATGGATTTAATTATATTGTTAAATTTTAAACAAAGGGTATGAGATAACTTCTTCTATAATCACAGAATGAATATTTGATTTCCTCACATATTCAATAAATATCATATCACTTCTTATGTACCTAGTATTTTCAATCTCACTATATGAATATTAAATTATTGTTTAATCTATATATCAAATTCATTGAATTAGGATATACATTAATAATAATCACATGTCTAAATACAAATAATGTATCATATTGTATTGTATCACTATATGGATAGTACATGTACTAGTATGAGACAAGGTCTTAAGCTTCCCTCCCCATATACCAGAGGATTCCAACTAGTAGAGATGGCCCAGGGAGTATCCATGGGGAGACTGTGCCCTCATATTAGATTAACAAAATAGAGTAGAAAAATAAACAAAATATTTAATAGTAAATAATTATAGTGTGGATGAAATAAATTAAAAATATTGTTTTAATAAAGAATTAAATGTAGTAAGATAGCAAATATCCATATTAAACATACAACAGTCATCCACCACTGGGATGATCTCACATACAATATTAAATAAAAAAAATTAAAGGATATAATAAGATCAGAAAGTAGAACCACATAATTGGTCCCTAAAAAACATCTGAGTTTCATCAACCTGGTCATCAAAATCAACATGACTGGATTCACTTAATCATTTAAACCTCGGCCTCAAAACTACCCATCACGATTCTTAGATCAAAATAAAATCATTCACATAGTATGGATGGGCACTGAGGTGAATGTACATGGGGGAGAAGTAAATATTAGTTGGAAACCCCAAATGGTGAAGTTATAACATTTTTCTATATGTTCATTTTCGTTCCATATGCTTAGCCAAGCTGATAGGAAAATAGAAAAAATTGTTAATGTGGAATCTCAATCGATCTTTTGGCCTATCAACCTATTTTAATAGACACATGATAAATACGATATTTTGTTTTAGGTGATAATACTAAAGTCATGTTTAATACTATTAATCCTTGATTTCATGACACCCATTGATGATACCTTCTTTAGCAATGGAATGTCTCTAAATTTACATCATTATATAAATAACTAATATATAATGTACATAACCACAGCATCCATGTATATCCTAAATCATGAATAATATAAATAAAATAATTCCATTAATCCTATAATATTTTCCATGGAATTATCAATCAGTACCCATGAATAGTTCAAGGAATGATATAATTTTAATTCCATTATGGGAATGTAGAAGGAATTAATAATTCAGAAATCATGTATCAGTAATGTAATAAAAAATTCATTACCTTCCTGGGCCCATCCTTGGAATCATACATCAACAACCCTTATATTGTCATGGTGTGATATAATTTCCTCTAACCTATAATCCCCTCCAAGTAACTTAATTTAAACAAATCAAATTATTTATCAAGGTTCTATATAATTTAATTTAACATATTATCCTATCCAATGAATTTCATATAAGAAATAAATGTATCAATCAATTTTTCAGATTATGGATCTTCAAAAATACCCCTTGGAATTAATATAATGAAATAGTAAAATAACTAGGCTTAGAAGCCAAATCCTATGAAGTACCTATGGGAATCCCCATCATAACATCACATCCAATCTTACCACATATGTTGATCTCAAGGAAGAAAATCTAGAATCATAGACACAACAATAATAACAAAGTAAAATTGTAAATGAAAAAGTGAGGGTGGTTTAATACCTAAACACCTTATTCCTTCAACAATCCATTTGGTTTGCAATTCAGATATGTGTTATATAGAGACACATGCTATTATCTCTTCCCATACCAAATTCACTAACTCAGGGTTGGTCGAACACTGGGGAACCCACTAGGTACCCAATAATAATAAATGTATAGGAATTTTAAATACGATCCTCATGGTCCATGATCACGAAAATGAATCCATCTTAGGAACCATAAAAATGGATGAAAGTGGACACACCCCCTATGATATAATATAAGTCAATAATAATAACATGCATCCATCTTGAGATCAATAGATAGGGTAAACAAGAAGAGGTATCTGAATTGGGATCCACTAAGTGAAAAAATAGTGGAGGGATCCCTAAAGGGATCTTATAGGATAAATGATAAGAAGAGTCAACAAATAAAGTATCCTCTATGTGGGATCATAAGTGGTGGTATCCCTCTTAGGTTATCATATTTTTGAATGGTACCTTTGTTAATGCCCATATCTGAGGGTAAAAACATCCCAAAACCATATCTCCAAAACTCATGGCATACTAGGCCAAAAGGTCTCACTTTTTGATTGAGTTGTTCTCCAATAAAAACAACAGATATTTGGTCTATGGAGATAGCTTATGACCCATCTCATATCATGATCTCACCCTAGGATTGTGTTAATGCCCAATCTATCATTTTATAAAGAATCACCGCAATAATTAATACCTACTAACTATCCTAAGAAAACATAAAACATTTATATTTTTGATTCCAAGAAATTTTCATCAATCATTTTTCACAACCCTCAACTATGTATTATCCCATTTCTCACTTATAAGACATTGTTGTTTTCATTTACTAGTAGAAGAAACACTCCATCGCCACTAAATCTCTAAAAAATCATTTGTAAAGTCTTAAAAACAACACAAGGGGTCAACCATCAAGATATATGTGGAATAATTCTCAAAATGGTATACTCAAGTTTCCAATTATAACATTGAGGAATCAAAACATGAAATACCAATAAAAGTAAGAAATGGTAGAAGTACACAATGTGTATAGCTGAGTACATGATGGGAATACCTGTGTACAAGATGTGTAACCTCAAATCCCAACATTGGGATTTACTTAAGATGAATATGTTGTATAAGACCCATGTATATGGAATGTATGAAATATACATGGAATATACCCAACCTAGGGAACCTTACAAATGTACCTCACATGGTCTGTCCATGTGTCTGCATCTTTCCATGAATTTCTAAATTGAATGTGACACATATAGGGTCTGGACATATACCCTATATGGAAAAGATCCCTGACATAGTTTTTCTAGACATGTACTAAGTATCATGGAAAAACACTACTACACAGTGTGTACCATTAGGTACACAACATGTTTTTTTGAATTGAAATCACTACAATGGGCCCATAAAACCATTTATTCGCATTAAATCATTTATCAACCATAGAAGTTTCCTTAGAAATCATAATCAGGCCATAGAAAATTAAGGAGGTAAATATATGGTATTATATAGTAGAAACATAAAAATATACTACTATTAGGAAGAAACCAATGAAGCATCACCAATATCTGGGTTCCATAGTTATCGATCAGTGATTCATATCCTCCCAAGCATTATGGAGACAACTCTATCCCTCTTTCTTTATATATATATCTCTCAATATCATTTACACTCAAGGTAATTGAAAGGAGAATCCAAAAATGGGAATAATTGAAAATAAATGGGTAGGGGAATAAATATAAAGGAAAAAAATGGATGAAAATGAATAGAAAAATAAAAATGGGCCCAACCCTAGTGCCAGAAATGAGTTCTTTATTCACATGGAAAAAACTCTTGTTATAGAATCATTTATAAAGATAGAAAATCTAAAATTTGCTCTATAGAAAATATATGTAAAAATGAATTCAACTGAAAAAATTAATTATTAATTAATAATTGTTAACTAATAATTATTCTGTGAAAATTTTAATTGGTCATAATTCCACAAAACTCATGTCCAAGGGGAAATAACATAATTCAAGAATAGTATAATCCTCAAAAAAATATCACGGATCATATGATTAGGGAAAATAAATTTTACCCATTATAAGGATTTGAAACCAACAAATCAATTTTCGACTTTATTTCCCATCCTAAAAAACACTTTTCTTTACAACCTACCCACCATACGATTTCTCTTCCATGATAATCCTTGGTTTTCAAATTGCATCCACACACTCATGTCACAAATCTATGCAACTAGGTTATATTTACCATCGAATGACCAATCTCATTGTTTCCCAATATCCCTTCTAAACATATAATATGTTCAACTCAAACTGAAATTGTAATCCCCAGATTATGTGTATATATTTTATATCCTAACTATCTATATCTGAGATCTATCACTCACACTTTTTACATCACTAAATGTTATGTTTGGCATGTTCAGAAACCATTATTCATGAATTTCAAACCACAACATCAAATATCATCTATCATTGCCTCATAAGAATAGTTTTACATGATAACCAAAAATTTTAAACTCCCAATAAGGTCCAAAACCCCCAAAAGGCAATTTATTCACTCCCCACAATATGGATTACCATATACCACTCCTCGAGTGAAAACAAAACAGATTCTTTCACCAAATGTGTTTCAATCCTAATGATCCATGATCACCATCCTCCTAGTAGATGACCAAGATATATTAACATTAGTCATTACATAACACTTGATCCATTATTTATGTCTCTACTAACAAAGAGGTTCCTTTTTTATTTAATCAAAATTCAAGAGTAACCACGCCCACATCATTTCATTAAATCCGTCAGTCCATTTCTGCCACATGGCCACTCAATGATTGATGATATAAATGGTACCATTCATAAGTGATGTGTAAAATTACCATCACACCCAATATAGTTGGAGTACCAACCTGTACTACCCAGTTATCACCCAAATCACACTTCTATGAGTGACACATTATTAGGTATAATCTGACCTTCCTGAATGGAATGTGATTCTAAAAACATCTAGTGATATCACATATCTCCTCATTAAAATTAGTCACCTCCCCCATGAAAAAAATTATTCAATGTCCACCCCACATACAAAATTATTCCTTTCAAGAGAATTTTCCCATACTCTTAAAATATAGATAACTATAAACTATAGGTCAACAGTTACTAGAAGTCAAATATTATCTCCCATCATTCTTATACTCAATCAAAAATCACCCTTGATGCTTCTTCAGGATCTCAAGGAAGTATAATTCCTATAATTCAATGGACTATAACCTTCCTTATGTTGGTATTCATAAAATAATAAAACCAAGATCACTAACTAAAATTGAATACACAATATTAGGCCAACCCCTCCTACATGTTTCTTATAGTCCAAAAAAATATCAACATGTAAGGGACAAATTCACAAATAAGGGCTACTAGGTATCCTATATAAACCTATAGATGAAGAATTGTATCAGGGTATAAAAGTATAACCACCATGAATAAAGGTCAAACCTAACACCACGGTCACATTTCAAAGGAATTTGACCATGCACCTATATCAACAAATTTATATAACATGCCTTTCAACCCTCTCGATGATATTTATCCATAACCCCAATGGAAAAGGATCAAAACCTGTGATAATGAAATATACAAACAAGAATCATCATTACATGATGTGATACACTCTAAGGGTCTTAATAAGGAACTACTCCCTAAATTGTTAGTACACTAATAATAAGAAATATGATAAACTTATCCTCACCCAGAATCCATATATATATTAATAAGTCCTCAAGTAAATAATATACATACTCTAACCTATAAGGGTAGAAAATACTTGCACAACATCATCTCAATGGATATATCTCATAACACAAATATAGTTCTATTAAGTATAAAGTTATACAATGATATGAGGGAGAACAAAATATAAGTTTTTACTGACAGTTTAAATTACTGAAACTTGGAAATAACATCAAATAATGGGATTAAAAATTTTGAATCATGTTCCATATCAATCCAATAGGGTAACATCACGTCTAATTCATGAAAAATGAATCATCATACTCATTTCCATGAATCTCACCATCGATCCACATAACATGTAATTATGTATATATATATATAAACATAAGTTTAACTGAGAATAATTTCAATAAGAATATATATGGGAAAACTCCATTTACATTGTTTTTTAAACTTTAAATAGTTATTATCAACATAATTATTAAAAGAAAACACTATAAATCCTATAAAATGTGGAACCTGCAATCCAAATATGATGCATGAAGAAACTATAACCTCTAACGACCAAGAGTCCAAATCAATCACTATCCTATTACCAACAGGTCAAGATTTGGAGTCCAAAATAATTCATAAATACACACCACATGTAAATTTTTCAAATATATAACCATATATAACTATAACATCCCTCATAAATATTAATCATCCCATAACCCTACTAATAAGAAATAATTATAGGAATAGGTGTCTTGAAGAACAATTATAATGTCCATTATATGTTAAGAAACATTCCTTATAGTCCCCTCTACTATATCCCTTATATTATTCCAAATGAAAATTAATACCTAGATTCCACTTTTTCACAATACATATTGCTTCACACTATGACTAGTTGTCAAACAAGTTGTCAGCATGTCCTAAATTACACCTCTTCATACTCTAGAGGATTTTGTATTGCAATGTGGGACTAGGGTGATTACTTTTGGAGACTAATCACACATATCATTGTAATAAAATAATGTAAATAACAAAATGTCATCCATGGAATTAAATGATTAGTGGAAATGAGATAAATGTAAACAAGGAAATATTAAATAATGAAATGTAGATAGATCCTAAACAATAATTTCATACATAAAAAATGATTGAAAACTATTATTATCACTTATATAAGATTAACTAGAAATAAAAAACAAGAAACTAGTATTATCATTATCTTAAAACACATATCTATACTCCAAAAAAACTAATGAACTGTATAAACTGATCATAAGAATCCACCTGAGAAGGTTCACTCAATCATTCCAATATGGTACTTGGCCATATATAACATGAATCTATGATCAACATGAAAGTACACATAAGGTATAAACAGACACACTATGGTGAACATATTTGTGTTTAGAAACCATTCTATGAATGCCACCCCAATGGTGAACCAATAATGAAGTCCCATAAGTGTATTGTCACGACCCGCCCTCGGGGTCCGTGCCGTGACTACCCCAAGCCCGCCTTCCATAGGCCAGGGGCTGGCGACTAGCACCAAGGCGTAAATCCCGGTAAAAAAGGGAAGGCATTGCCTTTGTGAAGTAAACAAACACCACAGAGTAAGAAAGCGGAAAGTAAACACTAAACAAAAGTAGAGTACAACTGAAAGTGCGGAAAAGTAAATGGGCCAGAATACAAACCCAAACTGAAAGTAAAGTACAACTTGAAAGGGAAAACAAAAACTGAAAAGTAAATGCCGCTACACCGAGCTGTCCACTAGAAATCCCACCTGAAGGGTGGGTACAGATAGCTCCACTGCTCCACGGGTCCCGCCGTCCGCTCCGAGCACATCCCGCCCAGTGGTCCACCTCCGGGTACCGTCCCGCTCTGCAAGCCTCAGCTAAGGTCAACGCTGTCCGTCGTCTGCAACCAACACAACGTAGTGCGGGAAAATCCCGTGCAGGGGTGAGTATAAGCTACTCAGTAGGGACCCCGAGACCCCTGAAGGTCTCTCAAATCCACAAAGGATAAACTACGAAGAAAGGAACAATCACGAAGTAATAACCGACACTGCTTAGGTATATGCCCATACATATACCTAAGTCATCAATTTCAAATATGCTCCAACCTCCGAGCCCAAGTACAACTCAGTCCACACAGGAAAGTAAACGTATTCCACACAGGAAAGCAAAACGTAATCCACACAGGATTGCACAACACAATCAACACAAGAAAGAAAGAAATAATTAAACAATAAATTAACAACCCCTACCTTGGGTATAAGTTCGAGGATTTGCCAACGTCCGCGGAAGACAACGTCACGGGGATCGGGCGTCGCGGTCGTCGTTCATCAAATCCGTTGATGAAGAGATGCGTCTGATGCGATACGTCGTTGGCGAAACTTCTTATGTCGACGAAGGGAATCCGAGGAGGAAGCGGCGTTCCCTCTTGTTGACAAGGAAGACGAAAAAGAGCGGAGCGGCGTTCTTCGTCGGAACTTGAGTGTTCTTCGTCAAGTTGAGCGTTCTTCGTGATCTTCGTCAGAGTTGAAGAAGAAGAAGGAAAAGCTCTCCACCTCTCAAGAAGAAAAACAATTAACCCAAATAAAATAAGACACTATCTTATTTTATTATCACATCAACACACTAGAATTTCAAAAGATTGAAATTCAAAAGGATTAACTCCAAAAATTAAATAACTCATGTCATTTAATGAGGCGTTAAGGAAGTTGAGAGAATAAGAAAGGTTTAGGGGTTCGTGTGGGCCCCACCACACTTAATCCTCCCAAGGGAGGTTAAGTGGATGTGGGTCCCACTTCCAACTCCCTTTGGTAGGATTTAACAAGTTAAAATAAATTTTGTTCTTCACAAAATTTTATTTAACTTAAACCTAAAACCCAAAAACTAACTTACAACCCGCAACCAACGCAACTTCCGAAAAGGTCTCTTTAAGCGAATATCGGCGCTGCAAGTTCATCGGTGCCCTCGGATTTTAATTCCGAGCACCGGATAAAAAGTTAGGAATTCCCGCTCGTTCGTTCACTGAACGTACCCGAGCCAAACTTCGGAAATTGATTCCGGGCACTACGGGCCTCGGAATCAGGTGCCGTCAGAAACCGCGCTCTTGTAAAATTCTTAAGAAAATTAAGAAAAAATTTCCCTTGAATTTTACGGGTCTTTACATTACTCCCACCTCAGGGCTTTACGTCCCCGTAAAGATACATCAAAACTAGTGAAACAAATGAGGGTATTGAGCACGCATCTGAGCCTCCCGCTCCCAAGTGCTCTCCTGGAGATTCTCGTGCTGCCATCTGATGCGCACAAGAGGAATCGATCGCCCACGTAGGACCCGCTCCTGTCGATCCTCTATCTCTACTGGAACCTCCGTGAAAGTCGCCCCATCGTCAACGTCAATCTCCCCATGGTCAATGATGTGTGACGGGTCGTGCACGTATCTCCTCAGATGAGATACGTGGAAGACGTCGTGCACCCGGTGCAACTGAGGTGGTAGAGCCAGGCGATAAGCCACCTCACCAATCCTGCTGAGAATCTGGAAGGGTCCGATGAAGCGCGAAGATAACTTTCCGCCTCGGCCAAATCTCCTAATACCACGTCGAGGTGAGTCCCGCAAGAAGACGTGGTCGCCATCTTCGAACTCCAGTGGCCTCCGTCTCCTGTCAGCATATGACTTTTGCCGGCTCTGAGCTGTCCTCATCCGCTCCTGGATGACCTGGACCTTCTCTGTCATGGCCTGGACCATCTCCGGTCCCACCAGTACTGACTCTCCAGGGTCTGTCCAGCACAAAGGAGATCTACAAGGTCGGCCGTACAATGCGTCGTACGGTGCCATCCCGATGGTGGAGTGGTAGCTGTTGTTGTACGCAAACTCCACCAAGGGTAGGTGGTCCTCCCAGCTATAACCAAAGTCGAGGACACATGCGCGGAGCATGTCCTCGAGAGTCTGAATGGTCCTCTCCGTCTGACCATCCGTCTGAGGATGAAAGGCTGTGCTCAGACGTAGTTGCGTCCCGAACGCCTCCTGTAACCCCTTCCAAATCCGGGAATTAAAGCGAGCATCTCGATCGGAGACGATAGATGATGGCACACCGTGGAGCCGCACAATCTCCTGAACGTAGAGACGTCCCAAGCTCTCTACTGAGCCCTGCTCTTTGATGGGTAAGAAGTGTGCCGACTTGGTGAGTCGGTCAACAATCACCCAGATGGAGTCATGACCTCTGGAAGTGCGTGGAAGTCCAGTCACGAAGTCCATAGATATGCCGTCCCACTTCCACTCCGGAACCTCCAAGGGCTGTACCAAGCCTGCTGGTACCTGATGCTCTGCCTTCACCTACTGGCAGGTAAGGCATCGAGAAACGAACTCTGCTACAGCCTTCTTCATGCCCGGCCACCAATGCTGTCGTCTGAGGTCCTGGTACATCTTCGCCACCCCAGGATGTACCGCCAAAGGAGAAGTGTGAAACTATCTCAGCACTTCCTCTCGCAAAGCGACTGGTACCCTGGTACGTCCTCTGAAAAGGATGTCGTGCTCTGCTCCAAGGGAGAAACCATCAGGTGCCTGTCCCGAGGATATCTGTGCACGCAGTGTCTCACAGTCAGCGTCCTCACGCTGTGCCTCCCTGACCCGCTGCAGTAGTGGAGGAGTGACTGTGAGAGACTGAAGAAAGGTTGCTCCATCTCTATCCACGAAGGATATCTGCAAAGAGGCTAGCTGCTCCGTCGCCTCCTCAAGTAGCTGAATGCCCGTCCTCCTGCTGAGGGCATCGGCTACTACGTTCCCCTTTCCCAGGAGTATAGACTTTCTCAAAGTCATAGTCCTGGAGGAACTCGAGCCATCGCCGCTGTCTCAGGTTCAGGTCCTTCTGAGAGAAGATATACCTGAGACTCTGATGATCAGAAAAGACTGTAAAGCACTCGCCCATCAGATAGTGTTGCCATGTCTTCAGAGCGAAGACCACTGCTGCTAGCTCCAGGTCATGGGTAGCGTAGTTCTGCTCATGCGGCCTCAACTGACGTGATCCATAGGCGATCACGGCCCGCTCCTGCATCAGAACACATCCGAGTCCGGTCCCTGATGCATCGCAGTAGACTACGTACCCTACTCCCTCCTCAGGCAACCTCAAGATAGGTGCGCTAGTCAATCTCTATCTCAGCTCCTGGAAGCTCTGCTGACATCTGTCAGACCACACGAAGGGTTTCCCCTTCTTTGTCAAAGCTGTGAGTGATGCCGCAACTCTAGAGAAATCTGGCACGAATCTCCGATAGTATCCAGCTAGTCCCAAGAAACTCCGAACCTCAGTCACGCTCCTGGGTGGCTCCCAAGCTAACACTACCTCAATCTTCGCGGGATCCACTGAAACTCCCGCCTCAGAGATAACATGTCCCAAGAAGTGGACCTCACGTATCCAGAACTGGCACTTCGAGAGCTTACCATAAAGCTGGTGCTCTCGGAGTGTGTCTAGTACAACTCACAAGTGATAGGCGTGCTCCTCCTCTGTCGTAGAGTAAATCAGAATGTCGTCGATGAAGACCACGACAAACCGATCGAGGTATGGCTGAAAGATCCTGTTCATGAGAGCCATGAACACTGCTGGAGCATTGGTTACACCGAAAGGCATAACCAAGAACTCATAGTGGCCATACCGACATCTGAAGGCCGTCTTCTGCACATCCCTGTCTCTGACTCTGAGATGATGATAGCCTGACCTGAGGTCTATCTTCGAGAACCACCGTGCTCCCTTGAGCTGATCAAAGAGATCATCAATCCTCGGTAGCGGATACTTGTTCCTCAATGTCACCTGGTTCAGGAGACGATAGTCAACACAAAGTCGCAAGCTCCCGTCCGCCTTCTTGGCGAACAATATCGGGGAAGCCCAGGGTGAAACACTGGGTCAGATGAACCCCTTGCCCTGCAAGTCCTCCAACTGTACCCGTAGCTCTCGAAGCTCGGCGGGGGCCATCCAATATGCTGGAGTGGATATCGGGGCTGTCCCGGGGTACAAGTCAATATAAAAGTCTACCTCTCTGCGAGGAGGTAGCCCTGGAACGTCGTCGGGAAAAACGTCCGCAAACTGATCCACCACTGCAGGAAAACCAGGACTCCGCACGTCAACTGCTCCAAGGATAAGGCTAGCCAACTGATGAGTGATGGGCTGTCCTCTCCTCCGCGGAAGTCCATCCTGTGCTGCAAAGGCTCCCTTCTCGCCGGTGAAGGTGAACCTGCTCCCGTCGGTGCGTACACATCGCACCTTGCGCCTAAAACAGTCAATCTGTGCATTGACCGTAGATAGCCAATCCATTCCCAAGATGACGTCGTAAGGCCTCGACGCTGCTACAAGAAGATCCCAGCGGAAGCTCTCGCCTCCTAGAGTAAGCTCACACTGCCGGCACCAGTGTGTAATCGTCGAGTCTGCTTCCGTAGGAGTCTCTAGCCGTAAGGATCGAGCCAACGGCTCTGTCGGAATCTCCGAGCTCCGAACAAGGGCAGCGGCTATGAAAGAGTGACTCGCTCATGTGTCTATAAGAACTGCAGAAAGGGTGGAGTAGACACAGATAGTACCTCGAATCATCTCGGGTGCACCTTGGTCGTAGGTCTCTGCTGCCTGGAGCTGAGCCTATCGCTGCCCGCTAGCTCCCTGTGGTCGGGGGTGGACCTCCTGGTGGTGGTGGTGGTAGAGCCTCAAAGCGTCGGCCACCACCGGCTGCTCGTCCAGCTCCTCTGCCTCGTCCGCCTCCTCCCTGCGGACCACCACAGTTGACCCTCTGCCTCTGCCTCGGTGGTCCATCAACTGTCTACTGCTCCTCGGCACGGCGGGTCGGGCAGTCACGTGCCATGTGGCCCTGCCCGCCGCACGAGTAGCACTGTCTGCCTCTCGTAAGACTGGCTCCGCGCTGTGTGCCCCGCACTGCTGAGCCAGTTCCCTGAGATCGTCTGCCCGAAGGTCTGGTCTGTCTGGACCCCTGAGTCATCCGTCGACTGCCTGCTGCAGATGACTCTGCCACGTGCCGCCCTGCGGTGGGTCTCTGTGCTGGTGTAGACTCAGCAAGGAAGCTCTCTATCAGAAGGGCCCGCTCCAGTACTCCTGTCTGAGTCGGTATGCTGAGGGAAATCAGCGATGCCCTGATCTCGTGTCTCAAACCCTGCTCGAAGGTCCGGGCCCGGAAGAATGGGTCCCGTACCATGTCGGTCGAGTAGCGCGAGAGATCGGTAAATCTCGCCGAGTACTGAGCGACTGTCATGCTGCCCTGCCGCAACTGTAGAAGCTCCTGGATACGCACCGCACGAAGGGTGGCTAGGACGAACTCCGAGCGGAAGAGGCTCTCAAAGTCCGTCCAAAGTAGAGATGCCTCATCGTGCACCTAGAGCATCAAGCTCCACCATCGTCCTGCTTCTGCGTGTAGTAGGCTCGCAGCGAGGATCACCATGAGGTATGCTGGTGTCCTCGCTAGCCTAAACACTCGTACTACCTCCTCCAGCCAGTCCTCTGCTGCCTGGGGATCCGTCTCCCCACGAAACTTGGGCGGTCGCTGGCACGGAAACTCATGCAGTGCACTGAGGCGACGTGCATCGTCAGCGGCTGCTGCTGGAAGCATCGGGGGCTCGGCGGGTAGAGCTACCGCCGGTGCCACTGCTGACAAAGGTCCCTGCACCGAGGCCTCGTCGCTCGGTGGGCTGTCGTCATGCTCGACTCTCAGAACCCTAGCTGGCTGCCGTCGTGGGGCCATCCTGAAAAGGAAACAGGTGCGCCACGGTCAGAACAGTATACCTGGTGAGCTGATATAAGTAATCACAAAGATAACTTTGAAACACACACGCAATCAATGTTTTCGTGCATTAAGTCGGAAATCAGAAGTCATGGTCCTGGTGTACGGATACGTCGGCCGCCGCACCAACACTAGACTCCCTGGACTGATAACCACACTCAATACGCTAAACATTATTGCTTCACATAGAAAAGATCAGAGTTTGCGGTAGAACCGAACTCCTCTGATACCATTTTGTCACAACCCGCCCTCGGGGTCCATGCCGTGACTACCCCAAGCCCGCCTTCCATAGGCCAGGGGCTGGCGACTAGCACCAAGGCGTAAATCCCGGTAAAAAAGGGAAGGCATTGCCTTTGTAAAGTAAACAAACACCACAGAGTAAGCAAGCGGAAAGTAAACACTAAACAAAAGCAGAGTACAACTGAAAGTGCGGAAAAGTAAATGGGCCAGAATACAAACCCAAACAGAAAGTAAAGTACAACTCGAAAGGGAAAACAGCAACTGAAAAGTAAATGCCGCTACACCGAGCTGTCCACTGGAAGTCCCACCTGAAGGGTGGGTACAGATAGCTCCACTGCTCCACGGGTCCCGCCGTCCGCTCCGAGCACGTCCCGCCCAGTGGTCCACCTCCGGGTACCGTCCCGCTCTGCAAGCCTCAGCTAAGGTCAACGTTGTCCATCGTCCGCAACCAACACAACGTAGTGCGGGCAAAGCCCGGGCAGGGGTGAGTATAAGCTACTCAGTAGGGACCCCGAGACCCCTGAAGGTCTCTCAAATCCACAAAGGATAAACCACGAAGAAAGGAACAATCACGAAGTAATAACCGACACTGCTTAGGTATATGCCCATACATATACCTAAGTCATCAATTTCAAATACTCTCCAACCTCCGAGCCCAAGTACAACTCAGTCCACACAGGAAAGTAAACGTATTCCACACAGGAAAGCAAAACGTAATCCACACAGGATTGCACAACACAATCCACACAGGAAAGCAATAGGATTCAGCTCACACAGGTATACTTCTTCAAAGGACGATAAAGATGATCACTGATCCATCTAAGTCGTCAGACCCACGAAGGATCAAAAGGTAACTAACCCCCGCAAAGACCCACACAGGATCGGGCCCACACAGGACCTGTAGGCGCTGGTTCACACAGGACCGCTGAGCGCAAGGACCCACACAGGATCGGACCCACACAGGATCGGGCCCACACATGACCTGTAGCACTGACCCACGTAGGATCGCTGAGTGCTGTAGTCATCGTCGTCGAATCCACACAGGATCTATGTACTGTCGTCGTCGCAGTCACAGTAGCAGTAGTAGCAGTAGTTGCAGTCGCAGCCAGCACTAGGGTTCCCGCACACAGCAAACTCATACAGGAGGGTCCGCTCCACGAGCCGAGAGGCTGATACATCAACTGTCACAAAGTCCAGAGTTGATGTATCCAAAAGTTCCGTATCGACAACAGGAACTCAACGCAACAGACGGCGCGTCGATCGGACGCCTGGTCTGAGAGTTATTGGCACTTTCGTCCCCGGGGCCCGGTTGGTTTTTAAAGCAAAACCAACCCGACCGTACTCCACCTACATCCAAACCTCGGGCGGAGTATGCCAAAAGATCCGTCTCACTAATAGGAACACAACACGGCTGACGGCACGTCAATCGGACGTCCGTAGCTCAAGATATGAGCGTTTCCGCTCCGAAGGCCCGGTTGGTTTCGTGAACGAACCAACCCGGCCGAACTCAAAGTAATCCGAAACCTTGAGTGCGATATACCGAAATGACCGTCTCGATCCAAGGATCGCGTTTCCACAGACGGTTCGTCGATCGGAGGTCCGTGGCTCAAGTTATGGCCAAAAGACCGAAACTGCTTCGAAACGGGCCCGACCCCCCCCCCCCCCCCGGGTAGGCCCGAACCGGGTTGACCCGGGTCCGACCCGGCCCGGCCGGCCGGCCGGCTGGCGGCGCGGCGGCGCGGGGGCCGCGGCGGCCGGGCGCCGCACGGTGGCTGCACGCGGGGGGCAAAGCCCCCGCTGATTGGGAAAAACGGCGCGGCATATAGCCGCGCCCCTTTTTGCAAAACCGCCCCCCCCCCCCACGTGGGGGGCTTGATTGGCAGAAAACGGGGGGCTTTTCCCCCCACAAGGAAACCGCCCCCTCTTAAAGAGGGGTGTTTCATGAGTTGGCCGGGGGATTAATTCCCCCGGTTTACTGGCATCCGGCCGGCCAGCTGGCCGGCCGGTTTTCTCCAACGGGACCGGAAAATCCGGTCCCCTCTTCGGCTTCCGACGCCGGCGGCCCGGCCGCCGGTCTTCTCATCCCGCTGCAGCCCGGAACCAGCCGCGGTCTCCTCGTCCCGCCGCGGCCCGGAACCGGCCGCGGTGTTCGTCGTCCGGCGCGGTGCGACGGCACCGCGCCCCTTCGCCGCGCATTTGATTCCCTTCGACGCGGCGTGACGGCGTCGCGTTCCTTATGATTCTTCCATGGCACGGCGCGACGGTGCCACGAAATTTAATCATATTACTATCCGCGTGGTGCGACGGCACCACGCCACTTTGCTTCCACCCTCAAGATAGAACAATAAGAACGATGGAGGGGGTTCGGCCCTCGTTCATGCGGTCCGGCCCCCTCACGTTAAATAATAACTCAACTTAAAAATTCAAAGCCTCATGTTAGACATGCGAGATCCACGATCAAGAAATAAATAATTAAACAATAAATTAACAACCCCTACCTTGGGTATAAGTTCGAGGATTTGCCAACGTCCGCGGAAGACAACGTCGCGGGGATCGGGCGTCGCGGTCGTCGTTCGTCAAATCCGTTGATGAAGAGATGCGTCTGATGCGATACGTCGTTGGCGAAACTTCTTATGTCGACGAAGGGAATCCGAGGAGGAAGCGGCGTTCCCTCTTGTTGACACGGAAGACGAAGAAGAGCGGAGCGGCGTTCTTCGTCGGAACTTGAGTGTTCTTCGTCAAGTTGAGCGTTCTTCGTGATCTTCGTCAGAGTTGAAGAAGAAGAAGGAAAAGCTCTCCACCTCTCAAGAAGACATACAATTAACCCAAATAAAATAAGACACTATCTTATTTTATTATCACATCAACACACTAGAATTTCAAAAGTTTGAAATTCAAAAGGATTAACTACAAAAATTAAATAACTCATGTCATTTAATGAGGCGTTAAGGAAGTTGAGAGAATAAGAAAGGTTTAGGGGTTCGTGTGGGCCCCACCAAACTTAATCCTCCCAAGGGAGGTTAAGTGGATGTGGGTCCCACTTCCAACTCCCTTTGGTAGGATTTAACAAGTTAAAATAAATTTTGTTCTTCACAAAATTTTATTTAACTTAAAACTAAACCCCAAAAACTAACTTACAACCCGCAACCAACGCAACTTCCGAAAAGGTCTCTTTAAGCGAATATCGGCGCTGCGAGTTCATCGGTGCCCTCGGATTTCAATTCCGAGCACCGGATCAAAAGTTAGGAATTCCCGCTCGTTCGTTCACTGAACGTACCCGAGCCAAAATTCGGAAATTGATTCCGGGAACTACGGGCCTCGGAATCAGGTTCCGTCAGAAACCGCGCTCTTGTAAAATTCTTAAGAAAATTAAGAAAAAATTTCCCTTGAATTTTACGGGTCTTTACATGTATAGTCAAAAAATATACTCATCCTAGCCAAGACAAAACTAAAATAAAATTTAAAAAGTAAAAAATAGTTGATCCTTGGAACCGTGAACCTGATTGACTAAACATCCAAAAAAGAAGGTATTAAACTAGATGTCATACAACTCATGCTGTTTATAAGAATTTAGATCATTGGGTTTGTGACCCCTAATAATGATACCTTCATTGGAAAGAGATGTAATTTATTTATTAATTTTACACTATAAATAAAACTATGACCCAATGTAAATATGAGTGGAATCCATATATAATAAAAAATCAATCAAAATATAAATAAAATAATTCCACTAATTCTATGATCTCATCCATGGTGCTCCAAATTAGAACCCATGTATCGATCACAACATAATATAATTCAAATTACCATATCTTGCCTCAATTTTATTATATATCAGGATCCCAATAATCCAAAAGAATGATATAATTAAATTTTTTCCATGATATTTTTCTATTGAATTAATTATTTGGAATGAAATTTTCTCTCACGGTATGATATAATTTTATATAATCAATGAGGTCATATAAGGAATCTCTGTCTCGATGATGGAATAATATTATTTCATTTATCCTATGATCCCATCAAATTAATTTCATACATGGAATATATGTGTCACTCTATGTGTAACAATATATATCCTAGTAAGTTCCTCTTAGAATCCTCATGATGCAACAATTCAACAACATTCCTCAAAATACAAAGCTCAAGATATACCATTGGGAATCCTCATCATAACATCACATTAAATATGGCACCATGGGATGAGTTCTAGGAATATCATATGTAATCATAGAAGTATTAACAGTAACTAAGTTAAAGGATAAATAAACGAGTGATGGTGGTCATATTATTAAGCACATCACTATGTCTACATCTCTTTGTTCTTGTATGTTTAGTATGGGTTCTAAGGTGACATATATACACACTCAACCCATATCCAGTTAACTATATCTGAGTGAGTTAGTCTCTAGTGAACCAACTAGGTATTCTATAAGAAACATAAGAGATCCATCCTACTTAGGAATTTCTATTTCCACTCGTAATCAATGAAATACCTTTTGGGATCCTTGGAAATAAATGTAAAAAGAGTCATCCCCCTAGGGATCCTTTAATTCAATTATAATAAAATTCATACCACTAAGGAATATTGGATATATTAAACATGTTTAGGAATCTATCTTGGGATCCTCTTTGTGGAAAATGTAGTGGAGGAATCCCTTATGGAAACCACTAGTTCACAACATGAGAAGAGGCACCCCATGGGGGATCCTACAATACTAGGTGACAAAACCCTATTTAGATACCCAATTTAAAACTGATATATTGGATATGGCCATATAAAAAGATTAAAACATGTCATAACCTCATCTCAAACATCTATTAGAACCCTTTTTTAGAAGTTAATAATCATAATGTTAATTTCCTTAGGTAAAATTTATTGAATTTCGGTCAAGGGATATGGCTCCCGACCCATCTCAGATCATGTTTTCTACATGGGATTGTCCAAACACCTATCCTGTAATTTTTTTAACTCAAATATTAGTGACTCCAACACAAAAAATATCATATGAAAACACCATTTGAGAAAATATGAGATTTTGATCCACATCAATCAATCATTTATCATGACCCTTAACTAGGTCTTATTTGATGTCTCACATACAATTGATAGATATATTTATTAATTATTAGAGGAATTTATCCATGACCGATTAATAACCCAAAAAGGCATCTGAAAAGTAGTTAAAATACACCAATGGTCAGACCATTTTTATCTACATGGAAGAATGATCAAAATTCACTACTATTATATCTAATTCTGACATCTGGGAATCAAAACATGAAAACCCCTCAAAAGGTTAACAGGGGAGATTAACATAGTCTGTATACCCAATTACAATATGTGTACCCTCAAATCCCCACATTAGTATGTAATTTATCTATATATGTAATGTGAATCCCATGTACATTTTTTATATTTCACGTACATGGAGTGTACCATACATTGGGTATATTAATGTGTACCTCACAAGGATTGGATATCTGTATTCGACTTCACGTGTATTTCAATAGGATGTATAACCCAAAAAGGGTCTAAATGTCTACCCAAAATGGCCATGTTTCCCTGCATGCGATATCTGGATAGTAATCACCTACATGTTCGAGCATGAATACATAGTATGTACCTCTGATTACATGGCATGTAGTTATGAAAAACTCAATATACCGATGTACTTAGAAACATGGGAAAGTACTAGTACGTGTCATATAATCCAAGTTCATGGAGTGTACTTCTAAAAAATATTCTGTCCTGAATAGGAAGAATAACTGATATATGTTTATGGAACCACACATTGTTTTATTGGGATTTCCTGAATAGAAACCTCTGTAATCGGATCAAGAAAATGTGTTTCTACCTGTATAAGAACAGATCAACCCATGGGGGTCCTTAAAAGACATAATAGGCCCATAAAACGTGAAAGAGTAAAATTTATTGGGATTTACATATGAACCTCAATAAAATAAACATATACGAAGAGTATTCAAAAGATTCACCCATATCATGGATTTGAAACTACCACATAAAAATCTATCTCATCCTGAGATCTGTAGCAACTCCTCTCTTCTCCTTCCTCATTTTCTCCTTCATAATTTTCGGTCTCTATAATTGAAATGGAAAACCCACAAGTGGAATAAAAAAGAATCCAATGGTAGATGATGAAATAAAATAAGAAAATATATGGAAGATAAAGGAATGAATAGGTAAATGGGTTCTGGTCCAATACCTGACTCCTAACATGTGTTTATTCATTGACTAGGACCCCCCCCCCATTTTAGACTCAATTAAAACAATATAATCACAATATTATTCTCCATTTGAAATAAGTCTACGAATGAATTTTTGTGGAAAATTAATATTTAATTAATTATGTTTTAAATATTAATAATTCATCGAAAATTATAATTTATTTGAATTTCATAGTACACATATCCTAGAATAAACAGCAGATTTTGGGATTAATGATGTTGTCCTAAAAAATACATGAGATCATATATTAGGGGACAAGAAATTTTTAAAACTTATTTTAATAGAAAATGAAAAAAAATTCCTTAAATTTTGGCATTATAGATGAACATGTTTTTTTAGAAATAACATGATCTCTTATATAAATATATAATAAAATACAAATCATATTGAATTACATTACTGGGAGTATCCTCAAAACCCAAATTCTTCATGATGAAAAATTTTGATATTTATAAGAAGAAGTCTCAATTTCCTCAGAAACCTAAACTCTTAATCATCAAACACCATATGTTTCTAGTCAGATATATGTCATTTTGGCCACATGACATTGGTTTATGACTATTCTAATCCCATTTTGTATTCTCACTATAGAAATGAACTAAAACAACAAGTTGATGTGATAAATTATTAATTTTCATTATACCATTAATATTAAATGGAATAATTATGGTTCTCATGATATCCATAAACAATCACATGATCGTAAAACCACATGCAATGTTTTTAAAAAAAATTGAATATTATTTCGAAGTCATACAAGGTAAAGGATAATAATTAATTTTTTTGGTTGAATTGGTTCTTGTTATGTGTGTAAAAAACATCACAAAATATACCAATGAGAATAGATAATATATCTAATTTAGTCATTATTATAGAGGAATGGTATAGTTTATGGTCCTTGCATACATGTTTGATATAACTTCATGATATTTTATGATTTTCTTCAAATAAGTTTATAGTTTTCGATATATTCCGTTACATAGAACCCAAAGATCAAATAAACCACAATAAAAAATTAAAATTTTATTATATAAGGAGATATATATTGTTGGGAAAAAATCCTTCAAGGTATCATTAAAGCATTTTTGAGGTGATTGTGTTTGTTGACAAAGTGGACATCTGAGTTGTGATTGTTGACAAAGCAAAACGATGACATACAACTTTGTTGACAATGAGGATTTCATGGTGGAATGTCGAGTTCAAGAACTGAGTTCAATGATCCATGTTTGATTCAAGAACGTTGATAAAAGTAATGGATGATCTGGAGGCGGTACAACAGAACATATACAAGGTGGCGCCGTTTTCCAGTGTTTTCCAAATTTGTGGGCCTGAAAATCAGCAAATGAAGAAAAGTGCTTTTGGAAAAGGGACTTGCGCACCGAGGACTTGGAGAATAAAAAACTTGCATGCCATATGTTTTTCAATATCAGAATATCAAAATATGACTAAGGAAATAGGTTCGCGCAAGTTTGGGAGTTGGTCGCGCAAGTGTCTAAAAGGACAGAAGACTTGCACGCCGAGACTGGGTCGCGTAGGTGACGTGCACACCGTCGCGTAGGGTGGTCAATTTGCCTATAAATACTGGACCAACCCTCTTCATTATTTACCAGAGTTCAACTCTTTGAGAAATTAGAGCTCCCGTCGTGCAGGTGTGGTGGTCGCGTAGGTGGTGTGTGTGGTCGCGCAGGTGAAGTTACGCGCCAGTGGTTGAAGTTGTGCACCGGTGTTAGAAGTTGTGCGCCGGTTGGCAGTTGCTCGCCAATATTAGTTTGGGCGTAAAAGGAATAGAGTCACGCAAATTTGGAGTTGAGTAAGCTTGAGTCGCGCAAGTGTCTGAGGAGGACAAGCGCGCCCGTTGTGACTTGCGCGCTGATACTTGCACGCCAAGTAAGGTTTTGTTCCAGCAGTGGTTTTCGGGCTGCGTGGAAGTTGGATGTTTGCCCGATACCTTCGGTACAAAGAGATATTCATCTATGTGTGAATGTCTTACTTCAATAGAGCATCTACATATAAGAGAAGATGTATTCTTTCATGCAAATGAGGAGAGATACAGGTCTATAAACTGTGAGTGGATTCTTTCCAAGAGTAGTGAGCTTAGGAAGAGGAAGAAGGTGATCCTCTCCACCGGCAGTGAGCCATAGAGAGAGAGAGACAGGGAGTGACCCTTGGGAAAGCAGTGAGCTGACCCTAAATTTGTAAAGGCAGTGAGCCCGGGCATAGAAGTGATCTAGCCCGAACCTTGTAATCCACAGCTAGTGAAGATTAGTGTAATTTGGTACGACCGACAACCTGTCGGCGTATGCTCCTTGGACGTAGCCCTTAGCGGTGAACCAAGTAAAATTTTTGTGTCCTGTACTTGCTTTACTTTCTGTTTATATTGTGTAGAAGGAAAGAGAGAAAAGAGTGTTTTTTTAACAACAAAACAAGATGAGAACGAGCATTAATTTTTAATTAGTCATACCTTGATTCACCCCCCTCTCAGGGTATTCATCCTTGTGGACCTAACAAGTGGTATCAGAGGGAAAGGTTGAAATTTGTTCATATCTCAATGGAGGTAATAAATCATAAAGGGATTCCGATCTTCGATGGATATAATTTTCATATATGGAAGAATCGGATGAAACACTATTTCCGATCCTCGGGAATGGATGTGTTTTCAGCAAATATGCATGGTATCACAGCTGATATTAATAGTGGTGCTTTATCAGAAGCTGAGCATAGAGAGTTGGATGCTGATTCCAAAGAAATCAATGCCTTAGGGGGATCCCTTTACAATCCCATCTACATGAAGGTGATGTCATTATAAACGTCACATGCCATGTGGGAAAAGCTTTTGAATATATATGAAGGGGACACAAAAGTCAGAGAGGCAAAGCTGCAGGTGTTGTGGAACAAATATGAAGATCTGAAAATGAACCCGAATGAGTCTATTGACACATTCTTTGACAGGGTAAACATTGTTGTGGAAGATATGCGAGGTCTTGTAGAAGTTATTGAGGACATAAAGATTGTAAAGAGTATCTTGATGAAACTTCCAGCTGGGTTCAATCCAAAGGTTTCAATACTAGAAGATAAAGATCCAAAAGAGATGAAATTGGACAATTTGCATAGTACCTTGGTTTCATATGAAATGAGGAACGATGATAATGAGGATATGGAAAAGGGGAAGTCTAAAGAGGTGTCATTTAAGGCCATGAAGAAGCTCACCATTGAAGATTCTAAGGAAGAAGAAGAGACAGATGAGGTGATGTCATTACTTTCTTCAAATCTACAAAGAGGAAGAGGAATGTTTAACGGTAAACTTCCACTAGCATGCTTTAGATGTGGAAAGGTTGGTCATCTTGCGGCAAGATGCCCCATGAAGTTTCAAGATGATGATGATGATGTTGATGTTGAAATTCCCAAAAAGAAGACTTCAACTTTTGTGAAAGGGAAGAAGAAATTCAAGAGAAATTTCTTCAAGAAAAAGAATCTTATTTCACAAGAATTCGAAAGTTCAGATGAGTCTGAGGATGAAGAAGTGGAGGAAATAGAAAAATGCAGAGATCATGGGGTAAATGTCTTGGTGGAAATTGTTGGTAGTTCTCAAAAGGGAGAAGAAGCTGATGCTAAAGAAGAAGAATAAATTGAAGGTAGAATTGATATGGAAGCCGAATTGGAAGCAGCTCTTGAGGAGATAGATGTTTGGAGAGCCAAAACGAAGAAAGCCAATAAAGTGGTTCGTGATGCCAAACTCTATATGCAACAACAGGATGAAGAAATGTCTGAGCTTTTAGAAGAAATTGAAAGACTAAAATCCTCAACACCAGAGAGCTCAGAAAATACTATTGAGTATAAGCTTAAAATTGAGGAACAAAAGAAGGAAATTGATTGTTTGACTGACACAGGAAAGGAGAAGGTTAGACATATCAAAGAGATTGAAGAAGAAGTGGACAGTCTGCGACATAAAATAAATGATCAAGAAAAAATCTTGACCCCCAATGTGATATCAGAAAAGCAGGCCATTCAAAAGACAAGGAAGATAAAAGCAGATCCTAGTAGTTCAGCTTGAAAGAAGCCGCAATTGAGCTCAGATGTTAAGGCTGATTCATGGCTTAATCAGAAACAAAAATCTATGGCAGTTGAAGTCAGACCACAAGCACCCGTCCCAAGATTGAAGGTGGATTTGGGCACAAAGAAAAATCAGAATATTCAGAGATCCCAAGGGGAAACTCGTAGTGTTGAAGTAACATGAAGGAATGCACCTTATATCAGGTGTTATTGTTGTGGAAAGATGGGACATTCACAGTATGTATGTTCCATAGCCAAAAGATATCGAAGGGATCAAGAACAGAGATGGAAGCCAAATAGAGAACGGATTTCTAGAACATATTTCGAAGGACACTGTTTTTGGTGCAGAGGATTTGGGCATATGGCTAGGTATTGTACTTCGACCATTCAGAGAAATGTGCCAAAGAAGAATCAAAATGTTTACAAGTATAAAGTCAATAAACCGATAGGTGAGTTAAAAATGCAGAATAGATTTGCAGCTCTACAAGATGAGGCTGGCCCATCATACTCTGAGAAAGAACAGAAGTCTCAATTCATGCTGAGTGTGAAAGAAAAAGTATGGACCAAGAAGAAGAAAAATGAGAAGGCCGTTGTGGTGGTGATTGCCCTTAAAGCATCAAATTGATCTGGTGTTTGGATCCTTGATAGTGGTTGCACATCCCACATGATGGGTAATAAGGATCTTGTCACAGGCATCAAATATGACAAAGAAGGAGTTGTCAAATTTGGAAATGATGAAGGCCTGAAGATTGTTGGCTCAGGGAAAGCCAAGTTTGGGGGAAAGAGATGAGACGTGCGGATGTCTTGGTAGTTGAGGGTCTCAGTCATAACCTACTCAGTTTTAGTCAACTATGTGACTCTGGGCACTCTATCCAATTTACCAAGAAGATGTGTGTTGTGAGTGGAAAAGATGGAGCAGCTGTTCTGCAGGGAAAAAGGTCAAAGGAAAATCTCTACCTTGTAGGTGGGGAAGAAGATACTTGTCTTTAATCCAGAGAGGAAGAAAACCAGCTGTGGCACAAGTGACTTGGTCATCTATGCCAACTATCTATGGAGGATCTCGTTAAATGTGATGCTGCTAGAGACCTTCCCAAACTATCACGTGATCGCACTCATACGTGTGATGCTTGTCAATATGGGAAAATCATCATAAAGTCATACAGGCCAAAGGAACAGAAATCAACTAGAGTGTTGAATTGGTTCATGCTGATGTATGTGGACCTATTTCACCATGAGCTATAAATGGGCAAAGGTACTATGTTCTTTTCATTGAGGATTATAGAAAAATGGCATGTGTATTCTTCATTACCCATAAAATAGAGGTGTTCAGTTGTATAAAGCAGTATAGGAGGGAATCAGAAAGGATGCTTGGGCAGAAAATTTTGAAGTTCCGTACAGATAACGGTACAGAATTCACAAACAGTCAAGTGGAAGAGTATCTCGAGAAACACAGGATAAGGAATCAAGTTTCATCAGTAAGAACTCCCCAATAGAATGGAGTGGTTGAATGGAGAAATCGGATCATCAACAACATGGACAGAACGATGCTTATTGATAAAGACCTGCCAGATAAATTTTGGAAGGAAGCAGTTTTGACATCGGTCTATGTTTCAAACAGGTCTCTGTTGTGTCCAAAGTAGGGGATGACTCTGTATGAGCTGTGGTACGGAAAGAAGCCAACGCTGAAATACTTTCGAATCTTTGGAAGTAAGTGTTTCATTCTCAACAAAAAAATCACAGGAAGTTTGAGGCATGAGGAGATGAGAGAATATTCCTTGGCTACTCAGGGAAAAGAAAATTATATAAATGTTTCAACAAAAGGATGGGAAAAATTGTTGAGAGCAATGATGTCACTATAGTTTAAAATAAACAGAATACTCAACGACCTAGTGAACAGTTCGTGCATGAAAGTGATGATGAAGTAAGCAACACAGGGGGAGCAGAAGTGGTAGAGGCTGGCTTAGAAGAAGATACTGATGATGAAAAAGAAAGTGTAAAGTCTTTGTCTGCAAGGAAGCCAAAGAGTCGAGCTGAAATTGATAGGCAGAATATCATTGGTGATCAGACATCTCTTGTTCAGACTCGAAGAATGAAATCGTTTCAGCAAATGTCGTTTTTGTCTCAGGTGGAGCCTAAATGTTTTTCCGATGCAACTGAAGATGAAAACTGGGTTCAAGCATTGAATGAAGAGATTGATCAGATTGAGAAGAACCATACGTGGGAGATTTTTTCGAGACCAGCAGACAAGAATGTCATTGGGACTAAATGGGTTTATCGCAACAAGATGAATGAATATGGAGTTGTGATTCGAAACAAAGCATGAATTGTGTGCAAGGGATACTCCCAGATCGAGGGAATAGATGTTGATGAGACATTTGCACCAGTTGCAAGGCAGGAGACAATCAGATTATTTTTGGCTATAGAAGTGCAAAGAAAGTTCAATGTGTTCCAGATGGATGTCAAATCCGCATTCTCGAATGGGGTTCTGGAAGAAGAGGTGTACATTGAGCAGCCAGATGGCTTTCTCATTCAAGAGGATGAGAACAATGTTTGTAGGCTGAAGAAGGATTTATATGGGCTGAAACAAGCATCGAGAGCATGGTACTCATGGCTCGATCAGTACTTGAAGAAGCTTGGTTTTCAGCAAGGGGGAGTTGATTACAATCTTTATTTCAACAACAATAGTAATCAAAGGATGATGGTTCTGGTTTATGTTGATGACATAATATTCATCGGATCAGATGAAGCTTAATGCAGACAGCTCTCCGAATTCACAAAAAATGAGTTTGAAATGTCAATGATTGGATAGCTAACATTTTTCCTTGGTTTACAGGTGACACAAGGAAGTAATGAAACTATCATTTCTCAATCCAAATATGCCATGGAGGTTCTAAGAAGGTTTGGAATGGATAATTCCCAGGAGATGAAGACTCTGGTTGCTACCCAGATGAAATTATCAAAAGATGAGAATGGCAAGGAAATTAATATCACAGAATACAGGCAAATTATTGGAAGTATGTTGTACCTAACTGCCACACAAACCTGATATTGTTTTCGCCACATGCCAAGTAGAAAGATATCAAAGTAATCCCAAGGAATGTCACATGCTCGCAGTGAAAAGAATACTTCGGTATATCAATAGCACAGTGGACTTTGGCTTGATATACAACGACAAATCTCAGACAGAGTTATTGGGATATACTGATGCAGACTGGGCCGGTTCAGTGGATGACAGGAAATCCACATCTGGAGGTACATTTTATCTTGGCGGACTATGTATTGCTTGGTTGAGCAAGAAGCAGGATTGCATTTCATTAAGCACCGTAGAAGCTGAGTATATAACGACCACTCAAGCATGCACACAGTTATTGTGGATGAAGCAACAGCTTGAAGATATGGGAGTTAAAGTGATGTCTCCGATCGGAATCCAGTGTGATAACTCAAGTGCTATAAATCTCATCAAAAATCCTGTCCATCACTCAAGGACAAAGCACATTGAGATTAAATATCATTTTTATCAAGGAGAAGGTGGAGCAAGGGATTGTGAAGTTGGAGTATGTGCCTACAGAATTACAGGTTGCAGATATTCTGACAAAGGCCTTACCCAAAGAAGCATTTAAAAGGCATCAACAGACTCTGGGAGTTCAGTCAATTCCCCGTACTTAAAAGCGCGTGGATGTGTAACCCCCCCTTCTCCCCGAGGTATGATGTGTTTTTCCCTAATGTGCTGATTTGTTCTCTACTCTATTACAGACTGCAAAGGACAGCCTTTGGGTTCGTTGACAAAGGGGGAGAAAATAGTGATTGTTCAAGGGGGAGACAATGTGGAGATTTGATAAATCATGAATGATATGGGGAGAAGATGACAGGTGGAGCAGCCAGATAGGGGGAGTTGAATCTAGTTGAATGTGCTTAGCCAGAGTTTAGCTTGGACAACACAGGAAATATGGCTAAAGAGGTGTTGAAGCTATGAGCAGAAAGGGGGAGCGTATTAAATCTGACGATGCTAGAAGTGATCGATCAAAGAATAGATATCACGACTGCTGAGGATCATGATAAAAGCAGAAGAGTGGTGTTGGAAAGTGGTAAGAATATTTCCAAACCAATCATTGGTCTTCCAACAAGCCCATCAATAATCGGTATCAGTTTAGTACAAATTGGTATCAGTTTGGTGTCAACAGTAGATGTTAGAGATGAAGTGATTCATTGATGAACTTTTCATTTACTCTTGTTTCTCACGCTGAGCGTTGCTCATGTGGGCTTAGAGTATGTGTTGAGTAAATCCTTGATCGCTATCAGAATCGCAATGAGGCGAATGGAGGCCTAATAATCAATGACGTATCATTGTTTTGGATGAGTTGTCAACAAACCCAAAGGGGGAGATTGTTGGGAAAAAATCCCTCAAGGTATCATTGAAGAATTTTTGAGGTGATTGTGTTTGTTGACAAAGTGGACATCTGAGTTGTGATTGTTGAAAAAGAAAAACAATGACATACAACTTTGTTGACAAAGAGGATTTCATGGTGGAATGTCGAGTTCAAGAACTGAGTTCAATGATCCATGTTTGATTCAATAACTTCGATAAAAGGAATGGATGATCTGGAGGCGGTACAAAAGAACATATACAAGGTGGCGCCGTATGTTTAAAAGGACAGAAGACTTGCGCGCCGAGATGTTTTTCAAGATCAGAAGATCAAAATATGGCTAAGGAAATAGGTTCGCGCAAGTTTGGGAGTTGGTCGCGCAAGTGTCTAAAAGGACAGAAGACTTGCGCGCCGAGACTGGGTCGCGCATGTGACTTGCGCGCCGTCGCGCAGGGTGGTCAATTTGCCTATAAATACTGGACCACCCCTCTTCATTCTTTACCGGAGTTCAACTCTTTGAGAAATCAGAGCTCCTGTCACACAGGTGTGGTGGTCGCGCAGGTGGTGTGTGTGGTCGCGCAGGTGAAGTTGCGCGCCAGTGGTTGAGTTGTGCACCGATGTTAGAAGTTGTGTGCCGGTTTTCAGTTGCACGCCAATATTGTTTTGGGCGTAATAGGAATAGAGTCACGCAAGATTGGATTTTAGGAAGCTTGAGTCGCGCAAGTGTCTGAGGAGGACTTGTGCGCCCGTTGTGACTTGCACGCCGATACTTGTGCACCGTGATTGACTTGCGTGCCAAGTAAGGTTTTGTTCCAACAGTGGTTTTCGGGATGCATGGAAGTTGGATGTTTCCCTGATACCTTCGGTGCAAAGAGATATTCATCTACGGGTGAAAGTTGTACTTCAATAGAGCATCTACATTCAAGAGAAGATGCATTCTTTCATGCAAATGAAGAGACCTACAGGTCTATAAACTGTGAGTTGATTCCTTCCAAGAGCAGTGAGATTAAGAAGAGGAAGAAGGTGATCCTCTCCACCAGCAGTGAGCCAGAGAGAGAGAGACAGGGAGTGACCCTTTGGAAAGCAGTGAGATGACCCTAAATTTGTAAAGGCAGTGAGCCTGGGCATAGAAGTGATCTAGCCCGAACCTTGTAATCCACAGCTAGTGATGAATTGTGGAATTTGGTACGACCGGCAACCTGTCGGCGTATGCTCCTTGGACGTATCCCTTAGCGGTGAACCAAGTAAAATTGTTGTACATGTGCTTGCTTTACATTCTATTTATATTGTGTAGCAGGAAAGAGAGAGAAGAGAGTTTTGCTTAACAGCGAAACAAGATCAGAACGGGCATTAATTTTTAATTAGTCATACACTGATTCACCCCCCCCCCCTCTCAGGGTATTCAGCATAGTGGACCTAACAGATATAAGATAACTTTTTATTTTTTGAGTATAAATAAGGATAACTAAATTAAAAAAATTATACTTTGTACAACTGTATAAAATACATTAATTACTTAAAAATTGATTAAAAATGAAAATTAATATCATTTAAAAGTAAATGAAATGTTATTATTAAAATATATTTTAATGATGGATTGTGTTTGTGTCATAATAAATTAAATTATTCACTATATAAGAATGGTTTAAATGAAAATTATATATTATATAATCAATAAAATAGTTTTAATTCATCCATTTCTTGGAATGCATGTGATAGAAATAAATCTATTTTTATACATAAAACTATTTTTTTTGTAAATATGATTTCATCATGTTTTCCTCAAATCGTTAAAAATAAATTTTATTTTGGTTTTATAAAATTTATTTTTAAAAAATAATTACCTAAATTTGAAATAAAAATACTAAAATATTCTTAGAGTGAATTTTTAATTTTTATCTTAAAATATTAATTTTTTTGATGAATTATGAAAAGTACTGATTATTATTACAAACTCCCTTTCCATTTAAATAATTTTTCATGTTTTTTCATGTTTTAAAATGTTTTAAAATGTATAATTTTTCAATAATATTATTTATTTTTCCAATTTGGGTGATTTTAATCATTTTATTGTTTAATTATTATATAAAATAGTTCTAAAAATACGAAAGATCCTTATTTGGTAAAAAACAATTTGTACCATGTACTGGTATAATTTGGTATAAAATTATGACACATATTTGAATATAATTCTATAAAATAGATTAAATATATCAAATTATCATAATTAATAGTATATATGAATTTCAACTGATATTTTTATAATTAAGAATAGTTTAAATTATAAAAACTATTTATAGTGGTTAACGTTAAAATAGGTCTACCTAGGGGTTAAACAAGAAGGTAAGAGTTTATTTCAATTCAAAATTGTAAATTTGATTTTTTTTTAAAAAAATCTATTATTATATTATAAAAAATTATAATATATTTCATTTGTTATAATTTTTATTTGTAATGAATTTATAATTTTTTATTATTTTAGGAAATTTCCATGTGTTTTTAAAGTTGATCCCCTCCCCCACATATAAAAGGAAACCTCCTCTACACTTATATTCACAATTAAAGAAACTTTTTATTTGGATAATACCTAAAAAAATACATTTCTTAATTAATTTACCATTTCTTTTTGGATGTTTTCTATTAGGTATCCCAATTAATTAGGCTTTAGTTGTAAACTTAAAGCGGTTCTCAGAATAGTATGTATGGTCCTTACCCATGAATTTAAATTTTATTTCTTTATATGTCCCCCTCAATAATTAATAGATATGTACCATATAATAACATAAGTATCTTAAATATTCTTAAATTTTATTATGTTAATTTCATAACCTATATCAATATCATCTATAATCAAATATGAGAGAATACCATCAATCATGTGTATAGTGGACCACTGTCTCATAAACTTATATAATTTTTTTCTATAAGTACTTCTCAATGGTGTACATAATTGTGGATTTAAATTATATGTATCATATTTATTTTATAATTATACATCATTATTTATAATATCAATTATAATTTGTTCCATTCAATCTAATGAAAAATGATAACACCGCTCATGTGTATGTAAGGACTACAACCACCATGATGTGATGTGTTACATTTTTCATTTTATTTCAACATGGATGGTTATATGAATATATTTAGTTAATATAAATTATCTTATAATTATTATGGAAATTTTTATTTTTATATATGTTTCCTTCATCCCATATTTTCAAAAAATGTAAAAAAAAAATTCTTGCCTACATATGACCTATAGTCTCTATGAATGGCCTACTTAATTTTTCTCTCTACTGTTTTTATTGATTAATTTATCTTTTTAAACAATTAATATATATGATATTTATACCAAGATTAATACTAAGGATATTATAGAACCAAAATCAGTTTATATGTACCAAAACTATTGAACTGAGACATACATTAAAATCAAATCAATTGTCACCTAAGACTGTGATTTTAATAAAAAAATTGATAGGTGATAAATGGTTTTTAAATAAATCATATAAGGCATGTTATATTATACTATTATTTAGTATTACATTTATGATAAACTTATATTTATTATTCAAGTGTTTTTAGTATGTAAGAAGAATGTGGATATTTAGAGAAACATTTTTATCTCTCAATTTTATTTTCATGAGACACATTCTATATGAACAATTTATTTGTTTTGTATGGTGTATAAAATTATTTTTCTTTTAATTTATGATTATTTTTATTAATTTTAACGTTTATTTACATATAAATATATGCTTTTTTTCATTAATGGGGATTATATTTTAAAATATTGCATAGTGGTAAGGTATATATCTTACAATCTTATTATTTATCGGGATTATTTTTTAATATGATTTTGAGGATGAAATTGACTGATATATACCACTATAATGTGAAAAATTTTCTTATCCCCTGGTTATTTATATATGATACATGAATTCATTCCATTTTCATCTATTTTAAAATTAAAAAGATTAATATAATTCTTTAATGGAAATCAACATTATTAATCTCTTTGGTCAAAAATCCATTTTTCTTCATATTCGTGTTTTCTAAAAAAATATTTTTGTAAGTTTATTTCATACAATCCAATGTTTTATTAAATAATTTTTTTAACTACGTAAAATATTATCCTAAATGGTTTAAAATGAATAGGTTTTTTTCATTTTAAAAATGAAGTACTTTTGGAATTTTATATAATAATGTGAAAGTAGTTTTTTCTTTTAATTACAAGGAAATGAAGTAAATTTACTACCACCAAAAACACTAGACCCATTGAGTCGTATTTATAAGATTATATGGGTATTTTAAATTGTAATTTATTTTTGCTAACATTTTGTGAATAATTAGATTTAGAATGTCTATTTTTAATGTGAATATAATAACTTCCAGAAGAAATATTTTATTGAATTTCTAATCATCTATGATAAAAAACTTTTATTATGCATATTTTTACAGGGGATATGATGAAATGGTAGTATAATTGTTCTTCCTCTAGATTTTTTATTACTATGTTGAAGATAGTTATTTTGAAACACATTTATTTGTCACAAGTTATGCTATGATTGATTGAAGAAATGTTTATAAAAACCAATTTCAATGCACGTGATATGATATAATTAAATAATGAATGTTAAATGGTTTTATGGAACACATTTTTTTGATAATCCTTATGTTATTGGTTGTATTGGAAATATATATCCCTCTAATGCATTGGTTATGTAAATATATCTCATACAGTAATTAAGGGATACAAGTCTATGAGTTTGGTTTTATTGGGAAATAAGTAGATGTGATCGATCTATTATGGGAATCATGTCTATGTTCCTAATCTATTATGGGATGAAATTTGATGTGGATGATTAAATATGGGAAAAAATTGTTAATTTCTAATCCATTATAATTTTATTGTATCAGTAGTTTAGCATTAAAAATGAAATATATTTTATGCTTCTTAGGGTACCATAATTTAATGACATGAACTTATGGTTCAATATTGATTTATGATAATTAATCACTCTTATGATTCTGGTCTTTTGAAATGGTAATGTTTGAATTAATGAATCATGATTATAGTCACTGATAATTTTTGTATAACATTTTATGTCATATTCTTGATGTCATATATTTAATACTAACTTCTGATTTCGAATGAGGATCGATTAATGTTTCCCATGTTTACCCTTATTAAATATCTGATCACGCCATTTCTTATTTTTGCATTCCAATTTTAATGAATAATGGTTTTATTTATGGTATTTATATTATTAGAAATAAATGGGAATATTCTATTGGGGTTTGATGAGGATCATTCATGAAATAAGATCATTGTGTACCTCGTATCCCAAGAATCTAAACCCTTATAGTTTTAGGCGTGTTTTAGTGAAATATATAGAATATTTACCTAAAAAGACATAATATTTATGTGTGAAAATTCTTGGTCATTATCTATAGTATTATAATATGGTTTATTTAGCCATTGGAAAATTATATTACAAAACCTTGTGATAACCCTAAGGATAAGTCAATATATTGAAATTGGTCTTGGAGTTTTGGTTAAGGGCATAGAATTAAATTTCAAATTAATTACATCCCTTCATGGATACTACAATTTAATATGGATCTGGATTATTTTTATGTAGGGGTAATAACTCTTAAAAGGGAACATTGGGATTTGACTCGATCATCACCTATCGCATGATAACTAGCCTTACACCACACCTAGTTTGACCCTTCTAGAGGAAATGTTTTGAACATTCATAGAAAATTTATAAAATAACATTAAGGATTTGAATATATTATTACCATGAATGGACTAAGTTATCCAAAATATGTCTTATATAAATAATAATTATATGTCATTAATTAGATATCATATGAATAATTTTTCATTATTGATCACACTGGACAAATATTCATGGTGGCAACACAATCCATTTCGTTTTTAGAATGGGATTTGAGATAGAATGATGAGGTTGGGGTGGTAATAGGTATGCTAAAATATTGATGTACCATATTTGATCATAATTATATAATTTCATATATTTCAAGAACATTTTTAAGTAATTTTTAATCATTAATTCAATAATTATATGGTGTATTTCTAGTTAAATACCCTTATATAAAGTTAACTACATCTCAAGCCTATGATTATTCTATGATTGATGTTTTTAGGGATATACTTCCATTGAATATTTTTATGATCCATGTAATTGAATTTGGTGTTATTTTGAGCATGAATTGGCTACAATTATATAAATTCTATTTCAATTACAAAGCAATTGATGTTAAATTTGATATTCTAAACCAACATATGATCATATAACAGTGTGATGAAAAATATGAATATATAATGAAAATCACATCCATTGTATTTTTCATTATTCCATTTCAAATTGGTGGTTAGATTAGATGTTTGGTGAAAAAAATTAAATATATTCCACTTTTTTTGAGTTAGTTTATGATTTTATGGAAATGTTTTATAGTCTTTCACCAAATAGTGAAGTAGACCTTTCAAAAGAACTCATAATTTGTGCTACATCTACATGAAAGAATCCATATAGAATGATCCGGATTGAGAGGCACTAATTATTGAGGAAACTATATGTGAATATTGGTAAGGGATTTATTCTTCAATGTGTATCACCATGGGGTGAACCAATCCTTTAAAAAAAAGAAATATGTATCAATGCAACTCTACGTTGATTATTAAAAAATATGATATATCACTATCTAGAACTTGTATTATCTACCCATAATGAAGATATTTTTGAATAATTATGAAGATGTCAATAAATTTCAATGATTTATCCTTGATCTTGGTACCATCAATGGATGGTAAAAAGTGAATAAATATCGAATATAGCCTTTCAATTGAGGTATTGATTATATGAATTGATATTTGTGTCATTTGGTCATACTAATTCCTCATCTATGTCTATGGATTTAACTAATAGATTAATTATATATTACCTTGATAATTCTATGATAGTCTTTATGGATGATATTAATATATATTTAAATATCAATCACAATCACAAAATGACACAAGGATTTTGGTAAAGACATTAAGGAAGGAGGATTTATATGAAAAATTTACCATGATTGAATTTTAACTTCAAAATGATTATTTTTAGAAGATTAATATAAATTGAGGGTATATTAGTGGATCCTTCAAATATACAGAAGATTTAACAATTAAAAATAACAACATTTGGGGATGATATTTTATATTTTATGGCTTGGATAGATATATTTTATGCTTGTGGGAAATTTATAATTATTGTTCAATGGACTCCTTATTTTAACTCAGAAGGTTGACATGTTCTTTTGAAAAAATTAATGTGAATAAAATTTCAAATAAATGATGAAAATGTTAGTTAGTGAACATATTTCTAAATTAAATTAGAGTGGATATGGGTTTTTAATCTTTAATGATGCATCAAGGAAGGGATTGAAATTCTTTCTAACAACTAGTGATATTGTTATAGATTATTCCCAATGATAATTAAAGGTTCATGAGAAAAATTACCCACACAATTATTTGGAGTTAACTGTCGAAGTTTTTATATTTATTATATTGAAGAATTTACATTAATAATAATGGTGCGATAAATATACAGATCATAAATTTTATAGAATATATTCAATTGAATGAGTTGAATATTTACTAGAGACGAGGGTTGGAATTGATTAAATATTATGTGTAATCAATATATTACCACACTGTGAAATCATAAAAGGTGGATGATACTTTGTGTAATAATGATAATGGTAGAGCATATATGATAGATATCACAAAAGGAATAATATTTCATTACTTATAAAGTATGGATTTAGAAATTTTGAATAAAGGAGAAAATATTATCTTTCTAAAATGTGTGTTCAACCATATACCCATGTGAAGAATAAATAGGCTCCAAAGGAAGACATAGAGCATGAAAATAATTTCAAAAATGTTTCCAATTTTATGCATGATTATTTGGGAATGATAAGGTTCTCAAATTGTGTATTACTTTCTTCAATAATAAATTTAAGGAAAGAACTATGGGATGTGACTTATTTCTCTTAATTACCCATTTATATTTGAATTATGAAGATTTATATAGACCTAAAAAAGTATCTTAGGTGGTAAAAATTATGAATGTTATTGTTGAGTATGTATCTAGATACATGAAATTTCATCATGTTATGGTTAAGAGAAATTTATTAAAGGGATTTTAAAACTATAACCAATACAAGGATCAAAATAGATAAAAATCACCCTAGGTTTTGTCGTTGGACTCCCCAAAATGTATAATGTAAATAATGATATTGTGGTTTTATTTGAGCATTTTCAATTAATCATAATTCATCTCTATAAACGAGGAAATATATGTGGACCAACATTCGATTTTATAAATTATACAAGTGGTAATGTTTCATTGAGTATCGAATTAGGTTTTATCTGATTATGATATGAAGTTTACAATGAAATTTTGATGTTGAATTAAATGGGATAAAGATATGATTTTATGTTTTATAAAATTTTATAATCATAAAAATTATGGAAAATTTAGGGAAAAAATACAACCCTCGAGGATATACAAATATCTTGTTATATTTATTTCATAGGTTATTAGGATCAATATGTTCATGTATAATATTTTTTAAAAAACTATAACATTAAATTAAAAATTGAAATGGATCCTTAAGAATATCTGCTTGAAAAAATTTGTAGAACTCTAATTTTTTTGGATGAACATGGAGAATGAATGTTATTGATATCTTATCTAGATGAGAAAATGGTAGAGGAAGTTAGATCCATTCAACAAAACATGAGGTCATATTAAAGTCAAAAGAAAATTCGAGAAAATATTAATTAGTATGTTATAAAAATTGATGTTTGTGACTAGGTTTTACAATTAATTTATCAATTTACTATATTTATTAGATTCTAAAATAATGGAAAACTAATACATTCATATATTTCCCCTTTGATATTCTTGATCGAAGCAGGATAATATCTCATAATTTTATGCATCCTCTAAACATCTTTCACATACACAATTTTTTCCATGTCACTTTCTTGAGGAATTAAATACTTGATCATTAAAAAGTAATTAACTTATAGGTAAAACCACTGAATAATGATCCTTATAATGAAGATAAACTTTTAGAATGTTTGGATCATAGGGATAATGGTGAATGAAATATGACCTCTCACTAGGTAAATATTTTGTGGTGAAGCACCCAATTTGAGAAAGCTGTATGGGAACATATTGATATGATGAGGATGAATTATCCTCAAATTTTTAGAACAGATTAATTTAATTTCAGTTTTCAAATTCATTTTAAGGGTGTGAAATATAACACACTTAGATTTTTTAAAATAATATTTTCATATAAATTTAATACATTAAATTGATTTCATTTCATGAAACATCAAGTTTAAATAAACTGATATAAACTATTTAAATATCAGTATTTAAAGTGATAGTTAAAAATTTGAATTTAAATTTGTGTTTATGGTTAGAAATTTATAAATTATGAAAATTGATTCTTTTCCCATGTATAAATTGATGTTTTTCGGTGTAGAAAATGTGTGTGGTGGTGGGTGATATATTAGAGTTTATTTTAATATTTCCATTCCTGAAACCAAGTGTGAGGATATTTTAGGTAAAATTTATGGTAATTTATATAATATCAGAATAAATGATTACCTTCTATTTGGAACCATTCTTAATTGATGATGTCGATCATTTGAAATGACCCTTTTAGATGGCCATGGTTTCTCTTGTGAGGATCTATGGGTATAATCCATCTACCAGTTATCCACGAATGATTCAATGATCTCTGAGAAATTCCCCTTTATCTCTGGGTCTAGTGTGGTGAATTTAACAACTTTCATTGTTATTTTGTAATCTCATTCTTCAGTGATGAATAAATCTCTATTATGATTCCGTTATTTGGGGGGGGTGAGATGAAGTAGTTGAAAGAGAATCCATTGGGTATAAAAAATTCTATTTTTTATCTACATTAGGACAATACACACTAGAAATAACCTTATATACATATATGAGAGATTTTTGTAAAAATATTATTTAATTTCATAATGACCAATAAAAAGATTTAAAATCATTAATAATACCCATGAAATTTGATAATAACATATTATTATTATGTTGTGGTCTTTTCCAACTTGTCAAGAAAAATATTATTTAACATTTTGTTAATTAATATTTTTTACCAAACTCAATCATGTTCTATGAAAACTGTCCTATCAGTCTTTGAAAACAATAATAAATATTTTATTCATAAATATATATTTTATTCACAATCATGTAGGTAATAATTTTTTAAAATATTCTATAAATATAAAATTTTATTCATAATCAATAGAAAATTATTTTATATATATTCACATAATAAAATATAACATTCATTAATAATAAATAATTATTTATTACATTATGAATATCAGTAAACTATAAAACAAAAGTAGAATTCTTCCACATTCATGGTAATAATATTTATTCCAATAATTAAATTAAAATTTAATTTAATCAAGATCATCGAAAACCTATAGTTTATGACCCTCTAGTAGTCATTCTGATTAGAATTAGGTAGTTATTAGCTACTTAAAGAGAATAATATCAATTGCTTATATTTTAATATTTCTATTTTTAAATGTCTATAAATAAAAATTTAATGGCATTTCATAAATTAAACATCATTTATCATCACAAGTTCAATTCATGTTTAAAGTGAATGTTTTCACCCAATCAATCATCTATTTGTGGAAAAAATTATATAAATTATTAAAATTTGATATTTCGGGATATTATTAATCACATTATTTTGGAACATTTTAAATTTTAAGATCAATCAATGAATTTTAATTGAAAGGAAAAATATTTAGCATAATTTTAAATTTAATTTCAATTTTTTAGACCAACAAAAGTATTATTTTGATGATAATTGTCACATTTGTATGATTTTGTGGAATTTTATGCTTAATTGAAAACATGGACAAATTTTGTGATTTACCTATCTTATTTTTCTTTTTTATTTAGACCATAAACATTTATAATCTAATTGAAATTATGAAATTTATTTATTTAATATTCAAGATATTTTGGGATACATTTAATCCTTCGGTATAATAATCCCAACCCATCAATTGGAGGCCCAAAATCAGCCCACGACAGAGGACTCTAAAACTACTCACAGATCTAGAATGTTTCAAATATAAGCTTATATATCGATGTTTTCTAGCCCAATGAAGCTGAAATTCAATTTGGATCTGTATTAAAATTTTATTAAAAACATTAATCTATGATGAAATGCATGCATCAGCCTTTTGAAAGGCCATTTATTCTTGTGAAACTGGATACATTGAATATAAGGAGGCTGTCTGGGGAGATTAAATTTTTCTATAGAAATTGTAATAACATTCGTTCCACAAGGTCAAATTTACTAAAATATTTAGGGGAGATGTGAATGAAAATGGGGAACAACTTTCTTGCAAGGTTCCATGTGTGATTCGTCTATTTAATGGGTTAAACATGTGGTGTATTTTGAGTCGTAAATTAGTTTTATATAATAAGGAGAGCTCCCCCTTCCCAAATCATTCCATTCCATTCTATCACATTCTATCTGAGGCACCAATGAGGATATCTCCACTTAGGGTAGATAACCAAAAATATCACCCTTTTCTTATTATTCTATTTATTAGTTTTCCTTCATTTTTTATTTTCAATAGTAATTTAAATTATAGTTATATTAAATTAATCCCTCTATTTGTTTTTCTCTATCCACCCAAAAATTATTCTTCTCAATTATATTCTTTTAATTATAAGTATTATTATTTTTGTTATTAATATTTTTTATCATTATTAATAGAAACAATGTTATAATTATTATAATTATAACATTAAAATTTTAAAATTATATTACCCATATCGTTCTTGCTATTCTTTTTCAAAAATTCTTCATTTCATTATAATACTAATTATTATTAATAATTTTTTAAAATTCATTATAAATTAAATATTTTTTTCGTATTATTTATGATCCCTCTCTCTCTCCACATCCATCATTCTTCCATTTTATTTTATTCATTCACCATTTTTTATTTTCTATCTCTTACTCTTCTCTTCTAATCACTCCACCAATTATTCTCATACTCTCGTAATTGAGAGGATAACCCCGAGTGTTGACCCGAATGGGGGAGGGGGAGAGGTCAAGGTATCTTGAATTTTCCTTAATGATTATTTTATGTTCGTAGTTAGAATTGAGTATCATCTGTGGATGAGTATAAAATAATTGATACGCTGACAACCCCCAATGATAAGAAACTCAATCTATCTATATTATTTTATTTATCCTTTCCATATCTCCATTGGTCATATCTTCATACATTGGAGTTGAGATAATCATTGGATGAAACAACATCGAATGGGATGGGTCATGGAAGACGACACCTCATAGGCCAAGGAGTGTGATTTACCTTTATTAAAGGAGGAGGTATAATTAACTGTTCTTAGGGATTAAGTGATATTCCATAATTTCTAAATAAAGAATAGATTTCCAAACATGATATTTCATTCTTGGATTATCAAACAAAAAATGGACACAAAATATTGAATGATAATTGAATCCAAAGCTAAATCCAAGACTAGGTTCTTTATTCAGTACCCATTCTATTTAGGAATACATCTTAGTTTAAATTATCATTTTTCATGTAATTATAAAATACATCAAAAAACCCAAAATAATGTCTTTTTTTCTTAAATTTATCAAAACCCTAAAAATAGATATATTAGGAGAAATATATTAATTGAATGAATCAAACTAAAAGTCTCCTCAAATGAGATGGCCCTAGTCAGCCACTAAGTTGCCCTATGAAAAATACAATTGATTTTGACCATGCCCCATGATATGAATATGTTTAAAAGAAATTATATTTTTCTAGGGGTAACATAGTGGTTAACCATGATAATATCACTTGATGGGAATTTCAATTTTGTTCACTCAATTAATATATTTCACCTAATATATGTATTTTTTTTATATTTTTGAAAACAATGACATTTGTTATGGTTTTTACTAATTTTTAATAACATGTAAAATGTGAATTTAAACTAACATGTAATCCTAAGAAAAATGAGATATAAATAAAGAAAATGGTCTTTTTTTAGCATTGGATACAATTATAAATCTCCATTATGTTTTCTCTTTTACTTTGGAAATCCATATATGAAATCTCTTATTTGGAAAACTATTTTTATTTAGAAATTATGGAACATCATTGAATGCCTAAGCACTCTTAATTTGACATCCTCATTTAATCATGGTTAATGAAACTACTTGGTCTAGGAGGTGTCATATTACATGTCCCATATAAATTGATGTTTTCTCATCCATTGATTAGCTCATCTCTAACATGTGAAGAACTAACTAATGGAGAGAGTGAAAAGTGATTAAATACATGAATAAATACAACTTGAGTTATTTGTGATTAGCAGTAGTCAACATACTAGTGAAATTAACCTCACCCATACAAGATAATCAAATATATCTACAAATATAAAATAAAAATTAAAACAATTCAATAACAACTTGACCGAACCCTAATCCATTCCTTTGGGTTAAAATCTCATTTCCTTGAGTAAGAGATTACTAGTTGGAGTGGGTGGAAGAGAAGAGGAAGAGATAGAAAATAAAAGAAACAATGGTGGAGGAATAAAATAAAAAATAGGAGCATATGGGAAGATAGGAGAGGGAGATAGAAGTTTAATAATAATAAAAAGAATATATAATTTATAAATAATTTGAAAATAACAACAACAATAATAATAATAATTAAAAGGATAATATTAAAAAAAGAATTGGGAGAAAAAAAGTTTTAACTAAATTTAAAATAATAATGTTATAATTATAATAATTTTTATATTACTTATATTAAATTGAATAATATTATTAAAACAAATTGTAATAATAATAATAATAATAACTATTTTTATTATTAAAAGAATATAACTGAGAAGAATAATTGTGGGATGGATGGAGAAACAAAATGGAATGGATTAATTTAGTAAAACTAAACCTTAAATTACAATTCAAAATAAAACTAAAATAAAGAAAACTAAAAAATAAAGAAGAATAAAAGGAGTATATTAGAGGATACCCTACCTTAGTGGAAATATCCTTCTTAGTGACTCAGATTGAATGGGTTGGAATGGAATGGAATGGTTTGGGATGGAGGATATATTCCCCTTTTATAGGACAAATTTTCTCTTCAAAATTCACCGTATGTTAGACTCAGTAAATAGAAAATCTATGTGTGGAACCCTTCAAAAAATTTGTTCCCCATCATATATAACATATTCCCACACAATTTCAGCATATTATACCTTTTTGAATGAATTTTATGACCATTTCACTCTAATAATTTAATTTTCCCATATATCTTCCCCATATTCCATGTTTCCAATTTACCAAGCCTTATAAACTTGAAAATGGATGGTTCACTAATTTTATACTTAATTAATTCTTTTTATAAATTAATTATCCAGTAGGATATATAAATTCTGCTTCATTGGGCCAGAAAATGTTTAGAGATTAACCCATATTTAAATGATTCCAAAAATTTATTTTTTAGCACGGTGTTGTGTGCTGATTTTGGGCCTCCAATTTATGGATTAAGCTTGTTTTCCAGAAGGATGAAATGTATCCCACGATGTATGGGACCCTAAATAAAAAAATTTCATATTTTTAATTAGAATATAAAATTATATGGCTTAAATACATAACAAAAATAAAACAGTAAAATCCCAAAATTTGGCCTTTTGATAAGTAAGCTCAAAATTCTGAAAAAATCATAAAAATGTGATAAATTACAATGAAATAATATATTGGTTCATCTAAAAATAGTAAAATTAATTTTAGAAAATTTAAAAATATTCTTTCTCTTAATAATTTAATATATATTTTTTTGGAAATGAATGCATAAATTTATGAAAAAATCATAAAGGGTCTTAGACCCATACAGTAAAAGTGGAGCCCAAAAATAAACCCCAATGAATCAAAAATATTATCTATATAAATACAATGTTATTGGAATAATTTCATCCAACTATATCAAAATAAAATTATGAATTTTTCACTAATAACCATGGATCCCATGTTGACATTTAAATTGTGGGCCAGATTTGATGGCCCATTAAACCATCCAACTATTTAAATCATGTCTTCTAGATAGCTGATCCCATTTTCATAAAATATATAGAGATATTTTAGGATAACTAGAATAATATATTTATATTCTAGGACCACAAAATATTCAATTGTCTTAAATTAATGATGTTCACACTAAGAGGTGGGATGAATCTTGTCCTATTTTTGTGGTAAAAGTTTAAAAGTCAATGTTCCATTGTTTTCTCTCAAAAATTTTACTATCCTAATTAAAATAGTGGGAATTGATTGTTGGGGTGTCTAAATAAGGCTATTAATATTCCTATTCAAGAAGTTAATTGTTGAGTGAATATGATTTCCTTATGACTTTTCCATTTTTATATGTTTTGAAAATCATAAAAGGTTTATCTAAATGAAAAATCATATTTTCCCCAAGGATTATTTTCATAAGGAAAATTTCGCATTCTCAAAAGAATTTTAATCCTTATCTTTTTTTCTTTGTTATTTTTATAATCTCTCAAAATATAACTAATTTTATTCCTAAGTATAAAATTCAGTTTCATATCTAAAACCTTATAATATTAAAATAAAATGGATATAGAGTATTCTATTTTAAGGTTTTGAATTATCTGAAATTCAGATATCAAATTCTCTAAAATTCGGATTTTGAATTCTCTAAAATTCAGCTTCTAAATTCTATTAAATTCAGACTCCAACTTCTCTAAAATGCAGGTTCCAAATTCTTTGAAATTCAGGTTCCAAATTCTCTGGATCCTTATTCGATAATATTCACATTCTAAATTCTCTAAAATTAAGGATCTATATTCATTGAAAATCAGATTCAGAATTCATTGAAATTCATGTTCCAGATTATCTAAAATTTAAATTCTGAATTTGTTGAATTTAGGATCCAAATTATCTAAAATTCAGACTCTTAATTATCTGCAATTATGATTACTAATTCTCTAAAATCGATTTTCTGAATTCCTTAGAATTCATACTCTAAATTTCTCAGAATTCATACTCCTCATTCCTTAGAATTCAGAATTCTAATTCTTTAGAATTCAGACTCTGAATTCCTCAGATTTTAGGTTCTAAATTCATTTGAATTCTGAATCCAAAATCAATAGATTTTAGATTCTGAAATATTTTTAAAAAAGAATCCAAATATCCATGTCTTATAGACCCTGAATGTTTATTTTGTTAGATTCAAAATTCTATTTTTCCTTAGATTCTAGAAAATATATTTTGTTAAGTAACATCATTTTCCTTACACATGTAATAAAATGATGTCGTATAGTCTATTTCTAACTAACCATTATTTTTGTGACACATGTATAGGTCTCTACAAAATTGAAGGAAAACACTAATCATTGGAGGAGGGAGAAGACCATTGGAAAAGTTCCTATAAATAAAATCTCATTCAAAAGATCTCAAAATAAGTTCCATCACTCTAGAGATTTCATGATACTAATGTGATTTCTAGAGAGAGATACTCTCATGCTTTGTACGATTCTGAACATGTTTTCTAGATTTCATTGTGCAACTCTGATTGTTTCTGAGTACAATCGAGGGCTTCAAAGAATAGAAAGATAGAGGCGCTGACTACCATAAATCATGAGGGATTATGGGGATAGGAAGATAGAGGTTCCAACTACCTTATTGTTCAAGGGACTACAGGGATTTAAAAAAGATTTAGATATTAGTATCAAGGTCTTACCCTTGTGTGGGTAAGGCAGACGTTCTTGAAATTAAAAATCAAGGGAACATTATCCCAGGCTTTTAGATACCCATATCTTTGGGTTTTCGATTTCAAACTTTTTTCATATTGTTTAGGTTTATTTCTATGCTAATTTTATGGAAGAATAATTTTTAACCTTCTTATACTTTTATATGATTTTATATACATTGATTAGTAAGATTCTATATGCTTTAAGGTATAATATTTTTCTTGTAATCTTTCTTTATGTTGCATTTCTGGAAGCGAAGCAAGTTTTTCTTATAGACTTATTTTTAGTGTTTTTGAATTTACCTTGTTTAACTTTTTTAAAGATAGTTTTTCCTTAAGGGTAAAAATAAAAGTGTTTAAACTTATAATCCACCCCCCTCCACCCTCTTGTAATTAAGCATCTAGATATACTATTTTGATACTACAATTTGTATCAAAAGAGTTCTCTGAAATAATTATATTAATTTATATGTTTTCTTGCTCATGATTTCATTTTTATAAATTCTTCCTTCTCAACTTTTCATTGATTAAATTTTTATTAGATATTTCTATCTTTGTTTTTCAATTTTGTTCAATTAATATGTTTTGTGGAAAGATATTTCCATATAGAATAGAAGGAATGAATGTCGGGTCAATTGATAGTATTAATCCAACCACAGAAACTATTATGAGTACTGGGGAGATTGAATGAAGACATTTTCATTAACCTTAGAGTATAGAATCGTGTTATGCTTATAGGAGACAATAAAATCTCAGAAATGGAAGACAAAGCCATCACCAATCAGGTAAAATTATAATATCAATTATACTACAAGGTACTTAATACATTGTTGTCTTCTATGACCAGGAATATATATAGTCAGATTTCTTTTTATGATGATGAAAATGGAATTTTGATGAAATTGGAAGTTACACATTTGGTTACATCCAAATATACAGAAACTAGAAGAGCTATGATTAGAGATGATTATCTTGGATTCTTATTTTCTTATGGAGAACAAGTATGCAAGGTTAAATAAATATTTATGACTATTTTCATCATTTTACAGTATATGGAAGAGAATGGTCTTGATGATGATGCTCGTGTAGACAATATTATTGATATTATGCCTAATGAGGGGAATCTAAGAGAACATCTACTGAAGAGAATAAGAAAGTATCTCAAATTACACTTGATGATCTTCTGGGAACTCATCATCAATATGAGACAAGAATGAAAAGAGATGTTGACATGAATAAGAATTATAATAGAAATGGAAGTGTGGCCATTACTACTACTAAATCCAAGACTCCTAAAAGGGGTACATGATCTAAGTTGAAGAAAGTCATTGTTTTCTATGAATCTAGTGAAAGTGAAGATTTTGAAAATGAGTTAGATAATATTTCTCGAAGGATGAACCAGATAGTAGGAAAGAAAGACATTCATTATAGATATAAGAAGAATTAATGAAAAGATTTGAATGACTCAGAATTAATTATTTATGAATGCAAAAGAACAGGGAATATAAGGGAATATTATCCTATGGTTATGGAAAAAGATAAGAAGGAAAAGAATTCTAAGAGGAATAAAAAGAAGTACTAGAAGGCTAAAAGTAAGAATGTCTTAAAATCCCATGACACCTGGAATTCCAGTGGTGGTGACTCTTAAAATGAATCCTCAGAGTATGAAAATTCTGATTATAAGAGTCATGGTATACTAGCCAGACTATCCATTGAAACTCATTTTCTAATGGAAAAGGTACACAATGAAGAATCTATCACTTATATATCATTAAATGAAAATGATACTGATGATAAATATTAATAATCCTCATATAAAGAATCATATTCGGATAAAGATAATACTTTACCTTCTTATGATGAAGTGTCTAGGTTTTCTAAAATCCTCGAGAATGAAAAAATCAAAATAAAAAAATTTAGAAAAAGAATAATATAGAATCTCTATTTTAACTAATAAAGTATCATGACTTTCTAAAGATTTTGATATGAAAATTCTTTATTTTGAATGTATTTCTATTATCCATAAGGAAATAAATTATGAGAAGGATAATCTTTTAAAGGATCTTGAAATAAAATTTCTATGAAAAATGTTATAGAGGATAACTATAGTTATAAAACTAATGTTTTTTAGGATAAAAATTTGATCATCAAACTAAATCCTGAAATAATTTCCTTAAGGAAATGTTTATAAAAAATTACCTCTATTTAAGAGAACATTGAAAAGATGTATTCCCAACTTCACTTTTTAAATAATAGTTCGAAATTTGGTTATACTCATTCCAAACTAATTTTTTGTAATAACTATATTGTTCCCCAAAGTGATCAATTTTGTACTAAATGTCAGTTTGGTAGAAATTTGTAGAAAAATAGTTTTTAAACAAATCTCAATCTTTTGGATTTCATAATGATTATTTTTCTATTAAAATGTAGTTTCCTAAAATCATAATTTCAGGAATTTTCAGATCCAATAAATATGGATTTTGAAAGTGTAAATATGTAATTTTTAGGAAAATAAATAAATTTACAAAAAAAATACTTGGAACATGGATAGTGGGTGTTCCTGATATATGACTGGTAACAATAACTTCTTTGAAATAATTATTAAGGTGAATGGAGGAAAAGTAACATTAGGAGATAATGCTCAGGGAGATAATTTTGGCATAGGTAAACTTGTTCTTACAAGAGAAACATTGATTTCAAATGATTTATTAGTTAAGGATCTTAAGAAAAACCTCCTTAACATATGTCAATTATGTGATGAAGGTTACCTTGTGAATTTTTGGAATGATAAATTCTTAGTATACTTTTCCAAGGAAGAGTTTATTCTTTTTGCTCATAGGTAAAAGAATATATATACACTAAACTCAGAAGACCATCAAGCCAAGATCTACCTTGTGTTAGTGCAATGTAAGATCAATCATGGTTATGAAATATAATGTTAGGACATTGTAATCTTAGTATCCTTTAAAAACATTCAAATAGAAGAATCTTTAAGGATCTACCAGAGCCTAAATTATATTCATTAAAAGTATTTGAACCTTTTTAATTTGGGAGTAAATATATATATAGTTTTAAATCATTCAGGTAAGTCACAACATCTGATGTATTACAGATAGTGCATATGGATCTTTTTGGTCAAACACAAACTAGAAGTATTGGGGGAAATATTATGTATTTGTCTTAGATGATGATTACACTTGATTTATGTGGGTTTATTTTCTAGAAATGAAATATGAAGCATTTTGTTATTTCAAAATCATTTGATCCCAAGTAAAAAATGAGAAATACCATCCATTGATAAGTATTCATTGTGAGTATGGAGTAGAATTTCAAAATTCTGATTTTGAAACTTTTTGTAGTAAAAAAGGAATTACTCATAAGTTCTTAGATCCATGAACTCCTCAACACAATGGTGTTGGTGAATGAAGTAATCAGATTCATTAAGAGATTACTAGAACCATGTTGAGAAACTATTTTATTGCTAATCACTTTTGGGATGAAGTTTTAAGTACTTCTTGTGATAATATAACCCGATTTTTTATTAGACATTTTCTTTACAAAACCCATACGAATTGTGGAATAGTTTGAAACCTAGACTTTCTTACTTCAAGGTATTTAGTTTCAAAGTATTCTTTTTGAATAATAATGATAATTTACATTAATTCGCACCCAAATCCGATAAAGTAATTTTCCTAGTCTACTTCACAACTTCTTAGACATATAATATTTTTAATAAAAACACATGTACTTTCGAAGAAACAGTGCATGTTATGTTTGGAGAAACTAATCCTTTTGTATTTAAAAAACCACAACCAACATCATTGGATGTGTTTTCAAAATAATCATTTTCTACCCATGATAGATGATCCTTCTGATAGGAATAATATTCAAGAAAATATTTTCGGAACATTTACCCTAGAATATTTCCTACCACATGTTGATGAACAAGTTTTACATAACATCAATAAGTCATTTCATAAGAACCATCCCACTTATAGTATCATTGGTGATTTAAATCAACTGGTATGGACTAGATGTTCCTTATGAAATGAGATAGAATATCTAGCATTCCTTTCCCAATTATAACCAAAAATAACTGATGAATCTTTTGGTGATGATGATTGGATTAAATCTTTATAAGATGAGATAAATGAATTCGAAAGAATTAAAATCTAGACCTCGGTTGAAATACCTAAGGAAACCACTATTATTGGAGTAAAATGAGTCTTCAGAAATAAATATGATGAAAATGGAATCATTGTAAGAAATATAGATATATTAGTTGTTATAGGCTATAATCCACCAGAATGAATAGACTATGAATAAACCTATTCTCTAGTAGCTAAACATGAATCTATTCATATTATACTTTCCATTTCAGCATTCTAAAATTTCAAACTTTTTCCAAATGGATTTAAAATGTTCTATCCATAATGGATATGTTAAAGAGGAAGTTTATGTCGGAAAAACTCCTAATTTTTAAGAGACAAAATATCATAAATTTGTTTTCAAACTTACCAAAGCATAATATGCACTTAAATAAGCTCCAAGAGCCTATATGATAGACTTACAGTATCTTCGTTACAAATATATTATGTTAAGGGAACTACTAATCCATCCCTTTTTATAATGAAAGGTAAGAAAAATGTTTTGATTGTTCAAATTTATGGTGATGACATTATATTTGTTTGAACTCAAAAATAATTAACTGATTCATTTGTGAATTTGATGAAATATGAGATTGAAATGAGTATTATGGGTGAGTTATCATTTATTATACATTTTGAAATTTTTCAAAAACCATAATGAACTTATATATCACACCATGAGTATATTAAATATATTATTCAGAAGAATGGATTTGACAAAACAATGTGTATATGTACTCCCATTGGTAACTAAAATTCTCTTGATATTGATGATGCTGGGAAACCATTAGACACAACATTATTTAGAGGTATAATAGGAAGTTTACTATAAATAATAGCTAGACTTCTAGACATAAAGTTTTAAGTATTCGTATGTGAAAGATATCAATCTAATCTTAAAAAGTCTCATTTTAAATTAGTGAAAGTATTTTTTTCACTTTTTAATGGGAACTATGGATTTAGGACACTATTATACTTCTGGAAATGATTTTGTTTTAAATTTTTTTTTGGAATCTATCTTTGGTGGATATATAATGGATAAGAAAATTACATCTGGAACATGTCATTTATTTAGAGATCAATTCGTTTCTCGGTCATGCAAAAAGAATCACTCAATAGCACTTTCCACTACTAAAGTAGAATAATTAGCACCTTGAAGTTTTTGTTCAAAAGTGTTGTGGATACAACACACACTCATAGACTATGACATTAGTTTTACGTAAATATAGATATTTTGTGATAACACTAGTTCCATTTCCCTAAGAAAAAACCCCACACATCACTCTCTTGAAAAAGACATAGATTTTAAGCATCACTTTCTTAGAGATCACAAACTTAAAAGAGATATCATTTTCCAATTTATCAAAATGCAAGATCAACTTGCTGATTGTTTTATCAAAATCATTACAATCTGATAGATATGTAAACAATTAAAAAAATTTAGGGATGATAACTCTAAGGTATTCATCCATATTAACTTTTATTAGAAAACTATATATTTATATTAAGAAGCTCATTTTCATATGGGGATTACATTTTCTTTGTTAATAATTCTTTTTAATAAATTTTTTTATAATCGAATTTTTTTAATCAAAAATTATTTTAATATTTTTTTTAATAATTTTTTTTTGTAATTATTTTTTTTGAAATAAAATGTTTTCTTAATAAAAATCCAGAATAAAAATCTTCCTTTCAATATCCAAAAATAATTTTTTTTCTTTCCCCAAGAATATTTTCAAAAATATAAAATTTCCCAAGAAGAATATTCCTCCTTACAAGAAATTTTCCTAGAAATATGGAAGTTATATTTCCTTCGATATTTTTTCGTTTTTCCATTGTTGGTATTTTTATCTTTCTTTAAGAAAATTTTTCAGATTCATTTTCCATAACTATAAATTTCTATGTAGAATCCTCAAAATATGGGAACATACCAAAATCCTTCTTCGGCTTTTATTTCAACTGCCAGATCAGATCGATCTTTTTTAAACTGTTGGATCATCTTTGGAATATGAAATTTCTCTTCAATGCCTATATAATGCTCTCCCTAATGGTTGTTTGACATCGGTTTTCATGATGTTTCATGATGAATCTCTACTACTCTACTTAAGGTTCATTTCAAATTTTCTAGTTTGCTCAAATCCAAATGCCTTTTAAAGCATCCCTATAGAAGGAAATTTTGTTAGTTAAGGAAATTTCTCAGTGCAAAAAATACAGAGAGAGGTTATTAGATCTGATGTTCTATCCTTTGTATAATTTTCTCATTTTGATGAATATCATGTTGAAAGTCTAGGAGTGATTGTGTATATCCAAACCAAAGGGGTATGATCTAGTCTATCCAAAATTTCATGTAGTGTATTATGAGTCTATAAGTTTTTAATGAATGATTGAGTGATATGTTTTTTTAAAATGTTATGGGAAAACGTATTCCCTTTCCTTTAGCATGGCTGGAAACATTATATGAAGTATTTATGAGGGGGAAACTGATTTCTATGCCCACATGCTAGTAGATTTATCATGATCTTTGATAAAGAAAAGACCATAGAGTGCCTTGGTTTAGTAATACTGAAGACACCAAAAATCAACCAACTCTATATAAACCACTGGATAGTATAATTATGGGTTCAAGAATTTCTCATTCTAATAAAAGGGGATAAGGATATCCTAAAGAAGAGTGATATTAACATTTTTGGATTTTTTGGTAAACCTGAGGATGATTAACTTGTTTTAGTATATTTTGATAACTACTTCCAATATCAAATATGGAACCATAAATATCAAAATATTATGTATCTTGATGTTCTTTCCAAAATCATTTTCCATTTCAAGATTCTATCAAAATACCATGCTTTTATAAGAAAATAAATTTCAAGGTTATGTTGTTAAATGATGATACAATGAGAAGGATGAAGGTAGGCTTTAACAGAAAATCCAAAGAAGATTATGAACTGTCTGAAAGAGAGATAGAATATTTATCCAAGAAGCTAGAAGTAGTAAGGATTTCCAAGAAGGGTTAGAAGAAGAGAATGAAGAATGAATCATAAGTCAAAGAAGAAACTCTTGTAGTTTATGAAACCCAATATTCTCCTCTAATGTCCAAGAAGAAAAAGACCTATTCGGATGAATTTGTTTCTATGTTGAGAGAAGATATGAAGAATATGAAAAAAAGATCCTTGTTTTCGCTTGGACCCTACTAAGGCATCATCTTTTAAAATTACGAGTACTAAGGAGTATGAAAAACCTGAAAAAGAGAAGAAGAAGATGATGATGATGACTGAGGCTGAAATTATTCAAGCTCATCTCAAAAATACTGGGAATGTGTCCCCAAAAATCCACATACCAGAATCATTTCTACAAGAATTCGTACCTATGAATCTGGGAAAAATGTTGGTTATCCCAGAACCAGAAGAAGTAGAAGAGAGTTTTCAGGAAAAAGAAGTTAAAGAAGAATAAGAAGAAGAAGGAAGTGTTGATACTGATGATATAGTAAGGCAAGTTGAATAATATCAGGGGCATGAGAGTACATATGTAAAATTTCTGATCTGGATATCCCATCCCGAATCTTTTAAACGTGCTACATCAGGAAAAGAAGCAGAGGGTTAGGATGAAGTAAAAAATCTGTCAAATGACATCAACCATGATTTTGTTTAACCTAATGACTTGGTGGAAGATACTGAAAAGGAAATGTTTGAGTAAGATAAGATAGTCCATGTATCAGATAGTAAATATGAATCACCAAAGGTAGTTGAGATCATTCTAAGAGTTCATAAGAAAAAATATGTGTTAGTTGATACACCTAAGAAAGACGTTGTTTCTAGGAAATATGTTAGTGGATATTCTAAAATAATAAATTATGAGATAGAGACGGAATCCTTACCAACAAGAGAATCTGATTTAGAATCGTCTTCTATGGGTCCTGATTTTAAAGTCCAATCCTTAAAGAAATTGGTTGATACAATTCCTTTCTTTCCATGTAATTACTCAATAGGTCATATGCTTCAACATTCATTTAATTAGAAATCGAAATCAGATTCCATGCTTATTGACAAATTCATCTTTCTTGAGGCCTATTTTAAATATTTCTACATCGGGTATGACGCTCATAAGAGATCGTGAAGGGAAATCACAATGTTGTCTAAGAAGAAAATTGAAGGGATGAGAATCTTTTATGACAGTCATGATAATGTGAAGGATTTTTTTGATACCAAAGATAACAAGATTAAATATATTACTACATGCTTCAACGAGAAGCTCAATTTTGAACAAACAACTCAAAAGCATGAAGACAAGGATATAAGTGGGAAACTTAATTCAGTCGCTTTGAATCGGAAAAGGGAAAGAGATCTCAGAATTGAGTTTAAAGAAAATATTAGTAAAGAAGAAGAGATTTTTAATACATCGGCATAAATTCTTAAGTCTCAAGAAGAAAAGATCAAAGATTTGGAGAAGAATAATGATGATCATGATCAAATGCATAACCATTTTGGAGTGGATAATAATGAGTATAAAAAGATGTAGACGATTGTCAAAAATATTATGCCGATTTAAAAAGGATAATTTTTTTCCTTAACGTTGTCTTTTGATGTATTACATTCATTATACAAACTTTTCCAAACTTAATGAATATTTTGGTTGTTCTTCATGTGTTTTTTATAGAACTAATATTTCAGGTACCATATTCTTTCCTTAATTTATCTACTTCTTTTAAAAATTAACAATGTGGGAGAAAGGAATGATAAAAAATAATTCTATGTAATGTAGATAATGACCTGTGGGGGAGTTTATCTACGTGGGGTTTTATCAATTATGATTTTATTATGCAAGAAAAAGAAAAATATCTTTATGGAAGTCAAGAATATTATCCTGAATGATTTAAAACCCTAATGGGCAGTTATTCATATTCACCTTAATCCATATGTAATGGGAGATAATTTTTTTTTATGTTAATAAATAAAAATTCTAAGTCCTTATATTCATTATTGTAATGATTTTTTTTATTTCGAAAAAGTGGATTATTTTTTTCGATAAGTTTTCCTTTTTAAATTTCCATTTCACTATGTTTTGAAAATAATAAATAGTTTATCTAATGGAAAATTATATTTTCTCTAAGGATTATTTTCATAACGAAAATTTCCCTTCTCTGGGGTTTTTTTATCCTTATATTTGTATTCATTTTTCTTTACATAATATCTCAAAATATAACTCATTTTATTCTAAAGTCTAAAATATGGATTCATTTCTAAAACATCGAACTCTTATAAATACTTTGATATAGTTTATTCTGTTTTTAGGTTCCTAATTCTCTGAAATTCAGATTCGAAATTATCTTAAATTTGGATTCTGAGTTCTCTAAAATTCAAATTCTGAATTCACTGAAATTCAGACTCTGAATTCTATGAAATTAAGATTCCAAATTCTCCAAAATTATGGTTCCGAATTTCCTAAAATTCAACTTTTTATTTCCTTGAAATTATGGTTCTGAATTTTTTGAAATTAAGATTCCAATTTGTATCAAATTTAGGTTTTGAATTTACAGAAATGTCGCTTCTTAATTCTTATGAAATTCAGGTTCTAAATTCATTAAAATTTGGACTCCTAATTTTTTGAAATAATGATTCTTTATTCTTTGAAATTCAGACTCTGAATTCCTAATAATTCAGACTCTTAATTCCTCAAAAATCAGACGCTAAAATCAATAGAATTCAGATTACGAATTCTTTGTAAAACAGAATTTTAATAACCATGTCTTATAGACACTAAATGTTTATTGGGTTAAATTCTGAATATTATTTTTTCCTTTAACTCTGAAAAATATATTTTGTTATGTAACATCATTTTCTTTATAATTTTTATAGAATGATGGCGTACAATATATTTCTAACAAACCATTGATTGAGTGACATGTGTATAGGTCCTTCCGAGATTCAATGAAAAATATGACCATTGGAGGAGTGAGTTGATCATTGGAGAAATGCCTATAAATAAGAGCTCATTTGAGCGAGCTAAAAACAAGTTCCATCACTCTCGATATTTCATATTGTTGAAATGATTTCTAGAGAGAGACTCTCATGCTTTGTGAGGTTCTGAACATCTTGTTCTAATTGTTTCATGTGACTTTGATTGTTGCTAAGTATAATCGAGGGCATCCGGGGATTGGAAGACATATAGGTTCCGACTACCTTAAAGTTCACGGTATTTAAGGGATTGGAAGACATAGGTGCTGAATACCTTATTTTTTGAGGGCTTGATATGATTACAAGATATATTCCGTTACTGTTATCGTGGGATTTACCTAGTGTGGGTAAGAAATTTGTTCATGAAAGTATAAATCAAGGGACATTTATCCAAGTTTGTTTGATTCTTTTCTCTTTTGGTTAAAAAATTTCATACTTGTTACTTGTTTTTTTTTTCAATTTTATTTCCATTGTAATTTGATAAAGGAAAAAAGTATAACCTTATTATACTTTCATATTCATTTATGTACTCTAAAATGTAATATTCTATACACATTAAGGTATAATATTTTCCTTGTAAACATTAATTAATGTTAATTTCCAAAATTATATCTCTGGAACGTAATCAAGTTAGTCTTATAGACATAGTTTTAGGGTTTATTAATTTACCTTATATAACTTTGTTGAACCTAGTTTTTCTATAAGGTTTAAAACAAATTTTTTTAATCTTACAATTCAACCCTCTTAAAATTGAGCATCTTCATATACTATTTCAATTCTACATGGGTGGTGATAGTATATGATAACCAATGTTATTATTTCAGTTGTAATGATTCACTCTCTTTTTTTAATTGCTTGTTCACTTTTTTCCATGTAATATTTTACTCAATCACACTAGTTTCTTAACAAATAATATTCTTTTTATTCTTCTTCATTTCATACTTTATTTTCCTTATCATGTTTATTCCATTTCCATAAGTATTGAGTCTGTTTACAGCATATTTTTTATAACTCTTCATTCAATGTTGGAGTTATCATTTTTCAATATTTTTACTTCTTCAATCTCTCTTCTTTAAGTTGAATCTCACCTTACATTGAGATATTTTCACCGATGGAAGGATAACCCTTTTATATTTCATTATAGGTAGTTTCATGGGCCGTGATTAGATGTTATCTAATGTTCTTAAATTCTTTAATTAATTTTATGGTTTCTTATTTCCATTCAATGACTTACATCATCTTCATTTTAACTAACATTAACAACTACAGATTTGAATTACTGGTAAGATCCAATTTCATATAAGGATCATGATGTTTTTCATATAAGTATATTAAATATTATCATTGTAATTTTTTAATGACTAAATCATTGAATGATATTGTTGAATTACCTCATTTATTTAATATATATTGAAATAGTGAATAGAAAATTAATAAGAAAAGAATTCCATTGCTTATTTCCCTAACAACCAAAGATCCATTAAAAATAATTAATTGATTCAATTCCAATGATTTTTTAGTTTATTTTTTCTTAAACTAATTAGTTCTTAAAATAAAAACCATTTAATAAATTTCCACTTCATAGGAAATCCATCCACCAAATCTGAGTGTCTCAAGTTCAAATATTCAGTCCATATGGATTTGATCAGTACTTGTACTACAAAAACTGCATATAAATTTAGGGTAAATTAATTCACAATGAAATTTGGGCATCATTTTTTGGGACCCAAGTATGATATCTTAGACACTTACATTCTTTTCTCACCAACAAAAAAATTTTATTCTCACCCCTATTTCTTTTCTCTCATCCCATTTCTGTTTGTGTGTGTCATAAAAATATCAAAAAAAATTCTCTATACACATTAATGTAATATCATCAACAATACCCAAACCTAAACCCAAGCTAAAGAAAAAGGGAAAATAAATATTGGTAATCACCAAACATTGTGAATTTCATTGAACAACCTTGGAATGATTACACCACACTGACTTAGATGTAAAATAATTTGCATGATTATTGTTTAAAGGATCAATTTCCATCTCTCTCAGTGATGATTTTTTATATCAATATTTTCAAATTACATGATTTCCAAATTCCAAAATATCAAAACACCCAACCAATAATAGAAAAATTATGTACACAAATGGGGAAAATGAAGTCAGTATTTTTATCTTTTATATTAATACTACAAAGCCTTGAATCATTTATAGACCCTATGCCTACTCAAGTTGTCCCTTCATCATATTTTTTCAATGAATATTACTACAAATAAACTTATCATGAACTAATCCAATCGGTGAATATTTCCTTGAGTGGGAAGAATAATGAGAAACATGATGTAATGTTTCCCAAACAATTATGGGCTGAAAAATTAGATGAAAATATTGATGAACCCACTTTATAATTTGAGAAATTAAAGTTGGATAAAGAATTTATTTGGTTAGGTAATGTTGATTTTCAATCTAAATAATAATACGAGTTTGTTAATGAGAGTTTAAATAAGGAGAAAATTGATTTTTTGTATTCACAATATGGTAATTTAACATTGGTGATTGATTTTCCCATTCATTTCACCAATAATAATTTTTTAGAAACACCAATCCCTAAACCAATGTGATAAATCAATATATATGAGACCATACCCTTTTTTGACCTAGATCATTCCAATTTCGTGTCTGAAGTATAAATTTAAAATGAACTAATTTTTTAAAACAATTTTGAAAATGAAATTTCATTTGATTCAAATTCCGAACCTATTTCTGCATGTATTAGACAACCTAAGCTCAAATTAAAGGTATATATATCCTCTCTAAACACTTATATCATAAGGGATAGTCAAAAACACTTTTTCATCATTTCATCGACACTTGAAAAAAATAAAGTAGGATCTATCATTTATTTCTTATACATGACTACAGAAGCAACTAAATCAACCATTTCTGATACTCCATGAATTAACCCATTCATTGTATAACATCAACTTTTAAATGAACTAAATTTTATATAAAGAATTAATCTCAATATAGTCTACGTGGTGGGAAATAGGGTCCTACAAAAGATGAAATATGGTATTGGGTATATTTAGGGGGACTATGTCGAGCAAATTATGTTAAAATAAGTTCTTTCTGAGAGGCAACATGACTTATGCATTTTTTATTTTTTTGTGTTTTTTGTTGTTGAAAACACTTTTGGGGTTCTAATGTTATCTAATTATTATTTTGTGAGAGATTTATAAGCTAAATAATTTTTAGAATTTATAAATAAAACACATTCTTTCACGAATTCAACATGAACATTCAATTACCCCTATGTATTCTATAAGTGAACCAATTCCAAAGTGATAAATTTCTTATTAACAGATCATTAACTTAAAACGTGGTGAGTTTTTTCCCTGAATTAATTTAAAATTACATTTTATCCCACTTTCATCCAAAATCTTAAATCTCTCTTCTATCCTCTTTCAACACTGAGGAATGTTTTATTCTATATTGTGGGGAGTGAAAATAGTGGATTTAAGAAAATGGGATTTTTTGACAAAAAATTGATTCAATAAAAAAATTATACATTTCTTTGTCCTTAGATGTGTCAATGTACATTGGGAGTCATGAAAACGGAATTTAAAATGATTTTGAATTCTGAGACTATAATTTTCATGCATTTTTAGGTTCATGAACCTTATTTTTGAACTGTGAAATTGGTCGATGTAAATTTTCATGAATAAAATTTTCATCCTTTTAATCAAAATTCTACAATCATTTCCATTTTGTTTTTGGTGTATGTTTGAGTTAATGGATCCATTTAATTCTAAAATGAGGTTTTGGTACACTCATATTTTTATTTAGGTATCAAAAAAACGAAAATAATGACCACTTATAGAAAATTTTTGTCCAAATTCATAGAAGTTGGTAGTTGGGGATCATGACACCATAGTTGTCTTACCTAGTGATTGTGTTTTCATCTCTATTGTTGTTAATATATATTAACAATGTAAGAATTAAATATAATGGATACTAATACTATAGTTTAATATTATTCAAACCTAGTTCGTCAATATATTTCCCCTGGAATAAGAAAATAGGCCCCATGTGTTTTGAGATACACAATAATTCATTATGATTAATTGAATTTGGATGAAATGTAGTGATGAATTGGAACAAAATAATGGGCTTGGGATTTGGATAGGATTTTGACCGTAGTTTGGGTTAACTTATTTTCATTGGTTTCTTGATTTTTTGTGATGACATCTTTTAGTGAGGATTGTATGTCAACATGTTTTTTTGGAAAACACAATTTAATTTCATATTTTTAATATACTTTTTTCTTGCTACTAGAAGAACATATATTGGGGGTGTGATTATCCAATGAAAGAGGATAGTATTCATTGTTTATATTTTAATATTTTATTCTTTCAACTTCCATAAAACATGTTTTATTTCATTTTATAAATTGAACTACAGTTCACATCCCACGTGAAATTCATGTTTAATGCAAAAATTTTGGCCCAATCAATCATCTGTATGTGGAAAAAAAATTAAATTAATTATTTGATTTTTATATTTTGGGATATCATTGATCAATTTTTATGTAACGTTTTTTCTTTTAGGATCAATTGACTAATTATAAGGTAATATTAATATTTTTGGAAAGGAATGCAATTTTTTTAGAGAAAACATAATCATCCTTAAGACTATCAAGTAAAGGTGGAGCCCACAAATCAATCCCAATGAAGCTAAGAGTTTTGGATATATATAGATAAAATTTCAGGAATATTTTTATTAAACTATGTCAATATATAATTCTTAATTTTTCATTGAGATACATGGATCCAATATTGCTATTCAATTTTTGGGCCCAATTTAAAAGGCCCATAAAACCATCCCAATATTCCAATCATAACATCTGGATGGATGATCCAATTACAATAGAATTTCTACATATATTATATTTTACCTAGAAGAAGTTATTTCAAGTCTATGACAATAAAATATTCTTCTGTCTTCTATGATGTACTTTCACGGTTGGAGGGAGCATAAATCTTTTCATATTTTTGTGGTGAAATTTGAAAAGCCCGATTTCATTTGAATTCTACCCCACCTTTAACTATCCCAATTAAATGGGAGGTAATTGATTTTTGGGGATATACCAAAATCTCATAATATTCCTATATAAGGATCTAGTTTTAAATGTATTTGATAAAAACATTATTCATTCAATTTTCATATTTCCATATCTTTTTTTATTTTCTTATTCATTTTTTCTCATATATGTTTTTTCTCAATCACATTATTTTCATAATAAAAATTATTATTTTTCTTCCTCTTTATTTAATATTACCTCTTCCATATCATATTTTTACTATTTCATTATGGTTTGAGTCTTTTCACACTATCTTTTGTGAAACTCTTCACACAATAGTGGAGTGATCATTATTTCTATGTTTTCACTTCTTCAATCTCACTTCATTTAGTATATTCTCACCTTCTATTGAGATAATCACATTGATGGAAGGATAAGTATTTGTGGTTTCATTAAAGGTTGTTTTATGGGGTGGGATTGGATGTTATTTTATGTTCTTAAATTATTTAATTCACTTTATGGTTTAAAATTATCATTTATTTAATTATTTCCACATCATTACCATCAAATTTAATGACTACACATTTACGGTGCTAGTACGATCGAATTCGAAAGTGTGATCACAAATGTGTTCCTAAAAATTAATTTGGTATTATCCTTGGAATTTTATAAGAATTAAATCATAGAATGACATTGTCTACTTATCTCATTTATTGAATATATATTCTACTACTGAATAGAAAATTAATAAGAAAACAATCGCATCCATTCTTTCCCGACTAATAATCTAGGATCATCCCATCATATATTACTGATTTAATTCCAGTCAATTTTTTTTAAATTAATAAATTATCTTTTAAAATACAATCGATCCATATATGTATCCACTTCCTAGAGAATAATTCCATCAAATGTGAGTGTGTAAAGTTATCTTATTTGGTCCATATCGATTCGATCATTACATGTACTAAAACAACAACATATGCCTATATGGTAAATTTGAGTCCTACTAGGGGAGAGTCCCTAAATTCAATGAATACTATTTAAAAATGGTTTAAGTATTAAAATAGAATTAACTTAATATCGTAATGATGACAACCACATACAAATTCTCAATGTTTAAAATAATATATTTGTCTCAATATCACATCATGTAGGTTGCCCATCCATGTCACCAACCTATATACTCAGTACATATTTATTTGAATATTTTAAATAAATACATCATTAAACCATGACCATGGGATTTATCGTGAAGGATATATTAAAATTTAAGGGTCTATATATCATCTTTCATAAATATGAAATGGATAAATCATACATAAATTTATTCATTACAGAAATGTAAACCGTGACACACCCAATGCACCCTACATCCCACCAACCTATTTCATGATGGTTTATATTGAAAATCTACATGTTGGATTCATGACATGAAATAATTATAATCTAAAAGTCTTGTGTCAATTACACATTATCACTTATTTTAATATCTTATGATAAAAATACATGTGGAATTCCAACTAAATTTTTGATCACATAATCTCCCATATAGGAAATTACCAAGTGTGGACTTCATGAGAAGAATTCTTATCCACTTATGAGTTCTCAAACCAAATATTTTATGTACTATGTTTCCCATAATTGTATATTATCCAACCACGGAACATTATAGAATAATATCATCTTATAAAATCATGGTTCTCATCAATGTGGTAAACGGTTATGAACATATCAATGAGGAATATATTATAAGATATAATTAGAATATATTCCTTTAGAAAAGTTAATATTTTATAATATGGAATTTAATTAATATTAAATATATCAAATATTTATGTAATTAATTTATAAATTGTTGGTCCTAGGACACCCACTCTAATAAACTCCCCCTAGGACTAGATCCAACTGCTATACATTTCAGTCCTCAAGATTTAACATGATAATCATGTTTCTATAGAGTTATGGATTTATTAAAGGGGTCCATCACGATGTCTTTTATGGAAAATAATGCTTACTTCAACCTCTCCTCTTTGAGAAAGATCCCTCATGAGACAATACATCCAAAGTATGTTCGTCTTCTTCTAATGTGACTATGTATCTTTTTAGAGAGCCATCACTATGGAAGTATCATAATAGACTGTGATTGTATATTTCCATCTAGTTACCACATCAAGATATTGGATCAGAATACACATTTATATTACTTCTTTGGATGGATAAAAATCCATGATATAATTATAATCTACTGTAGAATCTCACCCACACCTTCTTTGAGATAATCTAACTTATAACACATACATTGAATTTGTATATGATTTTTTTATGTGACTTTATTACATATTGATCATTTTAGAAACTATAATTTTTACATCCTCTAAGTAATATTTCTTTATCTACTCCATAAATAAAGATCATGTTTTTAGTACGCCTCAAATACAAAAGGATAGATTGGATTTCCATATAATGGAGGTCACCCAAATCATTATGATATCTAAAAACCACACTTAATTCATATGAGACATCAAGAATAGTACAATGAATTTAATACATTGAATTTATAATCACATATATATATGTAATCATTTTCATTATGTTTCTTTCCCCATGAGTATGACAATGGGTTTAGTTAAAAAGATTAATACCATATGACAATGGAGACAATCCCCTCTTGGATTATTCTACAATGAATATATTTATAATCTTGTCTATGTATTTACTTTGAAAAAGGCTGGGAAACATTTGAAATATTTCACAATAGATCATAATCCCTATAATATATGATGCTTTACCCATGTCCTTTATAGAAAATCATTAATTCATCCACTCTTTAATAGACTGTAAGATGAGTATTTTCTTTCTAATGAGTAATATGTAATCATCATATACTATTAATAAAACAAATTAACTCCCACTAAACCATTTCCTAAAAAAAGACACACACATATTATTTATGTGTCAAAATTCCTTTATGGCTTCATCATGTCAAATGTACCATGACCATGATTCAATATTTAATCCATAAATGTATTTGTGGAATTTATAATATCTTATTGGAATCCTTTGGAGTCACAAACCATTAAATTTCTGTTATATAAACATATTTTTGAAGGTTCCCTTTGTTTATGGTTATTTTGACATCTGTTTTCCAATTGTCATTATAATGGTAAACTGTAATGGAAATTATAATTCTAATTAATATCATTAGTTCAAGGAGTTAATTTTTTCATAGACAATGTCTTAACAATGTATATATCCTTTTCATCCAATCATGTTTTATTAGTACTACCATTCCTTCCATGTAAATATTCATCTTGAATAACCATTTTCATCCAATGTTCACTACATCAATAGGAGGTTATACCAAAATACAACTGTTGTTTTTGTACACTGAATCCATTTCATATGTAATGGATTTTTTCCACTTGGATAAATATGTGTTACTAGGTACATAATTATAGGTTAAAGTATCATTAATATCAACTAATATTGAGTAACCATCTTCGGTGACTATAAAAACCAACATTTCTAGTTATCTAACCTCACATGTTCTCCGACGGAAATCCTATGTCTCTTGAAAATTTTCTTCTTCTATGGGGATTTATGGAAGAAATTCTTATGGAAAAACTTTTTTATTTTGAGACTCAACTCTATTAAAGTATATATTTCGACCAATATAATTTTTTATATATTTTATCCCCATCAATGAGTATGGTGTTTCTTTCCACTATTACTATTTTTAGGTGCAATATAGGTAATTTCCCCTATTTTTGGTGTATCTGATATTGGTATAATATGTTCTTCATGGTGCATGTTTGTGTCCTTAAAATGTATTAAAAAAGCATTTCAACCCCAAACATGTAAGTATGACAACACATGTTTAGGTACATTCCATAATGTAATGGTATATCATATTCTACTTTTGATGGAAATTAGAATATTATTTGTTCTTATATTTTTAACATGTATCCATAAAAAATATAATATATGAATCTCATTATACATTATTCATCTAACCAAATCCAATAGGGTGTGGTTTGTAATTTATATTACACTAATCCACTGAGGTGTGTTAGGAGGAGTGTGTTCAGATAGGATCCCAAAATCCCATTAGTAGTAAATAAAGTCTTGATTTTGATGGTATCCACCATGTTATGAGTGGAGTTTAAAAATATTATTACCAATATGATCATGTACTTCATTCTTGTATTCTTTGTATTTATCAAAATAATCTGACACATACACCAATAACTAAAAATATATGTATCTACTAAAATCATCAGTAAAATTTATGAAGTATGAGTGACCAACCTTTTTTTCAATGGTAAATGGTCCACATACATCAGTATGAATTACTCAATAAGGTATTTATCGATTTTTACCTTCCCTCAAAATGGGGATTTGGTCATTTTTCAATGTAAACATTATTTACATAAAGAATTTTTTTAGTTTAAAATAATTGAAATATCTATTTAGAAATAATTTATTTAGGTTATTTTAATTGATATGATTTACCCATGGATAAATTTTTTGGAGTGGTATAATTCAGGTGAGATAAATTCATTATCGATTATTGTTACTTGGTACTTGAAATCCAACCCATTGAGACCATTACATAAATGTTACCATCCATAAAAATATAGTTATTATAATATAACCAGCATTTAATCTCAAATTTGAATATAAATTCATCCGTATAATGTTTTGATAGCGAAATAACATGTTCATCAATAATTAACACATAATAAAAACCTTTAAAAAAAGATAATTTAGGTTGGTAGTGTGAGGTGATAGTCCCCAATAGCTGCAAAAACATGTTTAGTTTTATTGGATTTTCATATATATACATACATTCATTCAATATTTTTAAATATACATGGTCCCTATATTTGAATACATATGTGAGCACCATAAGAGGTATCTAATTCTCAATTTTTGGAAATATATAAATTACACTCAATAATAAGTGGACTTGAGGATTCCCCTTACTTATTTGGAAGGGTAAATGTTTTCTTAAAATGACCCTTCCTACTACATGAGAACCCTAAATTGTCATATAACATTACTTCCCCATTGATATTACTCTTATTGGAAGGGTGTGAAAAACACTTTTTCACAAATCTCCTCACTTTCCCTTTTGATTTTCCCCATAAGGATGAAAATGTTTTCATATTTCATATCCATATCTACTTATAGAAGAAGAGTGTGAAGATTTAGAAGAGACTTCTCAATATTTTTTATATTAAAATTCACAAAACAATTAGATAATCTCATAGGTAATAATTATTGAATGAGATCAATGCACAGTTCTTCATGGATTTTAAATCCTAAACATTATACACACTCAATATAGCCAATGAGATTGACTATGTGAGGCAATGTTGGGGTATCATATCAAATCATTCACTAAAAGTTCACCATAGAAATTTCAAACTATTCCAATCTAGATATCTCATGGTAAATACAACAGAGTTGATCAAGTATGTTATACACATCATTGTTATCAAAATAATTCATGAGGTTAGTAGACATCGATGAATGCATAATTCATTTAACATCAACAAAATTTATCCAAAAAATTTAGTAGATAATGAATTTTTCATCACATAAATATTTTGCAATAGTATCATGCATTGGGGATTCCAGCATGTAATGTTTCATTTCATGGTGTAGCATAACCCGAAAGAATCTAAACAACTCGTTCAAGTTACTTCTAGTCAGGATATTTTATTTCTCTAACATTGATCACAGGGATAGTAAATATTATGATCATTGATTTTATTTTATAATTAATGTTGAATATTTTTATTACTTTATCATGAATACAAATTATGTGACAACTAATAAATTAATTTTTTACCAAACCTTACACCATTTTTTCAAGACCCAATAGCACTTACTACTAATATTAAAATTTATAGTATCATTAACATTCAAGTGTCAATAATCAATATTCACTTTACCATAACCATAAAAAATGGTTGTTAATTATACAAGATGGTTTTTAGGAAGGAATTTTATTTCCAATTATGTCCTGGTAGCTCCATGTTCTATTTAGTGGATTCCCCTGTTCTAAAATTCTTACATGGATTTCTTAAACAGTTTCCCTAAAATTAAACAATGTTTGGAATGTAACCATCCTCTTGATGTAAAATGTCCAGGTTTACCCAAAATCATCCTAAGATCTCTCCTTATAAATGTTTCCTAACAAGGGTTGTCCAAACACTTAATTCAATTGAGTTTTGTTCTTAATCATGTATTGGAAAGACAACACTGAATAAATATATAATTGTGGTATTTAATATATTAATCCTATGTTATTTATATTTTTTGTCTTTTACATATATTTTTAGTAATTAAGTGGATTTGACACTATTAATTTACCATTTTGAATACAACATTCATGAATAATCCATTTATTTAAATTCCGTATTTTCACATCAATTCATTTTTTATATGATTGTGGTCTTTCAGACATAAAATAAATAATTCATGGACAACAATAAATAAATAAATTAATTGGCTCTATCAAGAGATTTATCTAACAATAGATTAATAAGTGAAGATAAATATACCTTTGAATGCGGGTAATTCACTCTTGTAGTCCTTCATGAAAAAAGTTACAACATTGCTCTTTTCCTCCCATGTATCACCGAATATAGAATCATAATGGTTCTGTCTTGAACCACATCCACCCACAATGGGATAATTCATTAATTACAGTTATTTATAACCCACACATTGGTGAGGGTAAGTAATGGATAGGTTAGTGAGTAATTTGGAAAATGTATTTAGAAACACTGGTCCTTCATAGTTATGGATGGATAGATGAATGACCTGACATCGTATTTGATTTAATAATAAATAACTACAAAAAATTCAATAAATTTTATTAATCTATAAAACATATACAAAAGTATTGGTCAAACTCATGATTGGTCTGACATGTAGAGAATATGAAAATTTAAGTAGCTTGTATTTGTCTCTTTATTCATTCATTGTTATTAAGATAAATGTGATAAAATTAATTAATTAATTATCTTTTCTCTTAATGATCATCGTAATATAATTGGTGATACCAGTCAATTAAATAATTCCTAAAAAAAATAGAAGAACCTATAATGAAATATTTATTACAATAAAGTAAATGATATTTTAAATTTTTTGAAAATCATTATTAAATTACCAAACACAAAATATTTTTCAATCAATAAGTTAATGTTTTAATTTTGAAATAGTTAATTTACGGTAATTTCTTTCTTATTATTTTTGGGAGACTATATGGTGTGTACATTCCAACTACATATTTTTTATCTTAGTTTTTATGTATCATAGTCACATACATAGGGCTTCCATATGTTAAATTTTCCCAACTACATAGTCTGTACATGCCAGATGCATGCCCTTTATCCACTTTTCATTTACCAGGTAGGCCCTATCAATACACAGTATTCTTGAAATGTATCATGTGTAGTTTTCTTCCCAATGCCTATATTTACAATGCCCTTGGGTATATGGAGTGTACTCTTGGTAGGCATTGTATAACCCAATTTTACCTACCAAATATTTTTTACATCCCAATGCCATCTCCAATCATTCAACTACATTTATTAAACTTTTAATAAAATTAAACACTAAACTAACATGATTAATATTTCAATAACATGATAAATAAAATTTGAATAAAGAATAAATAAAATGAAAAGAAAATATAACCACAATTTCTCATTTTTCAATAATCAAATAAATAATTATAAATTTAAAAATTACTTCTCTGATACAATTTGTTGGTTCTGAGTTTAGTGGAATTGTTCGATGGTGTGTTATATATGAAAAATTATTTCAATATTTCAATTAAAAAAACCATTTATGTGGATATTTCACATAAAATTTATGAATTTATTTTATATTAGAAGAAATTATTATCTTGGATTATGATCGTTTCTTCACTGTTGATTTTGATCATCTGAAAATAGACTTTCATATTTCCTTTATTTTTCTTATAAGGATCCAAGTGTAGAATCCCAAAACAGGTGATCCACACATGATCCAATGATATTTGAGAAATTCCAATCAATCTCAAGGTGCTAGTGTGGTGAATAAAATCTATTACTTTTCTAGTTCTTGATTGCTTATTCTCCATTCATGAAGAAATATCTCTTCTGTTATTATTCTTGAGATGGAGAGAGATGGAGGAGTCAAAATAGAATTCATTGTGTTCCCCAACTATTTATTTTCAATATTATTTCAATATTCAATATACAGAACTGTTTATTTATAGAGATAATGTTTAGGATAAAATATTATTCAATTTCATTATAAAAATTAAATATATTTTAAAACCATTAGTAATTCTCATCCAATATAACATTAATAATAATATTCTTTTGTGGTGACCACCAACATTCATAATAACAAATATTATTTAACGATAATTTTAATTTATATTTGTCTCCAGTCCTATTATTAATCCATTCAAACTCGTCTATGATATATTGAACACCCAGAAAAATATTTTATTCATAATCGAGTGAATAAATTATTATTAAAATATCCAAAAAAAATATTTTACCCACAATTCATTGAATAAATATTTTATATATATTGATGTAGTAAAATAAATTATTTATTTATAAAAAATAATTATTTATTACCTTTTGAATATTTAGGATAAAATAGAATGGAATAAAATTATTCAATTATCTTGAGAATAGCATTTATTCCTATAATTAAATTCAAATAGAATTTAATCCATATCATTTGAAACACTTATAGTGTGACCCTATAGGTTTATTTCTCCTTGGAATTAAAAATGATTTCTAAAAGTTCAATATCACTATCTATAAATGCTTTAAGGAACCCAAAAAAATGAACATAACATCACAATAACAATAACCACTTACAAAAATGCATTGTGTAATATAATCCCTTTATCTTAATATCTCACCATGTATGCTTCACCTATGTGTCCTCAACCTATATTATGGATATGTCCTCCATTGAATATCTAAAATACACTTGTTGTTAAACAATTTTAATTGAATTTATAGTGAAAACTATATTACAACCTAATGTATGAGATGTTAGCTTCTATAAAATGAAAGAGAAAAAAATCCTCAACCTGTCTATTAATTTGATGTAAATCATGAAAAACACAATATACCCTTTATAACACCAAAATATTGCATTATGATTGAGTGTTAGAGTTTTTACAAGAATCAATGGTAAAAGTAAATTATAAGGACCATTGCCCATGCTTGTAGATAGGAATATATGATGACACTGAAACATTTTGAATTCCTACTAGCTGGTCTGTTATTTTAATCTCCCATCTCGGATATTACTACACAGGAAATTCATTAAAAGAAGCCTCATCTTTTTAGGAGTACTCACACCTGATATTAAATGCAATATGTGTCTCATCATAGTATGTTATCTAACTACATAACATTATTTAAGAATATCATTATTTTACATGAAATTTCTCAACATATCGGGGAACTTCTATGACCTTATTAATGTGATGTATAATCTAGGGAATTATTATATTAGATTCATTTCGAAAAATGACTAATTTGTAATGATAATGTATTTTAAGTTATATATATCAAATATACATGTAATAAAACTAAAACCCATTAGTCCTAGAATAAAACTCCACAATAAAATAAATAAATTAGGTAAAAATAGATTATAAAAAAAAATTAACATCCTTTGAATGTAAAAGAAATGTCTTTTGGAAAAACTAAATTGAGGAACATATGGAGTTTTTATCTAAATAAAATAAATTGTTCAATATTACTAAATTATTATAATTTAATATTAAAATATATATTATATCAAAAGATTTTCATTCATCAAATATTATATTTATAGTTGATCAAAAATTACTTTTTTATTATAAATCAAATAAGGAAAACATCCTGCACCGAAGAAATGAGATCAATACAGAAAAATGTGATGCAAACCATGGGCATCCCCTTGGACAAAAGTCTTACATTCCAGAGACAACAACCTCAAATTAGAGAACACCGACAAGGGTTCCTCAGGACAACTCATCCTAGAATGAGAATCAGCAGCAAAATTCACTTCCCATCGAATATAACAAACCAAAAAACAGTTCAGGAGCTCTAAAGTGCAATAAGGAACAATATATGTCAAATTCCACAGATCCTCAATTTTCCCATGTAAATCCTGAATCAAAACCTTGTATTCTGATTCCAGATCAAGTTTATTTTTTTATATAAAATCTTTTTATAAATATTAATAGATTTACCTTGGAAAATTGTTTTTTCATCACATTTGCATGATTAATTTTAGATTAAATTATAACACATTGGTGATTTTAATTTTTTAAAATGGATTCAATATTTTGGAATAATAATATTTAATATTATGTAATATCTTCCAATTAATTTCAATTATATTTAATGATGAAAATGGTGAATATTAAGTGGAATGGTTAATGTTCAAACAGGTTTATGGGGGGGGGGGATAAAAATAATAAGGTTAATTATTCAAATATGAATTAATCAAATCCTATTATAGGTAAAAATTTAGATATTATATTATCCCACAAAAAAATATATATCCATCCAGAGCATTGTTATTTTGATTTACACTATGATGTGGTATTATTTTGGGGAATTTGTTTGTGTTTTCCAAGTGGGTCCTCTCCCCCACTTAAAAAAGGTCACCTACTCATCTACTTAATAAAAAATTAAATACCCTTTTTTATTATCCAATTAATAAAACAGTAAATTATTTACATACCCTGAAATATTATCATTTTTATTAATAAACCTTCTGAAGAAGGATTTAGGTGGAAACCGATAGTGTTTCTCCGAAGATGGGGTATAGCCCTTGACCATGCAATTTCATTTTATTTATGATTGTAATTCATTAAAATATTATTTAACCATAATGGTATATTGACAATACACATTCAAAGATGTTATTATTTTAATAAAATTACCTATGTCCATATCATTTTCCATCAAATGGTGAATGAAACCGTCAATTTTTTGTGTTGGACTACCGCCTCGTGAACTGAGGTAATTTATTTTCCATCGACACCAATCATAGATGGAAATAATGATGGATTTAAAGTATATATATTATATTTATTACATTATTATACTTATGTAAATTTAATATCATAACAACTTTCTTAACATAGAAACTATGAAAAATGATAACGTCCTCATGCGTACCTGTGGACTACCACCTACATGAAGCATTGCAATCTGATTTTCATATTATATTGACATGTATAGTAATAATGATATATGTAATGAGTATATATGATATCAATGATATAAAATTTTTTCTATAAATATGAATTTTTATATACAGTTCTTGTGTCCCATCTATCGAAAGAATTGAATCCCTGTTCTTGCGTACGTACGACATACCATCCCCATTAACTATGTAATTAAATTTTATATGTCTATGATTTATGAATGAAAATAAATAATAATATAAAAATAAATAAGATATTTATATCTTTTATAAATATTTTTTTTATGATGTAACCAAAATCAATGTACACAGACTAAAAACTACCGAACCAAAACATAAATGATAACAAAAAAAATTAACTTGGAACATCGATTTTAATAAATAATTGACAATTAATGGGTGATAAAATGTTATTATTAAATAATATATGGTATGATATAAATTATAACTAAGATATAAATACCCATGTTTTTAATTCATGTTTATTGACAATGATAGATTGTGTATGAACATTATAAGGTATATTAATGATCCCATACACCAGTTATTATCATATGATTTTGAATGATCATCGATTGATACCTCTCATGTTTACCCTTAATGGGTATTTTTGTTTACTCTTTCTTAAGTTACCTTTCCCTAGGATATAAAGAATGGTTTTATATAGTTTTTTTATTTGATTATTAATAAATGGAAAGATATTTTTTATCGGATGTGGATTATCATTCGTGATATTAAGAAGACTATATATCTAGTATCCATAGAAACTAATCCATTATGGTACTCAGGTGTGTGTTTTACAATATAATTATTAGTAATATAGTAATATTTAATATTTATCTATGAAAAACCTAGGTATTTATATCTTAGTTATTCGGTTTCATTATTATGTATCATAGGAATTATGAAAAAAAAATTGTAAGAATATTCTAAAATTCTAATCCGACAATGGAAAAGAGTTCACCAACAATTAAATCAATGAGTATATTGAGAATCATGGGTTAAAGAACCCTGTATTATTATTTACGAAGCTTAGAAATAGGACATAGTTGTTTGGAAAAAGTATATAATTAACAACATGGATTGAAATATGCTTATTGGGAAAGTTCATCCAAAATATTTTGGATGGAGGTAGAAAGAAATCAATATATAATTTTGTTAATTCTTTATTGTATCTTTTATAAGGAAATAATTCAAATTATTTTTTTATGAGGAGAAAATAATGCTATAATAATTTCCAATTTTTTAAGTAACAGTATTATTATCGTAATTATAAACAAAACATATTTGAGTTTTATGGTGATGAATATATTTTACTTCGATACTAATCAATCAAAAATTCATTTAATTGTTCCACCAAATACCAAGGATGTGTTATTTAAACATAATATTTCATTATATTATAAAATGTGTGAAAAATCTATACAAAAAAGACATCAAATTTTCAAAGAATGTGATTTGGAGGTGAGTGGCAAATGATGAGAAAATGGGAAATTTTGATTATAAAAAAATTCAATGATTAAGAGATAATGGTTTATTTATTAAAATATAGTTATTAAATTCATGAATAACTACCAATATATCATGATCATGACTCTTATATTTAATATTGTATGGACTCAAATAGAAATACTCATATGCCACAACTCTCTCTCCATCCAAAATAATGGATACAAATTTGATACATGATATATCACAGTACACCATGTAACTCTTACCTGGCTATTGAAGAATCAGTATCGGTGCTAAATTCAACCTACCTTTCAGCTTATATACGGGTGAATCACATGTATCTAGCCATAAAATCTTCACATCATTCTTATTAAATCCCTTAAGCGACACATCTATGTGTGAGAAGTCGAGTATGAAAGGAATGTGATTTCAATCAAACCCTAAGAAATGTTTTATCCCAAATTTTTTATTCATATGATTCCAATAAATTATTTCTCTCACCATATATGTGTCTAATTATAATCATTTGTATGAGATGACTTGACCTAGGAAGTTAATGTTTACATTCACATGTGGATCATTGTTAGATAATCATATAATTGATTATATCTTAGTGTGTTCAATATGGTCTGAAGATGTTTTTGGCATGTTCATGTCAATTATGAGAATACAAATAGATATCATCCATGAATACCCTGAAAAATAATCCAGATAAGGATGGAAAACGTGGTTCACCAGTGTCATGAAACAACTGGTGCATTCATGAGACCAAATGTAAAGACGAAATACTCATATAGAACATACCTTTTATGAAATGTTTTTCGAGGTTTTCTAATGGTATAACATGGACCTGATGATAACTGAATGTCAAAAAAAATTGACAACACCCAAGCTCCCTAGATATAGTTGAATATATCATCAATCAGTACTAGAGGACACCATTTCATAACCGTTAATGGGTTTTCCTTTCAGTAATCCATACATAGCATAAGATTTTTATCATCCTTTTTTAAAAAGGACCAACAAACCCAATGATGATATATTGGGTTAGATAACCCAATTTCTACAAAATCCTTTTTCTTTACATAGATATCATTCATCTTAGTAGTATCCATACTTTAAGGATGAAAGGATACTTATACATATTATCTAACTCGCTCGATAGAGATCCCTACTTCTCCATCTAAAGGTAATCCTAAAAAGTAATTTGGGAAATTTACCCTGAAATGATTAACAAATGGAGGGAAATATTCCTGATGTGTTCCATAATCATATAGAAATAAAATCAGATCCTGGGTTGTCATAATACTCTATCCATGATTCTAGGGTCTATCTTTTTTCGCTTGGATACCCCAATCACCCTTGTAAATAAATTATCCACCCTCTGGTAGTGTGAAGTTCAACATTTAATGATAAAAAAACAGTGAAATCATAAAATGAACCAAATATTCCATCATATGAATGATGTAAAACCCTTTTATCTTGAGGAAAAATGGAACCAATATGAAGTGACACATGCTAGACTCAAGGGGGAACCCCCTGCACTAACGTACTTCCTTTGTTTGAATCCCCAATAGAGTATCTACTTTTATCAGGCCATCAAATCATTGAACACAAAGGAAAAGATTTTACACAAGGGGAATATACATAATGTAGTTAGAAGAAGATTTATCAAAAATATTATATTCTAAACTAAACGCCACCAGAATAGTACCACTCAAAGTAGAAGGCCTAGGATTCTACTCATCAGGTGTCAATTTCAGTTTATATATCTGTATTGAACTGTCACCCTATGATAGAACATGTATACCTTAAGAATATCTGTTCCGATGTTAGTGAAAGTATGTGTTATGACTACCATGAACACAACCACCACCTCGTCCTGATTGTTCAGCTATTCTCATACTCTCTACCTAATGAGAATCTACTCATTCTGCTTCTACATATGGAGTTGGTGCAGACCCTCTCTCAATGGATGATAAAGGAAACGTTTTGAAAAACAATTCTAGACAGCCCATCTTGGCACACGATCCGAATTCGACTAGGCCTCTCATAAACTATGGTCTCATATATACTAGTCAACCACACAAGTCGCAACTCACTTGGCATCCAAAATATGTGATCTAGATATTGAATTCACCATATGGTTTCTCCATACAGTACATCATAATACTTGTCTAAGTAGCACCAGATCTATATTTCAAACCTCATTGGATCACACCCACACCCACACTTAGGTTATGTTCCATTATAAGTCCCTGATTTACTATGGTAGAAACAATAGTCATTAAAACAAACTCACCTATGATCAGATGTCATAGCTGATTCCAAAAACAATTCTTATAGAGTTAAATTATTTTTCACCGATCAGAATAGGTGTAATGTGTAGAAGCTCAGTAAAATGGGCTGAATAATCCCAAACTGATACCACACCCTTCTCAAGGTTCATGGATTCTGAGGCTCTATTACCCCCCCAAAAGATGAGGATAGAATTAATCATATAGGGCCATATGAAAATCCCTTCCAAGCAATGTCTGAACAATGTTCCATCTGAGTAATTAGATCCCACCATCTCTTTGAGGAATCACATAACATATATGTAGCTGTTAGGTCCACAAGGATGAATACCCTGAGAGGGGGGGGGGGGGTGAGTCAGGGTATGAATAATTTAAAATTAAAGCCCGTTCTGATCTTGTTTCGCTATATGAAAAACACTCTTCTCTCTCTCTCCTATTTCACGATAGAAGCAGAAAGTAATGAAAGAATAGGACACAACAATTTTACTTGGTTCACTGCTATGGGATACGTCCAAGGAGCATACGCCGACAGGTTGTCGGTCGTAACAATTTCCACTAAACATCACTAGATTTCGATTACATGGTTTGGGCATAGTCACTCTGTCCCAGGCTCACTGTCTTTTCAATGTTTAGGGTCAGCTCGCTGCTTTCCCAAGTGGCACTCCCGGTTTCTCTCTTTCTGGCTCACTGCCAGTGGAGAGGATCACCTTCTTCCTCTTCCTTCACTCACTACCTTGTAAAAGATCAACTCACATTTTATAGACCTGTAGGCCTCTTCAATTGCATTAAGGAATGCATCCTATGTTGTATGTGGATTCTCTGTTGAAGTCCAACTTTCACGAGTAGATGAATACCTCTTTGCACCGATGGTATCGGGCAAACTTCCAGCTTCCACTTAGCCCGAAAATAACTGTCAGAAATAAACCATACTTGGAGCGCAAGTCTATCTCGGTGCGCAAGTACCAGTGTGAAAGTCACAACTGGTGTGCAAGTCCACTTCACACACTTGCGTGACACATGATTCTTCAACTCCAAACTAGCGCGACACACTTCCTTTAACGCCCAATCCAATATTGGCGCGCAACTACCAGCAATCGCCCTTTTCAAATCTGGTGCGCAAGTCCCACTTGCGCGACAAAATACCACTTGCGCGACTTCCACACCAGCGTGAAGGGAGCTCTGATTTCTCAATGTGTTTAACTCCGGTGAATAATGAGGAGGGGTTGTCCAGTATTTATAGGCAATTTGACTACCCTGCACGACAGCGCACAAGTCTCCCTTTGGCACGCAAGTCTCGGCGCGCAGGTCTCTTACCCTGCAAGTCACTTTCTTGACCCAATTCCAAACTTGCACAAACCTCTTTCCTTTTCCATATTTTGATCTTATGATCCTGACAAACCATAGGCACACAAGATCTAAAGCTTCCATAAAATCGGCGTGCAAGTCTCTTTCAAGGCACACAAGTCACCTGCGCAACCAAATCAATACTTGCACGACCCTTATCCCTTTTCCATATTTTGATGATCTGATCTAGAAATACAAATGTCATGAAAGTTTCCAAGCCTTCAATTACATGGCACGCAAGTCCCTTTTCCAAAAACAACATTTATTCATTTGACGATTTTCAGGACAAAAAAAATGGCAAACACTAGAAAATGGCACCACCCTGTATCTGTTATTTTTATGCCGCCTCCAGATCATCCATTATTTTGTCGGTGTTCTTGAATCAAACATGGATCATTGACCAAAGATCTTGAACTCAACATTGCACCTTGAAATCCCCTTTGTAAACAAATTTTTACGTCATAGTTTGCGTTGTCAACAATCAAAGCACAGATGTCCACTTTGTCAACAAACACAATCACCTCAAAAATACTTCAATGATGACTTGGTGGAATTTTTCCCAACAGTAGTGAGCATTGCCCTCCTCTCAGACAGTGTCCCAAGATTCTAAAATATAGATAGGATAGACTCTTCCAATTACTCCAGAACATGTGGTCTACAATTCCCTAAAAATATGTGTGCATTCTACTTTTTGAACTCATGCATCAAATTTTCCATAGTCGGGGTAGCTCGTGACACTCCCAGAATGGTTTGCAGAAATAGCATAAAGCCTTCACAGAATTATGCCTCAACATTTGTGTCTATTATAACTTCTAGTTTCATATATAACCCAAAAATAAAATACAGTAGTATCCCATTTCTAGCACCTCTAGTGTATGATCATTGTCACCCTCCAAACATGCTACTAAAGTACTTCACAGTGGTATACCTCTACAAATACCAAACACACACCTCCGATCCAGAATTATATCGGAGTTTGTAGATTAAAGTATATATATATATATATATATGAAGACATAATAGGCACAGGACTTCCTATAAAAGAATCACACCCCTCTTTCATCTCCATGAGTTTGTCCTAGATGATTTGCAGATCTTATTAATGTCAGAGATATAGCTTATTGACCACTAATATGGTTGGGATTGGGTTATGTTCTATATTATAAACAAATTCATTTTCCACATTAGTTGTTATTTCATATCAGTCATATCACAATTCATCTAAATAGTGTAGACTAAATGGGTAACAGAATTATGATCCATGAGTTCCCACACACTTTATGATCCAAAATGTGGAATTCACATAATCCATACAATATCATGTCCTCGTCCATGTGATTCATGTCCTACGACTCAATGTTGCATGACTAGTTTATTACTGTGTATGATGTTTCCTAATCCAGAAAACAGTACATAGGTAAAACATGGACTCTATGAATCAATCATAGTTTTCTCATTCCATAGATAAATATTTATCACAAAGAAGGTATATTAATCATAATAATATGACAATAGTACACAATCATTTAATATATCCTATATGGAATGAAATAATTCATGGAATATTAATTATAATAGGTACCCAATATAATGCATGAGATAGCATACCCTCATCTCTTCAAGTTGCAACAAAATAGAAAAAAATAATATCAATAGTAATATCACTATTTAAATGCATCGCCCATGGTAGAATGAAACCAATTGTAGTCATCAGAATGCAATAATTAATAATTTTATTCCTTTCATTTTTTTCAACCATGTGATGTAGATACTCCCATGCACAACTCATTACCAAACTTATATGTAATACCCCATGCTTCCATGGTACGCTTCCCTTTCAATAATGCTACATCTTGCATAGAATGCAAGTTCAAGATTCTAACACACCACTACCAATCATAGTAGCTGTTTTGAATAGTAATACCCACTTTTTGAAAATTTATAAATTTTATTATTCAAATTGGACTTCATTTTTGGATTTTTAATATCGAAATTATCCAATGTTGAATTTCTGGTATTTTTCTGAGAACATGGAATTTTCGATGAATAGTGAATAATACTTAAAAAAACTTTTTTAATAAAAATAATTTATAGTGATAAATTATACTATTGAATTTTTTGAAAGTATAATTATAATATAACATAACCATTTTATCCAATGGTGGTCATTAGAATTAATTTCACTTTGAAATTGGACATAAACAATTGTCACTCTTTTGATTGATATTGTTTCTTAAAAACACACTATTTGTTCGTACATCGGGAATTAACTATATAATTTATTAATGAAACTTATATGTTTTGAATTCGGTAAAATGGAAATCATTTTTTAATTTTGAATATCAAATATTGCATACGGTGAATTTTTGGTATTTTTCTCATAATTTTCATTTTTAATGAATAGTGAAAACTGTTGTATTTTAATTCAAAACTTCCTTTTCATCCAATTTATTTATATAGTTAGATTGACATTTTAATTGGTCTTAAATTATAATTGATTTATATTTTTATCACTTAATAAAATATAGTTCATTGGAAGTAATTTTACTTTTCAATTGGATGTAAAAACAAGTCAATCTTTTGATAGATTTTACTTCTTAAAAACCCGTCATTGGTTTTGACAACGAGAATTATTTTTAAATTAATTACTGAAAATTATATGTTTGGAATTTGATAAAATAGATCCCATTTTTGTAATAATAAGTTCCAAATTATTTAATTAACACTATTTTTTTTGGACATTATGAATAGTAACAACGAAAAATATCTTTAATTATCACGATTAATTAGTAATCCGGTTGTTAAGGGTAATGAAATAATATCATAATAAAATAAAATGACCCCAACATGTGTCATAATTCTATTTTTTGTTTCATGGCCAACCATGGTATGCCTTGTTCCAACTTAAGGACCCCATGGAATCACTTTTGTTTGATAGAGACATTTTATCATTTTATTTTTTTTAAAACGAAAATATAACAAAAGTATGTTACACCTAAGTAATACAATTTTAATTTTGTCTACATAAATGATATCATAGACTATAAATATTCGTTAGAAATATAAAAATTTTCCTAATTCGTGGTAATTTTATTATAATTTTTAGACATTAAATAAATAAATTTATTAATGACATCGTGATGATGCAATGACTACCTCATTAATGAATGATTTAAATAAAATGGAAAGATAAGGTATAATCTAAGACATACAGTTGTCTAAATCCTATTGGAAGGGTTTATTTGGAACCCTTATCACCTATTCTATAAATATATCATTGTGGGTCCTTTAATATCCAAAAATCATTTCACAATAAAGTAACATTTCAATCATTCCAAAAGAGCCCCTCATTTCTTCTTGTAAAAGCCCCCACCTCTACCACCTTATTCACTCCTTCAAAGCCATTTGGCTCAGCCAAACTCTGCCAAAATACTCTCTCAACTTCTCTCTCTTACTCTTAGAAGCCTCACATTGGGCATATGTCTTTCCAAGGAAGCCTTTGGCTCAAATCAAAAAGAGTTACCCGATTTTAAGGTAACATCTTCTCTTATGTTCTTTTGTTTTATTTTTCTTCTCCAACCCCTTAACTCTTTTTATTCCTTTATTTTGTAAAAAACCAGTATATTAAATATAATAGGATTTTTTATGAGAATTATTCGATTTACACTTACACACACCTTAATCAAATTGTTAATGAACATACTGTTTCTGTGGGTGGCGAATTACTGCCTCACAAAATGATGATTGTTCAATATTCTTTTAACACCTCTCATGGTAGAAATTATGATGAAACTATTTTTATATATGATATATATTATGTTTAAGTTTTCCTTATGCTTCTTTATTTTTAATTTATTTCATACCTTTATGATTTCCATTATGCGTAAACTCGATAATTTCATTTTAGGATGTGCGGACTACCGCCCCCTCAAAGTGATTTGAATCATTAAGGCCATATGTGGGATGCATAAAGGAAGGAGTTAAATGATATTATATATCATATTATATTTGAATTATTATATACCTTTATATCATTATGAATTCATTCCATCAAATATGAAATAGAAATGAAAGAAGCGTTCATGCATACGTACAGCTTACCGTCTCCATGAATAGTGATTTTCATTTTTATCTCTAAATGTTATGTAATATTATAAATTCATGTATATAATGGATATATATTATATATATTATTTCTACATAATGAATTTAATTCTAGATATGATGGATATTTTACCACATAAATAACTTGTAATTATAAGATGTTTATTTTTGACACAGGTACCAAGGATCGACAAAATGACTGTTATTAAAATAAATGATTACATAATGTTCATAACATGGTAATAAGTGATGTAAAAGAAATAATGAACCTGAAAAAGGTTCTTAAGAAAATAGAAATTTACTATATTTTATTATTCAATAGATTAATGAACGATCGAGTCAAGTCATACATGAGGTAAGGGAGTTCATCTTAATCTCCATTCATTGAGGCATAATTTGTTTTATACACAACGTTCTTTTATGTGATGTATAATCTCCTTTGACTTTTAATTTTATTCAAAAGGAATATTTTTATACGAATCGTTTTTAATAAATGAAAAAAGGAGTGTTTTGTCTTATGTATGCGGTGATAATGACTACTCTGCTGCTATGACCATTATTTGAGTTTCGGCTTCCCCTACAAGCCATAAATTTTTTTAAATGAAAAATAAATACCATGTTTTACTTTTCTTTTATTTTTGTATTGAAAATGGTTTTGATAATGTTTTGATTATATTAATGTGTTGTATTGATATCTTGTCATTGAAATTTGGAAATGTTAAGTTTCCTTTATGAATGTATTATGTGATACGATTATGTAATGGTTCTTGGGAATTTTTTATGCTATGTTTAAACCTTTTCATATAAGGAATTAATATGACTAAATAAGTGATGGGTGGAGCCAATATAGCTCCCTGATGCATCGGTAGCTCTCATGAGACACAATAGTGTCTTGGCACAAGGCCTTGACAAAATCTTCTTTGTAGTCTTGGCCCAAGGCCTTGACTATGTAGTTATGATAGTCTGGCATTATGCATTCCATTATTTTGAATGTGGATATTGTTATTGCATGTGATTATTCGATAAGTATAATATCCATGTGGATAAGTAAATGGAATTATTTCATTTTATATTTTCCATATTATGCTGATGTTCTAGTTTTAAAGGCTTTTGTTTTAGTTATATATTGCCTTAAATGTTTATGTTTATTTATGAAAGTTTCCGCTATATTGTTATCCTTACTGAGAATCTGAGCTCACCCCTTTCAATGTTTTATTATTACTCGGATTTGAAAAAGTAATTTATGAATAAACTCCAGGGATAGTATGAGGGGATATGAAGACAAGATGATGTTTTAGTTTTTTTACTTTATTATGTAATGTAAGACTTATGAATATATCTAGTGTTTTCTAGGCTACTAAACTAATCTTTCTTTCGAGAGTTGATCTATTGTGATCTTGCCAATGTTACGTAATAATGCACTGACTCTGGATAACTGGGGTGAGGGCGTTACAGTTGGTATCAAAGGCAGTTTAGTACTAACCTTGGATACTATATTTAGATAAACTCTGATTAAAGCACATAGACATAAGATGGACTTTGAGGATTAGTATAGAATAACATCCATGAATTTTGGTAAAGTATATATTTTGTATATTTTTTAAGCACTACATCTGTGTCCGGATATGAGCAGGAATAGGCGGTTGTGGCACGGATGTACCTAGGGGTAAAACTCGAAAACACCACTTTGAGCTAGACTGGAACGGGAACTGGTGCACGACAACAGGCCTTGCTGCACTCTTGGTTAGGACACTCCCGGGGGATTTTCATAGGAAAATTCTCATGTTCATCCCAAGCCATTATGAAGGGTTTATGAGTATATACTTCCTCGATGGTAACATTTTTATGATTAGGGATTATATCCATAAACTGTTCAATTTATGTTAAGTGTTTTACAAGTATGAAATTATGTATTTTGATTAATAAACAGATCTAGTTTATGCCATTATTTAGAACTGGCGCCTAACGGAAGGAATGGAAACCGTATCAACGCAAACACTCCATGTATGTATTGCCCTCCTTCTCATGAAAATTATAATGGAGGTAGTGATACAACTGGTTCTGATTAGCTTATCACCATACTGGGACAACTCACTCAGGTTATGAATAGTAACCATACTCGTATGGAGCACCCTAATCTGCAACGTGGAGGATCAATGTTATACCGCTTCATGAGTCAAAAACCACCAACATTTAATGAGGGTACAAATCCATTAGTAGCTGAGCAATGGATAACTTCCCTAGAGAAAATATTTCAGGATTTGGGAGTAGTGAAAGGGAAAAAGTTGTCAAGGAAGTTTACCGCCTCACTTGAGATGCTGAACAATGGTGGTCATTCATTAAAAACACAATGAAGATGATTAAGTATCAAATACGGAATAGAGGGAGTTCAAAGAGATTTTTTTAGAAAAATACTTTCCTCGTGACCATCGAGAAGATATGGAAAGACAATTTCTGAGTCCGAGGAAAAAGGAGGACGAGAATGTTGCAAAGTATGAGTCTAACTTTATATGGTTTTCAAGGAATGATGCATATTATATATGAACCCCAAGAAGTAATATTGAACGTTTATTTTTTGGGTTAAAACTATTTCTCCATAGGACATTAGTATCACAATCTTTCACAACGTACGAAGATATAGTCTCATGTGTTATCAAGACAAAAAAGGAATTCTCTAAATCTTATGATAATAAAGTAAATAAAGAGAAGAAGAGAACGATGGAACAAGATAAAGATAAAGGGAAAATGGGAAAGAAAGATTTTCCATTATGCGATAATTGTGGGAAGAATCACCCTGGTACTTTCCTAAAAGAAATGGGAGTTTGTTATAAATGTTAAGAAAAAGTTTACCAGGCTCATGATTGCAAGGGAAAGAAAGAGCCTATCAATATTGAATGCTATAATTGTAGAGAATTGGGGAATTATGCATATGAATTTCCTAAGCGTTAGGGAAAATACCTTAGAAAAGGCAAAGGGATCCTAGCCAAGCTTATGCTGTTACTACAGATAAAGTTGAGTAATTATTGTATTTGTGTTTTTGGACTCAAGAACTATATTACGGTTATAAGAATAATGTGAAATATATATAAGGATTGTACTGCAGTACTTATTGTTTTCATTAAGGTTTTAATATGATGATGGTAATAATATTTTTAGTATGTGACAATAAGAGAAACTTTACTTCATTTGGGGAATCTGATGTTAAAATTGATTTTGGAATTTAGAGACAATTTAGAGAAAGTCTGGATAGTGGTATTTTGGATAAATATAAAAGTTGGAATGGATTAAGTTTAAGATTGGATAGTATTGCTTAAGGTTAAAAGATTTTTGAAGATTATTTTTGGAATATTATAATAATATAGTTTTAGGAAAAGGACAACCAGCAGGTTGAGGGATAACCCTTCACGTCGGACAATGCTGCATCAATCAAACCCACAACCATAGTGTGATAGGCCTTTATTACCTACCACTAGCCTACATAAAGTCCCTGGATATTAAAAAATAGTTTTCCTAATCTAAATGGTATGAGATAATATTTGGAACCCTGTAATATTACGATAAATATAATATTTTTGGGTTCTATTATCTTTTTGAGTGTAAGATGAGTTTGTGGTAGAAATTAGTTGAAGGTTGAAACTCTACTTGTCAAGTATATATATATATATACCACTATCATATTCTATGAATAAATTAATTCTTAATCTTTAGTAAAGGGATAATAAAACAAAAAAAAATGTGTTATCCTAATACCTTATGTTTTGTTGAACTGATGATATTTTAAATCACCATTGATTGAAGGCTTTGAGGCCTTCAATTTTACACTTGTTTGTGATTGATGAACTTAATCACTCCCTACAAATATATATGATTTTCTATAATTATGTGTCTCTAATTTCCACCAATGTTCTCATAATCAAGATCATAATATGGTGGTGACTTTTTCATTTCCCTTTCCCTCTTATTAAGACTAATTTTTTTTAACCTTATTTCCTATGTGGGTTTTACACAAAGGTATTGTCTACTTTCAACCTTTTATTTTCAGAGAACAATTTTAAATTGTGAGGAATAAATTTATTGAAGGAGGGTAGAATGTAACACCCCAAGCTTCCATGGTAGGCTTCTCTTTCAATAATTCTATAGCTTGCATTGTAAGCAAGTTCAAGATTCTAACACACCGCGACCAATCAAAGTAGCCATTATTAATAGTAATACCCAATTTTTAAAAATTTAAAAATTTTATTATTCAAATTGGACTTCATTTTTGTATTAGGAATACCGAAATTATACTATGTTGAATTTTTGGTATTTTTCTGAGAACATCCACTTTTCGATGAATAGTGAAAAATACTTCAAACCAACTTTTTTAATCAAAATAATTTATAGTGATAAATTATACTATTGTGTGGTTCTAAAGAATAATTAGAATATAATTTTACCATTTTATCCAATTGTGGTTATTAGAATAAATTTTACATTGAAATTGGACAAAAATAATTGTCAATTTTTTGATTGATATTGTTTCTTAAAAACACGCTATTGGTTTGTACAGTGGGAATTAACTATATAATTTATTGATGAAACTTATATGTTTTGAATTTGGTAAAATGTAAATCATTTTTGAATTTTTAATATCAAATATATAATAGGGTGATGTTTTGGTATTTTTCTGATAATATTCATTTTTAATGAATAGTGAAAAATGTTGTATATTAATTCAAAACTGCCTTTTCATCCAATTTATTTATATAGTTAGGTTGTCATTTTAATTGGTTTTGAAGTATAATTGAATTATGTTCTTATCACTTAATAAAATTATGTTCATTGGAAGTAATTTCACTTTTCAATTGGATGTAAAAACAAGTCAATCTTTTGATAGATTTTACTTCTTAAAAATCCGTCATTGGTTTTGACAACGTGAATTATTTTTAAATTAATTACTGACAAATCTATCTTTGGAATTTGGTAGAATAGATTTCATATATATAATCATAAGGTTCAAATTATGTAATTAAGACTCTTGTTTTTGTACATTATGAATAGTAATGACGATAATTATCTTTAATTATCATGTTTAATTAGTAATCGGGTAGTTAAGGGTAATGAAATAATATCATAATAATATAAAATTACCCCTAAATGTGTCCTAATTCTTTTATTTGAGTCATGCCCGACCATGGTATGGGTTGTGCCAACATAGGGACCCCATGTAATCACTTTTGGGTGATAGTGACATTTCTTCATTTTATTTTTTTTAAAAAGGAAAATATAACAAAAGTATGTTACACCTAAGTAAAAAATTTAATTTTCTCTACATAAATGATATCTTAGACTATAAATAGTCATTGGAAGGCTAAAAATATTTCCTACATCATGGTCATTTTTCTATAATTTTTAGACATTAAATAAATAAATTTATTTATGACACCATGATGATGCAGTGATTACCTCATTAATGAATGATTTAAATAAAATGAAAAGATACGGTAAAATATAAGAATTAAACATGTCTAAAGCCTATTGGATGGGTTTATTTCAAACCCTTATCACATTACCCTCAAAATAAATCATTGTGGGACCTTTAAAATACGAAAATCATTTGACAATAATGTAACATTTCAATCATTCCAAAAGAGCCCCTCCTCTACTCTTATAAAAGGCCCCCACCTCTACCACCTTATTGACACCATCAAAACCATTTGGCTTGGCCAAAATCGGCCCAAATACATTCTAAAAATCCTTATCTTACTCCTAGAATCCTAACATTGGGTAGAAGTCTTCACAAGTAATCCTTTGGCTCAAATCAAAAAGAGTTACCCGATTTTAAGGTAATGTCTTGTCTTGTGTTCTTTTGTTTTATTTTGCTTCCCCAACCCATTAAAATATTTTTATTCCATTAATTTGTAAAAAAACCAGTTACTTAAATATACTAGGATGTTTTTATGATATGTATTGTATTTACACATAGACACACCTTAGTCTAACGGTTAAATAACATACTTTTTTGGTGGGTGGCGAATTACTACCTCACTAAACGATGATTATCCAATCTTTTTTTAACACCTCTCATGGTGGCCATTATGATGACACTATTTTTATATATGATATATATTATGTTTCTGTTTTCCTTATTCTTCTGTATTTTTAATTTATGTCATACCTTTATGATTTCCATTATGGTTAAACGTGATAATTTAATTTTAGGATGTGCGGATTACCGCCCCCTCAAAGTGACTTGAATCGTTAATGCCATATGTGGGACGTATAAAGGAAAGAGTTAAATGATATTATATATTATATTATATTGGAACTATAATATACCATTATATCATTATGAATTCATTCCATTAAATATGAAATAGAAAATAAAGTAGCGTTAATGCGTATATACGGCTTACCGTCTCCATGAACGGTGTGTTTCATTTCATACCTCTAAATGTTATGTAATATTATAAATGCATGTATATACTGGATATATAGGATATATATGATATCTAAATCATGAATATAATTCTAGAGATGATGTATATTTTACCACATAAACAACTTGTAATTATAATATGTTTATTTTTGACTCTGGTACCAAGGATCTAAAAAATGACCGTTATTAAATTAAATGATTACATAATGTTCATAACATGGTAATAAGTGATGTAAAAGGAATAATGAACTTGGAAAAGATTATTAAAAACATTTAAATTAACTATAGTTTATTGTTCAGGAGATTAAAGAACAATCGAGTCAAGTCGGACATGAGGTAAGGGAATTCGTCTCAATCTCTGTTCATTGAGGCATATTCTGTTTTATACACAGCTTTCTTTTATACGGTGTATAAACCCCTTTGAATTTTACTTTTATTCAAAATGAATCTTTTTATATGAAGCAATTTTACTAAATGAAAAAAGAATGTTTTTTTCTTACGTATGCGGCGACAACGACTTCTCCGCCACCGTGACCATTATTTGAGTTTCGGCTTCCTCTACAAGCCATAAATTTTTTTAAATGAAAAATAAATACCATGTTTTAATTTTACTTTTTTTGGTATTGAAAATGGTTTTGATAATGTTTTTATTATATTAATGTGTTGTATTGATATCTTTTCATTGAAATTTGGAAATGTTATGTTCCCTTTATGCATATTTTAGGTGATACGATTATGTTGTGGTTCTTGGGCATTGTTTATGATATGTTTAATACTTTTCATATAAGGAATGCATTGGACATAATATGTGACAGGTGGAGCCGGGTATAGCTCATCAATGCATCAGTAGGTCTCATGATACAAACTAGTGTCTTGGTAGAAGGCTTTGATAAAATCTTATTTGTAGTCTTGGAACAAAGCCTTGACTATGTGGTTATGATAGTCTGGAATTATGAATTCCATTATTATGAATGTGGTTATTGATATTTCATATGATTATTCGATTAGTAGAATATCCATGTGGATAAGTAAATGGAATTATTTCATTTTATCTTTTCCATATTATGCTGAAGTTCATGTTTAAAAGGCTTTTGTTTTACTTATACATTGCCTTAAATGTTTATGTTTATTTATGAATGTTTCTGCTATATTGTTATCCTTACTGATAATCTGAGCTCACCCCTTTCAATGTTTTATTTTTACCAGGATGTGAAGAAGTAATTTATGAATTACCTACAGGGATAGTATGAGGGGATATGAAGACAAGATGTTGATGTAGTTTTCTTTACTTTATGTTGTAATGTAAGACTTATGAATATATCTAGTGTTTCCAAGGCTACCAAACTAATCGGCCTTTTGAGACTTGCTCTTTTATGATCATTCCAATATTAGGTAATAATGCACCGACTCTGGGTAACTGGGGTCGGGGTGTTATATATATTCCAACCTATCTTTTTCAATTATTTGAAAATTGTAAATCAACCTAGAAAATAAGGCTCTGATGACCCTTGTTAGCGTCCCAAACATAGATTCCAATAAAATATTCCCTGACCCTAGTTGGCCACTTGGCCCTAATAACATCTTCCCAAATATCAAAGGCTACCCACTAGAATTGAGGGCCTATGTGTGTCTATAGGGAGACTATTCCTTCATCACAAGAGTGTGGAAAAAAGAAAATAAAATAGTAGATAAATAGAAGAAGAAGTAAATAGATTATAAAATATACAAAATCCAAGATAGATACAATTAAATAAAACTATAATGGATGTCATAAATATATGATGATGATGCAAGTCATATGTCTCTATGAAATAGCCAAAAATACATATATGTTGAATTTGTATGGTATATGCAACAAAAGTTTAAAAAGAAAAAAACTATTCAACTTGAATCATGAGCATCAAATTAATAATATTCTACCTTATTCCTAAGAATAAATCAATAAAATATATCATGGTTCATTAAATTGACCATACCTATAATAATATTATCTATTTGGGTACCCAAGGAATCCCAAATGGGGTCAGAGATACAAATCCCAGTAGGAACATACCAAATTTATAGTCCCATACAATAAATTAATATATAATAATAATAGTGTGTATGATATAACAGAATATGAAAATTATGTACTGATATAAAAAAACCATTCATGGTTTGAGTTCCCATATACACTCATCCTCTTTAACCTACATTGGCCTAGTCAAAATTTATTTGAATTAACAGTCAATCCTGTGTCATTTAAAAAACAAATTCATATAATGATTCTTTCTAATTTAATATATATTCCTCTCGACCTTTCATATAGAACAAAATCCAATGTGGATATATTTAATCAAAGATTCTTAGCTAGACCATAATTATTGTATATTACAAAAAATGAATCCAACCTTGATCTTTGGCTTGGTAGATGTATCATATAAATCATTTTATTAATTAATTATTTATGAACCTGATCCTATCCTTGGAATTAGTAAAACTGAATCCATGTATTTTTTCATGTATAGTATAATCCAAACACCCAATAGTCCCCTCAATGGTGGCCCTAATATTATCTGAAGGACCCCTCTAGTTGTGTTATAACATCATTTCCATTTGACATCATCTTATTTGGACTTGATTGGGAGCCCAAGTGTCACCCATCAAATATATGATTAAATTATCTGTGATTCCATCCTTGGAAATCCATAACGATTCAATGTATAACAAGTGCGTATAAAAGTCAGACCCTAAGAGTCTTCCCTTTGCAGTCTCCTAGGGAGTCCAAGGGTCACTCGAGCATAATCAAAGTAGAAGCCAAATGAGTCCTTCCATAAAATTCATATAAGATCCCATGTATAACCCTAGGCATAAAATTATTTAATATTATTTAATAATATCAAGGGTCACCACAATATTCAATTATTTTCAATCTCACCTCATAAGGTGAGTCATGTCATGGGATTAGCATAAGAGGCTTTCCACTTAGTCAATCACACATGAATTGGATTTAAAATGGAAACTCGTGCTTAAAAAATCCATAATATTGCCTAACCCTAACAGTAGGGTCATCCATCCAATCCCTTTAGTCAATTAAAAATGAATTCAAAAATACAATTCAATAATAGTTTAAAATTTATCATTTAATGTAACAACACATGTACTTATAAAATAATTTCATTTCATTCTGGAATTAAATATTCAAATTAATTACAAATGTATAACGAAGTAAGTGGTATTTATAGAAACTAGGAAATTTATTATAATGGAATAGTAAATTGGCCTTAAAAGTACTAATATTCTAATTGAATAGTAACATCACCTAAGAATGTATAAATAAAATATATTGATCTTATACGTGAAAATAAATTTATATCATTGAAGAAGTGAATAATGTTTTTCACAATTATAAATTATGCGTTGTTATTTTTTGACTCATACATATTTAAATAAAATTTTATAATTAATACAATAATTCGAATTAAAATATATTTTCATAAAATAGATTCCTGAATTTTTATTTTGAATTTTATTTTTATTATAAGATAATTATATGAGAGCTTAATTAATTTTTTCAAAATGATGTAAAATATTTTATAGTTTTAAAAATATTATTTTTGAATAAATAATTATTTAAATTAAAAAATAAATTTATCATATGTAGAAAATTATTTTAAAAACAGTGATTTAATTTTTGAATTGAATATATAGTAAAATGGTTTGGGTGATTTTTTGTGATTTTTCTAATATACTATATTTATTGGCAAAAACTGAAATATGATAATTTACGATATAAGCTAAATAGATTATTTTTCAAGTCATAGAAGCTGAAAGGAATATTTGATCCCAAAATATAGGACTCAACATTATTAATTTTATATAATTAGTGATACATCATTAACTATTCATAGTCATTAGTTAAAATAATTAACTAATTAATTTAATAAGGAGAAAACACCCCTCTCATCCTCTATAAATACCAACCTAACCACCTCTTATACTCACACGTAAAAGCATTGTTGAATGTTTAATTTCTACAAAATTATCTTCCCAAGACTATTACCCACATCCATGACTTACTGGTCTCACCGAAATTCCAAAACCAAGGGCCTTAAAAAGGTTCTCAAGATGGATAATTCAAGAGGTAAGATCATCATTTATATTTTTTTATTTTATTTTCAATTATGTTTCATATATTATAATATATTCAAATCAGATTAAAATAGTATCATTAAAACACTATTATATTTTATATACTATAATTTTAATATATTTTATGGTAAAATTCATCATTAAACATCTTTTTCTCTACGTTTTATTCTAAAAATGAGAACATCATCATTGATGTGTTGAAAATTTTTTATGGTGAACAATACACTTTCATCTTTTATTAGAGAGTTAATTAATAGTAATAAAACAATTATTATTGTCAAATAATATTTTATTATACATACTATAAGTTATTTAATGTTCTGTAATCAAAATAAAAACATGATAATGTATATAATGATATAATTTCATGATAACCATAAAAATAGCCAAAATAAATTAAATCATTCTCATTAATGTTTAATCTAATGATTCATACTCATATCTTGAAAAATGATATATGGTATAATTTAAAATTTCAAAAACATATTACCACCATTGAATTACACTTTTGGAAATTTTCTTCTATTCGATTTGAAAATCCATAACTAACCAACCATGGAAACCATGAAATAAATGTAACTAAAGCAATGAAAATAACAACATATTGTTAATAAATGGTTGGATATATGTTATAATAATTCCATATAATTGTTTATAAATCTGAATATAGTTCTTTAATATATTAATAACACTATTTATATAATTTTACATGAGTTTTAACACATTTTATGTAAGGTGATCCCGAGATAAGGGACTTTTTAACCCAATTTCCATTTGCTTGTTTAACCTTGTACTTCATTTATTTTTTGGTACATAGATTATTTTTGAAATTAATTTTGTTTATATAAATTTATATTATATTTTTATATTGTACACCCATATTCCATTCATTTTATTAATTTTCACTTCAATTATATGATATTTTAGGGACTTTTCTTCAAAAATATTCTTTTAAATTTATATTTTCTAAAAACTCAAAATGAATATTCATATGAAATTATTTATATTTTATGATTATGGTTATGGGTTTTTGTTTATGATTAAGTGTGGGACCTATATCTCCATACAATTAATTGGGTATGATTATATTGAAGGTCAACAATATGGTTACACCATGTGTAACTACTATGGTTACACCATAAGGTAGTCCTGGGGGTTACATCATAAGGTATTTGTGAGGGCTACATTTTAAGGTATTTGTGAGGGTTACAAATAATATGGTTTTTATGGTTACAATATTATGTAAGTAATTCCCCAAGTGACCTTTTTGGAATTATTTATATTTTTTATGTTTTATAGAAATCTCATGTTTTCTGAATGTAACTTATTGGGCTAGAAGTATGTCTTTGTGAAAATGATTTCATATATTTAAAATATTAATTTATGAATGGTTTCTATCCATTTTATATACCTTAATGAGATTTTCCTCCCATCACATGTTTAAAAAAATCCTAGGGTTTAAGGATGGGTAAGAAAAAAAGATTATCCAATATAAAATTTGTGAGGACTTTTCATGAAAATATTTCATGATTTTATTAAGAAAATTTGTATTATGAATAAATTTACATTTTTTAGTAGTACTCACTTTTTATAATTATGAGTAGATATTTATGAATTATGTACTTATTTTCTAAAACTCTAAACTGAAATGATCTTTGAAAATTTAATGAAGTGTATTCTAAAGGAATTTTCTAGATTATGAAATATTTAAAGTAGGGTCCTTTTATTTAACATCCCATGGAATGGCGTAATGGGCACCCAAATGGTATTCCAAATCACAATCCACCCATGCGGTCCAATTAATTAAACAATGTACCTAAAATGTAGTCCCATTTCATGTTTTATGAAATTTAGTCAACGGTCATTGTTCTCATTAATTACAAAGGTCTCACATATTTATTTTAAAAAATGGATCGAAATCCATTTCAAGGGAGTCACTCCAAGGATTGGATGGCCAAAGAAATGTTCAAAAATAATCACCTAGACATCAATGGAAAATCATGACACCACCTACCATAGTGTAACGTCCCAAACTTTTATAAATACAATTCCCTTTTTTAAATTTATTATTATATAATATGTTTATAAAAAATTAATTTGGTTATTTTGCCTAATTGGATTAAAAGACTAGTATGTATCATTAGTATTGATAATATATTCAATTAATAATTATCACATTATTTGTATAAATATAGGCTTTTAACAAATGCAGTTGACTCGGATTAAGGAAGTGATGGTCACAACTAGTAGAATCGTACTCTATGATGCCCAATTATACGAGCTTCTGAGGGAGGTAAAATCACTGGTATTTTCCCATGACCAATACCAAGCCAATATCCAAAAACCTAAGCATTAGTCAAAATGTTTATGGGATAATTTAAATCTCATCAATATCACTACCCAAACAATGTACATAAAACCACCCCATGAAAGTCTCACCATCACACACTATACCCTTTGGGATTTATTTGGTGCAAGAAAGGGATATATATCAAGACCCTAAAATTATGAGTAACTAAATTATTTTTTTTATAATTTTTTTTATATTTTTCTTTCTATAATTGAAACTTTAAAAAGAATTTTTATTTCAATATAATAGAAAACAAATTTTATTTTTTGGTTAATATTAAAATTAAAATAAGGAATATATTATTTTATATTAATGGATTTTAAAAACAAATAATATTTTAGTAAAATATTATAATTTAGTAATTTTTAGAAAATATTAATTATCATTTATTTTTTATGAAGTATAAATTTACTTTTATGACATTTCAAAAACAGTTATTATCAAATAAAACACAACATTTATTAATAAATAGAGTTTTTATTTTAAAATATAAAATTCACATATTTAGAAAACTATTTAGATAAAATGAATATTATTTATGGAATCATTGTTTCAAAAATACCTAATCGATAATTTTTCATAATTTTCTACGAATGTTAATTTTTCAGGGAAAAATAAAAATCGTATAAATATAATTTGTGTATTAGGACATCATAATGACCCAATAGCATTTTAATAAATAATAAAAAATGTATCCCTGACCAAATATATTTTTATTCTTTGAAATAATGATATTTCAAATTTATTTGATTAATTTTATAAATCCCCTACGAATCCTTCAAAACCATTAATATATTTTATGGTTTTAAAACAATTTATTTTAGAGCATGACTCTCCTTTATAGAAGACCATATATTGGGTTATAATTATCATCTATTAGCCTTATATAATACTGAATACCAATTCCATTTGGTAGAAAATATGGTCAAAACCATGGGAGTATTTGTGGTTTTGGATACTTTATTATATAGAGTCCACACCCAAATTAATAATTAAATCCCCCAAATTACCTATATAAACCTACCTGAGATTCTCATTTCAATTCACACAAACTTCTTTTAGCATATACATACTCCCACCTACACTCTCTATATTCCAACTGAGGTTCCCGCAAGTTCTCCAGAATCTCATCTAAATCTTTTAAAGTCACACATTAAAGTAAGAGATTATCTCTTGCAAAATTTTATCAAGAACATATTTTATGTTATGTCTCTTAATCTAATGTCTTCATGCTAGGATATGATCTTAAATATCTCCCTTAATATCCATTATATTTATAAATAATGAGATACCTCTTTCACCCTCATTATTCCCTTTCATGAGCCGTTATGTATACCTCTTACCATGCAGAAATTTTGCAATGATACTCAGCTTATGTTCTTTATTCAATCCTATTTTTTATATTATGCATTTAATTTATAATTCACAATGTTATGATATTTAATTAAATGTCCCCATTTATGAAAATTTTATTCCTAGATGAAGAGATACCCATTTCACTCTAATCAACTCATTTTATGTATATTTATTTGACATCGTTATGTTGTCAAAATTTCATAGTGATTTTACATGCCTATGTTATTGTGAAGTGAATACCATGCCAATTTCTTTTGAAGGGTGTTCACATTTATATTCTTATAATTAATTTACATGGGAATTAAATAAATGTATTCAACACTCCTTGATAATTGAATATATTATTATTGTCAATGAATCTATGTTGTATGATCTATGTGGCATACTTAAGAATTAAAATGAAATGAAATTGAGGGATGCACCTAGAATTATATAGCAATCCAATTAATTTTATATTGATTAGTATCATGAGACATCTCTTTGGGATATAGAGTGAACATAATTCCATTATGGGACTTTTATCATCATGATTTATTATTAATTATCCTTGACCTTTTTTGTATGATATAGTGTTTTAAGATGTTTTTACATTTCCCATGTTATGATTATAATGAAATATAATTTCTCATTGTTCATGTTTATTATTAATGCTCCTGTTATTCCTCAATGACATGTATATTTCCTAACAAGTATTATTCTATTCGTGTAATTCCATGTTTTTCCCATACTGGTCATTATATCTCACCCCTTTCTTATGTATGTGCCCATGTTATCCCGTGCAGTTTTAAAAGACATGGAAATTTAGAATCATGTTAAAGAATATTTCAATAATGTCATTTTATCTCATGTTCATGATGTTATTATATGTTACTAATTCCCAAATAAAAAATACTTATCAATATTTCATGGTGTATTTGGTGTAACCTTATTTAATAAATTAGTTATTTATGAAATTTATGGAGTAGGGTTGTTGTTGTTGGTATGAGATAAATGTTTTGTTATTATTGGGACTAGGATTAGAAACACACTAGATAAAGCCTTAGGGATAAGACTAATTACAAGAAAACATATCAAAATTTTGGTCAGTATTATTTAAGTCATTAATGTTGAAAATATATCCATGTCAAGATATTTCAAGTGGTTGTTTTTCTAGAATAGATGTAGATATGGCTAACAAATACGACAAGTTGTGACGGGACAATCTCGGTGTAAAACGGTACATGAAAATGGGCCATACTATGCACCTTGTTTGAGACATAGTGGGGATATGCTTTGGTAAATTCATAATATCATTATGAACCTTTATTATTAGAACAAAAAATAAACCCATAAGAATATATGTTTGGAAATAGATCGTGGATAACATAGATTGAAGCCTAGAAATCCATTTGTTATAAAAATTAATATAATTGACAAGTCATAACTTTAATTTAATTATATTTCCTTTTTTGTTTTTAGTAGTTTAAAAATACTCATCCTTAATTATCCATTTAGTATAGACAAAATCTGAAAATAGGAGGAATCAGGTAAAAAATCAATGCAAACTATAATGTGATGACATCCCTAATGATATGACCAACCATATGGGCAAATGAATCATGAACTACAATATGATAATCTCTCATAAGAATTAGGTTATAAATGGAAACCTATATTTGGAGGAGCTCCCAACTCCCCCCAATAGAAAACATGTTGCGACTAGGACCATTTTGCAGAAAATGTCTCTGAATTTTAATGGATAATCTGATCCACTAGTTGGGGAAAATGGATCATATCAATTGAGATGAACATATTCATCCTTCAATGATCTATTAAATAGTAGGTTTTACTAGTTTTTTATCATATGGAGGGAGAATTTGATGAGTAGTGAACATTGAATGAGAATATGAAGCCTGAGTAAATGGTCCAAGTGATGGGGTAGAAGGAATTCTAGAAGTTGTTTTTTGAAAAAAAATTCTTGCAGTCACTTTCTTAAAATGGTATGGTATTTCCTTTCCCTAAAGTAAAAATATGATGAATCTATCTTGGGGTATGATGAAATCTTTAAAAAAACATTAATGATACCCCACCAGCTTTGTCATTACCCCTAAATGCATAGTTCTAAATTTATTTGGTGGGCTAGAACCTAGTCTTTGAACATCCCATGCAATTCATGACATTGATATCTATAAAAAAATTATCAAATGTGACCACAATGTTGAAATAATGATTTGATAATCTCATGGGTATCATGACTATAAGAAGTATAAAGTGTATTTTTAATTTTATTATTTTGGTTGAGAAATTTAATGGTGCTAAGAAATTTCCAAATCCATGTTTTCTAAGGGGTAGAACGAAGAACCCCATGAATTTACTTTAGAGGATGAGGAAATGAGTTTGTTGTGGGAAAGAAGGAAACATATCTGGATATTATATACATGATAAACCCACTTTAGTGGTGGAGGAGAAAAATTCCCTGATCAACCCTCAACACATTGTTCACTGATATAACTATAAGGAAAAAGAGATGTTTTCAAACCCCTGCACCAATCCATGGGCTTCTAAAGACAAACATTAATTTCTGAGGTGGCATGGGAGATCATTATACATTAAAACTATTTTAGTAGATCCAAAAAATAATGTAGATATATGTATGATATTTATTAATTCAAGGATAGAAAACATTATTTTTTATTCGGGTTCTACACATTCCATCACATCATGAAGGATTAGTATAACTTTTCATACACCGCCACACATCATGGAAGTGGAGTTACCTTTGAAAATGGTAAATGGGGAAATTATCGCATCCTGAGTATATAACTCCTCTACTATCAAAATTCATTGTACGAACATTCCATTGAGTATTTTCATACTCACTTTGGTGTAATTTGATGAAATTATTTAAATGGATTGGACTTCCCTATATAGACCCAACATAAATAGATGTGAGAATGAAATCAGAATATGTTTTGCAAAATGACCCCTAATTATCTACAGGTGCAAGGAGGGGGATGAATCATATTTATCACCAAAATCACAAGAATGGATATTATTACCTTATAATAAATTATATCTACCTCAAATTATTGATTATAATGATAGATTCATCCTCGAATAAATACCTATTTTGTGAGAATACAGTTATGTATTTCCCGAAGAATTTTCGGGTCTTCCTTCTACACGAGAGGGTAAAATTTTATCTATATTATACATATATAATATACATAATACAACACTTCATATGGAATAGATGTTGTAGAAATTGAAGAGTTGAATAAAAAACTACATAAAAATCTGGATAAAGGGTTTATACACCCAATTGTATCACCATGGTGTGCATCGGTCCTCTTTTTCAAGAAGAAGGATGTGTAGATGTGCCTTCGCATTTATTATCACGATGTAAATAATATCATGATAAAATAAATTTTTCTATTACATGGATTGAACACTTGTTTGATCAACTATGTGTAGTACAATACTTCTCCATTTTAGATATGTGGTTAGGATATAACCAGGTTATTATGAAGGAGGATGTCCCTAAGACTGCTTTTCATATAAGGTACGAGCACTATGTGTTCATATTGATGTCTTTTAGACTCACTAATAGTTAATAAATCATTATGGACATGATAAATATATTCTTTAGAGATTAACTAATCAAATTATTTGTATTCTTTATATATGATATTATAATATAATCTAAAACCAAGGAGGATCATGTGGAGAACTTGAGAACTATTCTAAAGACCTTGTGAAAGTAGAAGCTTTATTCCATGTACATAAAATGTGAGATCTGGTTAGAGGAACTCACATTCAAGGGTAATATCATCTCAAGAAATGAGATATGTATGGACCCTTCAAATACAAAAGAAATTAAAGGATGGATGAGGTCACATCTATGAAAAATATCCACAGTTTATTTATATTATCTCGGTATTATTGTCAATTTTTGAAAAATATCTCATGAATATCAATCCTTATAACCAAGATAACTCATAATAGAGTCAAGGTTTATTATAATGATGAGTGTAAAAAGAGTTCATGGAACAGAAAAGTAGGATTATAACTACACCTTTAGTCACACTACCTAGAAGTAGAGATCACTCTATGGTATTTAGTAATGGTTCAAATAAGGTCGTGGTCTGTTTGTTTATAAAAAATTACAAAGTCATAGCCTATGCTTCAAATAATTTTAATGTTCTTGAACAGAACTACCCAACACATGTTCTTGAGTTAGCTATAGTGATCTTCACTTTGAAAATATGGTGGCACTATCCCTTTGGTGAGGGGTGTGAAATATATACGAATCTAAAAATCCTCAAGTATATTTTGACATAGAAAGAGATGAATATGAACCAATTAAGATGATTAGAGCTGATCAAGCACTATGACTATTCAATTCACTACCATCATGGCAATGAAAATAAAGTGGAGTATGGTCTAAGTATAAAGGTTAGATAAATTATCTCACTAATGAGATTTGAGAAGGATCCAATCTTCATTAAATTTAAGAGAATGGACATGACAATCATAATATAAGGAACATAATCAACCCTTTTCCAAATCATTAATCAACCATCCCTTATAGTGAGGTTAACCGATTCTGAAATAGACGATGTTGGAATTAATAATAAAGTGGAAGCTACATGAGAAGAGAAATAATCAGAGTTCAATGTTAATGAAGTATGAGTCTTGAGAATTGGGCCATGACTATGTGTACCATAAAATAATGTGTTAAATAACAAACTATTGGATGATGCACATATTTTGAATTTCTTAATCCACTTAAAAATCATAGTGATGTATCAAGATATCTGATAACACTATTTGGGGACAATATTTTCATGAACCGTCCCCCGAGCCCCGTGTTGTGACTACCCCAAACCCGCATTCTAAAGGCCAAGGGCTGGTGAGTAGCACCAAAGGAGTAATTCAATAAAACTGGGAAGGCATTACCATTATAACCTGTAAACACACACAGAAGAAAGCAGACACCTAGAAGAAACAGCATGTAAATTGTATAACAAAAGAGTGTTGAATGTAAAAGGGGACAGAATACAAGCCCAACTGGAAGGTACAAGTATAACTGTGATACAATACAACTGACGAAAAGGGAAAGTCAGCTACTGGATCGTCCTGCGGGGTTCCTACTTGAAGGGTAGGTATAGATCACCTCCTCAACACTTAATGTATGTTTGTCTCCTCTATGTACTAACATGTCGTATGGTCCACGTCCAGGTACCGTTCAGTCCCAGTACTCTCTGCCTCAATTAACGTTGTCCATTTTCTGCATCCAACATAACAAGGTGCAGACATAACCCATCCAGTGGTGAGTATAACGATACTCATTACGGACCTCGAGACCCTTAAGGTCTCCCAAAATCTGCCAAGGATAAACCAAAAAGAATGAAATCAACAGATTACCCTACATAGGTATATGACAATGCATATACCTATGTTATAAACAAATCTATCTTAATCATGACGAAAACACAGATAAATTTACTCAACTCAAACCAGAACATTATTCTAGGGGTAGTATCAAGTAAAATCTCTAGTCACATTGTCGAAACCTCAGCAGCTGGGGAACTCCTCCTCTATCGAGAATAGTGGGCCTGCCATGACACCAATCATGCTTCCCAATAACCATGGACTGCTGAGGTACTCGTCCTGTTGAGTACCGTGGATATGCCGCGTCACAAAGCACGCTCCCCACCGTGGGTCTTCCGCGTCACCAAGCCCAATCCCCCTCATAGCCTAATGAGAAACTCCTCTGGTCGAGTATCGTGGGTCTGCCGCAACACTAAGGCACTCCCCACGTTGGGTCTGATGCGACACCAAGGTGCTCCCCACTGGGCTAGTTGAGTTACTCCGAGTCGTAACGGTCAGCAGTCATCAGGTCTCAGCCAGCTACTAGGTCTCCGCACTCTTCTCGCTTGCCTCCATGATGATCCACTCCACGAACTACTGTTCTATACTCTAACTATCATGAAGTCCCAAGAAGAAGTATCTCAAAGGTTATCCATGTTATAGGGGTCTCAATGCAACAGACGACACGTCATACGAACTCATGGTCTGTGAGTTATTAGCCTTTTTGTCCCAGGGTCCCAGTTGGATTCGTGCTCGATCCAACCTAAACATTTACCATCTCAAACCCAAAATTCAGTGGATTGTACTCAAAAGGACTATCTCACTCCAAGATTTCTAGTTCCACTGATGGTTCTTCAGACAAAAGTATGGTGCCATAGTTTTGTCCAAAAGAAGTAAGTGGGGTCGTAGTGGGCATGGGTCCGGTCAGACCCAGTCAGACTGACCTGGCCTGAACCATTGGACGGGCTGGCCGCTTGGGTTTGGGCCTGGCCCACTGGGCCCAACATAACAAGCCGTGAGGGGCCACAAAGAGCTGTGAGTGTTCGAACTGTCCTTGAGCACGCGGACCGGATGCAGGTCGGTGCGAGGGAGGTTCGGCCCTGAGGGCGCTGCATGGGTGGATCGACCCGAAGTGCGCCACTATTGCGGCTCGGCCCGAGGCCAGGGCTAGATTGACTTAGAGGGTCGTGGAAAGGGCGGCTCAGGGCGGCTCAGACCGGTGGCTGGGATGGCATGGGTGAAGCCGGTTTGACCAATGGGTGTCGCGGTGGGGGCCATTTTGGCCAGGAGGCCGGGCGGCAGGGGTGGCTCAGCCAGCAGATGGTACGACCAGGGTAGCACGACAGGGATGCAGGTGCGGTCGGGAGCCAGTTCAGCCAAAAGGCTAGGGTGGCTGGGGCCGGTTCGGCCAGTGGAAGGCGCGGCCAGGGCAGCTCGGTCAAGTGGCTGGATCATCTGGGTTGACCGTGGCCGGTTCACCAGGTGGATAGCATGGCCAGGGTGGCTCGGTCGGGAGGCCGACACAGCTGGGATCATGTTCAACTAGGAGGCTGAGGTGGTTGGGACCTGTTTGGACGGCGGATGGTGCGGCCAGGGAGGCCCATCCTGGCCCAAGGTGGGTCATCCAGAAGGGTGGAGACCGCAGGGGTGGTTCAGTCGGGGCGCCTTAAGGGGGGCATGGCTGGTTCGGCCAGGGCGCCACAAGGTGACGTGGGACCGGTTCGGCCGGTGATGGCGCGGGACATCGCGGGGGAGACGCGGGTTGCGAAGGCTGCTGGTGGCGGTGCCATTGCCTTTGTTGCCTTCAATGCCTTCGTTGCCTTCCTTCGTTTTGAAGAACACCGAAAATCAACACCAAGATTACTGAGAGTAAATACCATGTTAGTTTGGACCACACTCTCCACATTAGAGCGTTTGCAACTGGTTCACAAGAACGAATCACATCAAAACCACCCAAAATGATTATTCCCAACCTGCTAAAGAAAAATAAGAGGTGTACTTGGGAATCTATCATCAAACAACAATAAACCCCAACCTCAGGTTGATATGTCGACGATGTCATGGGGAAGAAGACGAATTTTTGGGAAAAGGCAGACATCAGTGTCATCAACGTTTTCCTCGATCATCGGTTTGTGCATCAGTTCATCATAGTCTAAGACGTCCTACGTCGGAGGAAGTTTTGAGGAAGAAAGTCGATGTCGATTCCATTCTTCAAGGTCGAAGGCATTCTCTGTCTCTGCAGCATTCTTCATCGGTGGAGCATTCTTTGTTGGGAGCTTCCTCCCATGTTCCTCCTCTCCCCAATTCCACCAAACTGATTTCGTAGAAAAAATTACAGATTGTAATATCTATTAATTCATTGGAATAATATTCCAAAATGTTTAATTCATTAATTGATGTGACGGATCAATTAATTAATGGGGAGGATTTTGCAGAATTAAAATTGAGTGTTGGAAAAATTAATGTAGAGGAAGCTCAAGAGGATCTTCCACATTAGTGAGGGAGTTTAGAGGTTTTCCTCTACCTCCATTAATAGGGGTTGGGTGGTCCCCACCCCCAAATTCAAATTTGGAGGCTTTTAGGTCTCGGGTGGTCTCCACCACCATAACCTCTCAAGGGAGGTTATGGTGTGGTGGTCCCCACCACCATATCCTCTCATGGAAGGTTATGTATGGTGGTACCCACTTCTAACTTCCACATGGATTGTTACAACATATAAAATAAAATAAAACATGGGTTTAATTTGTTATTCCACTAAAAACCGAATAACTACCTTTCCCCGATGACCAACTGACGTCTAGGTAAAAGTATATTTAAGCGAATATAGGCACTACGAGTTCAACGATGCCCTCAGATTTTAGTTTCGAGTACCGGTTCAAAATTTATAAAAACCCATTCCCACGGTTACTGAATGTACCAGGAGAAATGTTTAGAAATTGATTTCGAGCACTCCAGGCCTCAGAATCACGCACTGTCAGTTTTCATGGTCTCACAAAATTCCCATATATTTATAAAAAATTACATGGAAATTTATAGAAATTTAAAAATATAAAAAATGATATCTATTAATATAAATCAAATTTCTTGGTAGTTTGGCCAGTGAAGGCTGAAAAGAATAATTCTACTGGGATGATATAAGCATTACCCATGCCTACCTGGAAATGAGAAAACATCCTTGTGGAATTTTTCACTAATATTGTAGAGACATCAAGATGGAATAACGCTATATAAGTTATGGTCGATCTTATTACAAAGACAACATACTTCACTGTTATTCTAGATAATTTCTCACTTGATCAACATGAACAGATATATATATATATATATATATATATATATATAATATTAGGGGTAAGGATATGTGCAGTACCACTATCGATTGTATCTAATCAAGAACCAAGAATTTCACCGATGTTTTAGAAGTGTCTCCAACACAATCTGTATACTAATTTGAACTTCAACATGACTAATCACCCTAAAATTAATGGCCAATCTGTGTATAACATCTAGACACTTGAGGAAATCTTGAACGAATTACCAATTGACTATGAAGTAGGATGGGACCAACATCTACCAGTTTTATGATCCCATATAATAAAAATTTCCACTCATGCATCCAAATGCTTCCATATGTAGCCCTTTATGGGAAAAGGTGAATAACACTTGCATGCAAGGATGATGTTGGTGAATGAAAACTACTAGAAAGTAAAATGGTTAAGGAAATTATAGAAAAGGTTAAGACCATTCCATAGCACATTATTGCTTTGCAGAGTCGATAGAATAGGTTTGATGACAATGGTCGATGAGGCATATTGATTGATGTTGGGGACATGGTATTCATCCTCATATATCAAGGGAAGAATGTGATGAGATTTCAGATTCAGGGAAAGCTTAGTCTATAGTAAATAGGCCCCTTTGAGACCCTTGATCTCATTAGAGTGGTGGGATTCTAACACACACTCCCTCTTAATGTATCTCAACTACATGATATATTCCTTCTATCCCTCTTGATAAAGAACATACTAGACCCCTCAAATGTACTCATTCTAGAGGTGGTACCATTGGATAATGATATCTCAAATGAAGGGAAGCCAATGAATATCATAGACCCTAGAGATACAGTTCTATGCAAAAATACAATGCACCTCATCGAAACAAGAAATTTTAAGAGGAGACATGGGAACCAGCGGAAGTTATTAAATAGAGTTACCCTAATATATTTTTGTGATGTAAATGTAAATTTCAAAGGTGAAATTTATAATGGGGGTGATTATAATGACCCAAACTATTATAAATAAAATTCCCCTTTTATTTTAATTAAATGAAATTTTATGTAATATGGTTATAGAAAACAAATTCTCTTGTTTTAACAATTTGGATATATAATAATGTTATGTATCATTACCATTGATAATATAGCAATTGAAATTTGATCACATGATTAATATAAATACAAGGATTTAACAAGTCCAATTAACACCAAATAAGGGATATGCTTAGCCCGTAGGATCAAAGCCTAAGAAACCCATCTATCAAAGATTCTTGGTTGATATAGAACCACTAGTATTTACCCTTGACCAATCCCAATATGAGATCCTAAAGCATGATTTAAACCATTAACTGAAGAATCTCAAGCTCCTTGAAATCATAGCCAAAACCATGTACGTTAAACCACCCCATGAAAGTACAACCATCACACACCTTAATATTTGGGTGCTCCCTGGTGTATTAAAGAGATATATATCAAGAACATATCATTATGGGAATGTATATTAATTTTCTATTAGTACGTATATATTTTCATCCAATTATGGTTACCTTATAAATAATTTTTATTTCTATATAATAAAATACGAATATTTTATTGGTTAATATTCAATTTCAATTAAAGAAAATATAATAAAGAATTAATGGAATTATTAACAAAAAATATTTTAATAAAATTTTATTATTAAATTATTTTTGTTAAATATAAATATTCATATAATTTTGATAATGTAAAATGTTTTCTTTATAGGGGTTCAAAAACGATTATTATAAAATAAAGACCATATATTTCTTATTAATTATATGTTTTATCTGAAAAGGAAAAATTCACATATTCAAGAAATTATATAAATAAATTATATATTATTTTTTGAATCAAAATGTTGAATTTATCAAATGGTGAGTTTTTCAAAATTTTCTAACACTATCGAATTTTTGGGTAAAAATAAAATACAATATAAACATACTTTGTGTATTATGGTGTCGTAATGACTAAAAGTGGTTTAATAAATACTAAAAAAGTTATCCATGAAAAAATATTCAATTTTTCTTTAAAATAATTATATTTTATGTCTATTTGATTAATTTTATAATGCCATTGTGAATCCTCCAAAAACCCTTAAAATATGTTTATGTTTTAAAATCATTTCATTAATAGTATGTCTCACATATACATAATCAAAAAAATTATATTATTATGATCTACCTATATATATATTAAAATAATGAAAAAAAATCCCATTTGGTTGAAACCATGGGAAAAAACTATAACAATCTTGTTCTTTATTAGACATTAATTTTAGATTTATTTCATAAAAGTATACATAATACAATCTGAATGATCAATAAGTATATTGTATTTTGTACTTAGCTACATAACAAAGCATCTTGAACATGGGATATAATAAAATTAATCAAATCATATTTAACATGCTTAAATAAATTAATGTATTTTAAAACCGCATAAGATAACCTAGATAAAATTTTTGAAAGGGGTGAGATATAAAGCAATGTAAGGGAATAAACTAGGAATAAAGTGATACATTTTAGAAAATAGTAATATTAATTGGGCATAAAAATAGTATTAATCATATAAATAAATAGTGATACATGATATAGCATGATAATCATACCGTGGGTAATGTGGAAACAACATAAAACACTACATCATAAACACAGGTCAAGGCTCAAACATCAATATATCATCAAGGAACAAGTATCATAATGAAATTAGGTTCACTCCATTTCCCAACATGATATATCATGAGACAAAAATTTATCAAATTCCTTGGAATTTGAAAATTTTCCTAGCGTACTCATCACATTCATTTCATTCTAATGCTTAAGTGTGCCACATAGGTCATGCAAAAAAGAATCACTCATCATCATATTTATTCCTCAATCCAGGAGTGTGGAATAAATACATGTAAGTCCCAATTCAAATATTTTTATGTGTGTAAAGGTGAATATTTAAGATATGAAATGTTTATTCTATTCAATACACAAGTGTTTTGGAATTGAAAATCGTGATCACATTTTGGCCGCATAGAGACATCACATAAAAATTCATAAAATGGTTTGACAAGTCCGAAAGGGGCATCTCATAATTTGTACATAAAATTTTCAGCATGGTGGATATGGAATAGAATATATAATCAAAAGGAAATGTAGATAAAATACATAAGTTAAAGAATATAATTGAATAAATTGGGGAAAGGAAAACATTCATTAGTTGAGTGTGTGACTCCAAATTCACAAGACAAGCTTTAAAAGACCTTGTGGTGCCTTTGTAGGACTTTATTAATTTAATAAAAGAGAATATATGTGACCTATATAGTTTTACATATTATAAATGGGAGGCTGGTTGAGTTTATATAATAAAAATGTGGATTTCCTTATTATATATTTTTTTGACTCTACATAATAAAATAAGATAAACCACAATCCATCCCATGGTTTATTCCCATTGTTTCAACCAAATGGGAATGGTTCACATTATTTTATATGTTCAAGGGACGAACATAATAAAATAATACACTTTCTTTTGTTGAGATTAATCATACTCATAATGAAATGTCTTTAAAACCTTTAAATATATTAATCGTTTTGTAAAATTCAAAAGGGATTTATAAAATTAATAAAATAAACATAGAATTACATTATTTTTAATGTAAAACATATATTTGTTCATGGATACCCATTATATTATTTATAACATCACTTTTTGGTCATTATGATGTAGTAATTCACAAAGTATATTTATAATGTATTTAATTTTTACCGAATAATTATTCTAACCCATCAAATTATAAAAAATTCACAATTGGATAATATTGAAATTCTGATTCCAAAAATATTATTTATTTTGTATAAATAATTTTATAAAAATTTTTATTTTCAATTTTAATATAGTAATCAATATTTATTAAGAAATGATCAGTTTTCTGTGGATAATAATGTTTTCGACACCCATAAATGAATTACCATTGACATAAAATAAATTAAATGATCATTTTAATAAATTAAAAAAATATAATAAAATTTTTTAAAAATATAATTAAAAAAATCCATTAATTCCTGAAAATATATTCATTGATTACTTTTTAATATTATAAAAATATACTATTAGTGTTTTACTATATAAAAAAATCATATATAAAGTATCCATAATAGGATGAAAATATATTTATTATTATATAGAAATTAATATATAATCTCATATAACTAGGTATTTGATACATATCCCTTAAATAAACTAAACAACTCTCTAAGGGTAAGGTGCGTGATGGTGGGACATTCATAGGGCAGTTCAGTGAACAAGGTTTGGGTTATGATGACAATGAAAATAAACTTCTCCCATATACAGTTTTACTCATTCTTATGTTTTTGGATCTGATTAATGGTTTGGTCATAGAGAAAATCATTTATTCTATATCCCTTCAAATCTTTGATAAATGGGATTCATATGGTATGATCCTACCAGTTGAGGTTATTTCATCCTTTATTTTTGTCAATGGGATTTTTTAAAACCCTATATTTATACTAATCATGTGATCACAGTTCACATGATATATTATAAATGGTAATGATAGTTAAGGATCCTTTAAATCCAATTAGATATAATAAAACAATATAATTTCATTCGTTTCATACTACCATATTTTATAATGAGACATTTAATTGAATCTGAAAGAGAATTTTATTTATAATATCTCGTTTTGTTGCAATCTTACAACCTTTAGAAATTTCACCCTTCAAATTATTATTTCCAACACTAAAAAAGATGGTGGAAACTATTTTTCATCACTTCTTCGATTTCACATGCCACTTATTTAAACATTTTGTTTCTCCACAACACATTGACTATGGGCATTGTCATATTTCATAGAAAACATTCTCTATAATTTATGATGTCTAGCGGTAACTCCTCGCATGGGGGATCATTCTCACATGGTACCCTCTCTGGATTCGGTACATGTGAGAGGTATGTTATGTAAAATATCAATAGGGATACATGGAATACTTAATGTACATGATATAGGTTTGGTGGGAGTGCAAGTCGGTTGGGCACTACTCTAATGCAATAAAGGTTCTCAATGTGGCCAATGCATCTTGGACCAAGAATTCCATTCTTCTCAAATATCATCGCATTGTTCCATGAAGATATGCTGAAGAATACCTTTTCTCCTACTTCAAACACTAAACCTTGTTGAACGTTTTCATGATATCACTTCTATTGACTCTATGCAGCATTGATGTGTGGTTTAATGGTCTCAACCTTTTCAGTGACACCCTGAAATTTTGTGAATTATCTTTTTCAAATTAATTTAATCTTTTTTATGTTTTTCATTAAAAAAATAGAAATAGTTTATTTGGTATTAAATTAATATTTTTCTTATTTTTTATGAAATAATGAGCTTATCATGCACTACACGCTTGGAGCACTGAGGATAGTTTACATTACAAGCATGACTTGACTATCCTCGATTGCTTATGTAACACACAAGACCTAGTGTCATTGAAAAATATTTCATTATTAAAATATTATTATTTAATAAGAGATAAAAAACAAATAATTCTAATATTATATTATTAACTAACATATAGTTTCATTCCTATGAAACCAATTATTTAGAAATGAATAGAAAACCTGATTGAATATAAAAGAATATATTATTATTCTCATGGCCACAAAGAGATTTTACCATATTAAATTAAATTAATTTCAATTAGTGGATGATTTTAATGTAATATATATGTTATATATTCAATTATTTTTTGTGTACATTCAATATATTTTATATACATAGGATAAAAACGAATCCAATTTTATGTTTAAAAGCCAATACTTTAATTAAGACATTTTTACCTCTTTTTAATGGAGAACCCATCTTAAATCCAATTTTTGAAAATAATTTAAATTTAGTATATAAATGTACACATAATTTCTGAAATAGTAAGATAGTATTTGGGTTAGGGTAATTATTTGGTATTTTTTAGTGATGTATCATTTTTTAATGAATAGATATAAATACTGAAATTTAGTTGAAAACTGCATTTTCATCAAATTATTTTATATGATTAAAAAATATGTTAAATTTATTTAAATGTTTAGTTAGATAATATTTTTATGAATCAACCAATTTTTTTTCATTTTAATTAAATTATCTTTAAAACTGAATATAAAAAATAACAAACTTTTTCTTTTGTATCCCTTTAAAACCCAAAATTTTCTCCCCGTCTACGAGATTAAATTAAAAATAATTTATTCAATTTCTATGATTAAAATTTTAAAAAATGTATTTAATATTTGTAATCAAAATATTTTATCATTTATTATAATTTCAACATATTTTTTGACCAAAATGATTAGTGAATGTAATTAAAATTAATTACATCGATTAAGGAAAATTAAGCATAAGTATGGACTACACCTTAATCTTAATGGCCAAAATGACCTATACACATTTCCAAAATCCCTTCTATACGCATATATAGACCTAAAATAAGTGTTAACTTTTTAGGACCATTATTGGATCCACTTTAGATTGAAAAAAACATGTGTGGAATTCTAATTTCCAAAATTTAAATGAGTGTCACTATTCGTCAACAATAAAAAGGCTTCCTTTCTCCCCACTTACTCATACATCTCAATACACTTTCACTAGAAAAATATATACCAAAATAGGTCCAAAACATACCTTTCCTTATCCTATAATTTTCCCAATGTTAATAAATCAATCCAAGGAAGCCATTTGGTGAAAACCAAACAGAGTTACCTGAATCAGAGGCAACACTCTTCCCCAAGTTCATTTTTTTATTTCAATTATCCACCCACTAAACCTAAATTATTCCATTCATGTATAATAATAAATTTATTATCAATATACTAGGATTTTACTAATTTTATATTTTTTCCTAAAATTACACACATATCTATCTAATGGGTAAAAAAACATACTATTTGTGTGTACAGTGAACTACCAACTCACGAAATATGGATTGTTAATTTTTCATTTACACACACATCTATCTAATGCGTACGTACATCCTATAGTCTCTATGAATATTATATTATATTTTACACATCTATATTTTAAAAATTATTATAATACAAATATAATGAATATTAATTATATTTATATCATGTTTTATATTCTGTTAATCATGATATATTTATAAAGACGTAAGATATAACAAATTATTACACAATCAATAAACAAAGCAAATATTACCGGAAGTGAAACCTAAAATAAAATTGTTAAAATGATGTTAATATAAAGTCATAAAAACCCATATATGGTATTATATATAATAATATTCTTAATTAAAATATTTATAATTTACATTAATTTTTTATAAAGGATTATTTTTCAATTATGAAGAGAGCCAAGACATAAGGTATCAGAATTTCATCTCACTTTTTATTTTTCAAGTTACATGTCTTATTCCCCACTAACTTTTTTTTAGAATATATATTACCCATGAATGTATTATATGCCTCATATAATTTAATATATATTTATTTACATATCTTTTTAATTATCTTTCATTTATGGGGTTTAGGTTTCAAAAGTTACCAAATCAGTAATGTAATCTAGTATCAATTTTCCATCATTGAGACAAATGCCATGTTATGAATATATATTTCCATATGATGAGTATATAATACCTTTGACATGTTATATCATGAATCTAATTATTTTCATGGTATTTTAATATTCATGTAATTACATTTTATTTCATGGAGGGTATGATCCCATGTTATAATGTTGTAAATTTTTTTGGACACAATATCATCATTTGTCAGAATTGTTTATGATTATTTCTCTATTAATTAAATATTTTGATCCATCTATCTATAAATATCATTAATTTGATTACCCTATTGATATTGATATTTTATCCAAGTAATGGTGAGATTTTTACACTATTATTTACATAATATATTTTGGAAAATGTTCTTGTGAAATTATTTATATGTCTTTTCTTTTAGTTAGAAATCTTTGTTGTTTCCAAACTATGTTTTCTAAAAATGTTTTTAAATTTTATTTTACTTTTATCCTATGTAGTTAAAGAAACTTTTACAATATTTTTACCCTTAAAAATGTAATTTTAGAAGGAATATTTTTTACATTTTTTGATCAATTAAATTTCTTGAACATTTAAGGTAAAATGGAATATTCATCCTGGATGCAAAAACTCATTGTCATGATCGCCATTTACTTTATTATTCCATTCTAATTTTTAACATTTTTTTATGTAAAATTTATTTCATAATATTCCTGACATTATTTTTTTAATGTGGGTTTCAGTGAAAATTGTTTTTTAAATGGTTATCAATGATCCCATTAATAAATTTTAATGATTTTTTTGATGAAGAATGTTTTTAAAATGATTTTTTGTTTAAAAAAAGTAAACATTTTATAGAATTATTTAATTTCATTAAAATAATTTTCACTAAAATTATTTAAAAAAATATTTGAATCTCATTTTATAATATTTCATCATGAATTGTTTTGAACATTTTTTCAAGATCATTTAATATGTTTTCAAGGAAATGTTTTTTCAAAATGCTATGAAGATTATTTTATATGTTTTCAAGAAAAATGGTTTCAAAATGTTTTTGAATTTTCTTTTATATGTTTTAAAGGAAAATGTTTAACAAAATACACTCAATCTCCATTTGTATTTTTTCATGGAAAATGGTTTTCAAATAGTTTTCATGATTCTTTTATATGTTTTCAGGAAAAAATGTTTTCAAAATGTTTTCAGGTTTCTTTTATTTTTTTCTATGGAAATTTTTTTTCAATATTATATGAAGCCTTAGTTCTAATTTCCCATTTTATTCTCATAGAAAATGATTGTATAAAAAGGATCAATTTTTTATAAATCATTTCTTGAAGAATAAATGATATTTTCATTAGTAAATGGTATTAATGTATAATTAAAAATTATTTTCCATAAAAGATGACGTTCATTGATGTTACTGAGGCCATTCTAGGGAAATTATTCAACGATTCCTATCATTTTCATTCTTCTAATAGTTTATGTTTTGATGGTGTGATGTCTAAAAAAATCATTTCTCTTTCACAGGATATATGCTTTTGGAACTGGATTTTTTAATGGTTATACATTTGATGAAATGATTATGAAAACTATATATTTTTTCACAGGCTATGATATGATTCCATGTTTCTTGTACCCAATTGATTTCATGGGTAATTTTTTGATTATTTATGATTTTTTGGCATCTGTACGTATTATTTCATTAGGGTATGGGTGGGACCTATATCTCCCTCCATTTCATTAGGTTATGATTTATATCTCATTGTACATTCTATGATGGTTATAAGAGTAATCCCTGACCAGTAAGATATATATGGGAGGGAACCATGATTCCCAAGATGGTAAGGGGAGTGAACCAATTCTACTAATATGGCCTTGGGAATTATCGATGATGACCAAGATGGTGGGGGAGTGATCACATACAACAAATATGTTCATGGGGGTGAACCATGACTACCATGATGGTATAGTGAGTGAACCCATACAACTAATATTCCCTTGTAAGAAATTCTTTGTTTCAATAGAAATCATTTTATATTTTTAGGCTTTTTCAAAAATTTCATATATTATTCTTATGTTATGATTTTATATATTATTTTATTTATTTATTTAGGATTCATTTATTATGAACTACCAATATTTGGGCCATGATTTTTGTTTATGATCTTTGATATTTAAGGTGTGATCTTCCAAAGTTATGATCACATTCTTATACCCCTATGCTCATTTTCATGCTTACATCTCTCCCTTGTATTGCCATACCGAGCATTTGAGCTCACCCATTTTTTAAGTTTCCATCCCCATGTTATGAAATCATTTTCCATTAGTGATATGCATAGTAGGTGTGATAGTCTTAGAAAACCTAGTTTTAGATAATTTAGATTTCTCCCGAACTAGTGTTTACATTTCCATTTTACTAAAGGATCTAAACTAATGTGGTCTTTTTGTGTCTATTGTTATATTGTATTAAGTATTCCACCATATTTTTTTATTTATATATATATTAAGATAAGGTTATTATAATTTTATTCCCTTTCCTCAACCATTTAAGGACCCAAAAATCTTTGTTCACAAACTTTATCTCATCATGCAGGTGTTTTTCACATCGTCCCAAATAGGGATTCATTGGGGATATTTGGATTCTTGAGTAGAAATTATTATTGTATGATAACTCAAACATAATAAAATGTTGATCCCATAATATATTAGAATAAATTGAGTATTCTCTAATTACGTCCTCATGTGTTGGGATAGTCCACAAAGATTGGGCCTCAGTTTGGGGGTGATAAGTCATGATTAAGTTAAACACAGTATTCAAGGGATGTAGGAGACTCTTTTAGAACATAGAGCTTAATATTGGATCTCGATTGGATATATTCAATACTGGTACACCATAGATCCTTACCACTTATATGGTTTACATCGATGCAATCTCATAAAGTGATAAATGTAGAGACCCGTATCTTGACGTACATGGACATTACATTTCATTTGCGGAATACTTAGTACATAAAAAAAACACACACACAAGGATCGTAATAGTTTAGTGTCTTTGGAAACTCAGAACGTAATCTTCTAATCGTGGTGAAAGATCTTAAATATCTCCCATAAAGATCTTCCCTTTTTTTTATACCTAAAACCTTTCTTTATATCCTGGGGAAAAGAAAACATAAAAGGGTGAGCTCAAATGCTCAGTAAGGGTAAACAAAAGAAATATCAATCACATCATATACATAAGAACATAGCTTTTGGAAATCTTAACCTGCAAAAGAGCTCATAATATCATAACATGGGATAAATCATATATTTGAAAATGAAATCATAACTTAAAACATTACTCATTGTGGCATACACACATAATCATAGAGAATCATTTCTTGTTAGTCAAGACTCATTGCCAAGACTATCTTAGTGGACAAAGTCCCTTTCTGAATCGAGTAATCCTCGTTTCAGTCCTGTTTCACTGAACCGGTATAACCTACCATTCCAGCCATGTCTATCTCATGAGATATGAAATCTTTACCCAATTCATTGGAGGGAGATATAGGTCCCACCCATCTCTTAATGAATCCTTTCTTATGTGTGCCACAAAATCATAAATCATAAATCATTGCATAACCTATGTAACAAAAATGGAATTCTTAAACAACATGACATCATAAAACCATTCATATAAGATAAAGGAATTCATAAACATAATTCCATCACAACATAGTCAAATTAATGTAAAAATATGTATAGAAACATAACCCTTTATTATCTTAGATGGAAAATAATTTTGATAAAACAATTGAATTGAATTCTTGAGGAAAATATCCTTTCTTCTTCAAAATCAATTTCTTTTCACAAAACATCATGCAATTTTAAAAGAAAAATATTTTATTGAAAATATTCATGAAATATTTTGGAGGAAGGTTCATGAAAATAAGGCTTTATAAAACCGTAAAAATCCGTTCGTGCCGTATAAGTTAAAAAAACATTCTTCGTACTTTTGTCGGAAAAGTCAAAAAGTACCTCGTACGAAAAACGACAAAAGATTCCTTTCATACGTATTACTAAAAACTCACCGAAGGGTAAAAATGGTTTTAAAAAATTGTAGGTGGATGGAAATAATATTACATTTTGATGAAACATGGATGTGGATGATGAAATACACCCCAGTAATTACCAAAGTAAAAACAATCTCGGATAAAAGTGAGATTGTGATATTTCCCTTACCTTATGTCCGACTTGCTTTGTAAGTGTCCAAACCTCCTGTATAATGATTTAAATCATGTTATTGACTTATTCCAGAATCATATTCATTGTTATGATATCATATATGGTTCACTTATGACATTATATTACCCGTTCTTTTGTAAATTCCATGTTAAAGAAGCGTTTTGGGTAAAATCGTTTCATTTATCTTAGGTGTTTTGACTTGTTGTTCTTGACATCACTATTACTTATATCATGATTTACTTACTTCCATAATATAAAATATGATTTATATATCATATATATTCAGTATATATATACATATAATAGATAGATAAATGAAATGAAAAACACCGTTCATGGAGACGGTAGTCCGTACGTACGCATGAACGCTGTTTTCCTTTCCTTATTGTCTTGAATGGAAGTAAGTAGATGACATACATATATATATATATACATAAATCCAGTAGCTTTATAATTTCATATACTCCATTATTATTTCTTATATATACTTTATAATCATTCTTAAATGGTTAACATGGAGAATGAATCTCATCGCGTCGTGGAGACGGTAGTCCGTACGTACGCACGAGCGATGATATCATTTCTATAAATATTGAATTGAATTGGAGTGGATTATACAATATATCAGAATCAATATGATGTTGTAATAACTACATATATTTATTCTTTACACCATTATACCCATCCATGTAAGGTGGTGGTGGAAAATAGATTACACCACGGCGTGGAGACGGTATTCCGTACGTACGCACGCGCGGTGATTTCTTTTTCCGTAGGATGGATAGATGGTGAAATAGGTTTGTTTCATACTTATAATAACATATCAGTATATGAGTGATACTGATGTTATTACTTCATAATGAAACAACCTAAGAAGAAGAAGTGGAAGAAGAAATAAAGATGAAAGAATTGGTAACGGTAATTACCTCTTCTTTGAAGTGCCTCTTTGAGACCTCCTCTTAGGGCACTATAATTGGTCTTTGAGGAAGACCAGAACCTCTAGGATGTTTCTAGGGAAGTGGAGAAGGGATTTTGGCAGGGGTTGGCCGAGCTTGAGTGCTCAAATTGGTGTGAGGAGGAGGGGGAGGAGGTGTCCTTTTATAAGGGAGGAGAGGGGCACCTTAGGAATATCTCAAAATATTATTTTATATTAAAGTCAAAATCGGTTTATAATGGTTCCAAAGGGTCTTATTTCGAAGATAAGGTGGGGAGGGTCGAAATACTATCAACCAATAGAATTTAGACAAGTTTAGGATATTATTTTAACCTTATCAATTAAATTTAACTCTAAGTTAAATAATTTAACTTTTACCATGTCTTTTTGTTTTCTTTCACTATATGGTTAATAAACTTACTATAACATGCCAAACGAACCCCAAATTGTATATTATTAATACATATATCCTTATCTAAGTCATTTGGCCGAACCTTAGATTTTTAGGAATAAAATAACAATTAATAATATAATATTTGATTTAAAAACTATTTTGTTTCAATTTTGACACTATTTGATATATGATTTTTGTGAAAGTCATAACAGAATTATATGTTCAAAACAAGTTGATTAAATCAACACTAATATATCATAGTAACCTAGAAAATTAGTGGAATTCATAAAAAGTCTTAAATTACATTTATTTTGGTATTTATATTATCAATTATGTCAATATTTCATTAATAAGATAATTACTGCATCATCTTTGTGTCATAAATAAATTATATTATTTGATGTCTAAAAATTACAAATAAAATACCATCATGTAGGAAATCTTTTTAGCTTTCTAATGAATATTTATAGTCGAATTTATCTTATGTATAACCCCATATTAAAAATGATTCACTTATTAAGCTTTGATTTTAACTATTTTAACCCTTCTTTAAATAAATTAATAATAAATGTCCAAATCTAATCCAAGTGGGCCTAAATGGTCATATTTTATTCCTAAGTTTGTTTTTGGTCGAATTACACTTGTCCAATAGAATTAGGACATGTGTTAGGGTAATATTAATATCATATTTACCCTTAGTTACCCTATTTACTATTAACCGTGGTAAAAAAAGTAAAAAGTTACTATTCACCAAAAAATTATTTTCATCTCATTGAACCACATTTTAGTCCTTGATAATAACCGTGTGTCTCGGATTTTCGAAATTCCATTCACAGAAGCGGTAAAATTAAGTTTTATGCAAAATTCAGTTTTTAACCTACCACTTAGTAGTTTCACTATTCATCAAAAATTGATGTTTTTCAGAACAATGCCAAAATTTCATCCCAAGCTATATTTCATATTCCGAATTCAAAAATGAAGTCTATTTTACTAAATTCATTACATAGAAGTTGAATTAATTAATTTTATAATTAAATCCCGCTGTTAAGACAAATAGCGTGTTTTTAAGAAACAATATCTATCAAAAGATTGACATTTGTTTATGTATGGTTTAAATCTGAAATTACAACCAATGACCAAAATTGTATTAAATTGTAAAAATATATTCTAAATATACTTTAAAACCACTCAAATTAATAATTTATCACTATTAATTATTTCGATTAAAAAAGTTGTTTTTAATTATAATTTAGTAGTTTTCACTATTCATCAGAATATGAAAGTTATCCGAAAAGTACCAAAATTTCACCTTAGGCTAAATTCGATACTCCGAATCCATAAATGAAGTCCATTTTGAAAAATAAAATTTACAAAATTTCAAAAAGTGGTTATTACTATTCACAACAGCTAGTTTTAATAATATCTTAATAGCATATCATTGTTTCGTGAAACTCAGGATTATGTACCACACACGCTATCGAGGAAGGTTGCGATTGCGTGTAATGCAAGGCAAGTCAAGGATGCGTGTTGTGCAAGCTCCTTTTGGTGTAGCGTATAACACAAGACATTAGTAAAATAAAAAGAATATTTTTTCATAAAATCTCGGGCTGTTACATTCTACCCCCCTTAAAATGAATTTCGCCCTCGAAATTCGTCGGGGTTATAAATGGTTTACTATTTGAAAGTTTCTTTAATAGAAACCCACATCGTAAAAGGGAATACCAAAACTTGGATTTTAAAAACTAAAGTATGAAATGTAACGATTACCCAAATAAACTAATCACTGGGTTTCCACATAGGTGAAAATATGGATATGGAACAGAAATCTAACCATCATGTTCTGATGGAGAGTGGTAGTGAACATGGCTATGGAAAAGCCAGTAATCACAAATCCATAGATTTGTGGTGATAAAAGGTACCATCTGATTCATCAGGTATAAGAGCACTAGGACAACATTTTTGGTTTTCAAGATCATTTCCCTAAATTTAAAGAATTTGAATTAGAATAAATACTTACTTTATTTTGGTACAATCTCACTGTTGTTCGTGCCTTTAACAATTTCCACTTCATCTCTTAAATAAATGAAGTTGAATTTGTTATTCGTGAAGTGTTAGCAGATCATGTGATAGAATGACGGGTCATTCCATCTGTCTCAAAAGGTTAGAAAAATTTATATACATAAGTCGATCTATAGTGGGATTAATCATATATGGTTCCTAAAATGGGATTATACTTCATATATCATACTACTTAATATAATAAAACTAGTTTCTAATAAACATGGACTTCCTTTAGGCCAGTGGTAGGCGATAAAGGCCAGTCGCACTTCAGTTGTGGGTTCGATTCCTACAGCCTTGTCCGAAGCGATGGGCTGTCGCCCGTCCTGCAGGTTGTCCTTTTTCTAAAACTATATTACTATAATATCCCATCAATAATATCGAAAAAACTTCTATCCTTAAATAATACTAACATATGTCAAACATAATCCATTCCAATCTTTAGGCTTATCCATAATACTGCAGTCCACTCTCATAACATAGTGAAAACAATTACCAGAGATTTAATACCATCGTTGATCCCCATATATCATAAGATATGTTTTTTTGGTCAAATTCTAAACATTCAAAGTCCTTAATCATGTATTCTCTTGAATACCCATTGAACCTTAGTGAAAACTTGAATGCAGTTAAAAGTTAACACTTTACACATACCAAAATCCTCAAAATTATTTATACTCAAACCATGATATCACTTAGTCCTTATATCAATCATGAGCTCATGAATACAATCAAACATCTCATTATCTTCTTATCCTTTCATTATGCACTTATCATCTACTTTCCAAAATATTTGAATCACTTTTCATAGTTATTGGTACCTTAAAATTATTGAAAACCACAATAGACCAATACTTAAATATTTCGATACACCATAAAAGTACCTCGACGACATTATTCTTGAATACCAAAACACTTCAGTCCATCCACATCAATGATTATCCTGGAATAAGTCCTTCCTTGATTTAGAAGTAACTTTTTAGGTCAGGGCATTGAGTTGGGTAATGCCCATGTTCTCCACAAATAAGACATTGAACTCCATAACAATCTGTCACTCTATGACCCTTTTCTCCACACAGATAACATCGGTCCCTCCATTGGAGGTATTCCTTAAGGTTCTTCTTCCCTTCTTTAGAAATCTCAATCTTCCTTTCTTTATGCTCCTCAACATGCGAAAATGCATAATAGTCTATCTTCCTCTTCTTTGAAGAATTAGGCATACCACTAAATTTCACCTTGTTAATCATATATTGCGATGATTGATTCGGCATAATCACAACATCTTTCTCTCTAGACATTACACAATTTTGTTGCTCATAGTCACCAATTTGTCCATTGGATTCAATGTTAACTGAATTCCTTTTGGTTCCCTCCCTTAACTAAAACACAAAAATAATTTTGTGAGAATCAAAAATCATGCTAGAGAAAACAACATAGTAAAGGGAAAGTATCCTCAATATCTAACTTCTTAGGTTTAATCTAATATCATTACCATAGTTCTAGGAATATATCCTATACGTATACTTATCCTTAGGGACATCCCTAGACATACCTTAGAAATATCTCTAGGAATCTCACTAACGTTTTCGCATCCTAGTTTCCAAAGGTTGACTAAACCTTTCCTCTGATACCAACTGTAGAGACCCGTATCTTGACGTACATGGACATTACATTTCATTTGCGGAATACTTAGTACATAAAAAAAACACACACACAAGGATCGTAATAGTTTAGTGTCTTTGGAAACTCGGAACGTAATCTTCTAATCGTGGTGAAAGATCTTCAATATCTCCCATAAAGATCTTCCCTTTTTTTTATACCTAAAACCTTTCTTTATATCCTAGGGGAAAAGAAAACATAAAAGGGTGAGCTCAAATGCTCAGTAAGGGTAAACAAAAGAAATATCAATCACATCATATACATAAGAACATAGCTTTTGGAAATCTTAACCTGCAAAAGAGCTCATAATATCATAACATGGGATAAATCATAGAATTGAAAATGAAATCATAACTTAAAACATTACTCATTGTGGCATACACACATAATCATAGAGAATCATTTCTTGTTAGTCAAGACTCATTGCCAAGACTATCTTAGTGGACAAAGTCCCTTTCTGAATCGAGTAATCCTCGTTTCAGTCCTGTTTCACTGAACCGGTATAACCTACCATTCCAGCCATGTCTATCTCATGAGATATGAAATCTTTACCCAATGCATTGTAGGGAGATATAGGTCCCACCCATCTCTTAATGAATCCTTTCTTATGTGTGCCACAAAATCATAAATCATAAATCATTGCATAACCTATGTAACAAAAATGGAATTCTTAAACAACATGACATCATAAAACCATTCATATAAGATAAAGGAATTCATAAACATAATTCCATCACAACATAGTCAAATCAATGTAAAAATATGTATAGAAACATAACCCTTTATTATCTTAGATGGAAAATAATTTTGATAAAACAATTGAATTGAATTCTTGAGGAAAATATCCTTTCTTCTTCAAAATCAATTTCTTTTCACAAAACATCATGCAATTTTAAAAGAAAAATATTTTATTGAAAATATTCATGAAATATTTTGGAGGAAGGTTCATGAAAATAAGGCTTTATAAAACCGTAAAAATCCGTTCGTGCCGTATAAGTTAAAAAAACATTCTTCGTACTTTTGTCAGAAAAGTCAAAAAGTACCTCGTACGAAAAACGACAAAAGATTCCTTTCATACGTATTACTAAAAACTCACCGAAGGGTAAAAATGGTTTTAATCAATTGTAGGTGGATGGAAATAATATTACATTTTGATGAAACATGGATGTGGATGATGAAATACACCCCAGTAATTACCAAAGTAAAAACAATCTCGGATAAAAGTGAGATTGTGATATTTCCCTTACCTTATGTCCGACTTGCTTTGTAAGTGTCCAAACCTCCTGTATAATGATTTAAATCATGTTATTGACTTATTCCAGAATCATATTCATTGTTATGATATCATATATGGTTCACTTATGACATTATATTACCCGTTCTTTTGTAAATTCCATGTTAAAGAAGCGTTTTGGGTAAAATCGTTTCATTTATCTTAGGTGTTTTGACTTGTTGTTCTTGACATCACTATTACTTATATCATGATTTACTTACTTCCAGAATATAAAATATGATTTATATATCATATATATTCAGTATATATATACATATAATAGATAGATAAATGAAATGAAAAACACCGTTCATGGAGACGGTAGTCCGTACGTACGCATGAACGCTGTTTTCCTTTCCTTATTGTCTTGAATGGAAGTAAGTAGATGACATACATATATATATATATACATAAATCCAGTAGCTTTATAATTTCATATACTCCATTATTATTTCTTATATATACTTTATAATCATTCTTAAATGGTTAACATGGAGAATGAATCTCATCGCGTCGTGGAGACGGTAGTCCGTACGTACGCACGAGCGATGATATCATTTCTATAAATATTGAATTGAATTGGAGTGGATTATACAATATATCAGAATCAATATGATGTTGTAATAACTACATATATTTATTCTTTACACCATTATACCCATCCATGTAAGGTGGTGGTGGAAAATAGATTACACCACGGCGTGGAGACGGTATTCCGTACGTACGCACGCGCGGTGATTTCTTTTTCCGTAGGATGGATAGATGGTGAAATAGGTTTGTTTCATACTTATAATAACATATCAGTATATGAGTGATACTGATGTTATTACTTCATAATGAAACAACCTAATAAGAAGAAGTGGAAGAAGAAATAAAGATGAAAGAATTGGTAACGGTAATTACCTCTTCTTTGAAGTGCCTCTTTGAGACCTCCTCTTAGGTCACTATAATTGGTCTTTGAGGAAGACCAGAACCTCTAGGATGTTGCTAGGGAAGTGGAGAAGGGATTTTGGCAGGGGTTGGCCGAGCTTGAGTGCTCAAATTGGTGTGAGGAGGAGGGGGAGGAGGTGTCCTTTTATAAGGGAGGAGAGGGGCACCTTAGGAATATCTCAAAATATTATTTTATATTAAAGTCAAAATCGGTTTATAATGGTTACAAAGGGTCTTATTTCGAAGATAAGGTGGGGAGGGTCGAAATACTATCAACCAATAGAATTTAGACAAGTTTAGGATATTATTTTAACCTTATCAATTAAATTTAACTCTAAGTTAAATAATTTAACTTTTACCATGTCTTTTTGTTTTCTTTCACTATATGGTTAATAAACTTACTATAACATGCCAAACGAACCCCAAATTGTATATTATTAATACATATATCCTTATCTATGTCATTTGGCCGAACCTTAGATTTTTAGGAATAAAATAACAATTAATAATATAATATTTGATTTAAAAACTATTTTGTGTCAATTTTGACACTATTTGATATATGATTTTTGTGAAAGTCATAACAGAATTATATGTTCAAAAAAAGTTGATTAAATCAACACTAATATATCATAGTAACCTAGAAAATTAGTGGAATTCATAAAAAGTCTTAAATTACATTTATTTTGGTATTTATATTATCAATTATGTCAATATTTCATTAATAAGATAATTACTGCATCATCTTTGTGTCATAAATAAATTATATTATTTGATGTCTAAAAATTACAAATAAAATACCATCATGTAGGAAATCTTTTGAGCTTTCTAATGAATATTTATAGTCGAATTTATCTTATGTATAACCCCATATTAAAAATGATTCACTTATTAAGCTTTGATTTTAACTATTTTAACCCTTCTTTAAATAAATTAATAATAAATGTCCAAATCTAATCCAAGTGGGCCTAAATGGTCATATTTTATTCCTAAGTTTGTTTTTGGTCGAATTACACTTGTCCAATAGAATTAGGACATGTGTTAGGGTAATATTAATATCATATTTACCCTTAGTTACCCTATTTACTATTAACCGTGGTAAAAAAAGTAAAAAGTTACTATTCACCAAAAAATTATTTTCATCTCATTGAACCACATTTTAGTCCTTGATAATAACCGTGTCTCTCGGATTTTCGAAATTCCATTCACAGAAGCGGTAAAATTAAGTTTTATGCAAAATTCAGTTTTTAACCTACCACTTAGTAGTTTCACTATTCATCAAAAATTGATGTTTTTCAGAACAATGCCAAAATTTCATCCCAAGCTATATTTCATATTCCGAATTCAAAAATGAAGTCTATTTTACTAAATTCATAACATAGAAGTTGAATTAATTAATTTTATAATTAAATCCCGCTGTTAAGACAAATAGCGTGTTTTTAAGAAAAAATATCTATCAAAAGATTGACATTTGTTTATGTATGGTTTAAATCTGAAATTACAACCAATGACCAAAATTGTATTAAATTGTAAAAATATATTCTAAATATACTTTAAAACCACTCAAATTAATAATTTATCACTATTAATTATTTCGATTAAAAAAGTTGTTTTTAATTATAATTTAGTAATTTTCACTATTCATCAGAATATGAAAGTTATCCGAAAAGTACCAAAATTTCACCTTAGGCTAAATTCGATACTCCGAATCCATAAATGAAGTCCATTTTGAAAAATAAAATTTACAAAATTTCAAAAAGTGGTTATTACTATTCACAACAGCTAGTTTTAATAATATCTTAATAGCATATCATTGTTTCGTGAAACTCAGGATTACGTACCACACACGCTATCGAGGAAGGTTGCGATTGCGTGTAATGCAAGGCAAGTCAAGGATGCGTGTTGTGCAAGCTCCTTTTGGTGTAGCGTATAACACAAGACATTAGTAAAATAAAAAGAATATTTTTTCATAAAATCTCGGGCTGTTACAATAAATCCTCAAGAATAATAATAACTTGAGATATCTTTGTACTACTATCCACAACAACCCATGTAGCATTGTTTCCCCCTGATGTATTCAGATGTATAGTGAAAATGTCTACGAATTTTTTTTCCCACTTCTATGTTTGTATGGTTAACATTTTCATAATACTATTAGGATACTACCTTTCAATCTTCACTTGATAACATATCAGGCACTTTTATGTATATTTAGTGGTCTCCTTCTTCATATTGTCCCAGCAATAGTTCACTCGGAGAACATTGTACATCTTTGTGTTACTGGGTGAATGGAGAAATTCAAACTATTTCCATCATCCAAGAATTACTTATATAACATATGAATTTATGGTACACATATTTATGACCCAAGAATCATAAATAATTATTTAATAACATTTTTATATATAATTACTATTTACTTATAGTTTCTACATTCTTTGAAATTCCCATATCAAACCATTAATCATCATCTATCTGTTCCAAAAGAGTTGGTTGAGCAAACATTTGTGAAAGGAATAAATATATTCTTTTATTTATGATTCCCATGTCGATCCTTTCTAAATATAAGAATCGCATATCCATATCAATTCTAATTAATGATAGAATCAATGGATCCTTTATAGTGAGAGAGTCTTCACCGTTATTAATTTTCCTGTGATGGTAGGGAATTGAGTAGGCATAATCATTGGATAGATCCCACCATCATTGTTGGCTCATATTCCTCTCTTTAAATGTGAATATATAATCCTGAATTTGGTAATATGTATATAGATAACACTAATACCCAATGATATAGTGCTTCCATATTTTCAAATAATATATCAATGCATCCAATTCCAGATCATGCATTGGGTAGTTTTATTTACGAACATTCAACCCCCTTAAAGAATATGCTATGACATTATAATTATATATTAACAAACATGAAAATCCCTTATTCAATAAATCAATGAATTATATGAAAATCTCTCCACTTATGGGTAGTGTGATATCAGGTGATGTGACAGACCTCCTTTTCAATTCCATGAATCTCTTTTAACATTCATTATTCCAAGAAAACATGACTCCCTTCCGATTTATCTTAGTTAGAGGGTTTAAAAATGATGGTAAATTTCTTAAAAATCAATGATAATACCAATATCATACAATTAATCTATATATATCTATCATATATGGTTTCCCAATAAATCCATAAATTTCATCAATTTTTGAAGGGTCTGTAGATATCTAATTTTTTGTGATTATATGTCCCAAGAATGAGACTTCCTTCTACCAAAACTCATATTTTTGTACTTTTAATAAATATTATCCTTTCAGAATGTCTTTAGAATATTTCTGACATGCTCTTCATACTCCTCCTCAGTTTTTGATTATATTAGAATATCATCTAAAAACACCACCACAATTTTTTTAGGTAATCTATAAAGACTCTATTTATCAAGTACAGGATGATTTATAGAGAATTGAGTCAAAATATTATTACTATGAACTCATAGTGCCCCTACATTATATGAAATGATGTTATCAGGATATCCTCCTTATTCACCAAAACCTGATTATATTCTGAACGTTGATTTATCTATGAGATGTACTATGCTCCACATAGCAGATCGAATGAGTCATCAATATATTGTGGAGTGTAATTTTTCTTAATCATTATCTTATTTATATCACTATAATAAATGAAAATTTTCATTAACATTTATTTATTCTTAAAATAGAGGTCTATTGCACCCCATGGTGAAGCACATGGGCATGTGATATATTTATCTAGAGTCTCATGCAGTCCATTCTTCAGGTCCTCATGTTCCACAATAGCTGTTCTATAAAAATTCTTGGATAATGAAAACTCCCTATGTATAAGATCAATTTAAAATTCATCCACATGGCTAGGAGGAAGACTATGCAATTTTTCATGAAACACATTAGTGTATTCTATCACAATATGCTTGTCTTTGAGGATGGTTATTTACATAGACTCGATCACTTGACCTAGACATTCACTCTAATAGGAAAATAATATCCATGATTAATATATTGGTGGTAAATAATATTCATCCCCCTCCTTGAACTTATATAGAATTAGGGGTTGTTTCATAATATGGAGAGTGATTTACTTTTCATGGTAATTTATATTGGATCTATATTTGGAAATCTACTTCATATCCCAGATTGCCTTAAATTCTACCCAAGGGATTATTAGAATGTTTTTGGTGAATTTTATCCCAAAAATAGTAAAATGGGATGATCTATATACTCAATATGTAAAAATTCTCTTTTTTTCATTGATAACTCTACTTCCATACTCTGTGGGGGTATCTGAATAGTCCTACAAAACATGTGATATATAAAAGAATCCATAGAACCAAGAATCAAAAAGTTTGATCGCTATCCAAGAATTAATAACTAGAATACATATCACCACTCCATTTTCAGGATCAACCATAGTAGTTGTGTTAGAAAAATATCCCACTTTCTAACTTTGAGGTTTTTAGTTATCTTAAAAAAACATAAGATAGTGAATTAGATTACAAAGTTTCATTGTTCCTTGTATTTGTAGAAATGAACAAAACACTGGGGGTTGAATTTATAATCAATTTACTTTATTTCATTAGCGTATTTATAATGTCTGTAATTTATATCATGGTTACATTCCTTCCATAACTTAAAATATTTCATCATACCCCTTAGAAACTTTTTGGGATGCTTATTGGTTCACCTTGGATAAGTGGAATGTTAATATTTCATGGAAAGATTAGATTTCTATATTGGAATAGTATAATTAAACTATACATTATTCATACTATCCCTGTGTACCCTTTTTATTTTCTGATCCCCATTTCAATGTTTAGAAACAATTGACAATATCATCATACCGATCAAATTCATGGATCTCCAAGGATTTTTTTAGTTCATGTTTTATCCCACAATATAAGTGGCCCACCTCACACTCAGGTGTAACAAATTTTTTTTGATTCATATGGTGCAAGTATTGTAATGTTTTTCTCATACTACATAATAGATTCATCATCTATGTACTTTAGGGAAAATAAATACCTTTCCTTTTTCAGATGGAGAGTGAGTGTAAAATATTTATAAAAACAATTTACGCAATTCCATCCACCCCTTTGATTCAATATCTTCATTGGGATTCATATTTTTGACCAAATTCTACCATGGAACAAATTCTACCTCTATATGATAAACACCCAGGTGAAGCATATCTCACTCAAAATAATGAAGCGTGGAGAAGATCTTCTCAATGGAGTTGATCCATTATTCTGCGATTAAGGGATTGTATGACCCATTGAAATTAAGAGGCCTTTGTCTCAAAAGGCCTTAATCACAACCTGTTCTCTCTTAAGTGGATTTGGACTCTACTCTTAATCCTAGTTTCTATCCAGAACCTGAGTAACCTGAGAGTGAATTTTCATGATGTTTGCAATTCCTACACCTATCTGGCTAGGAATCTTGATGGGTAAGTTAACACATTTCCATTCACATTTATTATTTACCTAATACTTCATATTTCAATCAATTGGCTATAAGAAAAGTAAAATAATGGATGACTATTATTAAACTATTAAAAAATAAATTGTAATTTAATGAAATTAATGGGGTAACATATAACATACATTTATTTCCTTAAATTTTGATTTTTAGGCTTCAATCTGTATTATCCAAGATCTATTTTCTAACATATATTATTATGGAAAATTTACACATAATAAAGTTCTACAATGATATTAATAATTTACTAATGAATATACATAAGGAGTTTCAAACCAAGTGCATAGTAAGGCCAATTTTGATGAACCATATTTCAATGAGTTAGGTTCAACACACCTTATCAGAGTTGTTACACCTAGGTACATCTATTCCAGAACCACATCCACTTGTAGTATCTAGATAGGGCATTATTTTATTGATAAACCACATACTCTATACTAACCAAATTCTAGTGATTCTTTCTTTTACTTAGTATTACCCCTTGGTCTTTTTCTATAGCTTTTCTATCCTAATCCAAAAAAATATATAATATATTCATCTAATAAAACTATAAATAAAATTATTACACATTAATTCGTTATTTATTACATAAAAGTACACATAATACAACCCAAAATATCAAGAAGTTTATTTTCATTAATAATTTTGTACATAAAATAACATCTTGAACATTTGATACATCAACATTTATGAAAACATCATTAACACACCTCTAAAATTCCATGTCATTTAATACAACATGGGATAACCTTGGGACAAACAAAATAAAGGGGAGAGCTCTATAGAATTGTAAGGAAATAAAATAGGCACAATTTTATACATATAAGATTATATGAATATCAATAGGGAAAAAAAGAGTAGTAATCAAACAATTATATATTATATTTCATGACAAACATAACATGTGAAATGTTGAAACCACTTACGAAACAACATCATAAACATAGGTTAAGGATAAACCGAAATGAAATAATGGTGTAAAATGTCCTATAAATGAATTAGGTTCACTCCCTATATCCACATGATGTCTCGTGAGACTAATCATTACCCAATGCATTGAAGCGCTATATAATTTAATGAGCACATGTCACTTTCATTTTAATCTAACGCTTATGTGTTCCAAATAGATCCAACAACATGGATTCATTCATCATCATATATTATTCCATGATTAGGGATTGTGAAATAAATACATGTATTTCTCATTTTAGAGAGTTATATCAATATAATGTCTAATAACATTTTTCGGAAATTGGTTTTTTATTCACTCCACAATTGTCTTGGAATGGAAAATCCCAGTGAAATTTTGACAGTATAATGAAGTAAAATAAAAAATCAAAAAACTGAATTACGGGGTAGAAAAGGGTATATCATAATTTATAAATCAATTGTATAGTAAGGGAGAAATATAATAATATATACCATTATAAGAAAATGAATATAAGATACATAAGGTAAAAAAGATAATTAAATAAAGAGGAGAAAGGGAATGGTCCCTTACTTGAGCGTGTGACTCCAAATGCTTGGGAGTAGATTATAGAGATCCTGGGCGCACCATGAGAGGAATATAGAGAGTAAGGTAAATTTTATAGACATTATCCAAGGAGATTTAGTCAATATAAAATGGATATTTAGTTTTTTTGTATATAGAATGAGGGGAATTTCATTATTTTTCATGTCTTGGACTGTACATAATAAAATAAAAATACCCACAAACAATCCCTTGGTTTCATAAAAATGTGAGTGGTTATCATTATTTTATAAATTTATGGTCTGAATATAATAAAATAATACCATTAATTATGTCGAGGTGAGTCATACTCTTAATGAAATTGTTTTATGGCCTTAACATATATTAATGGTTTTAGAGGATTCATAAGGGAATTATAAAATTAATAAAAAAAACATAAAATCACAATTTTTTAATGTTGAAACATATATTTTGTCATGTATACCATTTATAATATTTATTACATCACTTGTCGCTCATAATAAAGTCATAATACAGAAAGTATATTTATAATTTATTTAATTTTTACATGGAAATTCGACAGTCTTATAAAATTTTGAAAAACTCCCTAATGGATAATTTCAACATTAGGATTCCCAAAATAATATCAAAATTTTATAAATAATTTTATAAATATATTAATTTTAACTTTTAGAATATTAATTGACATTTACTAATAACGGCTATGTTTCTTTAAGAATAACATTTTTTAACCCTTAAAAATTTACATTTGACTTCATAAAAATTATATAATAATTTATATTTAATAAATTTTATTTAAAAATAATGTTTTATTATAATATTATTAATAAAAAAACATAAATTATTCAAAAATAATCTCATTAATTGAATTTTAATATTGGCCTAAAATACTATTTGTTTTACATTATATTTGAATTAAAAAAATTTATAATTCAACCATAATAGGATGAAAATATATTTATTATTATATACAAAATAACATAAATAATCTTATTTCTAGGGTTTTCACTCATATACTCTAAATACACCAAAACATTCCTTGAGGGTTAGGTGTAAAATATTGGGAATTTTATGGGGTAGTTCGGTGAACATGGTTTGGGTCGTGATCTTGTTGAGCCTAAAAATCGCCTGTAAATAGTTTCATGCACTCATAAGTTAATAGATCTCATATTGGTGTTTGTTAAGGGAAAATCCCAGTGATGATATCTCCCTTTAAAGCTTCATTAAATTCTCATTATAGTGTAAAATCCTACTGGTGGAGGCCATCACGTCAATTAAATATGTTAATTGGATTCTACAAAACCCTATATTTATAATAATCATGTGATCATTGTTCAATAGCAATATTATCAAAGGTAACGATACTTAAGGGTATTTTAAATCCATTTGTATATTATGAAATACAATAAGTGCTTGTGTTTTCTTCAACCATATTACATAATAATACATTTTAATTAATCAAAATGAGAATTCTATTTATAATATCCTGGTTCATTACAAAAACCATGGTATTGTTTTGGGATTTGGATAATTAATTACGTAGAGTCCAAAACCTAAATAATACAGAAATCCACCTATTATCCTAAATAAACCCACATATATCCCCATTTCTCTTCAATAAAACTCCTTGGACCATGTCCATACTCTTCCTTCCACTCTATAGAGTGTAATGAAGGCACCCAAAGCTATCTATAAGCCCCCCCCACCTGATATTGATTTAACATACTCAATTAAGGATTTTTCAACCATAACTTTTCATCAAGAACCTCTTTAATGTTATGTCTCTTAAGTTAATTTTTTCTTATGTTGGGATACAATATTACATATCTCCCTTACATTCCATTCTATGTATAAAACATAATTCGCCTCTATGACTCTCACTATTTCTTCTCATGAACCTTTATGTACATCTATTACCATGCCAAAAATTTGTATGGGAACCTAACCTTCATTATTTATTGAATTTTTATTATCATATTATAAATTTTATTTAAATTTTATAATGTTGGGATATGACTTTACATGTGATAATTACAAAATATTTTCTATAAAATGATGACATGCCACTTTTTCTCTCATCAACCCATTTTATGAATTTTTAAATGAAGTTGTTATGTGGATGAAATTTCACCCTGATTTTCAATGACAAAAAATATTTATAGTGAATACCATACAAATTTTTTATCAAGGGTTTTCCCCATTATACACTTATAAATATTTGAATTGGGAATTATATATGTCTATTCCACAGTCATTAATGGTAGAATAAGATATTATGGTCAATGAATCCTTATGGTATGATCTATGTAGAACACTTAAGCATGCGAATGAAATGAAACTGATGGGTGCACCTCAAATTATATAGTTGTACAATGCATTGGTTAATGTTTATTCCCATGAGATGTCATTTTGGGATAAAGAGTGAAAATGATTCCCTTTATAGGAATTTGTTTATCATGATTTCCTGGAAATTGTCATTGACCTTTTTTATGATGTAGTGTTTTAAATTATTTCCATATTTACCATTTTATAATTATTAGGCTATATCATGTCTCATTGTTTACATTTATGATTAACACTCTTGTTATTCCCCATTGATATTCCTATTACCTATCATCTATTATTTACTTCATGTCATTTCTTATTTACTCCCTTATTATGCATTATATATCACTTATTTCATATGTATGTCCCCAAGACATCCAATGTATTTTTAGAATCCATGAAATTTTAGAAACATGCTAAGGATGTTATCAATATTGTTGATGTGTATAATGATCAAGATTTAATTATATATACCTAATTACCAAATACACAAGACATTTCAGCATTTCAAGTTGTATTTAGTGTATCCTTATGTAATAAATCATGTATTAATTGGAAATAAAGATTAAGGTTATTGTACGTAGGTTTGGGGTATGTTTTCATCTAGTATCAGCTCTTTATTTGACTCAGAATAGGCGAAAATTGAAGAATAGATAAAGTACATTAAAATTGGAAAAATTATATTACACTTAAATAGTGCATCTGATACCAATAAGATTTAGGAATGACAAAAAATGAATTGATATTTTACTAATGTGGATCTAATTGGACAGAAGGTTCATAAATCAGACACTATGTGGATGACACTCTTGAATTTATAGAGTATGCTTCAAAATGAGCTCTCAAAGCTCATGAATTTTACACTGAAGGGGAGATATTAGATGTTTTAAATAATATATTATGTAGGGGTAAAATTTTAAATTCACCAAAGATATAGGGTCTCATTGTTTGGTTGCACAGTTGGCCAAACTATGCCTTAACAGTGCACTAATTATTGTATCAAGGGGAACCACACAAGGATTTCTCGTGTGATTTGTCTAACTATGCACAAACTGTGCCTCAGTCCACTATCAAAATTTCCAACCTACCTGTATGGGTGAGTTCCATAAATCACATATTTTATCTTATAGTGCATCTTGTAGGAATCTACTGTCCATACTCCCACGGCTAGAAATAATGGTGTGAACTACACCTCATGGTTTCTACTAAATGTGCAACAGTCCCTTTTCACCTCAGAGGTGGGTTTCAGAGATCCAAACCATCCTCAAACACCCCTAAAACAGCAGTTACATTAAGGGGCAATTATAATTGGTCCAATTTAAGCATTTGAGCTGCAAAATGATGGAATTAAAATAATTTTACCTCAATTAAGAATCAGGTTCTTAAATTTTTTTTGAATACATACATTGGATTTTCATAATGTGATACGTGGTCCATGAATCATGCATCCCTCCAAAGAATTTGGTAGTGTTTTAAACTCATGATATATCATATCTTGTGGTAGTTGATCTCTACCATAAACGGTACATGGTTGATTATCCTGACCAAATATGTTATGCTAATATGTTCCATAACCTTAACTTTTAATTTCATGTTTATTTAGTATCCAAAAATCTTATGATTCCATCATCTTATGTTATGATTATTGTTTAAATAATGTTCATTAATTCATTATTATGCCATGATTTCAGGTTTATGATCATCCTCATCATGATATAATGTTATGCCTTTTGATTATCATGTTTTGGATTATTATTATGTTTATGCTTAGTGGGTGTTTTATCTCAACCCTTATTATGATTCCCTTTCACCTTGGTTTATAGGAACACAATACATATGGTGATTTTAGAAAATTATCTTATGTATAGTGTTTATGGGACATATTAAAAAACTAATTTTGATTTATTAGCTACTTAATTACTGGGAACAAGTGTTCATTTTTAAAAAAGACTTCAGATTTATTAGATGGGGATTTTTCTTAGTCATCCAGAACACTAAAATAACGAAACCATAAAATGTAAATTTGTGAATGAGTTTGAAATAATAGATATATATCAGATCCATAGTTTTATATGTGTATTAGGAAATGGTCCTAGAAGAGGGGGTTTGGGTGACTTCAATTTGTATAAAAGAGTGTTTAGATAACATTAGATGTTATGATTTATTTTGGGTGTGGAATATTTAAGATTTTTTAATGATATCAAGATATAATTATTTATGTATGATATTATATTCAATAATATATACAATATTTTGGGTTAGAAGTTTTGAATATTCACTATTTATTGGGTATTATGATAAGAGAAAAATAATGGACATAATAGTTACATTTCTATGTATAAGAGAAACTACATAAATTTTGTTCAAGTTTATATTATGTGGTTTTCTTTAAAATTACATCCCCATTTTATTATTGTAATGTGGGTAATGTTTTGGAATAGAAACATTTTAGGATGAGAACCCGAAAAACTAGTTGGTTGGGTATATCTTTTTCATTATTTTGGTACACAATGAATGAGACATAACTACGCACCTATATAGACACTCCCAAGGGATATGCTTTGGATAATTGTCATTCTCTTTACAAGCCATTATAAAGGATTTGACCATATGATTTTATAGAAGTTAACTCCAGGGGTTATGGAACCTGACTATAGTTTGACCATAGGAAATTTTGATTAAAGTTATAAAATTTATCTATTATGGTATATAAGTCAATTTTTAGTTACTTATTATATGATAATATATTTCTATATATAATATAGAAAATATGTATTATGTTTGAAATGATTTTGTCATAAGGGAATACATTTTTGTATTGAGTTCTAATATTTATATGATCTTTTAGTATGATTTCATTAGATATTATCATAATAATTTTGTGTTTAATATTTAGTTGATAGCATGATCATGAAATTTAATGCGTGAAAGGTATATATCTCAGAACAACATAGACATATAGTTATCTTAGGAGTCATATTATCTATTAATGGTTTAAAATATTAATATATGCTTATGAAATGGGTGAGTTTCCTTGTATTAACTGTGATGGTGATATTGGCATCTCAATAATGTGATTATATTGAGTTAGGATTAACATATACCATTATAAATTTTTAGTAGTGTTGAGTAATTAAAATTATATGGGAATAATTTATTTAAAATTGGGAAAATGTAATAACTCCAGATTTCAGTATATATATATGTTTTTCTTTTAATTATGATAAAATTATTCACATGAACTAAATAGAAATTATGATACATTAATAAATTTATTTTACAATCATTAAAAATTATTATGATTCAATAAATTCTCTAAAATAATGAATTATTTTTTAATTGGTTTTCATGTATAAAATATCATTAAAAAACATAATAATTAAAAACACTTGTGGTAAATAAAAATGTGTTATTTCAATATAATATATTTTCTATTAAAATTAAAATATATATAATTTATAGAAATATAATTATATAAAATAACAAATATTACATAATTTATAATTGTAATTTCTCGAACCTCTATGGTCCATTAAATTATTTAAATATAGTTTCTTGGGCGTTTTGGGTGGCAATTTTAACTCATTTCAAGAGTTTTCAAAATTTCTAGTATCTCCTATCGTAGGTAGCAATGTTGCTGAGTCAGGGCATCAATTGGAAGAGGCATCAGTAGGTTGAACCATTGGTAGGTAGAGGATTCGGGGTGTCTAGGAATTGGTAGGATGAGGCATTTTTTGGTAGAGCTTTTGATAGGTCTATGCTTCTATAGGTCATGGTGTCGGTAGGTCGAGGGAGTTAGTGATTCAAGGAATTAGGGTGTCAGGGATTTGGTGAGTCAGGGCCTCAATGAGTGAGGCTGTCAGTGATTCAGGCATCAGTAGGTCACGTCGGTGGCACAACATCCATGTCTTAATGTTGGTAGCTCGGTGTTGGTGACTCTCTATCGGTGGCTTGTTGCTTGTGGCTTATTGTCAGTGACTCACCCAACAGTGACTCATTTCCAATTTTTCTATGTAGTTCCATTTTCACCCCTTGTGTGTTTTATTTCGAAGAAATCGACATTAAATACTATTTTAGGCATATCTAAAGGCATTTCAAAAGATAATTAATTATATCTTTAATATCCTAAAACTCTGGGGACTTTGATATAGTCGAACCGCGTGGTATTTTCCATGATACTACGTTAAATTCCTTGGAACCATTTCCTTCCATCGATCTAGGATCGGGAATTTATAATGACAGGTTCATATCATCTCTTTTCCCTTCACCTGTAGAGAACATTTCATCCCAAATGAGTAGTATGCCTATGTTGTATCCCCCTATTCCGTTTTCCTAGGATTCTCTGGCTCGTGCGACCCACTGTTTTGGTAAAAAGTTGAGTTCTGGTAACTTGATGTTCCAAGTAGGGATTCCTTCATCTCTCCTTTAATTTTGAATCATGTTAAGTGGGGGTACTTATATCTTCCTATAAATATGGATGAAAAAAAAATTAAATAAGATAATTGGAATTAATAAGTGGGGATGGGGAAGATGTACATGATCTTTTGTACTTATCTATTATCATTGATCAATAATGTGACTTGTATGGGTTGTTTCCCTCTGATAATCAACATCATATGTTGTCTTTTCTGAGGAACCTGTGATGCTCCGTACCCATTATTGATCGTGTATTGAAATAATTTTAATCACTAAATCTAATTAATCTCATATTCCCAGTTAAATGAAATAGATTCCACAGGATCAAACATTATTTGTGGTAACCCTTGTTTGTCAAAATATAATTAAAGAACCTTTGTTGGATACTTTCAAATACACTCAGCTTGTTTCTATGTGGTTATTTTCTTAGTGTGTCATAATGGGGTATTTTATTTATGGGGGTTATATGCTACTGTTGTTGGTAGCATGGTTGTGGTCACAGGGCTGGGAAAAGGAGTTGGTTCTGTGAAATGGGTGTGATATGTGTGTGGATTGGGGATTTCATTTAGTGATGGTTCTTGTTGGATTTGTGTATGAGGTGGTGTAGGAGATGTGATGGAATTTTAGTATAATACATTGATTTATTATGAAATGGATAGACTTGTTATGCAGTGGGACTACATCTGGGAAGTAGTTGGGTAGTGGGGTTGCATGACTGGGCTGTATTGTGATTTCATGTTGTGAGTATTAGAATGGTTTCCCTTACCATTTTCCCTTCTTTCTTTATTTGGCATGGGCAATGTTTTGTATAGTTACTTCACCTTATATTGTTTGCAATGTTTGGTATCTTACCAGGTAGGGATGGAAATAAATGAATGAATCATTTGATAATACAGAATGATAATTATTAACTGAATCGGCTAGGGGTATGTTTAAAGATGGGGCTTATAGTGAAGAGGTGTTCAATTGGCCATCGTTCATGGTGGTACATGCATGTCGGGGTTGCAGTAAATGTGGTTTTGAGTTGTCTGGTTATATGTTTTGAATCCCATAGGATGGGATGAGTGTTTATCACCTATATATATAAACATTTAGTTCCTTATGTTTTCTATACCCACCCCACCCGTGTTGAGCACTATTTTCCGAACACCCCGATTTTTATGGGGGATGGTGTCATTCCAAACATCTCGGTGGGAGGATTAATAACTGGTTACTAACATTACAATTCTTCTTCTTAATGGAATTGATCACCCAATAATCTTTGGGCATGCTGTAATGGAACGATGTTTAACAACAGACTTATGGTATCTGTTGTGTGAGAGGTGGTTTGTTTCCTATGTGTTTTAGGGATGAGGCCTAGGTATTTTTTAGCATGGTGTGCAGTGGTTTTTGCGTAAGTGTAGGTGGGTAGGATGAGACGTGGTGGTAATCCCTAGTGTATGCAGGTAGGTTGTGATAGTTGGGCTTGAGGAAGTGCATCGTAGTATCAAGACATTCTTCGTTAGGGATGAGCAGTTAACTAGTAGGAAGTGGTGAGGGGTACCAAAATATCTATGTTCCTACTAATTTAGATTACCATACATACATTATTTAGTGAGTGTGTCTTAGTGATGTTGGGATGGATAATATTTCTTGTTTGGTACTTTTAGGTTTTATTTTTTTTCTCACTTGGGAATTAGCATTCTTTCCCCACATCTACCAGTGTGACTCTGGTATTCCCCTACTGATTATGCTTGTATGATCACCCTATGAATATAAAACTATTTTATGATTTCTAGGGATATTTCATGGACCGTGTGGGATGTTACTAGCTTAGACGTTGGGGATGGTTGCAACGTCACTACTTAGTTTTATTTAGTTACTTACTCGGACATTTCATTGTATTTCAAATAATTTTACATAAACCATCATGTGGGATGGATTTTAGTTTCTTTATAAATATTTTTCATGGAGTTGGTTGAGGTTGATATATCTTATCTCTGGTTCATGGTTACTATTAAATGGGTAATTCCTCCCACTTTTGTGAGATTTCTATACTTGTATTGTTATTATCCACCCTAAGGCCTATTAGATGCGAGACTTAGGGGGGTATAATCTCTACTTAATATTGAGTAAAGATGTTATCAGTATCTTGTTATGCCATCCCTCATCATAAAGAAGGTGGGTCATGATAGAATTGTATGAAAAGTGATGGTTAAGAGATATGATAAAGTTTTGTTTTAGGCACAGTGAGGATTTGACGGGTTGGTAGGTCAACAATGTTAGGTGACCTTCATGTGTGGCATGGGCTAGGGAATACCAGATAACACATGAGATTTTAGCCTCCCTCCCCCACATAATTTGATGCAAAAACTCCAAGCTAATCGAAAAAGGTAGTGTGGAAAAACCAATTGTGGGGTAGAGACCCTAGGAAAGGGACATGAATCTAGATGACTTATGTTGTTGTTTGTCTTTGGAATTTTTGGAAAACTAAAATAAATAATGAGTTAAAATGAATTTTCAATAAATTTCATACTACTAGATCTTAGGATATCCTTGTATTCCGTTGAGTAATGGTCCCCAGACATCGCTCGGGTTAATATACGAGAAGTGGTTAGTCAACAGGCTGACTCAGTTGACTTAATGTGGGTCAATCCATTGGAGTAAGATGATCAGTGGAATAAGAGGCTTCTTTATTTACAGTGCTAGACACAGGGAAAGTATGAGGGCATTTTCTCAAACATGGAGATAGAGAGTTGTCTTCAAGATCTTGTGATCAGTTTTAGCTTGATCCGTGCTTCGACAGAGTATATGGTTACCCTAGAAGTGAGCTCGATTAGGGGAGTTGTGCATCAGTGGTGGATACATTATCTTGGCGAGAGGAAGGAGGCTGAAGTTTCTTGGGATGACATTGAGAAAAATTTCTGGGTGAAATTACATTCCTCCATGATTAATGATGAGAAGAGGCAAGAGAAACACTCCTTCTAGCAGGGGATATTGTCAGTAAGGGAATTAGGGATCAAGTTTAAAGATCTACTAAATTTTGATGCAGATCTCTTTTCTAATTAGAAGTCCCAGGCGAGGTGCTTCATGGTGGCACTCCACCATTGTATTCAGTATGCAGTTACTCCCTTCATCCCACCAACATACATATCGGTTCAGAAGAAGGATAAGTATGTGGAAAGGATGTACCCAGAAGGAGGTCTACCGTGGGAGGGGAGTCAGATGAGATCTTCAGGGTTGAAGGTTATTAATAGAAATTTATCGACTTTAGGGCCTTCGAGGTTTTGTCCAGTGAGGATCTGACCACAATAATTTTACATTTAAACCACTCGTATATGCCCTTTTCCCATGGGCCTATATATGAAGTGTTTTTTATGGAGACCATGAGTACCTCTTGGGATAATGATGAAATCGAGCTCAGTATGGTGGATGTGGGTATGTCCAGTTCCGACCTTAGGGGCAGTTGCAAATTAGTCTTTCTAGTTGTAGATCTAGCAGGCTCGAACATCATCAAGGGTGGATGGTGTATGAGGAGGATGACTATAGTGTAATCCTTAGGGTCATCTATTAGGTAATGTTTAGGGAGGCATCCAATAGCTGAGGGGTCGAGGAGCCTATCATGGGCAGTTACACGCCAAAGATGAAACAATTCCAGTTGGGTCAGAGATCATTTGAGGTACTATCAGTTTGTTCAGTACTCTTGCTTGTGATATATTTTATTTGGGAGATTCAAACTCTTTCATTACGCCCAGTCTATCCCATTCCTAGGGACTAGACATAGAGATACATTATTTTCCCCTGGTGTTAAGTACACTAGTCAGAGGTCAGACCATCTTGTTTGATGATTGACGGGGATATAGACTAATGTTGGGGCTGTATCATTCAAGCGGGGATCTATTTTAGCTATATATGAAGTTGTATGATGTTAATCATATCATTGGATAGTTTTTCCGTAAATGATATTATCGACTACTAATAGAGAAGAGTCATTTTATCAAACCTGAAAGGCCAACATGTAGTTTTCGTTGGCAAGCAGAGCTTTTAGGTGGGCAGCCGATGTATGGAGCCACATCATTCTTGTTAGCTGAGATGTTAGTGGGATCGATCAATACTGAGATAGTGTAGGTTATAGAATTCTCCAAAGAGTTTATGGATGTTTTCACTAAGGATGTTGTGACTCCAACCCTTAGACTCCACATTATGTTTGGGATAGACTTACAACCTGGTGAAAGTCTGATTTAGATAACTCCTAATCAGATGGAACCTTTTGAGTTATGGGAGTTGTGGACCCAAAATGACGACCTGTTTAGTAAGGGTTTCATCTAACCTAGTGCTTCATCATGGGGTGCTTCATTCATGTTTGAGCATAAGAAATAAAATGGTTTGAGGTAGTTCATAGAATACCAAAGAATAAATCAGGTAATTGTCATTAACCATTACCCTCTCCCTTGGATAGATGATATTTTCAAAAAACAGAGGGGAGATAGTTGGTTTTACAAAATCGATCTACTGTCTAGATTTCATCAATTGTGGGTGAATGAGGGTGACATCTCGAAGACTACTTTAAAGTGCAGTTACATGAACTTTGAGTTTGAATTTTTGTCATTCAGTGTTACGAATGCACCAGCCATGTTTATGGGGCTCATGAACATTGTCTTTTGTGTGTTCCTTTACCAGTTCATCATCATATAAAATGATGAAATCTGGAACTACTTGAAGTCATAAGAGGAGCATACTGAGTATCTTAGTACTATCCTAGAGGTCCTTCGACACCAACATCTCTTGAAAAAGATGCCTAGGTGCAAGTTTTCGAAACCATATGTACACTTCCTTGGGAATGTTGTACCTCAGTAGGGCATATCAATAGACCCATTGAAGGTTAAGGCAGCTTTTTAGGGATGTACCCAAGAATTGTAGAGGGATTCATATTTTTCTCAGTATGGAGGGATACTACTGGAGATTCGTACCAGATATCTCTTGAGTAGTAGATCTGTTGAAATATCTGACTAGAAGATTCCATGATTTTGTATTGAGTGAACAGTGCCAGGTAGCATCAGCTATCTGAAGGGGAAGCTGGCCAGTGCTATAGTGCTCAGGCTGCTAGAGGAATGGTTATTTTTCATGGGTTTTTGTGATACTTCTCATATAGGCTTTGGGTGTGTGTTGATGTAGTAATGGGGAGTGGTATCTTACGGGTTTGAGATGTTACATTCCAATGAACATAACTATGCCACCCATGATATATAACCATAAGCGGTCATGTTCACACTAAATCTATGGAAACATTCCATCAATCAGAAGCAATATGCGGTCTTCATGAATCCCAATAACTTGAGATACATATTTTCCCTACGAGATATAAACATTCAGTAGAATAGGTGGAAATAGTTTCTCTATGATTACAATACTATGATTACATACACCTCATGAATGTGGGATTTTGTGGCTGATTCTTTGAGAAGGAAGTAATATAAGGAGGTAGTTCGAGAATCTGCAGTTTCTTGGAGGGAAATAGATGAGGTTCCTGGCTTGCAGTTATATGTTGGAATGGATAGAGGCAGAGGTCATCTATTTTAGATGATGGTAATGTCATATCTGAGGTAAATTATTTAGAGTATTAGTGGGAATACTCAATGGTGGAGGTGATGTGTGACCGCATTGACCAGGGTAATGCTCCGGGGGGTAGTTGGAGGATGGTTAGAATATCATGTTGTTCTGTTGGAAATTGTTTGTTCCAATGGAAATGTGTCAAGAATTTATCCATGAGTTTCATAGATCAACCCTAACAGTACACCCAAGAGTTTCCAAGATGTATATGGTCTTGAGGGAACATTTCTAGTTGTCTAGGATAAAGAGGGATGTGGATGGGTTTTTGGAAATGTTCTTAGTGTGCCAATAAGTGAAGGTTGAGCACCTTGTTATTGGTAGTTTGTCCCATCCCATAAATACCTCTGAGTGGAAGCGGGATGACTTCTTGAAGGATTTTATTAAAGTATTACAATGGTATTCGGGAGGATGTGAAGCTATTTAGGTAGTAGTGGATCATTTGATAAAATATTCTTATTAATTAGTGATCAAGGAGACGAGCGTAGTGGATTACACAACACAATGGTATGTGGATGAGGTGGTGTGGATGCATGGAGGTCCAAAATCAATTTTCTCAGATCATAATAACAATTTTACATCATGATTCTAGAGGGGATTCCATTATGCCTTTGGCACTCATTTATTCCTCAGCACAGCTTTCCACCCTCAGGCAGATGGACAAACATAGATGAACATCCATACATTAGAGGAAATGTTTCATGCATGTGTTTTAGACCATATAGGGTTCTGGGTGTGACATTTTTCTATAGTAGAATTTTCATAAAATAATATCTATCACTCTTCCATTTACATGGCTTCGTTTGAGGCCATGTATGGGAGGTCATATCATACACCATTGTTATAGAAGAAACCTGAGGATATAGATCATCTTGGTTAAGTAATGGTGTAGAGTATCACAGAGCATGTATATATTTTCTGTAAGAGGATATATGTAACATAAGACTATAAGAATTTGTATTCCTATCATAGGAGAAGTCCATTGGAGTTAGTGTTTGGGGACCATGTATTTTTTAAATTTTTCCATCGGCATGGGTAGTACTGGTTCAGTAGAGTTAGCAATATTTCTACTATGTACATCAAACTATTTTTGGTGTTTGGACAAGATGGAGAGGTGGCATATCAGTTAGAGTTTCCACTATAGTTAGGGAGGATCCATGACGTCTTTTATTTATCCTAGATTTATCAGTATATTCATAGTGACTCCCACGTCATTTTTTTTGGGAGAGTTGGATATCAAGGATGCAGCAGTGTTCATAAAGCGACTAGTGGAGATCCATTATCATCAGGAGATGGTGGTTCAGGGATAGACTATTCCCATGGATCATGTGTGTTGGAGTAATAGTGGATCATATGATAGTATTTTGGAGTTATAAGTGCATATGTGTACCAATTACCCAGAGTGGTTTTGAGTTTTTATCGTGTGTTTTTCATTATGAGGTTGTTCTTGAACCATGTTTTCTATGAGTTGACTAGTTCTCCTGTTATGTAGAATACGATAAAATCATAACATATGAAGAGGTGAGCACCTGATCATTAACCAAGACTCATTAATGCAGATGCGATTATACCCTTGTGGGCGAATCAGTGTCGCCTAAGGCACATTGTGTCTTGACATGGGGTAACGAAAATTCCAAATACATATGTTTGGGTAGTGTGACTTTAGGCACATGTGTGGTATTTTTTGATGTTTTTGGGTTGGAAAATATCAGAGGAGGTGATATATGATGTTGAGGTGTCACTCCAATGCGGTGGTTTTCTCTGAAGAGGTACCTTACTAGATGGTTGTTCGGACCCCACGTTCTTTTGGGTCTGGTTTTGAATAACCGATGGAGAGAATAGTTTGGGAAGTATCCGATGTAACGTTCTGGACCTCCATAGTCCATTAATTTTTCAAAAACTATAGTTTTTTTCATTCTAAGAGGCAACTATAGTTCATATAAAGAGTATTCCATATTTCCAATTTTTCATTGGTACGTCATAGAGTCGGTGAGTTAGGGAATCTGTGAGTCTGAGCATTGTTGAGTCGGGATGTCTGTAGTATGAGGTTTCAGTAGGTAGAAACATCGGTAGGTCAAGGATGTAGTAGGAAAATGTGTTAGTAGGTTGGGGAATCAATAGGTCGAGGTCATATGTGAGTCAGGATGTCGATGAGTCAAGGTATCAGAGAGTCAGGGAGTCTGCGAGTTAGGGCTTTGGTGAGTCCAGGTGTCGGTGAGTCAGGGAATTGGTGAGTCAGGGATTCGGTGAGTTAGGCTGTCTATGAGTCAAGGAATTAGTAGGATGAGTTGTCGATTTGTCGAGGAATCGGTAGGTTTTGGCATTGGTAGGTCGAGGGTGTCTGTGAGTTAGGATTTCAGGGAGTCTGGAAATCGGTTAGTGGCATTGGTGGCTCAATGTCTGTGGTTCAACATCGGTAGCACATCATTAGTGAGTCAATATCGGTGGCTCGTAGTCGGTGACTTTCTATTAGTGACTCACCCATCGACGATTCATTTCTGGTTTTCCAGTTTTACCCCTCTTACATTTTATTTGACATAAATTGAGTTTAAAAACCTTATATGAGATTTTTAAAGGGTTTCTAAAGGATATTAATTTCTCATTAATATTCTATTGATCCATGGACTTTGAAAAAGTGGAACCATGATGTCTTCACAATAATCTATCTTTAATGGCCTTGGAACTGTTTCCTTCTAATAATATAGGATCTGGATTTTCTAAAGGCAAGGCCATCATTTCTTTTTTCTCTTGGTGTGTAGAGAATTTTTATTCTTAGACGAGTTGTATGACTATGTTGTATGACCCTTGTTCAATTTTCCATAGAGTCTCTAACACGCACGACCCCCCTATTTTTTCCCAAAGAGTAGTTTTGGCCACCTTTGGTTCCACGTATAGATTCAATCATATCTCTTTTAATTTTGTATCATGCGGGGTGGTGTAATTATGTTCTCTTGTAAATACAGCTATAACCAATTTAAATAAGATAACTGGAAGTAATAAATGGGGATGAGGATGATGTTGATGAGAAATTCCTTTTATCTATTATATTTGATTTGTAATGTGAATTATATGGGTTGTACCCCTATGATAATCGTGGTTATTGATTGTCCTTTCTTATGTAATTGTTATGGTTCATTCTTATCATTTATCCTCTATTGAAATGACTATAATCATGAAATGAAATTAATCATGTATACCAGGTTAAATTAAAAAAGATACCACAAGATCAAACATGATTTGTGATCACCTCTTTTAATCAAAGTGGAAATAATGATACTTTATTGGATACATCCAAATAAACTCATCTAGTTTTTGTGTGGTTGTGTGTTATGTGAGAATTTTGGGTTTTGTGCTTCATGATGATTATATGGTAATGATGTTGGTATCATGGTTGGGGTCACATGGGTGGGAAGAGGAGTTGGTTCAGTGTGAAGGGTGTGGTATGTTTGTGCAGTAGGGATGTGGTTTAGTTGTTATTGTTGGGTGATTTTTGAATGAGGTGGTGCATGAGGTGTGATGAAATATAAGTTTTATAGATAGATTGATTATGGAATGGATGGACAAGTTATGTTGTGGGACTACATCTGGGTAGTGGTTGGTTAGTGGGGTTGTAGGACTAGGCTGTGTCATGAATTCATGTTGTGAGTGTTAGAATGGGTTCCTTTACCTCATTATTTTCTTTTCCTCATTGGCCTGGGTAGTGTTTGGTAAGGTAGATTCACTATATAGTTGTTATAGTGTTTTTTAGTTACCCAGACAGGGGTGGAAATAAATAAATGATTGAGTTGATAATGCAGAATGATAATTGGTTAAATGAATCAGTTGGGCGTATTTTTTTGAGTTGGGGCTTGTATTGAGGTGGCATTAAAGTGACCATCATTTGTGGTGGTATGTTTATATAGGTCTATCAACAATGGTGGTTTTGAGTTGTCTATTAGTATGTTAGGAATCCCATATTACGGGATTATTTTTTGTTACCTATATGTATAAACATTAAATTTCATTTGTTTTCTCTCTGAACCCCACCCATGTTTAGCACTATGTGATGAACTCCCCAATTGATATGGGGGGGGGGGGTGTCTTTCCCAATAACCTAGTGGGAGGATAGACAACTAGTCACTAAATTTTCCCTGCTCCCACTTCTTATCGTTGATTATCGAAGACTATTTCGGTTGAATGTAATGACATGAGGATTAATAGTAGACTTAAGGTACCTATTGTGTGAGAGGTATTTTGTTTCCTAGGTGTATTCATGGTGAGACCTTTGTTTTTTCTAGTGATATGTGTGATGGTTTTGGCATAGGTGTCTATTGGTTGGATGTGATGTGGTGCACGTCTCAGGTGTATGTAGACATGTTGTGAAAGTGGTTCTTGTGGAAGAGTGTGGTAGCGTCAGGATGTTCACCGTTAGAGATAAATAGTTAACCAGTGGAAGTGGTGAAGGGTACCCAAATATTCATGTTCTTACTAATATACATTAATTGACGTGAGTTGTCTGGTGAGTGTGGCTTGGGGAGGTTGGGGTGGATAGTATAACTAATAAGGTTATTTGGAGTTCTTATTATTTGCTCATAGGGGGATTAGTATAATTCACCCACTTTTACACATGTGTCTTCGGTTTTCCCTACTCAGTTTACATGTATGCTCACCCAACTTGTATAATATAATTTTCATGTTTTCAGGGATATTATGCAGACTGTGTGGGGACCTTACTAGCTCAGACGTTGTGGATGGTTGTTGTGTCACTTCTTAGATTTATTTTGGAACTTAATAGTAGTTTTCTACTTATTTTTAGCATTTTTACTTAAACATGCATGTGGGGCGGATTCTTTTTGTTATATATATATATATATATATATATATATATTTGGTGTTGTTTTTGGTTGATACATGTTATCTCCAAATCGTGGTTACTATAAAATGGTAATGCCTCCCACTTTTGTGATATTTCTATATCCTTGGTGCCAGTCACCACCCAAGGGCCTATTAGAGGTGGGATACGGGTTTCATTATCTCTCATTAATCATGAATAAATAAGGTCTAACTATCCCTTCACATATCTTGAAGAATGTTGGTTGTGACAATATTATCCAAATATTCTTAGTATAAAAATTTCATCATTTTATAAATATACCAGATTTTATTTGAAAATATTTTTTTGTAAGAAAATTATATTTTTCATATATTTTCGAAGATAGAAGATTTAAAAATAAGGTCCTGAAACTATTTAAGTGATAAAGAAAGACATTATTGAATAAAATATTTATTTCTATAATATAATTTGAACTTATAAAACCAATGGATTAGATTTTCAAAAGTAAAATAATGGTTAATTTAATAAAGGTCATGTTTTATGTAATTTATTTTTGTTAATTAATACTTGGAAAAAAATAATTTATGAAATGATTTTAATATAAAAAAACATTGAAATTTTTATAATAAAATAAATATTATCTTGAAAATCAATATCAATAAAAAAGTTATCTCATTATTAAGATTAATTTTTAAGAAAGATGATTTTATTTAAAAATAATAATTTATATGTATAATTTGGATTTAAAACATATTTTTTCATAAATTTTTTTTAAATTAGATTAAATTGGGAAAAAAGTATTTATCTAATTTAATTTTTTTGTTAAGCGTCTTATTAAAAGTTTTAATAAATAATTGACATGATTCATATTAAATTAATAATAACTATAATTAAGATGACTAATCCTTAGTGGCTCTAATTCTCCCAAAATTTCAATTCATTTAGACACTCTATAAAACCAATTATATTATAAATTGTTACTCACTTGTCCCACAAATCATACAACATCATACTCAATAAAATATCCTACACTATCATTCTTACCACTAGCTTATCATTATTTACCTTGGAATGTGCTATTTTCATCACATATAAAAAGAGACTATATCCATCCTTGACCTAACATTATAATAAATAACTAAAATATTACAAACATATATCTCATAGATGTCACATACAAGACCTGAATAATATATTCAACATTATATATCATATGTCATCCATTTTTAATAATACTTTCTAGAGATAGTTCAAATTTTCAATGAAGGTGTTAATTTTTTCAAAAAATATATTTCTTAATATTTATATGTTATAAAACATCAAATATATTATATACATGAGATTATTATAAAATATTTATTACTTATATTATAGTATTTAATCATACTAATGGAATGTACATTTTATTCCTTCCTCCAAAACAATTTATAAAACAAAAACAACATCATGTGTATGTGTGGACTACCAAATCTATGAACGATGTGTCATATATTTTATTACATACTTTAATTAATGGTTCAAAATGGGGTTTTATTGAATCATAATTATATTTATAAAATTTTTATATTTCTTAAATGATAAAAAATGTTAATTTCAACCACCCTAATTTTTTATAGAAAATGAAATTATCAACTGTTTGTACGTGTGGATAACTACTATATAGTGAATCACATTGTTTTACATTACTGAGAATTGTAAAATATTTTAAAATTTATGTTATGATATATAAATGATAATTACAACTATATTGATATATTTTTTTTTCTACTTTTAAAAAAACATAACCATGGAAAACATGCCCAGATATTCAAGTAAAAAAATCGAACAAACTCATGTAGAAGAAATAAATGGAAATGATTTAATAAATGAGAATATTATGATGAAAATTATAATACATTATATTAATGATATATTAATAATTTTATTTTTGTCGATTTAAAAATAATACCATTCAGGCGGTTTTTTTCATGTATTGAATTATTTCAGACACAGGTTTGGGAATCATCTCAAAACATCCTTCATTGAGAAACATATTATTTTATGCACCTAATTTACTTTATGTAGTCTATATACTACTGTTTAGATATTTAATATCATGTATTATCCTTATTCATCTCATTTTATCTTCAAAATTATGTTATCCTTCTTTCTAGGAGTTTTATGATTGTTTTTAATATGTAAGGGATTCTTGACTCAGACTTCATACATCGAGAAAAATTTTAATTTATACTTCATCATACATTTATATATTGTATATTTTCCCTAATTGTTATTTTATCATGAATTTTAAATTTATTCCCTATATTTTAGGGGGATTCTCATGATATTTCTCTATGTTAGGTTTTGATTAAAATTTCACTCAATTTATAAATTTTTTATTGACTCGTGTCCTTATCCCATTATGTCATAATATCTAATCTTTATTTTTACCTTCAAATCCTACATTTAGTACCATTATATATTTAAATTTTATATTTTATTTTACTTTTGGAATAATAATGGAATTCATTAATATAATCACACTTGTTGATAATCTTCCTCAAACAAAATCATGATGTTGAGTATAATAACTCATATATATTCCAATGAATATTTTTATTATATGTATATATTTCATCCATTGATAGTGGGGTCTATTAAAAAATTGGTCTCCCTATATTTACCATTAGGTTTGCCATAATTTGTTTTAAAATTAATTTTTTATTAGAAATTTTATTATGTGGATTACATAATTTGTTTCTAATGGATTTTTAATTCATCATACATGGATTGTTTTCAAAATATAGTATTCTATTACGTTGTTGTAATAAATATATAAAAATACATGTTATAATGACCATTTTAATTTTATTCTGTACTAAATTTAATTTTCGTAAAACAAAAAAAATTAATTATATTAATTTTATCTCAAAGGGTTTTATTTTACACAAAAAACAACTTTTACATGGTTTTTATGAACATATCAATCTAATAACTTTTTATTTTTCTAAGCGACATACTCTCCACATTTTAATTTTTTTTCAAAATTTGAATTCATATTCTCACAGTTTAATAAAATATTCCTTTTTAAATGTATTCAATATAAATGGGATATTATTTTATTGAATATATTTTCCTAATTCATCTACGATAGTTTTTATCTATGTTGTATAATTGATTAAGGGTATTTTTATAATTTTAATAATAACCATATTTATCTAGATGAAAAATGTAATTATCTTCTACATTTATTTTTTGATCCATACTAGCTTCTATCTTTCCTAATCATAAAATTTTATAATAATGTTTTACATTAAATTACATTCCTTTTTTAATTCAAAATGTTCCACTAATTTATTTATGGTTCTTCACCTAGATTCCAAATAAATTGAATGATTTTAGAATTTATCATCTAAACTATATATCCATTTTCTATGTGGTATAAATAGCCTATTCATAATCATATTTTTGGGTGGTATTTACCTAGAGTGATACTTATTTTCATTTCATACAAATTTAGTTTCCATGGGTTAATTATAAAATCTATATTGGCGAAATCATGAATGATTCCTTTGGTGACAAAATTAAAATGATATAGAAACACTTTTAATTTCTTTGGATTCAATGATATGATGACTACAATTATATGGAACATATATTTATGATTTTCATTATGTGATGGGTGGGTCAAAAATTATATATCACTCTAATTTTTATGGTAATGTTTTTATATCATGAGATATAATGGTCCATGGGAAGTTATCTAAGCCATATACGGTGTTAGGGAATTTATCATAGCCAAATATGTTTTCCTAACATTGAGTAAATCCTGGACTTATTTTTTCAGGATTATATATCTACCAAAATTCCTATAATTCCATGATGTTATTTGATGATCAATGAATATATTTTTTTCATATGATATTATCTCCAAATTTTATACTTTCATGATCATGTTGATCCTCATTATAATATCGAGTTATGACTCATGTTTCCTGTATTATGATTTATTATTATTTTTACCCTTATGGAGAGTTTGATCTCCCTACTTCTTATCATTCCCATTCCCATTATTTTGAAGTATGTAATATGTATGTTGTGTCAAAAAGAGAAGATTATTTGGAGACATTATGGGGCTTATTAATAATCTATTTGGGATTTATTATACTATTAGATAATGGAGAAAACATACAATTGATCAAAATACGTGATATTTTTAATTATTCAATTTTAATAATTTTATAAAATGATAAAAAAGTTTATTAGATTATAAATTTTTTAAAAAATTTAAATCATTGATGTGAATCAAATATAGTGTTTATGTTATGTGTTTTTGGAATTGGATCATAGAGCACGGATATGGGGTTGCTTTAGAAAAGCTGAAAATATCCTTCAACTTATCACTCAAATAATCCCTTAGAGTCATCTAATTATTTAATTTTATATATATAAATTGTTATAAAATGATATCTATTTTAGAGATTAAAAAAAGGAATTTTTAGTTCACACTTTATAAATGTAATAAACATGGATTTCTTAAAATATATTTTCTCCAAATTAATTCAATCTAATATAGAATTTTTTAAAAGAACCACCAAACTAAAATGATTCCAGGAATAATAAATTAATATTATTAAGAATGCTATAATGAAATAAATACCTGTATAAAATAAAAGTTTATTGACAAAGTACATTTTTTTATAGTGGGTTAAGATGTAATGACAATTTATAATAGAAAGATTTTTTTCTCGAGTAACAATTTTTTAAATTATTGTTTATTTTATTAAAATCGTTAAATAAATCAATACTAAAAGATAATATATAATATATTTGTATATTAAATAATATATTATAATTATTTAAATAAAAAATTGATATGTAATAATTTTAAGTGAACTTAATTTTTAAAAACGAAATTTTTCATTAAAATAAATTTTACATTCTATATTATATTCTCATTTAAAAACTATATTTATAATTTTTATAATCTAAATTAGATAAAACTATATTCATTTATGGAATTATAACATCAAATTTACCTTATAATTTAATTTTTATAATTTCATAAAAAATTTGATTTCATGGTTAATATTGCAATATGCATATACTACAACATTTATAAAATTATTATAACATATGTATTAAATATAAATTAATTTATCCTTGTTATTGAATGTGTTTTTTTTAAATTTATATTGTTTCTTTTTTTGGTTAAAAATCTGTATTTTAAATTTTAAAACACAAGTAAAATTTTAACCAAAAATTATTTTATTATATTATAAATTTATTATATTAAAATCTACTTTTCCCCATTTTAAAAATATTGTAATTAGAAATTAATTTAAAATGTAATATAATTGGGACATAATTATTTAATAAGGGACAATTTATTTTTAATCATAATGATTATGTTAGCATTGGTAAAAACCTGTTAATGTGGAAAAAGACTAAAGATAAAATTTAACAATTCAAGGGATCAGGGTCTTGAAACATTTTAAAAACATGTTCATTATTATTTGGATGATACATGATAAACTCTATCTCATCCTATGTTAATTTATTTTCTTTTTTTTTTGATCCACTTTACATGTTTAACTTGTAGCCCTAATTAATAATTCTAAATATTTAAAATAATACAATTCCCAACACTTATAAAAGGGACCCCCACAACCCATTAAATAAAAATATAAAAATTTTATTTACAGCATAAAATCTTCTTTAATTACATGCCACTATATCCTATTTAAATCTCAAAATATATTCATCATAATAGTTTATCCTAATACCATCTTTTCAAAGGAATCCTTAAAGATTATCCTTAATCTATGTGCATACGGTCAATATTTTTTCTATTGTCTATTCTTATATATATCCATTTAATATCTTTCCCAAAATTATATTAGGAATTTATACTTAATATTTTAATTAATTTAGTTATATTGTGAGAAAAAACCGTAACCTCCTCCCCCATCGCCTTTTGATGAGGGAAAACATCATTCGTGCATGTGGGAGGACTACCACCACCACAACATAATGTGATTTATTTGTCTATCACTATAGAAAAGGCTCATCAATATAAAGAATTTAGTATATAAGTATAATATTTATAATTGGTTTCATTCTAAAAATAATACACCATATTACTCATTTCTCTCATTCTAGGGAAACTAAATCATTATCCATGTGTTTTCTCAGAATACCACCTCTATGAAATGGTATATTATATTATTTATAGCAACATTCATGGATAGTTATAAATTATTATTCATGAGTATATAAAATAAATAGTTTTAATAAATATCATAAATATTATCCTTATTATATATCATAAAAATAAATGATCATTATTTGGAAATTCATCAATATAGATAAAAAACTGAAACTAATACATCATCATTTTCATTTTCATGAAACACATAAAAACTATCATATAATGGGATTATAAAATATATTTTTATTAAAAAATTGAAATTAAGGTAGATTTTATGACCTAGTAATTATAAACTTGGTTTCAAAAAATGTTTAACGAAGTCAACTTCAAAAAACATGAACTAAATAATTAATGTTATTAACATCCAATTGAAAAAATATGTTTTAAATAACTATAATATTCTTAATAAAACATGATAAATAATGTATAAAAAAGTGTAATTTATATTTATTAGGGTATTATATATATTACTATGTTAGTTATGTTTATATCATAGGTCATTGGTTTAATTTTCACTAATCAGAGATAAAGGTAAGGTTTTTTCATGAGTAAATTATTTTTATTGAGTTATAATCACTAAATTTCAGTTATGAACATTTATGATAAAACTATTGTACACTATTATGATGTTATATTTCATTTCCATATTATATTTTTTAAATAATTTTTTCACACCAAAGTCTTCTTTATTTTATGAATCAATTTATACATAATAAAAAAAATTGATTCTGTTAAGAATAATTCAATATCATTTAATGTATTTATTCCCTCGATATCCATGTTTTGAATTCATATAAAAAATCAGATATTCCTTGTGGAAACTTGATTTTTTCCATGAAATGATTCATTTATCTATATTAATTCATTTTAAAAAAAATGAGTTTTCCATCCTATTAATGATGTGTTTTTCTATAAAAGAATTTCAAAATATTGAAAAAGATTTTCCTGGAAATTTTCTTATGTAATTCTCCTCAACATCTCATTTTGAAACATATTTTTTTATCAAGGCCCCTTACTAGTATCTATTTTGATATTTTTTAGGTTTTTGCTTCTTCTTCAAAATTTATATTTTATGTTCCATTGAATTCAGATCCCCCCCTCGCCCTCATTTTCGGTTTATTTATTGTGTTTTTATGCTTAATTTTGTCCTTAGTTGGTTATTTGTTGTTTTTTTGTAATTATTAATGACAAAAGAGTAATTAATATTAATTATGATTTTTAAGTATGTTTTTAATCAAATATTATCCTACTTATTTAAATTTTATTATTTATTTATTTTACGTATGAATTACATTTTATAATTTCATTTAATAGTATTCTATATTAATTCATATGATACATTAATTAATTATTCATTTCTATATTTATATTATTAATTTATTAAATTTAAAATTATTATTTAATTTTCAATTTCATTTTTAAATCATTTAATTAATTATAATTATAATTTTACATTTAATAATTGGTAATGGTATTATTTCCCACTTTTGTTACTTAATTAACTACTATATTATTTTACAGTTATTCAATTTAAATTTTTAATCATTAATTTATCATTTATTTTGATTTAGGTATTGATGGTTGATTAACTTTTTATTTTAATGTACGGTCGATGTGTGATGTAAATTGGGAAAAGTAAAGACACAAATAAAAATTATCGACCATAATTTCATGTAAATTGTAGTGTGAAAATTAATTAAAGAAAATACAATCAACTCTATAGATTAATTTTTATTTATTGCAAGCCACAATGTAGAACCCATAAATTATATATTTACAAATATCCAAATGACGGCAATGACAACATGATTCAAACTCAAGTGATCGTGCCCTAATGATCAACTACACTATTCCATATTTTATAAACAATATTGGTAAATAACCATCGATAGAGGATTTAAGGAGATAATTGTTACCAATGAATTATATGCAATGATGATCTTGTTGTCGAAGCTTTATAATGAGCTTGATTATGAGACCGAATTCTTACCACGTTGAAGAATATCGAACTATGTATTTTATGAAGTAAGGCCAAGATGGTGTTGATGTCGAACAGCTCTCATTCCAATGCTGATGAAGAAAATGTTCCTGAATATTTTTATCAAAGTCTCAAAGTGCACTCTCGATTGAGATTAATATAATTTTATCAAGATCGCACCTCTGTCGGGTTAATCTTTGTCATACCATGTTATATTATCTTATGAGACAATGTTATTATTAAACAATGCAAGCTTTCTAGATGGAAAAACCAAAAACCAAAACCAAAACCCTATAAATTAGATCCAAACCTATTGTTCATTGATTATACATTGATACAAACTTGATGATATAAAATATAAAATGGGTAGAATATGTCACTAGTCAAGTTTTAGGGATTTTCAGATACATTAAGTTGAATGTTATCAATTGAAGGTTGAGGATTATGCGGTAATGAATATGGGATTTTAGTTATTATCACTAAAGGAAGAATGGATACAAGATAAATCTTTGGATTTAATTTAAGGGGATGGTCCATGAACGATAGACTAAAAATTGAAGAGTTAATAAAAATTGAGTCGAATAGGGGCCTAAACCTAGAAACCTATTTATGAAATACATGGAAGATAACAGTTTAAGGGTGAATCCAACTACACATGAAGTTAGTCCACCTTAAAATTGATGATTATGATCTTTACAGTAATGGATATATTGTGGGTTGCCAATTATTGTGCTAAGTTAAAATTTTTAATTGGATCAAAAAACTATAGCCCCACATCTTTTTGAAAAGTAAAATCTATATTCAAGATTAATACTACCATGAAACCACATATGGTTCTATAAAATAAGTGGATAAATATTTGATCAAAATTGAATATGATGTCATGTGATTTTATGGATCTGTTATTGATTTCAGTTTTATAGGGGGCTTGATATCCTCCATTGTAGTAGGTTTTGATATTTCTTGTCCATATAGATAGAGCCTTCCAAATTATTGGCGTAAATTTTTTTTACTCTAAAACACTGTGAATATGGTTGGATGTGAATCCATTTTTTGATTGATTGATGAAGATCATTTTTATGTTCATATCAATATATCGTATATCCGTTTTTTGAAACACATGTCAGGTCATGTATAAGTTAGATTTAAGTTTTGGGTTATATAATCGAGATCATTTGTGTACATTTTAATGAATACTAACACTTGAGTTTAATTTTACTGAGTGTATTGAAAATTAAACTGATTCATATTGAAGGTTATTCTAGTAAAAAAATCTACTAAAATTTAAAATAGAATACAAATTGATCTATATCACTTTTTAGAAATAAAATTATAAAAACACATACAGGTTAAAAAATACACCAACAGATAACACATGGTTGGTGAAAAAGTGGGAGATATGTTTATTCAGTGAATTAAGTTATTGAAGAACCTAAAAAATAATGGAAAATAAATTTGGAAAGGAAATGTGTAACACCCCTAACTTCCATGTTACACTTCTCTTTGAATAATACAGTAGCATGTGTTGTACGCAATTTCGAGTTCTAACACACACCACGACCAATCAAAGTAGCCGTTATGAATAGTAGTACATACTTTTTACAATTTTAGAAAATTTATCTCTCAAAATTAAGTTCATTTTTGGATTCGGAGTATCGAATTTAGCCTAAGGTGAAATTTTGGTACTTTTCGGATAACTTTAATATTTTGATAAATAGTGAAAATTACTAAATTTTAATTAAAAACAAATTTTTTAATCAAAATTATTATTAGTGATAAATTATGAATTTTAGTGGTTTTAAAGTATATTTAGAATATATTTTTACCATTCAATACAATTTTGATCATTCGAAATAATTTTACAATTAAACCGGAATAAACAAGTATCAATCTTTTGATAGTTATTATATCTTTAAAACACGCTTTTTGTTTTGACAACGGAAATTAATTTTAAATTTATTTCTGCCACTTCTGTGTTTTGAATTAGGAAAAATGGATTCCATATTTGGAATCAGGATGTTCAAATTGTGTAAATAGATAACTTTTATTTTTAGACATTTTGAATAATTACTTCGGTAAATATTTTATTTACCATGGTTAAAGGGTAAATATGGTAAATAAGGGTTAAAAAATAATATTATAATAATACTAAATTACTCTAAAACGTGTTCTAACCTTATTTGTTGATACATGTCCGACCATTGTCATATTTGGGTTGATTTTCGGACTCCATGGAGCCACTTGTAAGTGATAATGACACTTTATATTAATTAAGTTAAAATAAATACAAAAATGACATAAGCATATATCTTTTAGAAAAACAATTTTTACATAGGGTTATATATGTTGGATGTTCGAATATGAATATTCATTATAAATATAAACAAATTTCCTACATAATGGTATTTTATTTATAATTTTTATACATTATATAGTTTAATTTATTTGTGACACAATGATGATGCAGTAATTACCATAATAGTTAAAAATTAAAATAATTGATATTATAAATACCCAAATAAATATAATTTGAGTCATTTAATGAATTAAAATAATTTTATAGGATAATATGACATATTAGTATTGATTTAATTAACTTTTTTTGAAGTAATCATTCTGTTATGATTTTTACAAAAGTCAATTATTGAATCGTGTCAAAATTGACATAAAAGAGTTTTGAAAACAAATATTATCTTATTAAGGGATATTAAATTCCTAAAAATCTAAGGTTCAGCCAAGAGACTTATATAATTATATTTGTATCATTAATGGACTACTTTAGGGTCTCTTGGATGTATATTGTACGTTTATTAATTATATAATATAAAAATACAAAGTGACACGGTAAGTGTCAAACTAATTAACTAAATGTTAAAAATAAAAGATAAGGTTAATATAATGACTCAAACCTATCTAAATTCTATTGGTTGAGTAGTTTTCTACCCATACCCACCTTAAACTTTAAATAATACACTTTTGAGCTATTATAAACTGAATATGAATTTATTATAAAATAATATTTCTAGCTTTTCCAAAGGTCCCCCTCACCCCTCTTATAAAAGGACAGTCACCCTTCTCATTAATTCACAAATTCAAAGCCTTTTGGTTCGGCCAACCCCTGCCCAAATACTCTCTCAACATCCCTCAATTCATCCTATATGACTTTCTTTTAGTCATAAAGCTATCCTAAGGAGCCCTTTTGATCAAATCAAAAGGAAGAACCTGAAGAAGAGGTAATGATTTCACCACCCTTTTTCAAGTTCATTTCTTCTTCCTCTTCTTCATTCATTGTTATTACCATTCTAAAATAATGAATCCAGTATCTCCTATATACTATAATATTATTATAAATATGGTACAACCATATTCAGTATTCTATCCATCCTTTTAATGACATGTCACCATGCGTGCGTACGTACGGCATACCGTCTCCACGTCGTGGTGTAATTTTTATTCAATATATTATTATTTGGATGGGTATAATAATGATTTTTAATTCGTGTAAATAATAAATATAACATTACAATGATTCTGTATATATGATATACCATTCAATTATATATTATTTTAATATCAAAAGAATGATATTTTCGCTCGTGCGTACGTACGGATTACCGTCTCCACGACTTGATGAGATTTATTTCCAAGTTCACCATTAATCGACAATTATAAAAATATATATTACTAATAAGTATGTAATATATGACATAATAATTCTACTAAATATATATATGTATATATATATAAGGATTTATGTACTTACATATATCTTATTCACTTACTTCTGTTCAATACTATATGAAAACAGAAACAGAGTTTATCTGTAAGTACGGACTACCGTCTCCATAAACGGTGTTTTCCATTTCATATTTATTTATATTATACATATTTATATACTAAATATATATCATATATTTATCATTTTTTATATTCTTGAAGTATTTAAATCATGATCAATGTGATACAACCAAGAGTGACAAGATAAAACACGTACGATAAAGAAAGTGATTATTACCCGAAATGTTAACTTAACATGGAAATTATTATTAAATGGGTAATATAAAGTCATAAATGAATCATATATGATATCATAAATATTAATATGCTTCTGTTATAATTTAATAACATACTACTATCTTCGTATAGGAGGTTAAACGTACCCTCCACTGAAGGAAAGTGCAAGGTAAGGGGTTTCCATCTCACTCTTTATTCCCGTAAGAATCATGCCATATTGCCACCATTACCTTTTGTGTGGTGTATGAACTACCCATAATTAAATTATTTGTGTAATACACTTTAATTTATGTGTATTTACATATTTATTGTATGATACCTCTTTCATGGGTTGAACGTTTCATAAGTTACCAAATTGCTAAGGGTTTATTTCGCAATCTCATCATTATCCGAGGTTAAATATACGTACTAATTTACTGGCATCTCTTTATCATCCACATCCATGTTTATTAAAAATGTATTTCAAAACATTTTTACTATTTACATGAATATGGGTTAAAGACGTTTATACCATTTTTTGACTTTTTATAAGATGTTTATAAAATAATTTTTCCGTCGTTTTCCAAACAAGGTCTTTTTTAACCTTTTGACAAAATTAAAGTAAAAATGTATTTTTTTAACTTATAGGGCGGGTGTGGTTATTCTCCACTGTTATTACACCTTTGAAGCTTCCATCACAATCTTATAAGGATATTTTCAAAATAATGTTTTTCTCAATAATATGAACCTTTTAAATGATTTCAAAAAAAGAGATATTTCTTTCAAATAGTATTGATTTCATCCATGTCAACATCCTTTGATAAATTTTAAACTTGTTTCAATTTGATTTATTACGATAAAAATCATCCATATTGTATTTAAGGTTTTGTGATATTTTTGACTATGGATGAGTAATTTTTATTCCATTAATGATTTATGATTAAATTTTTTACATTTTGTATGTTAATTTTAATACGAATGTTTATGTTATATTTCATCCTCTTCTTAAGATGAATGTGTTGAACTAGTATGTTCTGGGTTGGGGACCGGTAAAAGTAAGCCCTTTGGGTTGGTGTCCAGTTATTAGAGGTACTCCGGGTTGGTGTCCGGTTATTAGAGGCACTCTTGGTTGGTGTCCGGTTATTAGAGGCACTCCAGGATGGAGTCCGGTTATAGAGGCTCTTCGGGTTGGGTTCCGGTTATAGTTATCCCTTAGGTCTTGGCACGAGGCCTCGACACAGAAATTAAAGGTCAGCATCATGCATTCCATCATTATGAAAGTGGTTAGTGATATTGCATGTGATTATTCGATTAGTATATTATCCATGTGAATAAGTAAATGGCATTATTTCATTTTATTTCTGCCATATTATGCTGATGTTCATGTTTAAAAGGCTTTTGTTTTAGTTTTATACATTGCCTTAAATGTCTATGCTTATTTTTGAATGTTTACGCTGTATTGATTACCCTTACTGAGCATTTTAGCTCATCCCATTCAATGTTTTATTTTTCCTGGGATTCCAAGAAGTGTAATTTTATTGATATGCAGGGTTAAGCCAAGGGAATAATGGCGTTCAAAAAGATTATTTATGTTGTTTTGTATGTCATAAAGTGAAAATGTAACATTCATGTATGTGATCTATTTTTCCAAGACTGCTAAACTGATCGGTCATTCGGGACTTGATTCCTTGTAATCATGCCAATTTATTAAAATAATGCACCGACTCTGGGTAACTGTGGTCGGGACGTTACAGTTGGTATCAGAGGAAGTTTAGAAATAACCCTTGAAACTAGATTTAGATAAACTCTGATTAGAGCACATAGCCCTAAGATAGAATTTGAGGATTAGTATAGAAGAACTTCCTAGAATTTTGGTATTGTAGAGATGTTGTGAGTTTTCCGAGAAATACATCCCTGTCTGGATACGAGCAGGTAGAGGCGGCTCTGGCACAGATGTACCAAGGTGTAAACCCCAAAAACACCGCATTGAGCTAGACTCGAACGGAAACTGGTGCACGACAATGGGCCTTGCTGCACTCTTGGTTACGACACTCCTGGGGGATATGCTTAGGATAATTCTCATTTTCTTTACAAACCATTATGAAGGGATTATGAGTATATACATACTCAAAGAAAACATTTTTATGATTATGGATTATATCCATAAACTTTTAAATTTGTGTTAGGTATTTTACAAGTTTGGTAATTATTCATTACAATTCATAAACAGAACTAGTTTATGCTATTGTATAGAAATGGATCCCATTAGAAGGAATGTGAACACCTATAATACGTATGATCCATAGAGTAAGAAGGATCATATCTTTCGTGGTCCTAAGCCAATATTTAGATGGGAAATATTTTCCCACATATTATCATCATATGAAGAAATAATATCATGTGTTGATAAGATGAGTAAAGAATTCTCGGAGTCCTATGGCGTTGAGGGAAGCAAGAGAAGAAAAGGATGGAAGAGAGAAAGATGGATAAAGGGAAGATGGAATAGAATAATTTTACGATATGTGATAACTATGGGAAGAAACACCCTGGAACTTGCCTGAAAGGAATGGGAGTTTGTTATAAGTGTGGAGGAAAAGGGCACAAAGTACGTGACTGCAAGGGTAATAAAATGGTTTTAAATGTACAGTGCTTCATTTTCAAATAGTTTGGACACTACACGAACCAATGTCCCAGTCATCAGACTATGCCGAAAATGATGCTATTGGACAATAATCAAGTTATGATACTACCACAGATGAAGAGGAATGACTAGTGCTCCTATGTTGTTATTTTAAAACTATTTCATTTAATTGTTGTATCAATGATGTTCTGGAAATAAATAAGGATTGTACTGTAGTACTATTTAATTAAGGATTTGAGATTTTATGGTACTGAGAAAAGTGACTCTACAGCGAGTTAATTTCTCTTTTGGAAATTACATGGTTGAAGGAAAGATAAACCATAATATGGTCCTAATATTGAGGTAGTGATTTTGGAATAAGAGATGGTTGATTTTGGTAATTCAGGATGTTGCGGTGTTGTAAAAGAATATATGAGGAAGGCGTTCACATGTTATTACCTAGCAAAAATGATCCTCATTATGTTTAACTTCCTTGTAAATTTTGGACTGTGAGTTTGGATAATAGTATTTTGGATAAGTCTAATGGTTGGAATGGATTATGTTTTAATGGTTATTTTTTTGGATTTTTATAGGACAACACGCAGACCATTTGACGACCCATCGTGTTGGACAAAGCTGTGGGAATCATACCCACAACCATAGTGCAATTTGAATTTATCGCCTACCATTGTGCTACATGAAGTTCCTGGATGGTATAATGTAGTTTCATTACATAAAGGGTCTGATATGTGAATTACAAATTCATTATATTTGGAACCCTATACGATTAGGATAAATAGAGTATTTTTGAGTTGTATTATGTTTTGGGGTGAAAGGTGAGTTTGTGGTAGAAATTTATTAATGGATAAAACTCTAATTATAAGGTAAGTATATCCCGTTATGATCTTATCCAATCTCATAAATCAATTTCGCAACATTAAGAAAAGGAATTTAGAACAAAAATATTGTCCTAGATGGTACGTTAAATCATCACTAATTTATAGCTTTGGGATTGTTGGCCTTTTCAAATCCATGTTCTCTACCACACTCCATCAGATAATTGATGGTTAGATTTCTCTTCCATAACCATATTTTCTTACATGGAACCCTAGTATGTGTTATTTTCGGTAATCTTCATACTTTCCACTCGTTATTTTAAATAGAGGCCTCATTAATTCATTTTTCGATGTGGTATTTCAACTAAGATATTTTGAAACATCAAAAATGTGTTATCCTAATACCTTATGTTTTGATGAACCGATGGTATTTTAAATCATCATAGATTGATGAATTTAAGGACCTCAATTTTAAACATGTTTGTGATTGATGACCTCAATCATTACCTATAAATATTTACGTTTTCCTCCAGTTATATGTCTATAATTTCCACCAATTTCCTCCGAATCTAGATCATAATTTTGTCATGACCCTTTCATTTCTCTTTTGATCTTATTAAGACTAAATTTTTATTAACCAAATTTCCGATGTGGGTTTTTTTCTACAAATATATTTTCTATTTTCAACCGTTATTTTCAAATAAAAATATCATATTGCGAGGACACAATATGTTGAAGGAGGGTAGTATGTAACACCCCGAGCTTCCATGGTATGCTTCTCTTTGAATAATACAGTAGCGTCTGTTGTATGCAATTTCGTGTCCTAACACACAGCACGACCAATCAAAGTAGCCGTTATGAATAGTAATACATACTTTTTAAAATTTTAGAAATTTTATCTCTCAAAATGGACTTCATTTTTGAATTTGGAGTATCTAATTTAGCCTAAGGTGAAATTTTGGTACTTTTCGGATAACATTAATATTTTGATGAATAGTGAAAATTACTAAATTTTAATTAAAAACAAATTTTTTAATCAAAAAAATTATTAGTGATAAATTATAAATTTTAGTGGTTTTAAAGTATATTTAGAATATATTATTACCATTTAATACAATGTGGGTCATTGGACATAATTTCACAATTAAACCGGATATAAACAAGTATCAATCTTTTGATAGTTATTATATCTTAAAAACACGGTTTTTTGTTTTCACAACGGCAATTAATTTCAAATTAAATTATGCCACTTATGTGTTTTGAATTTGGAAAAATGAATTCCATATTTGGAATCAGGATGTTCAAATTGTGTAAATAGGTAACTTTTTTTAGACATTTTCAATAATTACTTCGGTAAATATTTTATTTACCATGGTTAATGTGTAAATCTGGTAAATAAGGGTTAAAAAATAATATTATAATAATACTAAATTACCCTAAAACGTATCCTAACCTTATTTGTTGAAACATTTCCGTCCATGGGCATATTTGGGTCAATTGTTGGACCTCATAGAGCCACTTGTAAGTGATAATGACACTTTATATTAATTAAGTTAAAATAAATACAAAAATGACATAAGCAGATATCTTTTAGAAAAACAATTTTTACATAGGGTTATATATGTTGGATGTTCGAATATGAATATTAATTAGAAAGATAAAATGATTTCCTACATAACGGTATTTTATTTAGAATTTTTAGAGATAAATAATTTAATTTAGTTTTGACACAATGATGATGGAGTAATTACAATAATAGTGAAAAATTAAAATAATTGATATTATAAATAACAAAATAAATATAATTTGAGACATTTAATTAATTAAACTAATTTTATAGAATAACATGACATATTAGGATTGATTTAATTAACTTTTTTTGAAGTAATAATTCTGTTATGATTTTTTCAAAATTCAATTATTGAATAGTGTGAAAATTGACATAAAAAAGATTTTAAAACAAATATTATAGTATTAATTGATATTAAATTCCTAAAAATTTAAGGTTAGGCTAAGAAAGACTTATATCATGATATTTTTATTATTAATGGACCGCTTTAGGGTCTCTTGGATGTATATTGTATGTTTATTAACTATATAATATAAAAATACAAAGTGACATGGTAAGTGTCAAACTAATTAACTAAGTGTTAAAACTAAAAGATAAGGTTAATATAATGACCCAAACCAGTATAAATTCTATTAGTTGAGTAGTTTTCAACCCCTCCCGACCTTAATCTTTAAATAATACACTTTGGATTTATTATATACCAAATATTAATTTATTATAAAATAATATTTCTAGCTTTTTCAAAGGTGCCCCTCACCCCTCTTATAAAAGGACACTCACCCTTCTCATTAATTCACACCTTCAAAGCCTTTTGGTTCGGCCAACCCCTGCCCAAATACTCTCTCAACTTCCCTCAACTTATCCTAGATTCCTTACTTTAGTCAAAAATCCATCTTTAGGAGCCCTTTTGATCAAATCAAAAGGAAGAACCCGAAGAAGAGGTAATGATTTCACCACCCTTTTTCAAGTTCCTTTCTTCTTCCACTTCTTCTTTTATTGTTATTACCATTTTAAAATAATGAATCTAGTATATTCTATATAGTATAATATTTTTATAAATATGGTACAACCATATTCATTATTCTATCCATCCTTTGAATGACATGTCACCATACGTGGTACGTACGGCTTAACGTCTCCACGTCGTGGTGTAATTGTTATTCTATATATTATTATTTGGATTGGTATAACAATAATTTGTAATTAATGTAAATAATAAATATAAAAATATAATTTACTCTGTATATATGATATACCATCCAATTATATATTATTTTAATATCAAAAGAATGATATTTTCGCTCGTGCGTACGTACGGATTACTGTCTCCACGACGCGATGAGATTCATTTCCAAGTTCACCATTCATTGACGATTATAAAAATACATATTACTAATAATTATGTAATATATAAAATAATAACGCTACTAGAGATATATATATATATATGGATTTATGTACTTACATATATCTAATTCACTTACATCCATTCAATACTATATGAAAACAGAAACATCTTTTTTGTGTAAGTATGGACTACCGTCTCCATAAACGGTGTTTTAAATTTCATATATATGTCTATTATAAATATTTATATTCAAAATATATATCATATATTTATCATTTTTTATATTCTAGAAGTATTTAAATCATGATCTAAGTGATACAACCAAGAGTGACAAGTTAAAACACGTACGATAAAGAAAGTGATTATTACCCAAAATGTTAACTTAACATGAAAATTATTATAAAATGGGTAATATAAAGTCATAAATGAATCATGTATGATATCATAAATATTAATATTCTTCTGGTATTATTTAATAACATACTACGATCTTCATACAGGAGGATAAATGTACCCTCGACTAAAGGAAAGTGCAAGGTAAGGGGTTTTCATCTCACACCTTATTCCCGTGAGATTCATGCCATATTTCCACCATTACCTTTTGTGTGGTGTATGTACTGCCCATAATTATATTCATTGTGTAATACACTTTAAGTTATGTGTATTTACATATTCATTGTATGATACCTCTTTCATGGGTTGTACGTTTCGTAAGTTACCAAATTGGTAAGGGTTTATTTTGTAATCTCATCATTATCCGAGGTTGTATATACGTAATAATATACTGGGATCCCTTTATCATCCACATCCATGTATCTTAAAAATGTATTTCAAATTTTTCTTACTATTTACAAGAATATGGGTTAAATCCATTTATCCCCTTGTTTGACTTTTTATAAGAGGTTTATAAAGGAATCTTTCCGTCGTTTTCCAAACATGGTCCTTTTTAACCTTTGGTCAAAATTAAGGTAAGAATGTCTTTTTTTAACTTATACAGCGGGTGCGGTTATTCTCCACTGTTATTACACCTTTGAAGCTTACTTCAAAAGCTTATAAAGTTATTTTTAAAATAACGATTTTCTCTATAATTATGTGACTTTTAAATGAATTCAAAAAAGAGATATTTCTCTCAAATAGTATTGATTTCATCTACGTCAACATCCTTTGATAAATGTTAAACTTGTTTCAATTTGATTTATTATGATAAAAATCATCCATATTGTATTTAAGGTTTTGTGATATTTTTGACTATGGATAAGTTATGTTTATCCCATTAATGATTTATGATTAAAATTGTGACATTATGTATGTTAATTTTAATACGAATGTTTATGTTATATTTCATCCTCTTCTTAAGATAAATGTGTTGGACTAGTATGTTCCGGGTTGGAGACTGGTAAATGTAAGCCCTCCGGGTTGGTTTCCAGTTATTAGAGGCACTCCGGGTTGGTGTCCGGTTATTAGAGGCACTCCGGGTTTGTGTTCTGTTATTAGAGGCACTCCGGGATGGAGTTCTGTTACAAAGGCTCTCCGGGTTGGGTTCCAGTTACAGTTATCCCTTATGTCTTGGTACAAGGCCTCGACACTGAAATCAATGTTCAGTATCATGCATTCCATCCTTATGAAAGTGGTTAGTGATATTGCATGTGATTATTCGATTAGTAGATTATCCATGTGAATAAGTAAATGGAATTATTTCATTTTATTTCTGCCATATTATGTTGATTTTCATGTTTAAAAGGAATTTGTTTTAGTTTTATACATTGCCTTAAATGTTTATGCTTATTTTTGAAAGTTTCCGCTGTATTGGTTACCCATACTGAGCATTTTAGATCACCCCTTTCTATGTTTTATTTTTCCCAGAATTCCAAGAAGTGTAATGTGATTGATATGCAGGGTTAAGCCAAGGGAATAATGTCATTCATAAAGATTATTTATGTTGTTTTGTACATCATAAAGTGAAAATGTAACATTCATGTATGTGATCTATTTTTCCAAGACTGCTAAACTGATCGGTCCTTCGGGACTTGATTCCTTGTAATCATGCCAATGTATAAAAATAATGCCTCGACTCTGGGTAACTGGGGTCAGGGTGTTACAAAATGCGTGAAAAAAACAATATCTTCTTAATTCTACATGATAATTGGGAAACTAGGATCTTAGAGTTGGGAATTACATTGGTGAGAATTAATTGACTTTATTAAAGGGATAAATATAGTAATGAGTTATGGAGATGAATTTAGAAACATGAGAGAGCTAAATATTTATATATATCAATTCATTTTTAGCATCAAACTATCTATTTAATTGATATCATTCTTGTTTCATGAGTCGAAAATGGACAAAAGAATCCATGAATAGGGACCAATTTGTTTTATTTTGATTCTTATCTCATTACATTATTATTTTATTAAATAATTTTTTAACTCTACAGAATCATTTTTAAAACATCACAATCTTTCAATGATAAAGATTCTCATGATAATTATTCAAAAATATTGTTTTTTATGTATCTTTGATGTGGAAAGCTACAAGAATCATCCTTCCATTATATTAAACACATTTATAGGAAGATTAATCTATTCATTTATGATAGATACTGTTCAATTAAATTTATATGGAATAGAATATTATTTTAACAAAACAATTGAAATTATCCGATCATTTTCTCATCTCACCATCATTATATTATTATTGATCATTCTTACACCCATCCTAGTGTGTGGTAGGAGTTATGAATTTTATTTTTATTATTGTGATAAAGACTGCACCATGATAAAAATTTTCCATCATTGTTGGGTATCTCTTACATTGACTGACCTACTGTTATGAAATTTAGAAAAATAATCTAGACAACACCAAAACAAATTTGAAAAAATATGTTTCTTATGAAAAATAATTATTTTAATTCCCTTATCTCTAAATTTTTCCTTGAAATACCATTTTTTAGTTTATTTTTGTTTTTAAATCACATCTTTAAAAACATTTAAAAATACATAGAATAGTTTTACTTAGATATAAGCCATTTAGGATCATGATATCTATCTTTTTTAGGATAATAAATAGATGTTTTTAAGTGCACTGAATAGGATCAATGATTCTATGGTTTATTTACTAGTCATTTATTTTACATAATAACAACATTATATTTTTTCATTAATATTTATGACATTGAAAATCATTTGTTTTTGGAAAAAATATAGGGGGATTTAATAGGCATTACAGTGAAGAAATATTGTGGAAATGTTTTTATTAATTATATATAAATGATATAAATAAATTCCATTAATTATAATCATTAAATGATGACATTATTAAAATTTTATACATAAGTAAAAAAATCATAATTTATCAATGTTTAAATTAATAATTTTAGAGAATATATTTTATCATGAATGTGATGTGGGAATAAAAAGATCACTTGACCTAATATTTTTGGTACATAAATGATTATATTAATTGAAAATAATAATTCTAAATTTAATGTTTTAAAACACAAAATGGTTAATTTTTTACAGAATGTAATTTGAAAAAATTGAATTATATCATCATGTTATTAACGAAAAATCCACACTCTTTAGGCCTAAAATTTAATTACCAGCCAATAATTAGTGGAATTTGTTTTTAAAGGTGTTTAAATTAAAATATTTTATTAAATTTTAATTTTCAACACACCACAAAATTCTAAAATAGAATTTATGATGTTGAAATCTGTTCAGAATTTGAGTAAAATTAGGAAATATGTTTACAACAGGCTTCAGATAGCTAAAAAAATTTGAACTAAAATTGAAGAAACTGCTCCAAAAATAGAATTTTAAAAGATTGATTTTTCATCTATATTTCATTGAATTTTGATAGTTATTTTTGTAAGAGAAATAATTAGATATATTTTCCAACATTTATTGAACCTTTTAATATACTTCTTACTCAAAATAACATGAAATATATAAAATATGCCCTAAATTCAAGAGTTTTCAATGAGAATATTTTTACTAAAACAATATATTTACTACCTTCCATCATTCCAAAAGGGTGACTAAGTTTTTTATGGTATCTATTTGGTTATTTCAATATTTTATAATTTTTAAAGCCTATCGAAGTTAGTTTTTAAATAAAGATATGAGAAAATCACATATAGTGGTTCCTAATTAAAAAACCGAATAAAACATGTGAATATGGTTATTCACTAGTAATGACTAAATAGGAGATCTAAAACATTACACTTATTGGGATAAGGCTGATTTTTTGATAAAAAAATACTTATTTAGTTTGTTTCCATAGAAATCAATAAAATCCTGTATCTTCTTGTTTTGTTTTCATTCGTCTGATCACCTACTCTTATATAGTGGGTTGAGTCCCCACTCCCACTCACTATATATCTATTAAAGACTTAATATTTTTATTTTCATAGTTTCATATACAAGTTTGATCTGCTATTTAATTTTTTTAGAGAATAAATTAAATAGCACATGTGTACCGTGAATTCATAAATAGGATTATCATGCTAGAGTTAAGAGGGAAAACGGTCCTAAATTCATCCTCTACGTAAATTTTCCATTGATTATAGTTTTTTGAAATATAATTCTATTTTTTTTTAATTTTTTAGGTAGTAAATGTTACATAACTATACGTATGAAATTTAGAAATACATGGGAAATCATTTTAATGAACATCATTTGAATAGTGATTATGAAAATATAATAGTGTTTTTTTAATTACTATATCTCTATTATGTTTTTCTCCATTGTTGATGTTCTACAATATGTTTAATATCTCTTGGAATTGTGATTCATAAATTTTTGATTCTTTTCATAGTGTTTAATTAAGTCCAGGGGAGTTATTTTCCTTAAATTTTAATAAGTTAATATTCAACTATTTGTGGGGTGATTAGAATATTTTTGTATAGAGAAATTGAAATCTAATTGAATAATGTTTTCAAACTTATTGACACACACATTGTTGCATTCCCAATGTTTATAATGCTAACTTCTTTAGGATTTATTAAAAATTTTTATTTACAAACAAGATAAACAGTGTACCTTTTAAATAAATTTATAAAATACATATTGTGTAAAACATTTTTTTAACTGTATTTTAACCCTTCAGAATAAATTAGAAATTTTGAATAGAAAAAAATTTTGAGCCATAAAATTTTAGTGATTTTCATTCACCATTGAATTCATCTTTAATAAAAAAATATGGGTTTTAGTAATGAGTTAGGGGATATAAGTAAAAAATTTCATTAATATAAACTCATTAAACTCCTTATTTTTTTTATTCGGAAATTCTGATTTTTTTCAAGCCTCGTCATTCTATCCAGAGGATTAGAGGTTTTCTGAAAGATAATTTCTATCATTCAACTTATATGGGGTAATATTTTTCACCTTTTCATTGGATTTTATCATATCTATCAATTTCATCCTCTCTTGAAATTTTTAAGGTAAATCATTCGGAGTGTGATTTCAAATAATCACTGGTTTTGATCATATTAAATGAGTTTTAATCATTTAACATACTCATTTATTTGATCTATGAAATAAAAACCCTAATATACATTAATACTCTATTCTTTCATTCATTTTTCTTTAATTCTTAAACCAGTTGGATGGTTTTTTTATCATTTTATCAAATATTAAACTTTCTCATCCAAACAGAGTGTATAAATATTGTGAATTTAAATTCTATGTGCCTCTTCTCCTTGAGATATAGATAACTTGGAAATTATTAGTTAAATTCAAATTTTATGACTCTCATAAAAAATAGAACTTTTAAATATAAATAACTTTTGTAAAACTAAAATCAAATTATCATCAAACCATTTAGTTTTATAAGATAATGTTTATTTTCATCACTAAAATAGCCATGGGGGAAGAATTATTTTCAAAATAAAATCATTGTTTAAATAAACCTTTTCACTCCTTAGAATACTTTTCATCCACTTATTTTGTGAAAATTATTATTTTAGGATAATTTATGAAACAATTCTGTGGAATTTAATGTGCCATTAAATTTTGATGTTTTATCGCACCATGTTTTCAGGATTTTCTATGTTTTTAGATTAATTTGAAATTTAAGTAGTTATTTATAATTTAGTATTAATTTTTAAAAATAATTACGTCCTTAATAATAGTTATTATAATTATGTATTATTTTCTTAAAAAATATTATTCTTTTAATTTAAAATATATTATATATTTAATTTATTTCAATATAATCCTTTTCAATTCTAAATCATATTATTATACATTAATTACTATACTCTTTGAAATAAATTATCTCTTATGAGGTCATATTATTTATTTTTTAACTAATTTATTTATGTATAATTTTTCATGTGATTTTTTAAAAGATATTATTACTTTAAATTTTAATTTTAATATTAATATTTTTTATAATTTAATTTTTTTATAAATTAATTAAATATTTAATTATTTAAAGGATTTTACTGAAGATTTTACTCATTAATTTAATCATGTTACAGTTTTTAGTTCACAATTTTATATATTTTGATCTAGTTTTGAAGGACTAATTAAAATTTTAATATCATTTATGGTTGATGTGTGACATAATGTTTTCAACAGAGAGTGATTTAAAGGTAATTTTCATCGACCATATTCCCAAATAAAATTTAGTTTCGATAACTGACAAAAAAAAATTCAATATACCATCAGACATAATCTTCATCGACCGAAAATCACAAGGCAACAAACACGAGTTTTACATCTAAAACTAGAAAAGGAAGGTATCATCTGCATGAGTAAAGGTAAAATTATAGTATATTGAAACTGAACACATTTTGCCCCATTATATCTAATACACAAGTAAATCTTGTTCGACAGTGGATTTGAGGAGATATCAACCTCCAAATATTTATGAAGAAAGTCGATTTTGTTTATAATGCTTCATTTAGAGCATGAATATGAGGCTGAATTCTTCCTAGGATGAAGAAAATAGAACCTAACATCAACTGAAGCAAGATCTAACAGAGGTCGATGCTAAAATTATTCAATTAAAAAGATGATGAGGATGACAAGACCTATTATTAAGATTAATGTCTTGATGAGTACATGAGATTGAGAATATTATCAATTTTCTAATCCTAGACTAATACATATATGATCTAGGAAAAATTGTGAGGTTAATCTGATAAGACTAAGACAACATTAGTTAGGCAAAACCAGGACCACTAATTGTAGAAACCCTAAAATTGATGTTGAAACCATACAACCTCAATCCAATCCTAATTTTGGTTGAGTAATATTTTATCAATAATGGAATAAATCATGAATAAAATGGGAAGAAAAATCACTAACACCATTTGAAACTACTATTAATGGCCACCACTATTTGATTCTTATAATAATCTTGGACTTGATCCCATTTTATGTTATTCCAACTACACTAGAATACATAGACTCATGTGTGATTATTTACAAAAACGGATCAACACCTAATACTTTCATCTGCAATGGTTTGGAATTTTTTTGATATTTGAAGAATAATTTTACTAAATTGACATCATTATTCTGGGGTATGTCAAAGAATGGATTTGAGTTGGGATTAATATAGGATGAAGGGACTCCATATGATTTTTTCCATTTCATTAATGTGCTAGACCCAATCTTGGTAAACCAAAAAAACAATGAAACAAGAAGAAACAAGGTTGACAGTGACCTAAACATAATAACTGATTTTTAAATACAAGGAAGATAATGATATGAGGATAAATATACGTGATCATGAACTGAAAACACATTGATATCGAGGATGATGATATTAATACTACTGAATAGATTTTGGGTTGCAAAATATTTTATAATGTTAATATTTTTTAATGAATCAATGAATTTGAGAAAAATATCCCTTTGAAAAGGAAACTCCATTTTCTAGATGGTGATTCCCAGGTCACCACCTAGATTTTTATTGGCATAGAGGATAATGATTACTCTTTTCATGAATATGAAATCATGTGATTTAATATATATTTTATGCATGATTGGAGGGACATTGATTTCCATTGTTAATGAAGATGTTTATTAATCTATCATGTAAATATATTGAACGATTAATAGCTTGGTTAAGTTTTATTTTACTATGAATGTTTATGATTAGAGATTGAAGAAGTGATCAGTTTTTTATTATATTATGAGGATAAATTTGATGTATAGATTTGGATATGGTGCATGAAATTTGGGACAATTATATCAATTTGAGTCTGAGCATGATTTTTAGTCTTAGTTGAAGACAATGTATCATTTCTATAATTTTTTATCAAGAATACATCTAATGTTTAATTTCATATATTTTTTTGGAAATTAAAATTATGTTGTTGAAAATTTATTCATGTTAGGGATATGCCTAGTTAAATTTAAAAAAGACAACACATTATTCTATTGCGATTGTTGGAAGAGAACTATAAATTGACATACAGGTAAAAAAATATATCCATAGATGAATAATGGTTGGTAAAAAAGTGAGAGTTAAGTAAAGTTAGTGAAATGTGTCAGTGATGACTATAAATATAATGGAAAATTAATTTCATGAAAATATGAGAAGGGTGAAATAATCATTTTTATTGGAAAATATAATTGGGAAACTATGATCCACGAGAAATCAATTCATTTGAGAAGTCTAAGAAGGATTTCATTAAAGTGGGAAGTTCAATAATGAATCTGGGAGAGAAATTTATCAACTAGATAAAGATGATTATTTATGTTTTTCTCTTTTTTCATCATATCACTATTCCATTTAGCTTATTCTAGTTTCATGATTTGAAAATGAACAACTATATATTTTCAGAGGGAATAAAATGTTTTGTTTCATTCTTATTTATTCACATCATTATTTATTTAAAATTGTGTGTTCCTTTGGTGAATCATTTTCAAAACATCGTAATGATAAAAAAGATCAATTTTAATGACATTTCATCAAATATTTAAATATTGGAAGAATCATGGAATAAGCATGACCAAGGAGTCATCTTTCAACTAGATTAATCTCTAAATGATTCATATTAATCTAGTCATTTTTATGAAGAGACTACAATTATATTTTAAATATAGAAGATATTATATTATCAAAATTGTTGAAATTGAACTATAATTTTCATATCATTTCTTGATATGATACTTATATTCATTAATTTTTCTTATTTTTATAATTGTTCTCATAATTCAAAAATATAAAAAATTATTTACTCGGTTTCCAGCATCAATTATCAATAAAGTATAATTAAATAATAGTTTAGATTGTCTCAGCATCCTTATATTGAGGTTAAAAATAACTTCTACAATCCTAGTGTGTAGGAGAAGTTAAAATTTTTCATATGAATGGTACATCAATTATCATTTTGTGATCATATCATCACATTAAAATAAGAACATTTTAACGTGAAATTATATAACACTAACTACTGAAAAAATATATTATATTATTTAACATCAATTTTCAAGTGATTATTTCACCTGTAATGTAATTGTTGACAAATAAATCTATATTTTATCATTTTAAATAATCCTTTTTGGGGATCATTTTTTTCTTGTAAAAAGTCCTGTTTTTATGTGATGCATTTTTGAAAAGATATGGTACACATATTTTTCTAGAGTTTATTTATGATAACATGGATATATTCATTTTTTGTTGAACATATATGTTGGGATAATGATGGGGGGTACTATAAAAATCATGAATTAATTGTTCATGTTGTTATATATCATAAAATAACTGTATGAATCGAGTAAAAAATTCTCTCTCAAATATTGAAATCATGTAATGAATGCATACTGTACTATGGGAATAAGGAAGGATTCCAGGTCCACTATGTTATGGGAATATGGGGATTATTTCCACTCAATTATTTCACACTTACCTATTCATATTTTTTCCCACCTTATTTTCTTGTATACTGATTTATTTTGTAGTAATTCTAATTTTTTATGACAATCCATATTCTAAATACTTTTATCTTTATTTTGTAATGATATTATGTTTTGTTTTATTTTTATAATGAGTTTAAAATACATCTTCTACAAACCGTTTTTTAATATTATGTATCTATTTCATTATCCATAATTCTCAATCAGTATTTAATATTATCACTTATGATCCTGTGGTTATTTTATTATATTTCTCCCTTTTAATATTTTACATCGTGTTTATAATCTAACAATTATTAATAGTTGATAAGTTTACCCTACTAATTATTTGATCCAACACCTTTTTTTGTTTACATTCCCTACGTTATACATATGATTATATCGTACGAAATTTCTATAGGTGGTTCTAAAGGATAATGGTTATGGAATAATGTTCACATATGTTGTAAAATATAATTTTTTATAGATTGTTTTTAATTCACAAAACAAATATTTAGAACCCATTTTTCATATTTGTGAGTTGTTTTAATTAGTTTATGTTAACATTTTATTGTTTATATATTTATATATTGTTTTAAAATTATTTGTAATAGATTTAGGTTTATGTAATTTTGATGATTTTTTAAGGAAATTTATAAAAGACTAGACGAATAATCCTAAGTTATGAGATTATATATAAGATAAAATCCACGTGTTTTAGTAATATAATGATTGTGTGGTTATCCAATAAATTAAATCATATTTTAGAATACAAAGGTTGATATTTTCTTTGGCACAGATGTATATATGGGTAATATCCATGAAAAGGGAATATTGGGTATTAAATTTGTCTTCACCTAGTGAAAGCGAAGAAAGCCTAACTACACATCTTGTTTGACACTCCATGGGGATATTATTTGGGTAATTTATTATCTTTAAAAAACATGAAAAATGATTTTAGTATAATATAAAATATTTTTTAGATAGCCTGATAAAAAATAACATTGTCAACCTCAATTGGAGTATAGTGATTTACATATCTGGGTATGAAAATAACTCTAATTTTCTCTATTCTAAGATCATATTTTTTCCTCATTGCATTTATTAACTTGTATCCCCCATGGAATTTTTATCTATATTAATGTTTGGATGATGACAGAACTAGTATAATAATGAGTGTGATGGAAAAATTGGTTATTGTTAGAATGAACTACCAAATTATATTGGAGAAAGTATAAAAACCCAAATATTAATTACAACCCAACTATCACAATATTTGAACAATAACCCTAATCATGTTGAGTTTCCAAATGAACCAATGAAATAGTGTCTTGCTATCGGTTAATTCATAAGAAATTATCTAGCCTCCTTTAGCTCCTCTTATAATATTATTATTGGTTAGCAATAGATCAATGCTATGAAAATGTTATTTCATATTATATAATTATTAGAGAACATGAAGATGATTCTGTCTTTAGATAATCTATAAGAAGTGGTTGATCAATGGTGTAATCTCTTTAATAATTCAATGGGAATGGAGTAAGTATACACTCTAGATTAGGTGGAGATTTATAAAGCATACATCATCAAAATATTTCCTTAAACGCATATCATATGTATGGAGAATGGATTTCTATAGTAGAAATAAAAGGCCAATATGTCAATTTTCACTTTCAAAGAGAACATCACAATGCCCAAAAAATTCTTCATGTTTTATCTCAATCCCTAAAAGTAATATCAACCATTTAATTGGATTATTACAACCATTTCTTCATAAATAATTATCCATAATATGATTTAAAGTCTTTAAGTGCTTATTCGATGTGAATTAATGATGAAGATAGAAATTGGGTACTATCATTATATTATAGATTAAAAAAGAAAGGTGTATTATCATGGAACCTCTAATAATAATCCCAATGGGGGAAAGAAATTCCCAATACATAGAAGTAAAAAATGTTCAAGGTTACCCCTAGGTGATTTTTTTAAATGGAAAAGAAGGTGTTTTAAGGGTGTTATAGAAGAGTACATATAAAAATACTACCAAATTTATTCTAACCTAATAGGTATTGAATAAAATAGGCCTTATACACCTCTTTAACTAAGGGTCCATGAATTATATAACAACAATTATAGCAGCACAAAAATATAATGTGGTGAAAAATACACTCAATATATACTCAAAATATGTAAATATATTCTTGTAATTCTGTTCTTCACATTCTTTTATATTGCCTATGTTTTCTATGAATAGTGATTGACCACCTCAAAACATTTTTAATGAAATATATTTCAAAACCCCGAGTGGTGATAAGATAAAATCCATGATATATAACTCTTATATGATAAATATTTATGGGATTATATTTCTTAAAAATCTTGATATTCTACCCTTAGTTGATTTCAATTTAATTTTGGTTGTGGATTGGTTATAAGAGCATAGACAATATATCAATAATTAGTATAAGGGGATCTCATGTCATACCACAAACCATCCTGTGACCAAATATCTAAGTAAGGATTTTTATGAGCTACCATATCAAATAAATTTGATAATATGGGTTATAGTACCAAATAATGTGGTATTATTAGATTAAATTTTTATGAATGAACTCAAAATTGTTGTAATGCCAGTTTTATGGGAGTATACTGATGTGTTTTTAGCTGAACTATCTAGTAATTTCCTTGTGTGTGATGTTTAGTTTTTTACAAATCTCACAACTATTCATTTTACTATCTCAAATATTCCTAATATAATGCCATTTTGTGTTGAAATAATTAAAGAATGAATTTCAAGAGAAGATAGATAAGGGCTTTATATTCCTAATTGATTCTACCTATGGTGAACCAGTGATTTTTCTAAGAATTATTGTGGATCAAATTTCCTCTAAATTGACTATGATGAACATATAAAGCTCATGATCAAGATTAATTATCCTCCACCTCCTATTAATGATCTACTTTATCATGGATAAAGACCTCAATATTTCATTAAGATTAACCATTGATAAAGATATCACCATCAAATATTAATGAAAGATAATATACCCATGATGTGTTTTCACATAGGGTATGAACACTATGAATTAATTTTGATTGAATTTTGGATTAAATATTCTTCTTCTATGTTTAGGGATTTGATAAATTGAGTGTATAGTTATTAACATGAAAAATCATTATAGTCTTTATTGATAAAATTTTAATATATTCCAAGATAAATTAAAAAACATAAATAAAACTTAATAATAATAATAAAGACCTTGTTAAAAGAGAAATTATATGAAAAGGTTAAAAATATCTAATTTTTCTAGTAAAAAGATTCATTTTTAAGTCATGTTATCACTGGTGAGTGTATACTTATGTGCACATCAATGGAAGATGTAATTGAAATTTCATTGATACCAACAACTGTGACAGATATCCAGTTTTTTATTTTATAAGAATGATAATACCAGTATTTTAAGATAATCATATATTGGAAATCCAATCCAATATTCAGGTTTACATAGAAAAGACTAAATTTCCATTGGATTATGAAATATGAGTTATCTATTGGGTATATTAAGAAGATGTTGTTTATTGCTCTTTTACATACCCTACCCTATTGTGTAGAATGATTCATGATATACAATGATTCTTACTTAATATTTTGGGATGTATTATTATGTATAATGAGAATATAATTGTTTATTATTCAATTTAATTAAAATCCCATGAGTAGAACTGCCCAACCCATGACATGAAGATTGTTTTAGTATTATTTCCTTTAAAAAATTTTAAGAATCGTCTCAATAGTGATAGGTATGATATATATACTTTCCATAAGATATTATTGTATATATTCACATAATAATAGATAAATATGCACAAAAGTATATGGTTGGAGTTTATAAAATATTATGAAAACTCAATAAACTATTACCCGAGAAAGTAAAAACATGTGGCTAATTCCTTGAGGAAGAAATATCGGCCTATCTTATCCATACCGATGATTGAAAATTACTCAATACTCATACATTTGAAATAGATGAATATTGAAAAAATTAGTGATTGAGAGATATCATATCATTCTCAAATTACTTCTCAGACATCCATTCACATAAGGACCAATGAATCCTAAAATATTGATTCAGATCAGGAAAAAAATTTATTCAATATTACATATTTCAACTATGAAAATTATAGAGTTATATGGTTTGGAACACATATATGTATCTAATAAAAATAATAACTAATGATAAAGCTTTTATATGATTCTCATAGTTAATCTATCTCAACTAAAAATGGTGGCACAATGATTTATATATATCTAATAGAAATATTTTTTATCGGATAATATAAAGGGGGAATGTTGTAATACAATTCTAAATACATGGTATTCTAGAAAATTAAGGATGAATGACATAAGTCTAAGGTATTATTGTAATCATCACCTATAAAAATATCAAAATTGAAAAACACTACCATTGATTTATTTTGGACTCCCCAAGACTTTTAAATTCCATAATTTAGTTTTTGTTATAGTCAAATATCTTATAAATTCATTTCATTTTATTTCAATTAATTATGTTCTATCTCATAACAAACACTCCAACATATACATAAGAAGATTTGTAAGACTACATGGGGTTCCTCTATCCATTCTATCTCACCAAGGTCTATATTTTGCCGTTTGGTTCATGAAAATTATTCAAAATGGATTGTTGATATAGTTGAGTTTGAACATTTCCTATCACCCTGATATAGATGGGAAGTTTGATATTACCATCCATGATTTGGAATATATATTGAAATATTTTTTGATGTAATTCCGTTGATATTGATATCAATAAATCACTTTGGAATAGTTATCATATAAAACATATTTCCAATCTAGAATTAATATTGAACAATACTATGCTCTATATGGGAAGAGATATGGGACTACAATATATTGGGATAATGGTATAGGAATGGAGATGATTGGTCGCAAAATTTTCTATGAAATGATCGAGAAGGTTTAAACTATTAAAAGAACATATGAAAGTAGGAATAATTTGATAGAATGTCTATGAAAATGTCCATTGATGAATCTAGAGTTCAAAAATTGTGAAAATGTATTACATTATAAATAGAAATGGAAGGGGTTTATGATATTTCGGATAAAAGGGATCTAATTACCTAGGTACATTAGTCCTTTAAAGATCCTTCATCATGTTAGGGTAGTATCATATTACTTTGAAATCCCTCTTAAATTGTCCCATGTAGATGATTTATTCCATATATCACTTTTGAGGATGTTCATACTTGACCCATCATATTTACTGAACTAAGAAGTCATGTAACTATAAAATTATCTCTCAAATGAGGAACAATATGTGGAAATTATGGTATAATGAGATAAGGTTTTGTGTAACCAGAGAACTATTGTAGTCAATGATTTATAGAGAAATCCTATGTTTGAAGAAGCTATGTTGGAACATGAGGATAAAATGAGAAAAAATATCACTTGTTTCCTTCCTTGTAAAAAAAATTGTGGACGAATTTATTTAATGAGGTTAGATGAAATATTATTTTGGAATATATATTTTTTTTCTAAATTAATTTTATCTTCGATTCCATGTTTTACATGAAACACATAACTAAAATGTTTAAAGGAAAATTAGATTAATATTATTAATAAATATATAATGATAATAAAAACATAAAGTTAGTAAAATTTTATGTATCGACAAAAAAATTTTTACTTTTAGAGAATAATGAAATAATGTGATTTAATATTACAATAATTTTTTCTCTCTAAACTAATTTTTTAAGTATTATTTATTTTATTTCAAATACTAATTTGACCAATATAATGTTAGAATAAATTATATTTTATTATATAAACTAATATATTAGCATTATATAAAATAGACATTTATATTAAATAAAATTAATAACATTTAATGTTTAAAAACATTGTTTATTAATAAAATCGTTTTTTATTTATATTTTATATTTTCATATAATTTTATGATTTATGAAATTTAAAAAATAAATAATATTAATCAATATTATTTTTTGGATTTTTAATCCCTAATTTAGTTTTTCACGAATTGTTGAAAATTTATAAAAGACATAATTTATAGATGAATAGTGTAATATGTTGATAATATGACTTTTATGGAATTGTTAGAATATAGTTATGAATTAGAAACATTAGAATCAATTTTATTCAAATGATAGGTATTCAACAAATGAAATTATTTTGAATATAGTGTGAAAACCTATATTTTATATTTTAAAAATCAGCTAATATTTTTCTCAAAAATACATTTAATACATTATAGATTAATAATATTAAAATTTAATTTTAACACTTTTAGAATTTGAATATATAAAAATTTATATTTAAATTAGAATAATAGGTTATAAATTACTTAATAAGGCCTATTTATTTTTTGTAAAAAATTTAATAATTCAAGGGATAATTGGATGGAAACTAGTTAAAACATATTTATAATTAATTGGGTGAGTTATGATCAATGTCATATCACCCAAAACCAAATTATTTCTTATTATTGGATCCAGATTACATGTTTAGCATGTTTTCCATTTATGTTAAGTTTATTTATTTAAAAAATTCCATTTCTACCACATCAAAATGGGGCCTAACAAAACCCCTTAATCCAAACCATATATATTAATTTTTCTCATAATCTTTTTTCCTATTTCTATAAACTTTAATTTTTTTTCATACTCATTGTATTATACATAACGACCTGAAATTTTGTAAATGAAATTCCACTGTTAGATTTAATTAAATATCATAGGCATATAGAAAAATCATGCACTTATTTTGATTTATTATATAAAGATAGACATAAATCACTATTAAGTTTCTTTACCATTGATAATATAGTAATTTACCAATGTTCCCATTACTAATATAAACATGGGCTTTTAAAAAATTCATTTGGAAGAGAAAAAGGAAGTGATGGACTCAACCAGTAGCATTTTACCCTATAATGATAAATTACTGTAGATTCCAAGGAAGATAAAATTTTTGGGATTTTCCGCAGACATAGCCCACACTTATATCAAGAAACATCAGCATGATCGAAAGTTATTTATGAGAGATGTTCATGCTCATCAAGATAACGTCTCAAACCATGTTCACCAAATGAACCCTTGAAAGACCCACCATCATCTCCCATACTCTTAGGGTGTATTCTAGCATAATAAAGGGATATGTACGAAGAACTATGAAATAGAAGTATATAAATTATTTTTTTATAGAATAATGAATATATTTTCACTATAAATGATTTTTAAAACCAAAATAGAATTTTAGGTTAATATTCAAATTCAAATAAGAAAACTATTTTGGTGATTTAATGAATTTTTTAACTAAATAATGTTTTAATAAAATATTATAATTAAATTACATGTATTAAATATAAATGACTATAAACTTTTTTTGAAGTCAAATTTAAAATTTACAAGGGTTTAAAAATATGTCATTATCAAAAAAACCTGTCATTTTTAATTAATGAATTTTTTTTAAAAGTGAAAATTATCTTTTTTATAATATTATTTAGATAAAATGAATATTATTTTTCAACATACAATTTCAAAACTATCCTACCGTGAATTGTTCATAATTTTATAAGACAATAGAATTTTGGGGTAAAAATTAAATACTATGTAAATAAAAAATGTTTTATAACATCATAATGTTCCAAATGTGATGTTATAAATAATATAAAAGCTATAAATAAGAAAATATATGTTTTAAATTTTAAATAGTTTTATTTTAAATTTATTTGAATTATTTTATCATTCCATAGTGAATCCTCCAAGACTTATAATGTATTTTAATATTTTAAAATCACATCATTTAAAGTCTCGCTCACCTCCACATAAGAAAGGGACATATTTTATTTTATTAGGCCCTTGGAATTATAAAATATTGTATACCACTATAATTTGGAATTAACCATGAAAAAATACATCATATTGTTTGTGGTTTTTAATATTTTATTATGTTGTGTCCGAAACCAATATAATAAATATATCCTTCTATTTTCATATATAAACCCTCCCAAGCTCTCATTTATCTTCACTCAAACTTTTAAAAGCATGACCACACTCTTCCCTATACTCCATAGAGTTCTACCAAGGCACCCTCAAGCTTTTGAGTGGCCTCTCCCTAGCCTTTGTAGTCAGACATCCAAGTAAATAATTCTCACCCTCCGCTCTTTATCCCCCTTATTAACCCATATACACAATTGTTACAATTTTGAAATCTCGTAAGATATCTTCCACCCTCTTCTTTTATCAAGAAATGATTTTATATTATGACTTTTAATCTCATTTTTCCAATATTGGGATATGTTATTAATAAATACCCTTAATAACCATTTATTTATAAAATATGATATTCCCTTTGTTTCTCATTTCACCCTCCCATGTACGATTATTCACACCCATTACCAATGCAAAATTTTGTAAGGGTTCTTTCCTTTATCCTCTTTCTTCATGTTTACTTATTATGTTATGCCCTCAATTTCCAATCCATAATGTTGTGGAATATATTTAAATATCCCTATTACTATCCATTTTGTGTCTAGATTAATAGATACCGATTTCTCTCTCATCAACCCATTTTTATTATCTTTTATTAGTTGTCCTTATGGTGTTGAATTACACGATGGTTTTCCATGCCAAAATAATTGTGTAGTGAATTCCATACCCATTTTTTATCAAGGTTATTCAGCTTTATAAAAAAATAATTTTTTATCTTGGAATTGCATGTATGTATTCCTCACTCCATGATGATGGAAGAAAATATTATGTGGTATTATTCTATTTTGTATGTTCTATTTGGACCACATAAGCATGGGAATGAAATGATTATGAAACATGCCCCCAGAAAGCACTCCAACCCATTGGGTAGTATTTAGTATCATGATAGTTCATGTTGGGAAATGGGTGTACCCGATTCCTTTATGATAAATTTTCTACCATGGGGTCTCGGAAGGGTTAGGCTTGATCTATTTATGATGATGTGTTTTATGTGGTTCCCACCTATCCCATGTTATGATTATAATGACATATCATTCGTTATTATTTATGTTACTTTTACACTCCATTGATATGCCTATTTTATAACATGTATTGTCTTCCTCATGTTATTCTTTTTTTATTCCCTTACTGGTCTTTATATCTCACCCCTTTATTATGTGTGTCCTTATATTAACCCGTGAAATGTTAAGTATGAAGGATCATTTTGTTCATGTAAAAAAAGTTTTCAATAAAGAATTTTTTATTTCAAGTGTTGTGTTGTTATGTAATTTACATAATTTCTCAAAGACACTATACCTCTTGATCATATGAGTTGTATTAGGTGTAAGTTTTTGTAATAAATCATGTTTAAATTCTAAATAAAGTGGATGGCTGTTAAAGTTGGTATCAGATAATAGGATTAGTTATTTTTTGGATTAGGATTATAAAAAGACAGTGAATGCCTAAGTATTAGGTAAATATAGAGAATTCCTTAGGGAAAAGACTATGTATAAGGAAACTCCACAAATTTTTGGAAAGTATATATTATGTATTTTATTAAGAAAATACATCCATGATTAGATACTATAAGTAGGTGTGGTTCTGGAACAAACTTACCTTGGTGTAACAACTTGGAAAAGGTGTTCTGGCCTTGACTTAGGGTAACATGGTCAACCAAAACCGTCCTTAATATGACTATAGATTGACACTCTCAATGGGATATGATTTGGTATATTAATATGCTCATTTCAAATCATTATTATGGAAAAAAAATCCCATTAGAATTTATGTTTGGAAATATATCATGGACATTATAGACCGAAGCAATGAAATTCCTAAATTAATGAAATAAGTTAAATTTATAAGTTATCCATTTAATATTATTGTATATCCCCTTTTTATCCCTATGTTTTTTTGGATGAAGAAAATGATTAGAACCAGAATCAAAAAGTGAGAGGTAGGGTTTTTTTGTATAGTTGTACACATCACTTCATATCATGAATGTTTAGTAGAACTATCAAAACACCACCACAAAGCATGACAGTTCTGATGTTAGTTAAAATGGAATGTGGGGAATTCATTGAGTCCCATATATATAGCTCCTCATTTGTCAATGTTTGTGGGATGAACATCCTGATGAATATCGTCATACTCCCTTTGGTGGAATTTGATGAATTTATAAGAATCTATTGGATGTCCCTATATAAAACCAATATAAATTGTTGTGAGTGGGAAATCACTCTCCATATGGTGAATTGACCAATGATTCGATATAAGTACAATGAGGAGGAAGAATCATTTTCAGCTCAATAATTTCAACCATGGAAATTATTACCCAATGAGATAGTGTATCTTTATCAAATTATTGAGTCTATTTAAAGGATAATCCATGAAGACATTCATATTGTGAGGGAATACGTTGACGTGTTTATCAAGAAATATCATATTCTTACTTCTAGCTGAGAGGTCAAATTTTAAATTGTTTATATAATTGGGGAATTTACAATATCCAAGACTCTGTATAAGATGGATATTGTGGAACGTGAGGATATAAGGAAAAAATACATGAGAATATGGATAAATGATTTATATGGCCAAGTGATTCACCATGGTGTGCACCAGTTCTCTTCATTAGGGAGAAGGTTAGTTCAATACACCTTTCCATTGATTATTGGGAGCCCAAAAATATCCTGATAAAGAAAATGTATCATTTTTTATGAATTGATAACTTGTTCGATCAGCTGTGTGGAGAAAAATACTTATCCATGGTGGATCATTGGTCGGGATATTACCAACTAAGGGTGAAAAAAGAGGATATCCCCAAGACATCCCTTTGTACATGGTATGGACACTATGAGTTCAATGTTAATCCATTTAGGCTCACTAATACCCCAGAAATCTTCATGGACTTTATTTATATAGTCTTTATATATTACCTCCAAACAATTTGGTAGTATTTATAGAAGATATTCTTACATACTCTATTACCAAGGATGGCATTGGGGAGAATCTAAGGACTCTGATAAATACCTTTCGAAAGGAGAATCTCTTTTAAAAGTACAAAAAGTGTGACTTCAGGATGAATGAAGTCTCATTATTGGGGAATATCGTCATTTTTAGTGGGATATATATGGATCCTTCAATGATTAAAGAAATTGATAGATGCGTGAGGCCAAAATTTGTGACAGATATCCAGGGTTTCATTGGGTAAGCTAGACATTATCGCTGATTTGTTAGAAATTTCCCATGTTTTTCAAACCCTATTTCCTTTAAAATTCAAAAGGTAGTAATGTTTTCATAGAATCTTGAATGTGAAAAATTATTCATGGAGTTTAAATGAAGGCTTATTACTGACCCAATTCTCACACTACTCACAAGTGGGGAACTGTTAATAATTATTAGTGTTTCTTAAAAGAATGGATTGGGATGTGTTTTAATGAAAAATAAAAAATTAATTTCCTACACCTCAAGGAAGTTGAAAATTCATGAGCAAAACTATCACACACATGATATGGACTTGGATGCTTTGATCATTGAGTTGAAAATATATAGATATTATCTCTTGGGGGATAATATTTAAATATATACGAATAAAAAAAGTCTTATGTATATATTCAATATAGAAAAAGATGAATATGAACCGATGAAGATGATTGGAGATCAACAAGGGTTATGAGTGCACAATCTACTACCATGCTATAGTAAATTGAATAATGTGTAATATTCTCTATGTAAGAAGGATCTAGATATTATACCATCAATGGGATTCATAAATAATGTGACATCATATATCCTTTTCACAAATTATTTCTCAACCGCATCTTCATGAAAGGATAAAAATAACAAAAATGATTATATAAGAATTCCAAATAAATTGGAAACTATAAGAAAAGATAAATCAACACATTTCAATATTAATGAATAAGGAATTGAGAGATTTGTGTCAAGACTACGTGTTCCATAAATTCTTTTTGTAAAGAGGGAACTATTCGATGATTCACATAGTTTGACCTTTTCCATTCACATAGGAAACAAAAATGTTGTATTGAGATCCCCTAAAGCACCAATAGAGGGATAAAATGAAGAATGATATCGCTGAATATACATTAATGTTCATGATATGTCATTATGTGAAGGACATACGGCATAATGATAAAGGGATTATGTGACCATTACCTATACAAACATAAAAATGGGAAAAAATCTCCATGGACATTGTCACCAGATTTCCAAATACATCAAATTGAAACAATGCTATTTTAATTGTTGGGGATTGACATACAAAGTATTAACACTTTATTCTGATTTGAGAGATTTATCCCTCAATCAACTGGAAAAAATATACATTATAGAAGTGGTAAGGCTACATGGAGTAGTACTATATATTTTGTCTGATCAATATCCAAGATTCACCTATATGTATTGGAAAAGTCTTTATAAATTTATAAACACTGAGTTTGATTTCAATATAGCATACCAACCTCATAATTATGTCCAATATGAGAAGACTATCCAAACATTTTTTGACAGATTTGGATCATGATACATTAGCATTAAAGGGGGATGAGGCCAACATCTCTATCTGGTCATGTTCTCTTACAAAAAAAGTTTCCACTTGAAAAACCAAATAGATCTCTATGAAGTTCTTTATGGGGAGAGGTGTAGAACACTATCATGTTGTGATGAAGTTGGGTAATGAAAATATCTATGTCTTGAAATTATAGAAGAAATAGTGGAGAAAATTTTGACTATTCACCAGCACATCAAAGATACTCAGAGTCGACAGAAGAGCTATGTTGAAAATCGTTAACAAAAACTAGATTTTCATGTTCGGGACATTGTATTCCTCAGTATATATCCATGGAAAATATTGATGAGATTTTGGAAGAAAGGAAATATTATTCCATGGTACATCATCCCTTTTGGGATCCTTGATCGCATCACAAAAGTGGAGTATCGACTATCATTCCCACAAAGCCTTTCTCAAGTACATGATGTATTCTATGTATTCCTTTCATGAATGCACATAATTGAAGAATCACATATACTTAATATAGAGGTGGTACAACTATGAAATTTCATTAATTATGAGGAGAAACTGGTAAAGATCTGAGATCATAGAGAAAAAGTTCTAAGAAATATGACAATGCCCCTTGTAAAAGTGTTGTGGAAAAACCAAAAGTTGGAAGAAGAAACATGAAAACCGGATGTGGTGATGAAGAAAAGTTACTCTCATCTATTATATGTATGAAAAAAAGGAAATTTTTATTTTATAATTTCAAAGGGGGAAATATTTTAACGACTTGAACATTTATGAATGAAATTCTCCTTTTGGAATTAATTAAATGTATTATTGTTATAGAAAACATATTGAGATATTTTGGTTTATTATATCTATTTGTATTTTAGTGATTTTTATATATCATTACCATTGATAATATTTTCATTGAAAAATATTCTCAGGACTAGTATTAATATAGGGTTTTAACATATCCATTTTGTGCATACAAAGGAAGTGATGGCCTCAACCTGTAGGATCTTACCATATGAAGCCCATTAATCGATGACTCTGATGGAGATAGAATTCATGGGCTTTTCCCTAGACCAAGACCAAGCTGAGTTCTAGCAACATATTCATGAGAAAAACTATTTATGAGATAAGATCAAGATCACCAAGATCATGGCCCAAACCATGTTCACCGAACATCCACATGAAATACCCACTATCCCACACATTACTCTTAGAGTGTATTCCAATTTAATAAAGTTATATATATCACAACAACAGAAATATGAATACATAAATTCTTTTTTATAGAATGATCAGTATATTTTCATCCTTTTATTGTTACTTTTTAAATTATTTTTAAATTATCGATAGTATATTTTGTTAATACTCAAATTTAGATGAGAAATATATTTTGATAAATTGTTGGATTTTTTAGATAAATATTATTTTAATAAAATATTCTTAGTAAATTTATTCTATTAAATATAAATGATAATATAATTTTTATGAAGTAATATGTAATTTTTATAAGTGTTTCAAAAATGTAATTTTCATGAAACCGTTCATTTTAAATAAATGATAGTTTTTATTTTAAAAGTAAAACATTCACTTATTTACAAAACTATTTATAGAAATAAAATATATTTTTTGAAATTAGGATTCTGAAATCTTCTAATGGTGATTTGTTCATAATTTTTTGAGGATGTTCTATCTTTGGTTAAGAATTAAATACTGTAAAAATATATTATGTCATTTATGACATCATAATGGCACTATAGTGATGTAATAAATACAATAAAAGTTATCCATGGCCAAATATAAGTTCATAAAATAAAATAATTTGATTTTAAATTTGATTTATTTATTTTCAAAATCCTTAGTGAATCCTCCAAGACTTATAATATATTTTAAGATTTTAAAATAATTTCATTGAATGTGTGACACACCTCTATATATTAAAAGGGAAATGTTTTATTATCTCCAACCCTTGTACTTATAAAATAATTTATACCACAACAAATTGCAATAAACCATGGGTCTATTGGTTATTTTGAATGTTTTATTACGTAGTATTGAAAACAAATATAATAATGAAATACCCTTATTTTCTTATATTAACCCACACAATCTCTAATTTCACTTCACTAAAAATCCTTTAATCCTGTATGGACTCTTACCACTGCTGACTAGAGTGCTCAAAAGGTTCCCCAATGATATCATGTTGCCCCTCCCAACCCTTTTGAGTCTTAAAACCATGTTTTTGATTCCCTGTATCATCTTTTTATCATGCACTTCATTTAAGATATTCCCTTTTGAATTCATTTGATTATGTTGGGATACATTATTACTAATCCGTGTTAAATTTATTTTTATTTTTAAATGATTGGATCCCATTTCAATCTCATTTACCCCTCATATTAACCATTATGTACACCCATTCTTATGTAGAAATTTCATAAGGGATCTTCCACAATTTTTTTTATCAAACACCCCTTTTATTTTATTTCTTTTAATTTCAATCTTTCTAGTGTTGGGATATTTATTAAATATTACCCCTACCTAAAAATTGTATTATAAATAACAATAGTCTCTCTAATATTCATTTAACCCTCTTAATAACATTTATATACACCCATTACTAGGCCAATAAATTATAAGGGATATTTCCTTTATCCTCTTTCTTCAAGTTTCTTTATTTTGTTACGCCTTCTATTTCAAATTCCTTTACTTGGGTAATTTTTTCCATGTCCATGATACAATAAGTTTCATGTATAAATTATGAGATACAACTATATCTTTCATCAATCCAAATTTATGAACTTCTATATGACATTGTTATGCTACCAAAATTACACCATGATTTTTCATGCCAAAATAATTATGTAGTGAATATCATACCCATTTTACTATCATTGGTATTAAACATTACGAACATATAATTGTTTATTATTGAATTATATATATGTATTTCAAAATCCATTATCCTGGAATAAAATATAATGATGTATGAATCCAAGTTGTATATTATATGCGTTACACTTAAGAATGAGAAAGAAATTATTATAAATGGTGTGCCCTAATAGTGCCTCAATGAATTGTGTAATGTTTAGTTTCATGATAAATAATATTGGGATAAGGGTGTACCAGATTACATTATCGGAATTTATCCACTATGGGGTCTTGGTAGGTTTATTATTGAACTATTTATGATTCATTGTTTTATGTATTTGCCATATATCCTATGTTACGGTTATCAAAGAATATCATTCCTTATTATTTATGTTTCTATTATGCTTCATTGATATACCTATTAAATAACATGTATTCTATTCCTTTGGTTACTACTTTCTTATTCTTTTTATAAGATTTATATATCACCCCTTTATTATGTATGACATTTGGTTATCCCATGCGGTGTTATGTATGAAGGAAAATATTAGTCATGTTAAAGAAGTTTGAAAAAATATGTCATTATTACTTGTTTTATGTAGATATATAATGTATTTGATTTCGAAAATAATCAATATGTATCGATTCTATAATTTATAATATGTGTATTTTTATTTAATAAATCATTTTTATATTCTAAATTATGAGCATGGCTTTTATACAATGTTTTCACAATTCATGCATAACACCTTATTATCTAGGAAAGTCACTCAAAAAACTCAATATTCTCAACATAAGTTCACTCATTTACCTAAAATATTTTCCTTTCATCATTCCATTTTAAATTTACCTTTCAAAATATTATATTATGACATAATTATTTATAATATACTAAAAAATTTATATTTTTCAAATTAACATTTTCTACATCTATGATTCCACTTCAAAAAAAATAAAATGTCATTGGTGCATGTTTCTAGATAACGGTCCCCCTGAAATTAGATGTTTTATTTTAAATTACCAGAATATAATTCTAGTAATAATAAGGATTTCTATATATAAGATTGATATTTATTACTTATTTTAGGTTATTAGAATACTAAAACAAACTACTTCTTTATTTCATGCTATGGAAATTTATTCATCATCCATTCATATGCGCTGACTACCACCTTCAAGGAATAGTATATTCTATTTTTCACTACCACCTTCATGGTTGGTTATAAATTTAAATTGATGGTAATATATGATATATTGGAATAATAAATATATTGAATATGATTCATAAGGGATGAAAAATTATGTATCATAATTATGTAATCCATCAATATCAACGAAGAACGATTAATAATGTTTTATGATTGTCACATATTATAACATGGTCTTTTTTTCTAGTATTATTCCCATGCTGATGTTTTCACCCATGTTTATGATGTATCAGTTATGAATAATTGATATGTTTCACATACAATGAATCTTATCCCACCCCATTCTAATTTTTCCATTCACTAGGTCATGAAGATTATTATATCATATTAAATGTCTAGAACAAGGTCTAGAGATGTATGGTTATAGATAAATTTTCACATGTGTTGTATAATAAGATGTTTTATAATTATTTTCTGAGAATCAAATCCATTAGTTCCTTCAGTTGTGTGAATTTTTTTGATATGATTTAATTAAACAATACTATCAATGTATTATTTATGAATATTTAGATTTGGTCACCATATTAATTCTTTCAATAATTGATTCTAGTTTTTCCTCATTATATATCTACTATTATTTCACCATTCATGAAGATAATTATAGTTAAATGTTTTCTACAGTTTTTTTCAAAAGGTGTTTTTTGATTATTCTCAATTTTTATAAAATTTATTCTTCCGTTTTTTCATTGATTAGACAAAACTTTTTAAAATGTTGTTTTGAGATAGGGTGAACATCTTTATACAAAATTGTTGTTCAATATTTCACATTGATTTTGGGATTAGGAAAAATATTGATCTAGAACAATTAAAGGTTTATTATTCATCATCTTTAAATATATAATAATACTCTATATCTATTTTTATGATATCCTTTATCTAATTGTTTATCTCCTCAATTTTGGTCTATAGTTGGGTGTGAATTTTTGGTTCATAACCCCTTGAAATAAGATCAAGGAATATTATTTTTATTATTAGTGGTGAATTAAATGTTTGATTATAAATTCTCTTAAAACCATCTATGAATGGTGAAGGTTTATAAAATTACTATTGAAATAGTAGTCACTGTATATTTCATGTTATTAAATCCTTATTATACCTTATTATTCTCTCTCAATCATTTTTTATTCAATGGATTCAAAAATGGTTTACTTTAGTAATTATTAGGAAAACATTCAATGTATTAGACCTAAACACATTTCTCAGTAAAATGATCTAGTGTTAAAAAAATGTAACATACCATCATATTTGTTGGATTATTTTTTAAAATACATTAGAACCATATGCCTATAATATGGGACAATTTCATAAAATTTATATTCATTTAAAGAGTATTAAATTGATTTTACCACATAGACTCCTCTTATACCTATACATATTCTAAAAAATTGTTTTTAATTTTCATATATCTTCTCAATTAATACCCTAGATTCCATATGTAATTTCTAAATCAAGGATCCTCTATATGATTCATCCAGAATGTTCCTTTAACTATCAAAAAAATCCCTAATCGAATAAGAAAATATTTAAATGTTTCATAATTTTTTAATGTTGGAATATTTAGTATAAAATGTTTCTCTAGATACTTATCATATTTAACTGATCTAATTCATACAAATATTTCTTCTGGAAGTTAAGAATTATCATTATAGAAATATTTAATAAATTTCATACTAAATTATATATTAATTGAATAGTATTTTATACATGTTCTCTTTATTTCCCCCATCCAAAGATAATGAACACTCTTTCTACATCACAAGTTCATCATCCACTCCACTTCTATTCAAGATTTCATAAACAATTGTAAAATATATGGTGTTTTTATTTGGGTCACCACTTAAAAGTCTATGAAAAGATTTAAGAAATTTAATATTTCCACCTTTTAGTTAAAAATACTATTAAAATATAGTAATGACATTTATATTACTATTTTTAATTATGTGAGGTAAAAAACTATCTCACATTGATTGATTTAGACTATCATATGTAATTATTAATTATGATTCTGAATGAAAAATGTGATTTTTAGTAAATTATATCAATTTAATGGTTTAAAATTTATATAGAATATTTTTTAAATTTCCTAAATCACTTACACTTTTAAAATAAATTTCTTTATATTAATGACAACAAGTGAATAACCATTCATTGTGAGTTCTGATCATTTACTCCTTAGTTAGTGGTTCTGTTTTGAATAAAAGATCACTACTCTAAAAATGGAACCCAAATTTTACATTTTCTTATCATTGAGGATAAAAATAATAAACATCTATTGTTTAAATATAGTATAAATTTTTACATGAGCTATATGAAAATAGATTTTTGATATCATGGTTTTTGAAATATCTAAAATTTTTATTTTTGTGTCAATTATAAAAATGGTATTATATAAGTGTTGTTAGTGATATTTAAAAAATAAAATAAATAAAATTGAGGGATTATTCCAGAGAGTAATTAATGGTTGATTCAAGGTTATGGTTAACAATTAAAAAATATCAATATTTATAAAATTATGGACTCTTTATTTAAAAGTTAATCAATGAAATAGTCAATAATAGTGTACTCCTCACCATTTGTTGTAAAAACAATTATGTTTTTTAATGACTATGGATTATTAGAAGCATTATGATTTAATTTTTGACATTAATCTTTTATTTTGGATCTATAAATTTATTGTTAGGAGATATGTGCGTTTTGTGGGGTTCTATGTGTTTTATAATCTTTTTTAAAGTTATACAATTTATGCATGGTTTTCTGAAACCATATTGACTCCCTCAGAATATATTGAACCATGTGGATATAGAACCGACAATTGCCGATGATTAAGGCCCACAATTTGAAAAATATTGTGTCCCTCACTAACAAACCATGTTACCCACTCATATGGGAGACAAAATAGTTGTCACATGTTTTGAAAAACCATGTTACCAAACCATGTGGGTACCTAGGTGAGGTTGAAAGCCTAGCACATTTTTAATAATGATTTCTAAGACATTCACCCAAAAAATGTTTGTATGTATTTAAAGACACGAAAATATACCTTAACATCCATTTATTATTCTTTTTATCCAATAGATCTTTATATATGAATCCATCTCAAGCCCTGAGACTCCACTTTCCATGACTCATGAATTACACTCATCTATATTCCAATAGATCCCAGATAGTTATTGATAGTGAATCGAGGCGTGTGGTCTAACTAGCTCTATTCTTTAGGTATCTTAAATATTTACCTCCTTTTCATTGAAATGAATCATATATTTTTAATTATATTTTTTAGTATCTGGATTATGATTATATCTAATAATTAATTCACTGATCATTTACCAAAATCAATGAATGTTTTTATATAACGATGACATTCTTTTTTTCTAGGGATATATCTATAATGAATAGTACATATTTCCATTAAATTTATCATATATTTATCATCTTGATACCTTATTCTTATTTAATCTCATATTATATCTCTATAAAATGGTTGGTTCATGGAGGAACAATATTTATTTTCTAGAACCAATGTCATATTTTTTAATTGATAAGGAATTCATGATTAGTTCTTGTATAAAAAATAGATACATTGAATTTATTTCTTATTATTCAATATTTCATGGAACTAGTATCATTGATATACTTTGTGAGAATGTGGTTCATGAAACAACCATGTTGACTTGGAATCTCTATGATTATCTCTTTATTAAACAATAAGTATAATTTATTAGAACCTAAAATGGGAATCTTTAGTATGAAATCTTATTCTGGAAGGTGTGACAATGTTGTTTAGGAATGAATCCCTTGAAATAACATAATATTTACATTTATTAATTTATGGTAGGTATTCCACTACCATATTAATTCTATGTATACTCTTGTTTCCTTGATTTCATATTGTGATGGAATAACCTGTTGACAATTCTGGATGGTGATTTCTTGTGGGGGTGTGCACGTATATATAATGGGACCAATATATGATGCTTTATTATATTATTATTTTCTTAAAACATCACTATAATTGATGCGGATCATATATTTTTATATGTTGCTAAAATATTATTATGATTACATGTTATAATTTTCCTAATACTGCTATACCTTTTTCTTTGAAATTTAAATTAACTACAAGAGTTTTATTGATACTCATAAAAGGTGGATTATCGTGATATGACTAAAATTTATGGTTGATTGTACAAGACATGTGGTGATGATGATAATGGACTGATATTCTAGGTGGAGGCACGACAGTCTCATTGTCAATCCTGTGAGAATGACATATTCACTTGATGCCTTGAGTATATATACTAACATGTTCACTATTGGACTTGTGTAATGGGAGAAAATTCATTGCCTTTTGAATGTCTAGTAACATATTCATAAACCTTTTGGATAGTTCTTGGTCAATCCAAATTTTTTTTTATCATTATTCTTACATGGAGAAGAATCTGGTACAGGCAAGGTTTTTTGTGGTTTGGTTAGCTCATGAATGCTTGTTATATTATTGTTGTAATTACTTGAAAATTTATTTTTATCATGGAATACACCATTTATAAATTCTAACAATAGTTAAGGAACCATTGGAATTGTTAAATTATGTTTTATTACTAACACCCTACTCGGGAACTCAATGTTCCTGCAGACTTCATGTATTTGGATCTAGGTACATAGAAGGGGCCCATAGATGATAGTTTAGTAGGGGAGAATGGAACCTAGAGCTATACTATAAAGAATTTTGATCCATTATTTATTATTTATTCTTATTTAATTAAACCACATATACTGTAGGTTTTTTCTATGTTGGGGGCCAATTCAATTTATTTGTATAACATGTGTGTCATTTATTATTACATTAGGATACTTGATCTTCTGTCATGATTTGTCTATGTTGATTTATGTTCTATTTATATTTTTGTTTTTTTATATGATACTAAGGTTATAGTGTCCCTATTTTTGGTGATCATACCATTTCTAATATTTGTAATAATCTTAAGTATGTGCAGGTACAAATGTGGTCTTATGGGTCATTGACTCGAACCCAGTGGTTCTAATTTGGGAGTTACAAAATGGTATTAGATCAATTTTTTTATTTTTTATTAATATATCCAAGGACAAGGTATAAGGAAGATTTTTTTGGGCCTCTGGTATAGGACTTACCAGGATCTTATCCATCTCATATGTGACATACATTAATGTTTCCATGAACTGGATTACTGTTACAGTTTTATGGGATTGGGTGTCTTTATATAAAATAATGAAGCATATTGTATCACATATAATATATATATCTATTTTATTCAAAATAATAGATCTTTAATTTAATTATTTTAGTTGGGATATATGTTTGGGATACAAATGAATTCTTTTTTTGAGTGAAATATCAATATCTTTCTTTTAACACCCTAAAATAATAAATGAATCACATTTTATTGAATATCAATTATGACATGAAAAACCTACATTAAAAGAGAATATAAAACCCCAAGACATTAAATTTTATTTAATTTATAACAATTATAATATCTTTTATATCATATAATACATGAAACAATAATTTTTTTGATGGATTGTGTTCCACACAAGATTGGGTTTTCCAAAGAAATAATATATCATTAGTATTATTATTTAATAGGATAGTTATCGCATATCGGTTGGGATTGGTATTATACTTATAATTAACTAAATTATGTATATATTATTACTATACATGTTTATTAATTTTCTATTTATTATTAATAAACTAATAATCATTCAAAATAAAACATAACTATTTTTTGAAAAATTTTATTATTTCAAAAAGACAGTTTAAATGCTCTTTACGGACATAATTTAATATTGTTTTCACCTGTTTTCGAATATTTATGATAATAAAAATAAAATTAATTTTGTAAATATAGATACCAAAAATTATTTTAGGGTAATCTTTTTTATTTTTTTGAAATTATTAATTTTTTTATGAATATTGAAAAATACTGAATTTTAATTGAAAATAACCTTTTAATTTAAATAAAATGAAATTATAAATTATATGTAAAAATGGTTTTAAAGAATAATTATTTTAAATTTATATAATTTAATATAATTTCAGTCATTGAAATCATTTTTATATTGAATTTAGATATAAATTTGTATAATTTTGAACATTTTCACTTTAAAGACTACTTTAACGTCATGTCCATGGGATTAAATTTAATTTAATTTTTTATACTTATATAAATTTAATTTGTAATAATATATTATTTATTTGGAACCATAATAATGTATAATTTATAATAAGGTTGTCTTAATTTTTTAAAAATATAACTAGTGAATGCATGAAAAATTAATTATATCGGTTAAGGTAAAAATGGGTTTACCGGTCGTTAAAATAAAAATATAAGGGTAAAAATGACCTATAAAATATTCTAGATGAAATTTTATAGGATTACATCTCAAATTAAATTTATTTAGTTCTATAATGGTCCATTTTTTACCCTATTACATATGTTAAATGTTAGAGCACTCAATTATTTTCAAAAATACCATGTGGGTCCCCTCCCCAATATATAAAAGACCATCCACTCCCCTCTGTTCTACACATCTTCAACCCACATTATATCACCCTATACCTTCCCAAATAACTTCAAAAAATCACTATAATAATAATAAAATAATTAGTGTCAAGAAAAATACAACATAGTATGTATTTTGTTAAAACCTAAGAATGATACCCAAATAATTTGTAATATTGACCATCTTTATTTATCTTCTATCTCCACATACTTAAAATTTAATTAAAAATTATAATATTACAAACATAGTTTATTCATTATAATATGATGTTTTTAAATATATTTGTGACTTATAACCCTCCCCACTTATATTATATGGTTAACGAAACCATTGTCATTGAGTACGGTTGAGTACTGCCTTTCGAACATATGTTTTTAGTAATTCATTTCCACCTATCAAGGAAATGAATGATATAAATAAAAATTTATGTATATTATATTTATAAAATAGTTATACATCATTAGTAACTATACAATATATATATTTTTACCTTCCATTTTTTAGGGGATATGATAACATCACTCTTGTGTATGACAGACTACTGACTCACAAAGCGATGTGATTCATCTTTCACTAATGCTTCATATGGAAGGTGATAAAGATATAATTAATTACTATATGAAATATGAATGAAATAATTTTTATATTACTTAAAATTTTATCATTCTATAAATATAACATGTATCATTTCTTTCTTTCCTTCTCAATTACAAAAAGATGACAATAATATTCATGTACGTGTCGACTACCACCTTCACAAAGCGATGTGACCCAATTTTCATAACCATGCCACATGGATGATTGATATAAATATATTATATGGTATATATAATATTATTATCCTTTCTAAAATATTAAATATTTCTTACCTTTTATATATGATCATTTAAAAAATGAAAATGTTATACATGCGTATGTACGGCCTACCGTCTCCCAGATTGTAAAAATTTCATTTTCCATAACCATCATTCATGATTGGTTTTAAAATTAAATTGGAGTAAAAATATTATAATTATTTCAGGATTATTATTATTATATATATTATATAACTATATAACATAGAAAAGAACCGTATCATTCATGATGAAACACTTATTAAAAAACAAGGCAATTGATAAATGAAAAAATTAAAATAGTGAAAGATAATTAATGAACATGAGATAATATGTTATAAAAAGATAATAAATTATGTCAAAAATACTAATATGGTTTTTATAATTTAATAAAATTTTAAAACCACTATATAAGAGGTCAACGAACATCCAATCAATATTAATTGTAATTTATGGAATTTCATAACTCAATATCAACTCATTGGGTTATACTTGTACTTCATTTATTATGTCATGATAAAATTTTGTTATTAAGGTCTTTTTTTTATATTATATTACACTTAATATTTTTATATGTGTATTTATATATGATATATAAAATCAATTCTTTGTTTTATTCTTAACACAATGTTATGATATTACCAAGGGTTTACATCACAACCTCACTTTAATCAAGATAGATTGTTTTTGAATTTCAATGGAAGAAAATTATTTTATCATTATTTAATAAATCCTTAAATTTTATTCTCCAGTAGTTTATCATGATATTTCATAGTAATGTAACATATTCCTACTATTAAATAGTTAAAATAATTTTGAATTTTTTTTATGGAAATCTAATTTCATTTCTTTCTTCAGTCGTAAATCTATTTTTTAAATGATGTTTTATGAAAATAATATAAAAAATGATATTATAATTTTTAAAATTATTTATTAATTAAATTTTAATCCATTTTTTCTATTTAAAAATTGTTTTCATAGTAATATTATTTCCTTTCAAAACAATACCTATTCGGATTATATTGAAAATATGAATGGAATATTCTAATAATTTTCTAAAAAAAGAAATTGTACTGAAATTTCTACGTTGCAAAAGAAATGTTATTTTTAAATTTCAGGCATGTATGGAATTACCTGATGTCTTGAACCTCATCTATTTCTGTCTTCCTTTTAAATTTTATGAGGATTTTTAAGGGATTTTATTTGTAAAAGTGATTCTCTATGTAAAGGATTTTTAAAATGAAATGATATTTTCTTTATGAATGTTTTTAAAGATATTTTATGGTATATCTATTAATAAATGGAAAATAATTTTTTTACCTCAAATAGGTATATGTTGATAATATCATTGTTATTCTTCTGGATGATTGGTGATTATTTGGATCAAGGATAGTAATTAGGTTCCCTTATTTATTTCAATTTGTATTCATTAAAATCCCCCTTAAATTACCCTTAAAATATTTATTTACCTGTGATAATTAGATATTGAATTTCCCAAAATATTTATATTATTTATCCTATATATTCTAATTTATTAAACCATATATCATTTCCACATTAGGTTTTTTACATTAAATGTTATTTAATTGTTTTTAAAAATATTGAAATTTTTTATTATGTAATAAATATGGTTATTTAATGATAAATAATATTATTTAATAAATAATTTGATTATATAAAAAATGAGGAATGCTTTAGACCATCAGTGATGGGTGGGCCCGATATAATATATCCCATTAATGTATCTATAGGTCTCATAAGACAATCAGGATAATATATCATTAAAATAGTTTTCCCTATAGACTAGGATTTTTTGTGAAAAGTCTTGATGGTATAAGTTTCATGATTCATGATATCATCACACCCAATAATTTATCATTTCATACATTAAGAGTTATGTAAATATTATCTATTAGATTTTCACAATGATATTATCTATAAATTCATTTTAACTATAGTTTATTTATTAGATGGCATGAGTTTCAGTTATTTACTTCCCTATATTTATTATTCATTATCCAGTTATTCAAACTGCATGTTTGATTAGTTATTTACCTTGAAATGTTTATTATTATTATTAATTTTGAACATCTTATGTTGTACTTAAACCTTACTAATCATTTGATCCAACCATTATTTTTACTATTACTCACGATTTCATGAAGTATATAATTTTTTATATTCAAGGATATGAAAGTGTGAATAATATTATTCTTTAACAATTTGGTTGTAATTTTGTATTCAAATGTAATCCGAGACTCAGGTATGTAAGTAGTTTCCCAAGACCACTAAACTATTCGATCTACTAGGATGTTATTCTTGGTATCTTATTCCAATATAATTAAGTATTCAAAGGTTCAATTTTACTTGATTATGGGCATCTATAGTTGGTATTAGTGGTTGATTAGTATAAAATTTTGGAATTTCATTTAGTAATACTTTTATTAGGAATAATAACCCTATCAAAAAACATTGATATTAATTATAATAGAAGATCCTAATGTTTTGGTAAGTAAGTGATTATGTTTTTTCTTAAAATATATTTATGTTGGGATACTACAAGTGGATGTCGTTATGGAACAAATTCACCTAGGGGTAATAATTAAAAAAAAGTTACATTGGTGTTTACATGATCATAACCTAGTGCATGGAAAGCATCCTTACTTTAAACCTTTTATGACACTCTTAGGGAATATCATTAGGATAATTCATATTTTATTTAAATAAATTATTAAGGAATTGAATAAGTGATGATAATTAATGAAATAGGATAAATATAAGGTGATATATGTAGAATCCCTTTATCATCACTCTTTTAGTGCTGGTAAAGAATCCATTTATCTGCACTAAGAAGGACCTGATAAAGGAACCCATTATAAGTTCTAAAATATTAGCCCTTATAATGGGATTCTTCATCAGCGTATTTCTAGCACTGAAAAAATCATAGTCCCAAATTTTATAAAATCAGGTGCATAGTATCCTCTATTTATCTCACCCTCAATCTCTCATTGTGATTTACCACTATGACAACTCCCCCCAATCTTTACTTTTCTAGACATCTGCCGCTATCCCTTCTCTGCTGTTAGCTCTACTCCTTATCCTCCCCCTCGATCCCCATCCACGGATCCTCCTCCCCGCGAACCCTAGTTCTCCTCCTTCACATTAGACCCTACTCCCTATGAACCCTACCCCTCCATTTCTCAATGTTTCTTGTCTCCTCCCATGAACCACCCCCTCTAGCAAATGCGTCTTCCCCTCCCAATGTAGCGCAAAATACTCCCATACCTCTTGACACTTCTTCTGTTCCTCTAATGTGGGTGCGATCTACTCTAGGAAAGTCTCCCACTTCTCCTTTTAGGTTTATTTTTGGTAATTTCTCTCCCCACTCTATATGTGTTCATCGTTTTAATTCTCATTTTTCCAATGATTCAATGAATAATTGGTGAATGGTCATTTCACATTCCGTAGATGGAATCACGGATCACTCCATCTTAAAATGAGACATGGGTAGTGCTATTATTTTTTTACACACACTGTATACCTCTAGGGACACATCATTTCCTCCTTTGAGGATACTTTTGAGATCTATTTCCTTTTATTTCATTTTTTTGTGAGATTTTTGAGCTTCCATGGACTAGTATCAGTAGATTGTGTTCTGTTGGTACATTTCTATAAGGAATTGATGTAGCTTTATGACCTTGTCTAAGGATGTTGGCCCCTCTATATCTTCTTAATGATCAAGGTAGTGTTGGTGAGTTCCATTATTCATGATTGAGTGGTCTTAGTCCACTTATATGAGGGTTATTATGGAATTAGGTCTCGATCATTATAACTCATACACCTCAGCAACTTGGAATGTGTATCAATTCACGAGACCCTGAGAGATCCTTATTTCATTCATGTTGTCCCTATATTGGGTTTGTAGAATTGGAATCACTATCACTTACATGGGAATTGATCCCCTATGTTAGAGGATGTTTCAAGTAAGTTCCATTGTCCCCCAACCATACTTAGGAATTAACCCCCTCTCTTTTTGTAGAGATATGATATTTCAGATGGTGTATTAGTAAAATGGAGCGCGTATCTCAGATGAACCCTCTCAGTTCACTTTATTGGGATTTAGTATGGAATATGATTTTGATCAATGGACCACATGGCACTTAGTGATCGGGAGCTTGTATCCCTCTGAGAGGCCTAAAACAAACCTTATTTCTAATGTGTTTTCATTATGTTGGGATTTTTTAATTGGCATGACCAACACTTACACAAGTGTCTATCCCCAATCATGGAAGATTTTTGTAGTAGACGTTTTTATCCCCCCCCCCCCCCACCCATCAAGCCTTGGGTGTTGACCCCTTATATTTATATCATGAGATGATATTTGTAATGTGGTATTAGTCTAATGTAGTGTATATCTTGAGTGAACTCTCTCGGTTTCCTATTTTTATTCTTCTTGGTTAGATCATATGAATATGACCTCTAGGATAAGTGACGTCATTGGAATTATAGCTTGGGTAGCATTTCCCCTCGGAGAAGTTTTTACTTAATACCACGAGTGGATCAACAACTATAAGTGGTTGTGAATTTTTTTTATTGACATAGAGTATTTTATGAGTATATTTGGCATATCCTTGGTTACCTATATGTCTCATATATTTTTTGGAATACCTATGTTTTGTGACATGAATACTCCAGACGCATTATGTATTGTGTTTTTGGGGTGTCCTATTGGGTATTGTAATACTCATCCTTACAAGGGATCTTCCCATACAAGTCATGGCCTATACAGACGATGGAAAATTTCACAGAGTCCTTTGTGGACTAGGATAAGGTAGAGATTATTTTGGGATACATAGACTGAGGTGTATGAAAATGGTTAATTAACATATTTCCCCTCCTTATATTAAGGTCATACAATGTTTTCCATTTTTTGGTTCGATTGTATTTCAACTCTTTTTATTAAATCCATTAATTCTTGTTTTTCAATTCATAGAACGACCTCTAGTGGATCAGGGTAATTCAACATGTAATAATAAGATTTGGATGGCTATATTAGTGTCATATAATTATGCCTATGGTTTGAGTTAATATCATAATCTTTTGAGGTAGTGATCCTCTGGGATGTAGGGTTAGCATCACCCACCCACAGTAGGTGTATGATGCAAGTCTCATCTTAGAAGGCACTATCATTCATAGGAACCTCAAGGATAGCCCATTACTCTATGGAATTTAACATGACTGTGATGGGTATAGATATATCATATTTCATTTTCTTAACATTCATACTACAGTGAGTGAGGCAGTCGACGAATAGCCTAGGCAGAGGAAGGAACTGGATAAAGGAGGTCTGTACATCACTAAAGTGATGAAGGAGATTGGGGAGCAACATGAGGTGGAAAAAACATTTGTTTGATTCTATTTATACTACCCCTTAGTAGACCACTCCTATATTGGTAAGTTAGTGGTTAGAATCTTGGATTGTTGTAGTCACTATAGACTTTTTACAAGGAGTCTCCAAGAGTGTTTGGAGGCACGGTCTGTTCGTTATACATTTCTTATATTAATATTAGAAATAGGTACAAGAAACTATTTTTCCAAATATTTTTCAATTATTTTCTAGGAATATGGTAGGCATTGGTAGAGACCCATGTTAGTGTAGTTTGGTATGAAATTGGACTTGGAAAATAGATGAACAATTCTCCCATCAATATTTGTTCTTGATATGTAATCCCAAATGTGTGGTCAATTTAGTGAATTTGAATGTGGTTAATATATAGGTGATGTTGATGGGGTCCTTTTAATTGTGTGTTTGGTGCCCTTTTTATGTTATAAGGTGTCACATAAATCCCTATATTTATTGAACTAGTGTGAAATGTAAAGTGTGTGTTCCAAGTAATAGGATCTCATAAAGGCTTCAAGTGTGGTTCTAGGTACGAGTTTGGGTAAGCTAAGGGAATTTTATCTCATATCCTTTAGATGTTCATGATAGAATTTATGTTTACTAACCACAATTTTCTATTTCATATGTTAATTTGGGTAACAAAACCAACGATATTCTATAGTAATTTTGGAAAAACCTAGGTTATGTAATCTTAATTAACTGCTCAACCATGTTTGATGATAATTACTTCTTCACATTTTGGTTCTCCTAACCTTGACGCTGAACATGTCTCTCAAGTAGCTGCAGCTGTTGCTGCTCACAGTATAGAGCAACAACAAGTTTCTGAACCTATTATTGCTCCTAGTTATGAGGTTCAACAATCATCAGCACATACTGTTGCTACCATTTCAAATGGACATATTGATGATGTTGATATTTATGAAATAGTCAGGGATGAATGACCGACATCACAAAAAACACAAGTGCATCATATTTTGAAGGTGTTAGCCAATGTTCTTAAGAAGAAAAGAAAAGGAAACAAATTTTATGTTGGATGGAATGCATGAGGACAACATGTGAATACCAACAAGGCTATGTTTAGTAGTTAAATTGAAATTTTCACTCAGCAACGCGTACCGATTGACATTGATTCATGGTACCATGTTGTGTCTGGGTAGAAGGTTGTGATCTTGGATGAAATTACTGTAACATTATAAATATTATATTATTAATTTACTAGAAAATAAAATAATGAAATTGTGTCTTAATCTTCTCAATCTCTTTCAAAGTACAATTATATTATACGATTCACACAATAATTATGTACTATGTCATGTATGAGGGATTCATTTAGGTTTCACACTATTCTAAAAAAATGTCACCCGAAAGATTCCAAAGGTAAAATAAACCCACACCAACCCCTTGTATATTCTCACCTGATATCCCAAGAAGCATGGGATGCATTTATTGGTTACCATGGGGATGTGAATTTTATGTACATTGTGGCTGATAATACATTGTTTGTTGATACATGAATTCATCACTATGATTTTCAATATTTCATTTATGAAACAACAACTCAGTACTAAAAATAAGGAATGTGCATCAAAACCAAAATACCCCTACTGTAATGAAAGGATGGGGTACACTTCACTATAAAATAAAATGGTATGTATTTTAAATTTAGAGTAATATTTTTAGGCATCATGAAACAACATCATAATTACCTTTCAATATTTTCATGTATATTGATTAGTCTAAAGCCATAGACACTTACATCTCATGTCATGTGCTATGGAAGGGGGCCACCTGTGAATAAGGGAAGATAGTAGATGAAAACACACAAAAATTGTGGGAAATATGTGTATGACATGATAAAAAGTTTAAATTTAAATTTCAATTAAATAAAAATAATTACCTATTTTCCTATATCTGAAAGTCACAGGAATCAGCTACTCCTGTAGTAGATGTTGACCTATTATCTATGGATTTGAAGTGGATAGAAAAATACAGTCATGTTAGAGGTGTGGGATTAGGGGTGACACCCCGATTATATTATGAGGAAAAAAACCAAACATATGATTGTGATGATGAAATGAAATGAATGAGAGAAAGACCAGCCACTATTGAAGAATGATTTAAATGGAAGGGAGAGTTTCTAGCAACTTTTATGGGTGGGAAGCAAAGAGAAGACACAACTCATGAACAACCAGTGTGTGAAGATCCTCACCCCCACCATCATTGAGGTGATCCATTCCCATCAAGGAGTTGTCTTAGCCATGGTATCAATATTGTAATAATTGTTCCCATTAAATGTTAATTAGACAAACACTGATACATTTATTGTACTGATATTCTACCAGGTGATAATGACTATGATTTATATCTATTAACACCCACTTATCGCCTTGTTGTGAGGGATACATTGTTCAACATCCCAGAGGACAAGCTGCATAATAGACCACTTCCAAAAGATCATATAAAAGTGAAAATTATTGTAGCTCATGATCCAAATGTATAGAAACCTACTCCACTTGATGATGATGATATTGATGTGTTCGAAAAGGCTATTGGGACATTTATTGCATGGTTGTCAAAACTTGTCAGAGTACATGTAGAAAAAGGGGTATTTATTTCAATTTTTTCAAGATAATCCTTTAACAATTAATGAAAAAAGGTCTAAATGAATGAATGTTATTATAGAATGAGAAAGGGAAGGGGGTGACATGAAATGTGGGCTCAAAAGCATCTAATTTAATGACCAAATGATCTCAAAGATATACTAAAAGCCCAATAACAACACCTATTATCTCTCCACATTTACTAGCATTGAAGACTTGTCTGGATACGAAGATAAAAATAGTTATAGTCATAGAGTTGTTTTTTTGACAAGAATTTATACGGAGAAGAAATTCAAGATTTTGTTTCTACTAAAAATGTAAATGAGATCCTTGAATAATGTAGGCTAAGTATCATAGATGTAAATTTATATATGAAGTATGTTTTTATTAATTTATTTTCTAAAAGATGATATAATGTTATAAATATGACTAAATGAATTTTATATTATTGGCAGGCATATATTTGAAAAACAGTTGAATGGATTTTCCCATGATACAAAATCCGGACTCGTTAGTCCTCATATCACATTGACACAACTAATGAAATTAAACCCATCAAAAAGGATGAAATAGTGAATGTCTTGCTGAAAACATTTGAAAGAAATATTACAGATGAAAATATATTCCTAATACCAACCATAAAGAGGTAAGACTCTAAGATTAAAGAATATCAATTATATTATCAATTCCTTTGTTACTTATTCCTTTTTTTTTTGTTTTTAGGAAACATTGGATACTAATTGCGGTGAGATTGGATACTCTACATATTTAATCTCTAGATTCAATGCAAGGATATCCAACAAACCGACCACACATGATAGAGTTTTTGAATCTATAAGACACTAAATCTTACGTATTAGGTCTAAGCTTCAATTATATAATTTATATTATTTTTTAATTAGAATTATGTTATGATAGGGCGATGTCTCAATATTGTCTAAAATAGGGAATGAGGAAAAGGGATAAATATAAGGAGGCGAGAAAATACTACATCTGGACCAGTATGAGGGTATATATAATAAAATTTCACTATCCAAACACATATCAAAACAAGCTACTTATTCTCTTAAGGGTCAAAGTTTTTTCAGTGTCCAAAACAAACTAATGATTATTATTGCAGTTATTATGTTCTAAAATTTGTGTGATAGATCGTTTTCCATCAACAAACTAGCATCCATAAACAGATATTTTCCAAAACAACAACAATTTTATTTAAATTATTTATTAATTCTTTATTTATGTATTTCACAGTACGACTCTTAGTGTCGAAAAGCCTCATATTCACTAGATGATATAGATTGTTTCAAAAACGAGTGTGTTTCATACCTGATGAATGATTGTACACAAATAGAATGAAGATCTAACTTGTGGATGTGTGCTATTGGTATCCATTTTTAAGATGGGTTAAGGAGATCAAAAAATGATATATTATTGTATGTAAAGGTTTGTAAGAAAATTTTAAATTTTATTAAATAAAACACCATTTATCCAATGATTCATTTGTCCATTTTATCATATGAAATGTACCAAAAACATGCATGAATGATGAACCACTATTCCTTGTGCTTTGGATAAGAAAAAATATTAAAATATCCAAAATACCTTCATATATGACCAAACACATTCAGATTGTGTTGATACATTAGGATAACGATCCATGGGAAATTTGTGACATGTATGAGTCAACCCCGCCTCAATCTGAGGCATGGTGTGGCTAGTATCACTCAATGTGTCTCCCTTTTGATTAAAATGGACATAATTTTTTGTGAAAACAAAAACTGACGTACGGAAAAACAAAAATGAATTCAAATTCTATTGATACTTTATGAGAACAATAAATGGGTCATTTGTTACATTTATGGTTCACCCCCGCATCAATATGAGGCATGTTGGGGCTGGTATCATTCAACGTATCTCTCTTTTGTTTAAAATGAACAAAATCTTAAGTGAAAAAAACAATTGACATACGAAAATAAACCAAATGCATTAGGATTGTGTCGATAATTTAGGAAATTATCCATGGGCCATTTTTGAAATGTACGAGTCAACCTTGCCTCAATACAAGGCACAGTGTGGCTAGAATCACTCAAAGTGTCTCTATTTAGTTTAAAATGGGCAGAATTTTAAGTGAAAACAACAAATGATGTATTTAAAACTGACCAAAAACATTCATACTATGTTGATACATTAGTAGGAAGATCCATGGATCATTTTTGATGTGTAAACTAAACCCTGGCTCAATCTGAGGCACGATGTGGCTGATATCACTCAATGTGTCTCTCTTTATTTTAAAATGGATAGAATTTTATGTGAAAACAACAACTAGCATTTGGAAAACCAACCAAAAACATTATAATTGTGTTGATACATTAGGATAATGATCCATGGGTCATTTTGTATGTGTATGATTCAACCCCTCCTCAATCAGAGTCACGGTGTGGCCGATATCTCTCAAAGTGTCTCTCTTTTGTTTAAAATGGACAAAATTTTATGTGATAACAACAATTGAGGTACTAAATACTAATAAAACGCATTTTTAATGTGTTGTTAATTTAGTAGAACTACCCATGGGTCAATTTTGATGTGTACAAGTAAACCCCACCTCAATCTGAGGCATGGTGTAGTTAGTATCACTCAAAGTGTCTCTCTTTTGTTTAAAATGGACATAAATTTAAGTGAAAACAACAACTGACTTACAATAAACTGACCATACACATTAGAATTGTGTTTATACATTAGGGGAACGATCCATGGGTTATCTGTAATGTGTAAGAGTCAACCTTGCCTCAACTTAAGGCACGATGTGGCCGATATCCCTCAAATTGTCTCTCTTTTGTTTAAAATGGATAAAATTTTAAGTGAAAACAACAACTAACATACATAAAACTAAATAACACATTATTATTGGGATGATAATTTTGGAAAATGATCTATGGGTCATTTTTGATGTTTAAGAGTCAAAATCACATCAATAGGTGGCACTGTGGGGCCGGTATCACTCGAAGTGCCTCTTTTTTGATTAAAATGGACATAATTTTAAGTGAAAACAACAACTGACATACAGAAAAACGTAAAAAAACATTATGATTGAGTTGATACTATAGTAGAAAGATCCATGGGTTATTTTTGATGGTATTAGTCAACCCCACCGCAATCCAAGGCACGGTGTGGCTGGTATCACTCAAAGTGTCTAAATTTTGTATAAAATGGACATACTATTAATTGAAAACGAAAACTGAAAAAATAAAAACTGACCGAATGCATTCAGATTTTGTTGATACATTATTAGAATAATACATGTGTCATTTTTGACATGTATGAGTAAACCCCTCCCCAATCCGAGGCACGGTGTGGCTGGTATCGCTCAAAGTTTCTCTCTTTTGATTTAAATGGACATAATTTTTAGTGAAAACCACAACTGATGTACAGAAAACCTACCAAACACAATAGGATTTTTTTGATACATTATTATAACGATCTACATGTCATTTTTTATTTGTAATAGTAAACCTATACTAAACTTCAGTCTCGGTGTGGCTAGCATCACTCAAGGTGTCTCTCTTTTGTTTAAAATGGATATAATTTTAAGTGAAAACCATTAATGACATACAGAAAAAAAAAACTAAACACTTTTTGATGGTGTTGTTACATTAGGATAAAAATAAATGTGTCTTTTTCGATTTGTACAAGTCAAACCTTCCTCAATATGATGCATGGTGTGGCCAGTATCAGTCAATGTGTCTCTCTTTTGTTTCAAATGGATTGAATTTTAAGTGAAAACAACAACTAATATACAAAAAACTAAACAAAAACATTCATATTTTATTTATACTTTAGGATAAAAATCCATGGGACATTTTTTGATGTTTATGAGTCAACCCCTCCTCAATCCGAGGCATGGTGTGTTTGGTATCACTCAATGTGTCTCTCTTTTGTTTAAAATGGGGAGAATTTTAAGTGAAAACAACAACTGATGTATGAAAAACCAACCAAATGCATTATGATTGTGTTGATAAGTTATAAAAATGATCCATGGGTCATTTTGGATGTGTAAGAGTTAATCCCATCTCAATATGTAGCACGGTGTGACCGTTATCACTCAAAGTGTCTCTCTTTTGTTTAAAATGGACATAATTTTAAGTGAAAACAACAACTGACGTACAAAAAACTAACCGTGCGCATTAGAATTGTGTTTATACATTAAGGGAACAATACATTGGTTATTTGAAATGTGTAGAAGTCAACATTGACTCAATCTAAGGCACAATGTGGCCGGTATCCCCCAAATTGTCTCTCTTTTGTTTAAAATTGACAAAATTTTAAGTTAAAACATCAACTAACATACATAAAACTGACCAAACGCATTAGTATTAGGCTGATAATTTAGGAAAATGATCCATGGTTCATTTTTGATATGTAAGAGTCAAAATCACATCAATAGGTGGCACTGTGGGGCCGGTATCACTCGAAGTGCCTCTCTTTTGATTAAAATGGACATAATTTTAACTGAAAACAACAACTAACGTTCAAAAAACCATAAAGAAACATTAGGATTGAGTTGATACTATATTAGAACGATCCCTGAGTAATTTTTGATGTGTAAGTTTCAACCCGGCCTCAATCCAAGGCACGGTGTGGCCGGTATCACTCAAAGTGCCTCTCTTTTGTATAAAATAAACATACTTTTAACTGAAAACTAAAACTGGCCAAATAAAAACTGACCGAATGAATTCAGAGTGTGTTTATACATTAGTATGACAATACATGTGTCATTTTTTGACTGGAATGAGTAAAACCCTCCCCAATCCAAGGCACGGTTTGGTCGGTGTCACTCAAAGTTTCACTCTTTTGTTTAAAATTGACATAATTTTTAGTGAAAACCACAACTGATGTACAGAAAACTGAAAAAACACATTGGGATTGTGTTGATACATTATTATAACGATCCACGTGTCATTGTTTATATGTAATAGGCAACCTATACTAAATCTGAGTCACGGTGTGGCTGGCATCACTCAATTTGTCTCTCTTTTGTTTAAAATGGATAGAATTTTAAGTGAAAACAATTAATGACATACGTAAAAACAACTAAACGCTTTATGATGGTGTTGTTACATTAGGATAAAAATACATCTGCCTTTTTTGATTTGTACAAGTCAACCCTGCCTCAATCTGATGCATGGTGTGGCCAGTATCACTCAAAGTGTCTCTCTCTTTTTTTAAATGGAAATAATTTTAATTGAAAACAACAACTGACATTCGAAAAACTGACCAAAAACATTCGGATTTTATTTATACATTAGGATAACGATCCATGGATCATTTTTTGATGTTTATGAGTCAACCCTTCCTCAATCCAAGGCACGGTGTGTCCGGTATCACTCAAAGTGTCTCTCTTTTGTATAAATGGAGAGAATTTTAATTGAAAACAACCACTGATGTATGAATAACCAACCAAACACCTTATGATTGTGTTGATACATTATGAGAATGATCCATGGGTAATTTTAGATGTGTACGAGTCAACCCCATCTCAATACGCAGCATGGTGTGACCAGTATCACTCAAAGTGTCTCTCTTTTGTATAAAATGGATAGAATTTTAAGTGAAAAAAATGACATACGGAAAACTAACCAAAAACATTTGTATTGTATTGATACATTATTATAACGATCCATGGGTCATTTTGGATATGTAATAGTCAACCCCGCGTCAATATGAGGCACGGTGTGGCCGATATCACTCAAAGTGTCTCTCTTTAGTTTAAAAAGGACAAAATTTTTAAGTGAAAACCACAACTGACGTATGGATAACCGACCAAATGCAATCGGATTGTGTTGATACTTTAGTAGAACAATCCATGGGTCATGTGTGATGTTTGAGAGTCAGCCTTGTCTCAATATGAGTCATGTTGAGGCCGGTATAACTCAAAGTGTCTCTCTTTTGTTTAAAATGGACAGAATTTTAAGTGAAAACAATAACTGATGAACTGAAAACTGACTAAACGCATTAGGATTATGTTGATAATTTAGTTTAATCATCCATGACTCATTTTTGACATTTATGAGTCAACATTGCCTCAATCTGAGGCACGATGTGTCTAGGATCACACAAAGTGTCTCTCTTTTGTTTAAAATCGACAAAATTTTAAGTGAGAACAATAATTGACATACGAAAAACCAACCAAATGCATTCGGATTGTGTTGAAACTTATGAATAACATTCCATGGGACATTATTTGATGTTTTAGACTCACAACCACTTCAATATGAGGCTCGGTGTGGCCAGTATCACTCAAAGTGTCTCTCTTTTATTTAAAATGTAAATAATTTTAAGCGAAAACAAAAACTAATGTACGGAAAACTGACCAAACTATTTTGGATTGTGTTGTTACATTATGAGAACAATCCATATGTCATTTTTGATGTGTAAGAGTCAAACCTTCCTCAATACTAGTTACGGTGTGGCCGATATCACTCAAAGTGTCTCTCTTTTTTTTAAAATAAACAGAATGTTTAGTGAAAACCACAATTGACATAGGGAAAACCAACCAAAAGCATTATGATTTTGTTGATACATTAGGAGAACAATTTATGGGCCATTTTTTATGTGTAAAAGTCAACACCGCCTCAATTTGAGACACAGTTTGGCCGACATCACTATAAGTGCCTGTCGTTTGTTTAAAATGGAAAGACTTTTATGTGAAAAAAATAACTGACATATGGAAAACAAACAAGAAGCATTATAATTGTGTTTATACATTAGGAGAATGTTACATTGTTCATTTATGACATGTATGAGTCAACACTGCCTCAATACGAGGCATGGTGTGGCTGGTATCACTCAAAGTGTCTCTCTTTTGTTTCAAATAGATTGAATTTTATGTGAAAATAAAAACTAACACATGTAAAACTGACCAAATGCATTCAGATTGTGTTTATAATTTGTAAAAATTATCTATTGGTCTTGTGTGACATGTACGAGTCATCCCCGCCTTAATCCAAGTCATGGTGTCAATGGTATGACTTAAAGTGTCTCTATTTTGTTTAAAATTGATAAATAAAAACTAACCTATGGAAAACCGGCCAAATGCATCAGGATTTTGATGATAATTCAGTAAAACGATACATGAGTCATTTATGATGAGTAAGAGTGAACCCCATCTCAATATGAAGCATGGTGTGGCCGTTATCACTCAAAGTGTATCTCTCTTGTTTAAAATGGACAAAATATTAATTGAAAACAACCACTGACATACGGAAAACTAACCAGAAACCTTTGTATCGTGTTGATACATTAGTAGAACAATCCATGGGTCATATTTTATGTGTAATAGTCAACCCTACCTCAATCCGAGGCACGGTGTGGCCTATATCACTCAAAGTCACTCTCTTTTGTTAAAAATTGACATAATTTTAAGTGAAAGCAACAACTGAAGTACTAAAAAATGAAAAATTCATTCATATTGTGTTGATACTTTAGTATAACGATCCATGGATCATTTTTTACATGAATTTTTCACCCCCCACTCAATATGAGGCATGATGTGGCTGGTATCACTCAAAGGGTCCCTCTTTTATTTAAAATGAAATTTTTTTAGTGAAAACCACAACTGGCGTATGGAAAACAGAACAAATGCATTATTATTATGTTGACAATTTAGAACAATTATTCAAGGGTCATTTGTGATGTGTATGTGTCAACCCTACCTCAATCTGTGGCATGGAGTGGCTGGTATCACACAAAGTGTCTCTTTTTTGTTTAAAATGGACAAAATATTAAGTGAAAACAATAACTGACGTATGGAAAACCAACCAAATAGATTTAGATTGTGTGGATATATTATGATAATGCTCCATGGGACAGTTTTTTACTTGTAAAAGACAACCCCACATCAATCTGAGGCATGTTGTGGCTGATATCACACAAAGTGTCTCTCTTCTGTTTAAAATGGACAAAAGTTTAAGTGAAAACCAAAACTAACAAATATAAATCCATCCAATAACATTTGTATTGTGTTGATACATTAGTAGAACAATCCATGGGTCATGTGTGACATATATGTGTCATCCTCTCCTCAATCCATGTCACGGTGTGGCTGGTATCACTCAAACTGTCTCTCTTTTTTTGAAAATGGACAGAATTTTAAGTGAAAACAACAACTGATGTATAGAAAACTGAACAAACACATTTTAATTGTGTTGATACTTCATTTTAACGATCATTGGGTAATTTGTGATATGTACGAGTCAAATCTGCCTCAATCCAAGGCATGGTGTGGATGGTATCACTCAAAGTGTCTCTCTTTTTTAAAAAATGGAGAGAATTTTATGGGAAAACAACAACTGACGTACGAAAAACTAACCAGACACATTTTTTCTTGAGTCAATAAGATTTTCCTTATGACTTTTTCATTCCTTCTTGTTTTGAAAATAAAAAACACCTTATAGTTAAGAAAATCTATATTTTACTCTTATAAGGAAAATTTCATTCCTTAAAGAAATTTACCCTAACTTATATTTCCTTATACAAATCAATATTTTTCTTAAGTGTAAAAATATGATTCATATACAAAATATCGGAAACATATAATACTAAGAATTGCAGAATTCAGTTTTTAGTATCTGAATTCTGGATGAGAACTGTAACGAAGAACCACTCCGAATTCTGGATGTGAACACTGATGAAGTTCCACTCCGAATTCTGGATACGAAATCTAATATAGTTCCACTCTGAATTATGGACTCAGAACTTTTATAAGTTTGACTCTAAAATTTTATAAGTTCTACTCCAAACTATTATAAGTTCGATTCGGTACTTTTATAAGTTCGACTCTGAACTTTTACAAGTTCGAATACAAACTTTGTAAGTTCAGATTCTGATCTCTGAGGAAACCAGACTCTGAATTTCCTGAAAAATTCATACTCTGGATATCCACAGAATTCAGGTTCCGAATTCCTATAAAACATAATTTGAATATCTCTTTATTATACATTCTGAATTCCATTTTGGTTAGACTTCGAACTTTTATTTTCATACATTTCAAACATTAGTTTTTCTTATGCTTACACTTTATCCATTATAAAAAGATGTCGTCCATTCTGTTTCTAGCTAACCGTCGGTTTAGTGACACGTGTAAAATTCCCTCCGAAATTCAAATTAAATATGACCGTTGGATTACGGAGCCAACTGTTGGAAATTTTCCTATAAATAGGAGCTCATTTGAATGAGCTCAATACTGAATAACACAGAACATTGAAATCTATGCATACATGTTGTTGAAGTGATTTCTAGAGAGAGAGAGAGGCTCTTATCAACTCTCAAGCTTCATTCAATAAGTTTGAACTACTTATTCAAACTTTTCCGTGGGCAGACATGCTTTGTCCGACTCCGAATGTTAGTGATTACATTCGAGGGATTCTAGGGATAGGAAGACAGAGGTGCCGACTTCCTTGAGGTTTAAGGGCTTCTATATAGAGGATGAAAGAGGTTCCAACTACCATGAAGTTGAGGGCTTGCAGGGATATCAAGATAGAGACTTCAATCTTCGTATCAAGGGCTTACCCTAGTGTGGGTAAGACAGACTTGCTTGAAATTATAAATCAATGGACCTTTATCCATGTTGATGGATACCATTCTCTTTGGGTTAAAAGAGTTATATATTGTTACTTGTAGTTTTACTACTTGTTTTTCCGTTGCATTTCATATTGTAATGAAAGTATAACATTCTTGTATTTCCTTGCAATCATACTCTTATTAGTTTAGATTCTATATGCTTTATGATAGAATCTAATACTGTAAACCTTGGTTAAGTTTCAATTTCCAGATCCATATTTCTGGAACCTATATTCGGAATCACTTTCCATATTTATGCAAGTACATAGAAATAAATGTTTATAACATCATACTTTGTCCCAATCTTCATTTGTGTTAGAGGTGTTTTGAATTTTCTTAGTTTAACATTGTTAAACTTATATCTTTCTTTGTTTAAAGAAATTTTTAAACTGTGCAATTCATCCCCCCCCCTCTTGTATATTGAGCATTTACATTGATTATTTTGATCCTACAATTGGTATAAGAGGTTGGAAACCTCATACAATATACCAATATAACATTTGGTATCAGAGAAGGTTATGAAATAATTATATTCACATATAAGTTTTTCTTGCTAAAGTTTTTCATTGTTCTATTTTCCTTGGATAGGAATATTTTTCCTTGACCCTGAACTTTTATGTTTAACAAGTTTTTGTGTAGAAAGATTTTTAAGATGGTAGGTTTAAATGTTGGTTCCATCAACAACCTAAATCTAACAAGACCACCAGTTTTTGATGGTAATGATTATGAGTACTAGAGAGATAGAATGAAGACTTTCGTTATCAATACTGGAGTAGATAAATTTGTTATGCTTACTGGAAGTTATAAAATTCCTGATAAGGAAGTCAGTGCTTTCACCAACCAAGAGAAGCATGATTATCAATTAAACTATAAGGTACACAATACACTACTATGTTCCATGACTAGAAACATATATAGCCAAATTTCTTCATGTAAAAAATCTAACATTATATTGAAGAAACTTGACGTTACTCGTTTTGGTACATCTAAAGTGATTGAGACTAGAAGAGCTATGTTGAGATCTGAGTTTCATGGTTTTAATTTTCCTTATAGAGAACCTATAAGCAAAGTACAACAAAAGTTTATGACTATCGTTAATAGATTACAATCTATGGGGGAGAAAGGTCTGGATGATGAAGCTCTAGTTGACAAGATCATTGATATTATGCCCAATGAGTGGGAATCAAAGATAACATCTATTGATGAGAACATGAAGTTTACTCAAATTTCTCTTGATGAACTGTTGGAAACTCTTCTCTAACATGAAACAAGAATGAAGAGAGATGCTGACAACATCAAGAAGAAGAATGGGAATGGTACTAATGCTTTTACTACAACATCAAATCACATGAAAGAAAAGAATCCTGAGAGAGTAACCCGATCTAAGTCTAAGAAGGTTACTATCCAATCTGAATCTAGTGAGAGTAATGTCTCAGAGAATGAGTTAGCTTATCTGGCTCGAAGAATGAACAAGATAGTTGTTCAATGAAATTTCCAATCCAGGTATAAGATGAAGGAGAAGGAAGATATGGAAGATTAAGAGGTCACATGCTATGAATGCAAGATAAGTGGTCACATACGACCTGATTGCCTTATTCTTAAAAAGAAAGAAAGGAAAGAGAGGAATTATGAATGGAACAGGAAGAATTTTTATAAATCCAAAGCTAAGAAAAGTCTGAAAGCTAATAAAAAATGGACTGATAGATGTGGAGACTCTTCAGAAAGTGAATCTTCAAAATATGATTCATCAGCTTATAAAATTATAGGATTCATTTCTATTACTTCTTTTCCACATACATGTCTTACGGCCATGGTATGCTCTGCCGAGGCTTTAACAAATTTATCATCAGATGTCTTGACTCATTCAAATTTGCTTGCACTTCCAAGAAAAAAAGATGCATGGTAATGTTAGTAAGTGATGATACACTAAAGAGAATGAAAATGGATTTTTCAAATGAATCTAGAAAATTCTATCCTTTAAAGGAAGAAGAGGATGAGACCATTCTGGAAAATTTAGAGAAGGCTGAACCAGTGAAGAAAGTTAGAAATAAGAGAAATCTTAAGCAAGTGGTTGCTGCGGACAAAACCCCCAAATGTAAGGAAACTCAATCCGCACAACCCAAGCCAAAGAAATAAAAAGCATACCCAGATAAAGTGGATCCTTAGTGGAGGGAAGACAATGAAAAGAGAAAAGAAGGGGATCTACAGTTCAGATTGGACCCTGCTGAGGCTATGGCCTTAAAATAGTGAGCTGCGGATGTGTTAGAAAAACAAGCAAAGGAGAATAAGCTGAAGAAGAAAATGTCTGAAGCCGAGGTTGTTCAATCTCTTTTGAAGGCAACTAAAATAGCTTCTGAACACATTCTGGTTCTGGAAACATTTCATACCAAACCACTACCAGAGACTCTAGAAAAGAACTACATCACTCTGGAAAAGTCTAACGGTGAGGAGGTTGTTGAAGAAGAAGAAGAAGAAGAAGGAAGTGATAATGTAGATGACTTGGTAAAATAAGTATAATATTATCAATAAAAAGATGAATCAGAAAAATTAGTCACTCTGGGAAAGGAAGTTCAGAAAGAATGTAAGAAGGATGATGATAAGTAAGAGGAAGAGGATGAAATTTTTTTTATGATGTGGAAGATTCCTATAAGAATTATTCTCTTGAAGAAGGGACAGAGAAGAAGAAAAATGATGAAGACAAAATTGTTCAACTATCAGAAAGTGATGAAGAATCTTTAGATAAACAACCCATTCCAAAAACAAATAATGTTAAGCAAGTTCTTATGGATACACCAACAAAAGATATCTTCACTAAGAAAGAGGTTGGTGGTTCTTCTAAAATGAAGCTGGTACAAATTAAAGAAAAACAATCTCTATGAAAATTATCTCATTCAGAGTCATCAGCACATGGCCATGATTTTTTTGTTGAATTCTTGAAAAAGATGGTGGATAAAAAATTCCTTATCAATTTTGATGTATACATGAAATCATGTTGCAAAATCACATTGTGGTATAAATTTATTTAAGAAGACATGGGTGACTTTGATCAATTTCTGAATGAGGTAAAAGATTATTTTGAAACTGAGGATAACAAGATTAAGAATCATCAGGATGAGCAGATCATTGAGCAAAGTTCCCATAATAAACAGGTCAGAGACCTAAATGGGAAGCTTAAATCGGTTGCACAGAACTGGAAAGGGGAAAGAATATTTCTGGATTGAGTTTAAAGAGAAGCTGGAAAAGCAAGATGAGATACTAAAAATGTAGGAAGAGGCCATGAAGGCTCATGAAGATGCTTGTATAGCCCAAGATGAAAGGATAAAAGCTTTGGAGAGGCAAGCTGAGGAGGATCAGAGAGATTTTACGAAACTGAAAACCTTATCGAAGAAGCTGATCCCAAATGAAAAAGGAAGACAAATAAACTCATTCCGATATTTTGTTGAATTTGTCTTTCCTTGTAAAAATTTTCTCAACTGTAATGAAATTTTTTTCTTCGTTATATCTTGTCTTGTTATGCACCAATGTTTTAGGTACTTTTTTTCCATTCCCATAAATTCTTTTTGAAAATCAAAAAGGGGGAGGAGAAAAAAATAACTACTTAAAATGGGAGAAGGAAAATTTAAAATGGAGACGGAAAAAATTTCTATTTGAAATATCCTCAATGTAAGGGGGAGTATCTCATTACAATGTTTTTCCTTCCCATAATAATGAGAATTCCACTCTGTAAATTTAGAATACAATCCTTATAGTTTCAATGCCTACGGGGGAGTTAGTTGAATTCACTATCATCCATGAACAAAGGGAGATAAGTTTTAATTTTATAGTCTAATGAAATATTTCAAAATCCTTATATTCTTTATCGTAAGGATGTTTGTGGTTTCCAAAAAATGGGAGATTGTTGATTCAATAAAGTTTTCTTTATGACTTTTTAATTCCTTCTTGTTTTAAAAATTACAAACACCTTATACTTAATAGTATCTATATTTTACTTCTATAAAGAAAATTTCCTTCCTTAAGGAAATTTAGCCTAACTTAGATTTACTTATACATATAAATACTTTTCCTAAGTGTAAAAATCAGATTTATACCCAGAATCTCATAATCATATAATGCTACAAATTGAAGCATTCTGTTTTTATGATCCAAATTCTGGATGAGAACTGTAATGAAGTTTCACTCCGAATTCTGGATGTGAACTGTAATGAAGTTCCACTCTGAATTCTAGACACGAACTCTCATATAGTTCCACTCCGAATTATGGACTCCAAATTTTTATAAGTTTGACTCAAAACTTTTATAAGTTCGACTCTGAAATTTTATAAGTTCGACTCCGAAATTTTATATGTTCGACTCCGAACATTTATAATTTCAACTCTGAACTTTTACAAGTTCAACTCTGAACTCTGTAAGTTTAGATTATGAACTCTGATGAAACCAAACTCTGAATTTCCTTAGAAACTCAGAAACCAGATTTCTACAGAATTCAGGTTCCAAATTCTTATAAAACAAAATCCAAATATCTCTTTATTATACATTTTGAATTCCATTTTGGTTAGACTCTGAACTTTTATTTGCATACATTCTGAACTATGGTTTTTCTTATGATTACACGTGTTCCATTATAAAATGATGTCGTCCATTCTATTTCTAACTAACCATTGGTTTTGTGACACGTTTATATGTCCCTTTGAAATACAATGAAAATATGACCATTTGAGGAGGGAGCCGATGGTAATAAATTTGCCTATAAATAGGAGCTCATTTGAATGAGCTCAATACTGAATAACACTGAACTTTGACATCTGTGCATACATGATATTGTAGTGATTTCTAGAGAGAGGCTCTTATCAACTCTCAACCTTCGCACAAAAAGTTTGAACTAATTGTTCAAACTTTTCCTAGTGCAGACGTGCTTCGTGCAACTCCGAATATTGGTGATTACATTCGCGGGCTTCCGAGGATAGGAAGACAGAGGTGTCGACTTCCTTGATGTTCGAGGGATTCCTTGCTGAGGAAGACAGAGGTTCCAACTACCTTGAAGTTGAGGGCTTGTGGGGATAGCAAGACAGAGACTGTGATCTTTGTATCGAGGGATTATCCTAGTGTGGGTAAAACAGACTTGCTTGAAAGTATAAATCAAGGGACCTTTATCCAAGGTTGTTGGATTCCCTTCCCTTTGGGTTAATAGATTTATATCTTGTTACTTGTATTTTTACTACTTTTTTCCACTGCATTTAATATTGTAAAGAAAGTATAACATTCTTGTATTTCCTTACACTCGTACTCTGATTAGTTTACATTCTATACACTTTAAGGTAGAATCTCATACTGTAAACTTTGGTTAAGTCTCAATTTCCGGATCTATATTTCCAGAACCTATTTTCAGAATCACTTTCTAGATTTCAGAAAGTACATAGATCTAGAAGTTTATAACTTCATACATTGTCCCAATATTCATTGGTGTTAGAGGTGTTGTGAATTTTCTTAGTTTAACTTTGTTAAACTTAGAACTTTCCTGGTTTAAAGAAAATTTTAATGTGTATAATTCACCCCCCTCTTGTATATTGACCATCTACATTGATTATTTTGATCCTACATTTTTATCATGTTTATATTTTTGGATGATGATCCATGGGTCATTTGTGACATGTGTGAGTCATCCCTGCCTCAATTCGAGGCACAGTGTGGCCGATATCACTTAAAGTGTCTCTCTTTTGTTTAAAATAAACAGAATTTTAAGTGAAAAAAAAACTAACATACGAAAATCTGACCAAATTCCTTCATATCATGTTGATACATTTGCATAACGATCCATGGGTCATATGTGATGTGTAAGAGTCAACCCTGCATCAATCTGAGGCACGTTGTGGCAGATATCACTCAAAGCATATCTCTTTTGTTTAAAATGGACATAATTTTAAGTGAAAACAACAACTGACATACGAAATACCGAAAAATGCATTCAGATTGTGTTGATACATTAGTATAACGATCCATTGATCATTTCTGATGTTTATGACTTGCCCCTCCCCCTTATATTTGAGGCATGGTGAGGCTGGTATCACTCAAAGTTTCCCTCTTTTGTTTAAAATGGAAAAAAAATTTAGTGAAAACCACAACAGACGTACGGAAAACTAAAAAAAAGTCATTAGTATTATGTTGATACTTTAGTAGAATGATTCACGTGTCATTCTTTATGTGTATGTGTCAGCCCTACCTCAATCCAAGACATGGTGTGGATGGAATGACACAAAGTGTCTCTTTTTTGTTTAAAATGGACAACATTTTAAGTGAAAACAATAACTGACGTATGGAAAACCAACCAATCACCATTGTATTGTGTGGATAATTTATGATAATGCTCCATGGGTTATTTTTTGTCATGTAAAAGTCAACCCAACTACAATATGAGGCACGGTGTGGCCGATATAACTCAAAGTGTCTCTCTTTTGTTTAAAATGGACAAAATTTTTAGTGAAAACCAAAACTGACAAATAGAAAGCCAACCAAACAACTATTTATTGTTTTGATACATCAGGAGAATGATCCATGGGTCATGTGTGACATGTAAGAGTCAATCTCGCCTCAATCTGAGTCACGGTGTGGCTGGTTTCACTCAAAGTGTCCATGTTTTGTTTAAAATGGACAAAATTTTAAGAGAAAACAAAAACTGACATTCAGAAAACCAACCAAATGCATTTGGATTGTGTTGATACTTTATTAGAACGATCTATGGGTCATTTTTTATTTTTACGAGTCAACCCTACCTAAATCCAAGGCATAGTGTATGCTGGTATCACTCAAAAGGTCTCTTTTTTTTTTAAATGGAGAAATTTTAATGGAAAACAACAACTGATGTACGAAAAACTAACCAAACATGGTTTTATTGTGTTTAAATTATAGGATAATGATCCATGGGTCATTTGTGATGTGTATGAGTCACACCCATCTCAATTAGAGGCATGGTGTGGCTGGTATCACATAGTGTGTCTCTCTTTTGTTTAAAATGGACAAAAATTTATCTGAAAACAACAACTGACGTACAAAAAACCAACCAAACACATTAGTATTGTGTTGATACAATAAAAGAAAGATCAACAGGTCATGTGTAATGTTTACCCATCAACCCCACCTCAATCCAAGTCAATGTGTGGCTGGTATCTTTCAAAGTGTCTCTTTTTTTGTTTAAAATTGACAGAATTTTAAGTAAAAAAACAACAAATGACGAACAAAAAACTGACCTAATGCATTAGTATAGTTTTTATATTTTATAATAATGATACATGGTTAATTTTTGACATGTATGAATCATCCCCACCTCAATTGGAGAAATGTTGTCTCAGGTATCACTCAAAATGTCTCTCTTTTGTTTAAAATGGACATCATTTTAAATGATAACAACAACTGACCTACGGAAAACTGACCAAATGCTTTCAGAAAGTGTTGATACTTTAGTAGAATAATCCATGGGTCATGTGTGACATGTATGAGTCCACACCACATCAATACAAGGCACAATGTGGCGAGTATCACTCAAAGTGTCTCTCATTTGTTTTAAATGGGAATAATTTTAAGTGAAAACAACAACTGACGTACGTAAATCCACAATCCTACCATACACACAAAAAGAATTAATTTTTTACTAAAGAAACAAATTATATTAAAATAAAATCTAATTTGAAAACCATTTTAAAAACACCAACGATCTTAAAATCCATGAAATTCATTTCTTTAAAACCATAAAATCCTCCACCCGTGGTACACCACCCCACCCCCTAGGCACCACCCCACCCCCTGGACACCATGCCAACACCCTAGACACCCCAATGTACATACCTCCCCCCCCCACCACCCTGGATAGCCCCCACCCCCTAGACACCCCCAACCCCTAGAAATCCCCTACCACCAAGACGGCCCCACCCCTCCTAAACACCACCCACCACATGAACACCCCACCCCTGAAAACCCCCACCCCCATGGATAGCCACCCCCCCCTCTGGACGCCACCCACCCCCCTTGGACAACCCCCAACCCCCTGGACCTCCCCCACCCCTTGACACCACCCACCCCTGGAAATGCCTCCCACCCCTCCCCATATGGTCACCCCACCCCCTAAAAAGACCCCCAACCCCATGGAAACCACCCCACCCACCTAGACCCCCAACCACCACCCTGGACTCCCCCACCCCTCCTAGAAACCACCCCACCACCTGGACCCCCAACCCCTGGACACTACCACCCCCATGGACAGTCATCCCCTCCCCCTTGACACCACGCCACCCCCTTGGGTCCCCCCAATATTCTAGACCGCCCCACCCCTTGGACACCACCCCACCCACAAGACACCGCCACCCCCTGGACACCCCCACCCCCCGGACACCCCCACCCTCCGGAAAGGAACTTCCAACCCCCTGAACACCCATACCCCCACAACCTGGACACCCCCTTGGATGTCCTCACCCCTCCTAGACACCACCCCACCATCTGAACACCACACCCCCACCCCCTGGACACCTACACCCCCATGGACAGCCACCACCACCCACTGGACACCATCCCACCCACTTGGACTTCCCCATCCTCCTGGACCCCCCTGGACACCACCCCACCCCTTGGACACCCCCTGGACACCTCCGCTCCCTGGAAATCCCCTCAAACCCTTGTACACTACAACACCCCCTGGACACCACCATGGACAACCCCCCCCCCCCCCCTCCCCCCCTAGACACCCCCACCCACTAGACACCCTATACCCCCCTTAGATAGAAACCACAATCCCCTAAATAGCCCCCAACCCCTTGAATTTTTAATTGAATTCTTTATGTATTTAATTAACATATGAATTATTTGTTAATGGTGTATGGGTATAATTTTTGTATTGGTTTACTTATTTTATATGTATTCTTTCTATAATTAACTTTTGAATTATGTGTTAATATTGTATGGGTATACTTATTGATTGCTGATTTTTTTGCAGGTCTTGTTTGGGTGTGTTGCAGCAGAATTTTACATTACAGCAGGAAGGGAAATTATTAGAGCTTTTTTAGCGTTGATAGATGATCCCTTTATCAGTGCTTTTTTAGAACTTAAAAATAATTCCTTTATCAGTGTTTTTTTATAACTGATAAATTCTCAATTTATCAGTGCTAATGAAGGAACCCTTTATCAGCGCTAAGCTATACAGTTCATTGATACCACTATTAAAGCCTGTTTTGAGTGCTGATAAAGCCTGTTTTTATAGTAGTGCTGGTATGATGGAAGGAAATAAATATCATCCAAGGGATCCATTTATTTTGTGTAGTTTTTCTAAAAAACAGAGACATTAATTAGCCACCAAATTCATGCCCCAAATAAATTTATTAAAACAAAAAGTATTGAAATACACACTCAATGTGTAATGAGTTTACACCAACCCAAAATTGAGATAAAAACATATTAATTTTAAAATGATGCTCAAACAAAACAAGAAACAAGTGCGGCCACTCCATGAAATCTCCAAGTAAGGGGACACGTAGGATTTTCCTTGACATAAGAGCAGCGATCCGTGCCATGGGAGTAGAGCAGCACTGGTCAAAAAAAATTAAAAAGATTGGCTATACTCGTGCCCCAATATCTTATTAAACAGTCGACGTTTGATATGAAGATATGTTTCCGCAGAAATTTCATCACATCTAAGCCTCTGATAAGATGATTCATCCTGTTGTTCTATGAATGATTCAAAATTTTCATTTACCTCCTCAGCATCGTTGTACACAAACTTCACCACCAGGTCAGATACTTCGTTCAGTATATCATGAGGAGGTAAATAGGAGGATCATTCTCAAGTTGTGAAGAAGCATCTATAGCCATCATTCTTGGAGCTCCAAAGATTCATGCACTATGGTCAACCAAATATTTTGATGTTGTAGTGGCAGTATTTTCATTTTTATAAGTATCAAGTGACCTCATGACAATTGTTCACTCGAATTGAGAGTAGTCTATACCTTTCCTTGTATTTTTGGGATTGAGAGTAATGAATCCATAAATATCCACTATTTGTTTTTTCCCTTTTATAGATCTTGATTTTGGGAAGTCCTCTTAAATTTGATTAGATTTCTAATCAGCCTCCAGAAATATGTTTTCTGTGCTGGGCAAGTGCCCAGTTACTATTGAGAAAGAACCTCCCGATATCCTCCATAGTAGGGTCATTCTGAACATTATTGAAACCATCAAAAAAAATCGGGAAGATTATAGGTTTAGATCCACTCTCAACATTGAAAATGACTTGAAAATAATCTTCAACAGGAAATTCAACATCTTTGATATTCTCACCAAAGGGGGTTTTAGTTCTATAGTGTCCAATAAACACCATCACTTTAATAGAAACTCATGTGCATGCTGAAATTTCCATATTTAGCTTAAACTTCGCAACCCATGTCTTGCGAGTAGTTGGACAGACTATCATACCACATTCAATGGAAAAATTTCCAATTTTAAATCAATCTGAACATTAAGAATGCAAACATTGATATTCAAGAATTAAATTAAATAATTGTTTTTAACAATGGTATTTTGTAATGAAAATAATTAATTGAATAATTATTGTGTTAAATTTTATAAACACATGTTTATTTAGTAACATAAGAGTTATTAATACCATCATATGTTATCATTTTATGGTCAATAATGAGTTAAAATTCTTAAAAACACCTTTCAAAAATTTCTGTGGTAGGAATTCCTTAATAATAATGAAATTTTCGGATAAATTAATGAAAATAATGTATTTTGTCAAAATATTATTTGGGGAGTAAGCAATTTATATTTTTTATAAATAAGTTTAATGTTATTGATATCATTGGGGGTTAATATGATCATTAATTACACTGTCATAGTAGTGAAATAATACTATTTGTTGTGGTAAATGAATTATGTTTTATTGGAAACCAAAGTTTATTAGATATTTATTGATTAATTTTATTAAAATGTCTTCCATTATATTATTTTTAGATCAATATAATAATTATATTAATATATATTTGAAAATATAAATTCCATATATTGTGTAAATATGTGTCACATCTGGAAAGTCCTTGGGATATGAACCCATAACTAAATAATGATAACGGTTTAGCACCAACCACTATACTATGTGATGTCATAGTTTATGTTTCATTCTTATAGCTATAATTTTTGAAAAAAATAAATAATAATGATGAACCTGTAGTGTAAATTTTGAGGTTTTGATATTACTCTATTAAATTGTTTTTGGAAAACATATGGTTCAAATGTAAAGGATTTCCACTCTTTTATATCTTACGATTCATTAAATGGGTGTTTTTGTGTTATGGGAACAGAAAATTTATTTTTGTAAATATATTTCATAGAGTAAAGAATGAATTGAAAATTTGATAAAGAAAAACTATATGTTGGAATTACGACTATGAAAAATAAATGTATTAAGTATATTTCCTTGTATTCATAGATAGTAAAATAATTCTTCATTTTTAGAAAAATTCTATTGATGTAAAAATGTTATCCTATTACATTCATATCTGATGAAATAGATGGTATTTTGAATCATCACGTATTTATGGTTTTGAGGACAATAGATTTCCATTAGTGATTAAAATTATTGTTATGAATTAATTACATAATTCTTTATAATTATTTACTCTTTTATTCCATGTTTATATATATACTTTCAACAAATGTTCTCCTACATTGAATCCTAGTTATGTGTTAATCCAAATGACCATGGTATTTAACTTTATCTATTATTATGAGGTTGTTTTATTAACTATATTATAATATGGGCTTTTGAAAAATTAATTTTTAAATATAAAATGTTTTATTACCAATATCATGTTTAAATTTTGATGTAACGATTTATTTAAGGTGGTAAGAATGTAACATCCTGAAATTCTAAATGAAGTACATTTTATTTAATAGAGTATGTGACATGGAACATGTATATTAGAAAAGAATATAACACCCCCAGACATAAAAAAAATAATTTAGTATAAATTTATATTATTTATATTCGTATGATATATGAGACTATAATTTTCTTCGAAATATTGTGTTACATGCAAGAATGATTTTTATAGAAAAAAATATAATATTATTATTATTATTTATTATGATGGTTATCATATATCCATTTGAATGGAAGATAGTAACATTACTAAGTACATTATAATGTTATATAGTTTAAACGTTTTTACTAATTATCAACTGATTATAAATAAAATAAGAATATTTTTAAAGAAAAAGAAATGTTTTCTAAAAACCAGTATTTTTTTAAATGTTGGTTAAGTCACACTTTGCGCAAATAATTTAAATTTAATTTTAAAAAAATTTATTAAATTTATAATATGAAATAGACTTCATTTTTTAAATCCACATAAAAAACAATCTTATGGTTAATTTTTTTTGTTTTTTCTGAAAAGTAACATTTTACAATGAATAGTTAAAAATAATAAATTTTAATTGAAAAATACATTTTTGAAAATAAATTATATTGTTAAATTATATTGTTGAATTGAATTTAAATAAAAATTAGTTAATATTTTTATAAATAAATTCTATTTAGGTCATTATAATCATTTAATATTGAATTTATATATAAAAACCTTCTAAAATTTTGAACATGTTAATATTAACAACTCATTTTTTGATCACGTCTGTGGGATTAATTTTAAATTACTATTTTACAATTATATGAATTGAATTTGGAAAAATATATTTCATATTTGGAATAATAATAATATATAATCTACAATATGTTTAACAAAATATTTTATTGAAATAAATTGTGAGTGTAGAAAAAATTAATTACTATGGTTAAGGTAAAAATTTGTTTACCTAGGGGTTAATTTAAAAATAAAATGGTAAAATGACATAAAAACATGTGAAAAATTGATTATATTTCAATATTTAGACCATTAAACCTATACTGTTTGATAATGGTCTATTTTTTACCCTTGCGACATATGAAAATCACTGGAGAACTCAATTATTTTAAAAAACATGAAGGTGTCATCTCTATAACTTATAAAAGGTCACCCTCTCTCCTATTTTCATCATAAAATTAAATCTAATTGGTTCATCTTAGACCTAACCAAATCAGTCTCAAAATTATCTAACCTCATCTATTAATAATTAATTTTTAATAAATCCATTTTTGGAAGGATATAGTGAAACCTAAGTTGGATACCAAAAGAAGAGGTAATGATCTTACACGAGCATCTTTAAATTACTTATTTATCCAGCAGCATTATTATTTATTAAACTATGATGATTTAATAAAATCATTATATTACAAATTATAGGACATTTCTATAATAATAGCATGACCTAAAACCATATCCACATCCATAAACCCGGTCACAAAATCATTTTTGTGTGTGTACAATGGACTACCATCTTATGAACTGTTGTCGTTCATTTTTTCATTTCAACTTCTCAAGGTTGGGTATGATGATGGATAAGAAATATCTATATAATATTTAAAAAATATTTATAACCCTATATTAAATATATCATATATATGTTTGTACCTTTATTTTCATAGGTTATATGATAATTTCACTCGTATGTACGACGAACTACATCTTCGTGAAGAAAGGTGATTTTCCGTTCACGAATGCTTCAGATGGAAGGTGATAAAGACAGAGTTAAGGGTTATATGTGATATAAATTAAACATTAATGATACTAATTATATATTAATAATTATTTATAGATAATATATCTCATTGTATTTCAATCCTTTTCCCTTATAGAAAGAAGAAAATATCATTCCTGTACATTTGGACGACTACCTTCACAAAGTAATGTGGCTCCATTTTCATTACCACAACATATAAATGATGTATATAAGTACATAATATAGTATATATTATATAATTATAATTGTATAAATGTCAAATATTAATTAAAACCATTTCATAATGATTTTTAAAAAAGTAAATGTTACTCATGTGTACGTATGACCTAGCATCTCTTTAAAAATACAATTAATGTTAAATATAATTATTATGTAATTATTAATATTATGGATATTATATGACAATATAATATCCACCATAATTGGATATTTTTTTATGATACATGTATGAGAAAACAAGGCAATTAACACCTGAACCAATGAAAATAATGAAATATTATTATTAAACGGGAAATAAGATGTTGTAAAAGGATCATATATGATATTATAAAAATAAATATAGTTATTTTCCAAGTTAAAAACATTTTTGATACCAAGATAAAAGATTTTAGTGAATTTTCAATCAAATATAAGCGTAATGTAAGGTATTTCATAACTCAATTTCCACTCATTGGGTTAAAAATCTATTTTTTTGATTATGTCATGTTAAGATTATGACTATAATGTATTTTTATTATATTATGGTTTATTTCTAAATTTTATGTGGATTTTGTGTTGATAATCAAAATTAAATCATTGGTTTAATATCACTTCAACTTTATCATCATTTCAAGGGTTTTCTTCACAATCACACTTTAATCGTGATTGTTTGTCCCATAATTTCAATAAAATGTAATTATTTTCTCATTGTTTAATAAACCATATAATTTTAATACCCAATATTTATTCATGATATTTTCAAGTAATGGTACCATTTTTTTCAATCATTAGTACTTAAACTAATTTATAATATTAATTTATGAAAATCCTACGGCATTTCTCTCTTTGGTAAAAAAAATTCTTCCAAAATCATTTTTTCGAAATATGTTCTCAAAATTTTCATTATTCTATTTCAAATTATTTATCAATTTAATTTTTTCCCATTATCAATTTTTTAAAATGTAAATAGAATTTAGATTCATTTTCAAAATAATTCCCATTTTCATTTTATTTAAATTTTGAAATGAATCTTTTTGTGATTCTATGAAAAGTATCATTACTAAAAATTTTAAATAATAAATGAAAAGTTACTTTTAAATATTATAGTATCTATGGAATTATCCACCATCTTGAGAAAATTTTATATTATTCTTACTTTACAAGTTAATGAGGATATTATTAAACATTTTTTTTAAATGTCACTATAAAAAAACGTATTTCCAAAAAGATTTTTAAAAATAAAAGGATATTTTCATTATGTATACTTTAAAATATATTTTAATGGTAAATCAATTAATTATTGACAGAAACCATTTTTTCCTATGAAAATGGGTGTATTTTTATATATTTGTATCCTTATTTGTACGGTTTATGATTATTATTAACATTCACATCCTTATTTCATTTTGTAGTCATTAATTTCCCCAAGAAATATTAAATTACATGATATTAAAAGACATTAAATTTTCCATAAGTATCCATGTCACCAAGTAACATTTTTATACATGGTTTTTAAATTTTTGAGTTATTTTATTAACTGTGGAAATATTGAAATGTTTTTATTCTTTACACAAAACAAAATGATTATAATAAGATACTTTTTTCAATAATTAAATTTGTTATTATATATGGGAGGAATTCTTTGTACCAGTAGTGATGGGTGTGTCCTGGTATAACGTATCCCCATGATGCATATGTAGGTCTTATAAGAGAATCAATTCAATATAACATTAAATTGTTTTTACCTATATATTAAACCCTATTGTGAATTTTATTGATGGTATATGTATCCTAAGATCATGGTGAAAAATAATTAATAATTTCCTAAATTAAGAGTTTAGTTATTATTATCCATGATATTATCACTTATATACTATCTATGGATGCACTTGATTTTATTTTTATTGATTAAATTGAATGTGTTATGAGTTTTTTATGTTTAAATATTTATTATTCCTTATATAGATATTTAAATTTAATTTGTGTTCATATATTTACATTTCTATGTTGATTATTCTTATTGATTAAAGATACACTCCTTCATAATTAACCCATACTAAGAATTTGAGATCAAACTTTTTTTTTTCAATCCCAAGGATTCTATGTGAAGTACTATGTTTTATATTAAGGTATCTTCTAGAGGGAATAATGTTATTCTAAAAAAATTATATTTTAATATTTTTAGTAAAATGTTTTGAATGATTCATGTATATATGTAGTTTACCATGACTACAAATCAATTCAGTCTATTGAAAAGTTATTCGTTGTATATTATTCCAATGTAATAAAGATGATAATGGATTTGGTTTTTTGGTTTCTTGGTCACTAAAGTTCATATGATATGAACTTTAATAGAAACCATGGAACTAGATTTAGGAAAATTAGATTAGGGATCATAACATAATGATAAATTTTGAGGATAAGTATAAATGATCATCATATGGTTTTATTAAATAAATTATTATATATTTTTTAATAGAAATAAATCAATTTATGAATACTATAACTGCAAATAGTTCTAGAATAGATGTTACTTGGGGTAATAACTCCAAAAAGGGTGCATTGGGCTTGTCTTCATTGTAACACCCAAAAATTATAAAGTAACAACATTGTATTTGATAGCGTGTATGACACATGACAATAAGCATGTAATGTAAAATAATATCAGGATAATTTATAATATATTTAATCTTTATAATTTATTTTATATATTTCAATGCACGAGACACTGAGTCAGCATGCATTACACACAATAACGACTTTCTTTGGTGCCTTGGGATACACATAAGACCAAGTTTTACAGAACATTTAATATATTATTAAAATATTATTATTTAATGCAATAAAATATATACTATACATTATTAATTATATTTAATATCTTATAAAAAATTATTGTATATATAAATATAAAATTAATACATGGGTTGAAAATTAATGAGAAACGAAAATATGAGCCAACTGGATATTAAAAAAATTTATTTTAATGCTCTAAAATGAGTTTGATCATAATAAAAATAATTAATTAAAATTTGTAAATTATTGAAATGAAATTTATATGTTCTATATTAAATAAAATATTTTTTATATTCATCTATTTGGTTTGATAGACATAATACAACAACAAAATCTATTTTACAAATAAAAACCTAGATTTTTATAAATGCAATTTTACCACCTTTTAATGAAATACCCATTTTAAATATGAATTTTGACACATTAACTAATATATTATTTCAAAATGGGCTTCATATTAGTAATAGAAACTTATTAATTATATTTTGGTGAATTATTTATATTTTTCAGAAACAACTAATTTATCAATTTATAGTTAAAAATACTGAATTTTAGTTATAATCATCTTTTTCATATAATTTATTTATAAAGATAAATTATATTTTTAAAAGGTTTTAAAGTTTTATTAGAAAATATTTCTATAAATTAATACAATTTATTTCATTGTAATGAGTTTCACATTGAAATTTATTTTAGAAACATTGAAAACATAAAACATTTTTACAATAAAAGCATACATTTTCATCCCGCGAGCGGGATGAATTTTTAATTTTTTTATACAACATATATGATTAGAATTTTAAAATATGAATTAGATATTTGGGATAATAATAATTTCTAATTTCTAATAATAACATCAATTTTGGGGCCAAAAATTTCAGGGAATGTAATTAAAATTATTTGTAACAATTTTGGTTAAATTAATCATACTATGGGAATAAACTCTAACCATAAGGCCCAAAATGGACTTTAAAATTTTCAAAAATATATTAGTTGACCATATTTTGACCCTATACTCTATTTTAGATAATTGGTTCCATTATTGGATCCACTTGAAATGTGAAAAGTGTGGGAAGAATTATTTTTTCAAAATATTTCAAGAGTGGCAATCTTTCTTCATTATAATAGGCCACGATATCTCCACATTCCTCACACCTCTCAAATCACTTATATTATTCCACTATCTTCCCAAATATCTTCCCAAAATCCCACCCCAATACCTTTAATCCAATCATTGGTCATAAAAGTTCAACTTAATCCCTTTGGTATAAACCAAAAAAAGATTCCTGGGTTTTCAGGTAATACTTTCAAACGATTACAGTTCTATCAACTACTTATACACCACCTAAAATATTCTTCATACATGTTAATATAATAACACATGTATCGAAAATATAATAGAGTGTTGTTAAGATTATTTTTATACCAAAAGTTACACACACATCCATCTAATGGGTAACGAATATACGGTTTATGTCAACAGTGAACTACCGCCTCACGAAATGATGATTGTTTGTTCTTCCTTTACCACCTCTCATGGTGGTTATTATGAAGTAAAAAATATTTATATAGTTTATAGTTTATATTTATTATTCTTTTATGAATCTTTTACTATTCTACAACACATATTTTGTAATCTTAATTTTTTTTTTCAAAACATGATATCATCGTTCATGGAAGTGTGGACTACTACCCCTCAAAGTGATGTGATTCCTTCACACAAAACATGGAACATATAAAAGTTGGATTTAAATAAACATATTTCACATAAAAATCTATATGATATTAATTAGATAATTAACTTTCTGAAATTATAATATATATCATTTTCTTTATTACCCTTTCACACACTTAAAAAGTTATAACGTTATTTGCAGATGTGTGGACTACCACTTCAATTTCATGATGTGATTCGATTTTCATCACAATAATGATATATATAAGTATATATGATTTATTAATATGATATTTATGATATACTTATCCTTCTGTAATTATATGGTGTTACTTTGTTTCTATAATGATCATTGATAAAAAAGAATGTTACTCATGCGTACGTAGAACCTACCATCTCCATCATTGTAACACTGATTCATTTGTCATAATCATATATAATTTTTATTTTTAAAAGAATAATTGATGTATAAATATGATAATTATGTCATTTTTTATTTTTTAGATGTTTTTTAATGACCTCATTGTCCATATTTGACCTTCCAATGATGTTTTTGACACATAAATTAAATTTGGTCAAAACAGACGACATTAAATTAATTATTAATGTAGTAGTACACATCATGGAAACAAATGAAATAAAAGTAATGATAAATGTGAAAAATGTTATAGAGAAAATATAAAATTAATATAATTTTAATATACATGATGTTAAAGGATATTCATCAAAATGGAAACTCAACTTAAGTGATCTATGTCTGACTTTTCTTTCTGTGAGGTGTACATTATTGTAGTGCACCTAATTTCGTATATATGGTGTAAATATTTCAACATTATCATGGAATATCATGCATTTTATCATAATAATGGTGTTTAAATGTATCAATTGATGAATAATACATTTTGTTTTCTAATTCATATGTTACCGTAGTTTTATGGGATTCTAATTTCACCTTTTTACATCTGTGATATAAATATCAAGTTCTCCATTAACATATTTTTTGTGGTGTATATACTGACCATTTTGTAATATTATATCATTAATACTTTTATCTTCATGGTATTTTAAAACATACATTTAATATTATTTCTTCATGTGGTTTATTTTTTAAAATTATTAATGTGGTATGTGATACTTTGGAAGGTTTAAAGCTTAATTTCCTCAACAATGATATTAATGATCTTTCAGTGGTATTTCCATTCAAGGAAATTATGTGACCATTATTAAATAAAAAAATTAATTTTATATCCTCTATTTATTCATGTACATTTTAATTTATCTATATCATTTTATAATCTATGGTACACAAAATGTTTTAGAAAATGTTTTTTAGAAAACCTGACATTGTTTCTCTCTTTATTCGGATAATATTTTTTTATAAAAACCATTTTTTGTTAAAATATTTCCATAATTTGTCTTAAAATGATTTGTTAAATAAATTTTTACTGTGTATTTCATTTATAATAATTTTCAATGGAACATTCTTATCTATTTATGAATAATGTATTTTTCTAACCTTTAACTGTGAAAAAGGTTTATTCTTTTTACCTCATATGACTTGTAAGGATTTACCCACCCTCAATTTATTGAAGATTCAATTTAATGTTTAAAATTTTACTTTTTAAATAATACATTTTCCAAGGAGATTTTCAACGAAATGTTTTTTCAAAAGTTTTTTCATAATAAAATTATTTTTCCTCAATAATTTTTTCAAAGTATCATTTTATAGAATTTCTATTCATCAACAATAATAACCATTATTTTTAATCCATTATGTACATATTGTATTGATACAATCCTTATTCATCCTCTGGATATTTGAATATTTTTTAGGTGAAGGATAGTATTCACATTTACTTCCTTGATTCATTTCCTAGTCCCAATGAAATATTCAAACCTTTAGGGTCATTGAACTTAAAATTTCCCCTAAATTCTCTATTCCATTAATCATTGATATTACTATTTCCATAAATTTATATAATGTTAAATATAGTTTCCACTCTAACATTTATTTGATTATTTGATGAAATTTCTATAATTATTTATTATTTATTTAATTTAGATATTTGATAAGGCATAAATTTTACTAATTAAATATATTACAAAATGTGAAGAATTATTTGGACATGCAATGAATGGTGTATCCCAAAAAATATATAGCTTCTCGATGAATTTATAGGTTCTCATGAGAAAAATAAGTTTAAAAAATAAATGGGTTTCTATATGTAGTTTTAAACTATCTGGAGGATAGATCTTGATAGAAGAGGATTTCATCAGCCTAAGACATGATGTCCCATAATTTGGCATTGCCTTAATTTAGATTCATTATTTATTATCCATGATATTTTAAAATGATAAAATATATGGATTCTTTTCATTATTAGTTTATTGAATAAATGTCATGTTTCTTTAATTTCATACCTTTTCATATTTATTTTATGTTATCTAGTAAATTGAATGGAATTTGTTTCCATTCATTACATTACCATATTGTTTAAGCACTTCTATATCATTTTTTGATCATATGGTATATTTTTTCTATTATTTACCATGACATAATTATGATTCTACATGTTTCATTATTTCATCCACTATAATTTAAACTTATAGAGAATTTTAGCTCAACATTATTAAGATTATTTCCCCAATAATCCAGAAGGTGTACTGTGAAAGATATGAAGAAATATAATAAAAGTAATAAATTTATTCTCAAAGTTATTTATTTGGAATGTAGAAGAAAACATATGTTGTAATTATTGTATTTATTTATAATACAAGACTCAATTATATGTATACTTTAACAAGACTACTAAACTCTATATCTTATGTGAATTGATTCCTTGTAATAAGGCCATTGTAATTAATAACAGACATTAGATCTGGGCATTTTGGTTTCTGGTCACTACATTGATAATCACTCATTACATGACATCATACCTTACTACATATATGGTTTGACCCCTCCAGGGGATATGCTTAGGATAGTTCAAATTTCATTTAGAAACCATTATGAAGTATTTGAATATATGATTCCAATGAATATTCTAGGATAAATTAATGGTAACTTAGATTGAAAATAATGTGTTTGAAATGAACAGTGAAGTGTTTTATTTGTGGAAAATATGTCATAAAGTTATTAATTAGAATAGAAAAATATCAAGAGTGCAATGGAAAAAAATAAATATCATCATAGGAACCACTTTTATTCAATCATATTAAATTTGGAGGATTAGTTAATTATCCAAGTCTATATCCTCCCTTGGATGATGATCCCCAGACTAAGGATGGTCATACAATGAAATAAAATAGACTAACTATTTGTGTTTTGGGATTCAATAAATAAATTTCAGAATTATTTTTTAACAATTTTATTTTGGTACAAGAATGATAAAATTTCAATAGATTGTGTTAAATATACTTATTGATACCATTATATGATATGATATTATGGTTGATCAAAATTTCAATGTCATAAACATTCCTTAAAAAATTTGTTGTAATGTCACAATATTAATTTCATTTCTTGAGAAATTTATGGAAATTATATGTTTTCTGGAAACATTATTTAAATAATAATGAATTTAATTTTTATAGACATAATTTTAAAGGTATTTATATATTCTAGGGAAAATATGATCATTAATTAAATTTTAATAGTATAAAAATAATAATATTAGACATTGTGAAAAAATAAGATGTATTGAAAACCTTAGTCAATAGATTATTTAGTTATTAATTTTATTTCAAGGATGTCAATAATATCTTTTTTAAAACATTATAGAAATTTTGTTAATATTTTTTAGAAAAATGAAATCCCATATTCATGGTTACAACTCGTTTCATATAGAAACGCCATAGAGATTGATCTAATGATAGTAGAATGATAAGGATTTAGCGCATACCAGTATCCAACGTGACGCCCTTGTATATCTATCATTGTTTTTAACTACAATATTTAAAAATATATATTAATGATGAATAAGTGGTTTTACTTTTATGTTTTAGATATTAATTAATTATTATTTTTTCAAAAAACAGATGGAAACAAATTGAAATACTTTCCTCACTTTTATGGATCTTACAATCCTTTAAAAACAAATTTTAGTGTTTTAGGCATGAAAAATTTAGTTTTTGATATTCATTTCATTGAGTAAGAGACGTGTTGTAAATTGATGGAAAAAAATGGATGAAATTGTGTTTATGAAATATAGACTTATCATGTAGATATATTTCCTCATATTCTCACATGGTAACATAATACATCATCTTTATGAAAATGATCTCGAAACAAAAATGTTATCTTATTAAATTCATTTATGATAAATCTGAATGTTTTTAAATAATAATAGAATTGTGGTTTTATGAACCTTAATAATCCATTAATCATTAAATTTTTTGTGATAAATCACTTATATCATTCCCTATAAACATTTATTCTTTTATTTCATATTGATATATTCACATTCAAACAATGTTCTCCTCTATTTAAACCTAGTTTTCTATTATTCAATTTGACCATGGTACTTCTATTTCATTATTATTAAGAGGAATATTTATTAACTCTATTATGATGTATGTTTTCAACAATGTAATTTTAAAATATCAAACCATGTATTAATAAATTAATGTTCCAATTGTGAGGACATAATTTAACTATTTTGGGAGAAATGTGGTACCAAAATATTTGAATAGAATATGACTTTATTTAATAGATTTTGTGACACAAAACACCTATCATAGTAGCGAGTATAAAAAACCCAAAAATTTAAAATATATTTATTTTTTAATAGATTTAATTTCATCATTATCTTATGATACCTGCAACAATGTGTTCCTTTGATTGCATTCATTACATGAAAAAATTAGTTTTAGCAAACTACAATATTCTATTAATATTATTATTTAACATGATAGTTCTTAATAGGTTGATAAAATGTCAAGTATGAATAGGATTATCTCTCTTATAAGAAATTTTTGTTATATATTTTTATATATTTTATGTTGAATGGAAAAAATTAATAATCATTTAATGGAAAATATAAATTTCTCTATAAATAGTGTTTTTCATAAAAGGTGTGTTAGTTTTTTTCCACACATTTAAAATTTACAATTATCATCTGATAGAAAATTTATGTCATAAAAAACATCATTTTCAAAAATAGGATACCAAAAAGATCCGAGGTTTAATTTTTTATATTTTTCTATGTAGTTAAAATTTTTTGAAAGCTGAAAAATTCCAACTTTTAGTAAAAAAGTGTCATTGGTTTAAATGAATTATAATAGTAAATTATATTATTAATTTTTTTAAAGAAAAAATAGTTTATTTTCATATCAATTAATTCAGTTTAGATAATGTGAATAATTTTTATCATGAATTTATATGTAAAAAAATTATAAACAACTAAACAAGTTAAATTTAAATCTCCACTATCTTGTCATGTCTGTAGGGTTAATTTTAAATTAATGCTTTCCCCTTTCATTAATTGAATTTGGAAACATAAAATGAATATTTAGAATCATTATAATTTATAATTTATTATAAGACATTCTTAATTAATATATATATATAGAGACAACTACACCCCTATGTTTTGATAATGGTTCATTTTGTACCCTTGTGGCATATGAGAAACATGAGAGAACATAATTATTTTCAAAAATACCAATTGTGTCTCCTCCACCATATATAAAAGTTCACCCAATATAATCTCTTATTTGAACCTTAAAATAACTTTGGTTCAGCCTAACCCTACCAATTCCACATCCCATATTTCATCCTAACATCCTCTAATTATTATTTTGGGAATAATTCCATTCTAGAGAGGTTTTAGTGAAAACCTATGGATGATTCCCAAATAAGAGGTAATGTTCTTTGATGAGAATATGTATTTTACTTCTTTATCCACCTCATTTTGTTTTTATTAAACCATGTTGATATAATAAACTCATTATATTAAATATACTATTATATTATTATAATAATATATTTACATAAAATCATCTCCACTTACATCAATTAGGTTACAAAATAATCATTCGTGGGTATGTTGCAAAACTAGATCACGAACCGATGTTGTTTGTTTTTTCATTTACACCTCTCAAGGTTGGTATTATGATAGATATAAATTATTATTGTTGTAATTCCCCGACCTTATTTACTAAGAGTCAGTGCATTATTACATAACGTTGGCATGATACAATGAATCCTGTCCTGAAAGACCGACCTGTTTAGTAGCCTTAAATGTACTAGATACATTCATAAGTTTTACATCACATCATGAAATAAAAACATCAACAGCATTTTTCCTATTTTGAACAAACATATATCCTTAGTCTATTCCTAAAGGTCAACCATAAAATACTTCTTCACATCCTGGAAATAATAAAACATAGAAAGGGGTGAGCTTAGTTGCTCATTGAGGATAACAATATAGTGGAAAAATTCATAAAAAACATAAACATTTAATGAAATGTATAAGACTAAAACAAAATCCCTTTCAACCAAAACATCTACATAATATGGAAAAGATAAAATCAAATAATTCTATTTACTTATTCACATGGATATTCTACTATTCGAGTAATCACATGAAATATAAATAACCAATTTCATAATGATGGAAAGCATAATGCCAGACATTATAACCACATACTCAAGGCCTTGTGCCAAGAATATAGATAAGATTTTGTCAATGCCTTGTGAAAAGACACAAGTATGTCTCATGATACCTATTGATGCATTGATGAGCTATAGCGGGCTCCACCCGTCACATTCTTTTTGTAATGCAGTCCTCATATGAAAATGTTTAAACATCAAAAAAACAATCGTATTAAAACTGGCATATGAAATTTCAATATTTTATCCACAAACCATAAATGGTTTAAAAATAACACTTCCATGGTCAAACATATCACATAACCATTAATAAAATATGGATTATTTTCATCATAATAAATCAACTTCCAACAAGTTTAAAATCCCTCAATAGATGTCGACATAGATGAAATCGAATCATTTTGAGAGAAATATCTCTTTCTATTTTGGAATCATTAAGAAGTCATGTAATTATAAAAGAAAACATTTAATTTTAAAATAATTTTATAATCTTGTAAGGGAAGCTTTGAAGGTGTTATAATGCCAAAAAATAGGCGCACTCACTGTAGAAGTAAAAAAACATTCCTTCCTTAATTTTGTCTAGAAGGCCGTAAAGGACCTTATTTGGAAAATGAAAAAAAAGATTCCTTTATAAAAATTTTATAAAATTCTTAAAAATTGTATAAATTACTTTAACTCATAGTCTAGGAAATAGTAAAAAAAATTTGAAATATATTTTTAAGAAACGAGGATGTGGATGATAAAGTGGTCCCAGTAGATACTCAACTATAAACAACCTTGGATAATGAAGAGATTGTGGAATTAACCCTTACCTAGTGCCTTTCTAGGGTCTAGGGTAATTTAGACTTCTATATAATAGATAAATCATTGATATTAAATTATACATGAACATAATAAATAAATATGATATCATATATGATCCTTTAATATTTCATTGTTAATAATATTTTAGTAGTATCATCGTTTCAGGTGTTAACTAATTCGCTTTCCTTTATATTCTTGGTTACATAAGCCATGTTTGTTATGGATAGGATGTATTTGATTCATATAATGAATTATATTATGTTCTTAAAAATTAGTTTAATCATAAAATAAAAAATATTCTTTAATGATTATGATGGGGAATTAATCTCATCGCGTTCGTGGAGACGGTAATCCGTACGTACTTACGAGCGACAATATCATTATATTGAGGGTGAAATCATATTTAATTGGATGGTATATCATATATATAGAATAATTGGCATGTTATATTTATTATTTAAATCATTTATACTCATTATTATAACGTTCCAAAATAATGAAGTGTTTGAATAATGAACTACACCACGACGTGGAGAAAGTAAGCCATACATACGCACATATGGTGACTTCATCTTTTATAAGTTTTATATAATAAAGAATATGGTTGTAACATATTTATAATAACATCACAATATTTAGATGTAACTGGGGTTATTTTTTTGGTATGGAATCAGAGAAAGAGTAAGTGGAAGAAGAAAAGAACATGAAAGATGGTGGTGAAATTATTACCTCTTCTTCAGGTGTTTCCATGTGAGTTGATCAAAAGGGATCCTTAAGTTGGAATTATGATCCATGTAAGGACTCTAAGTTGATTTGAGGGATGATGAAAGGATATTTGGGATGGGTTTGGATGATCCAAATGGCATTGGAGGAGTGAAATTAAGAGATGGGAAGTACCCTTTCATAAGAGAGGTGAGGGTCACTTTATGTAAAGCATGAAATATTATTTTATAATAAAATAATTATCAGGTTATAATGGCTCCAAAATGATATATTTCTAGGATAATGTGGGTATTGGTAGGTAACCTCTCTACCAATATGTTTTAGATAGGTTTAGGTCACCATATTATCCTTATCTTTTAGATTTAACTCGTTGTTAAATAGTTTCACATTTACCATGTCTCTTTGTATTTTTATATTATATGGTTCATAAACTAACTATAACAAGCCAAGTGAACCCCAAGTGGTTAATTATAAATATATATAAACATATCTATGTCCGTTGGAAGAACATAATATTTTTATCAATATTATGTCAACTAATAATATTGTTTTAGTTTTAAAAACTCATTTATGTCAATTTTGACAATATTTATTATTTGGTTTTTGTGAAAATTATATCTGCATGATTACATTGGAAAAAAATTATTTAATCAACCCTAATATTTATATTAACCTATAACATTATTGTAATTTATCATAAGACTCATTTTAAATTTATTTTGATATTTATAATATTAATTAATTTAATAATTCATTAATAAGGTAACTGATGCGTCATCATTGTGTCAAAAATAAATTTAATTCTTTAATGTCTATAAGTTATAAATAAAATACCATTATATAGGAAATATTTTTATCTTTCTACATAATATTTATTTTTGATTTTATATTGTGTGTTACCCTATATTAAAAATGGTTTAGTTATTTAAAATTGAATTTTACACTTTTAACTATTCTTTAAATAAAATTATAATAAATGTCTTAATCTAATCCAATCGGAAAAAAATTATTGTATTATATTTCTATGGGTTTTTCTTCTAATTACACTTATCCAATATAATTATAACATGTTTTAGGGTAATTTTAATATCCTTTTTACCCTTAACTACCATATTTACTTTTAACAATGGTAAATAAAAATCAAATGTTACTATTCACCAAAAATTATTTTCATCTTATTGAACCAAATTTTACGTACTTATATCAACTGTGTCTCTTGGATTTTTGAAATTAAACTGACAAAAGCGGTAAAATTATGTTTTATGGATATTTGTAAATTCTCTTGGATGGTGTGTAAAGGATGGTAAAAATTTCAATAATATTTTAAATATCTAAACTTATTAAAAAATGACTCCAATGAATTAAATTGAACATATATAGGTATTATGAATCTATTTTAGCCTAAAATAAATTAAAATAAAATAAGTTATTATTTATATAAAAAGGCGGTTTTAAACAACAACGTAGTGTTTTCACTATTTATAAAAAATTGAAATTTCTCTGAAAAATAACAAAAAATCGCCCTAAGCTAATATTGATATTCTAAATCCAAAAAATTAATTCCATTTTGAAAATTAAAATTTATAAAATTTTAAAAAGATGTAATTACTATTCATAACCGCTCATTTCATTGGTCGTGGTGTGTTAAAACTATATGTTGGGTACAACACAAGTTACTACATTATTAAAAGGGAAACATACAGTGGAATCTTGGGGTGTTATATTCTACCTTCCTTAAAATAATTTCACCCTCAAGACTTCTAGAATATTATTTCATAAAAGGAATCAGGTTGTTCAACATCATAAGTTCCTCATGTTCCCACATTGCCTCTTCCATCTTATGGTTTCTTTATAGAACTTTTACTAGACGAGTCATCTAGTTTCTCATTACTTGTTCTCTTATATCAAGAATTTTGACAGGATCTTCACAATAAGACAGATTAGGTTCCAGTTCAATTTCTTTATAGGGGTGTACATGCGTTGGGTCATACATTTATTTTAATAATAGTGATAGGTGGAACACATCATGAACTTCAGAAAGACATGGAGGCATTCCCAAATGATTAGCTACAACTCCAATTAGTTCTTGAATTTCTAATGTTCTGATGAACTTGGGACTCAATTTACCCTTCTTACTGGAACCTATAACATCCTTCCATGGAGATACCTTCCAGAAAACATGGTCTCCTACCTGAAATTCCAAATCCTTCCTTTAGTTATCGGCATAGCTCTTTTACCCACTTTGGGATAATTTGATGTGGGTTTGGATAAACATTACTTTTTCCATTCTTTCCTCAACAAGTTCATGGCCTATGAGTTTTCTTTCACCATCATCATCCCAACAAGTTGGTGTGCGGCATCTCTTTCTGCAGAATGCTTCATATAGTGCCATCTGAATACTTTAATGGAATCTATTGTTATAGGAAAATTATACAATAGGTAAATATTGATCCCACATACCTTCAAAGTCATGTAAGAAAGATCTCAACATGTTTTCTATGTTATGAATAGTCTGTTCTGATTGTCCATCGGTTTGTGGGTGGTATGAAGTTCTCAAATGAAGTTCAATATCCAAGGATTTCTGAAGAATATTCCAGAATCTTTATGTAAGACAAGGATCACTATCTGAAACAATCAATAGGGGTGCTCCATCAAGTCTTAAAACATTATTAATATATAGACTTGCTAAACGTTCAAGTGGTAAATCTTCTTCTTATATCATGGAAATGTGCTGGCATGGAAAGAAAAGCAATAATGACCCATATTACATAATTTATTCTAGGATTATTTTGTATTCCCATGACAAAGCCATCGTAATATAATCCCATTCCTACTCAGGAATGGGAATAGGTTTCATGACTCTTCTAAGATATTATCTCCTAGCTTTCACTAGTTGGAAAACCATACATCTCAACACAACATCATCAATCTCTCTCTTTATGTTGTTACACCAAAAAATTTCTTTCATATCTCTATACATTTTAGTGCTTCCTTGGTGTAAAGATAAATTGGTCCTATGACTATCATCCATAAATTCTCTTTTTTCACCATAGAGATAGTGTCTCTATACTTTTAAAGAAATGTTTATAGCTTTTAAATCAACATCCTAAATGGAATATTTTTGTTCATGAATTTTTTTCTTTCATGATGCATAGTCAATCACTCTACCAATTTTCATAAGGAAACAACCAAGTCCTTTTTTGAAGCATCACTATAAATAAAAAACCCATCATTCCCCAATGATATTGTCAAGATTGGATCATTAACTAATCTTTTATTCAGTTCTTCAAAAAATTCTTCACACACTTTTGTCCAATAAAATTTAACCTCTTTACGTGTGGGCATAGTTAATGGGTTATCCAACCGAGAAAAATTATGGATGAAATTTTGATAATAACCTGTAAACACAGTAAAACCACGTACCACAATTATATTCATTGGTTCTGGACATTCTTGGGTTTCCCTGGTCATTGAAGGATAAATATAGATTCTATCATTAGAGATAATATGTCCATGAAATAAATCGCTTCAAGCAAGAATTCACACTTTCTAAAATTACATATAATTCATTTCTTCATAGGGTTTTCAGAATAGCGCACAAGTTATTTTCATGATCTATGTATCTTTTTGAGTATACCATGATATCATCAATAAATAGCAGTACAAGGTCATCAAGATATTCTTTGAAAACTCTATTCATTAGATCCATGAAGATAGAGGGTGAATTATTCAATCCAAAATTCATTACTATAAACTCATAATGCCCATACCTGGTTCGAAATGTTGCTTTTGGAAAGTCTTCCTTCTTCACACACAACTAATGATATCCAAATTGAAGGTCAATCTTTTAAAAATATTTAGCTTTATTAAGTTGGTGGAATAAATCATCAATGTGAGGTAGGGGTACTTGTTCTTTATTGTTATAGCATTGATATCTATGTAGTCAATGCACAACCTCATAGATCCATCTTTATTTTTATCAAAACAATAGGGGTTCCCCATGGAGAAACACTAGGGAGAATAATTCCATTATTACTCAATTAATCTAGTTGTTTCTGTAGTTCCACCAATTTCACAGTGTTTATTCTATAAGTGGTCTTCGATATGGGCCTTGAACAAGGAATTAAATCAATGGAAAACTTAATTTCTCATTATGGAGGATGTCCAAGTAAATCCTCTAGAAACACATCAACATATTCTTACACAATATGTACATACTCTATTAGAACATTATTTTCCTCAACAATAGTTATTTAATTCCTTTCAACCACAATAATTGAATTTAGTAGAGCTACTGGGGGTGGATCTAGATAAGAATTTGGTGGTAACGTTTATCCTCTAAGGATACGGTTCTACTTATCATCATCAAAAATTGTAACCACTTTCTTTTTATAATAAATTTTCACATCATGATTCTAAAGCCAATCTATTCTAAGGATTATATACAATTCAATCATGGGTATGATGATGAGATCAACATATAAAGAACATTTATATGCCCTTATGGGAACTAATTCACAAAACATTATTGCGATGATACTTCACGTGGGTGGTTTGTCTGAAAACTCCCTTGTTAATTCCAAATGAAAATATCTAATTTTCATAGAAAACTAAAATGATATGAAACAATGAGATGATATGGAATCAAATAAAGAATTGGATAAACATGAGAAAACCATTAATTTTCATTCCACCATGTCCTTCAAGGCTTCTACCTCAACAGTATGGATCGCATAAGCTTAGCCTTTCTCCATTGGTCTTTTCTAAGATAAGTTTCCAGGGATCTTATGACATTCATTTGCATAATTCCCCCTTTCTCTATAATTATATCATTAATCATTTGCATCCTCTTTATTCCCAATGCAATCATGAGCTTGGTTTCCCTTCTTATCCACACATATAATAGACTCCAATTCCCTTTAGGAAAGTTCTGGGCTATTTCATCTCACATTTACCACAGGATAGATATTAAACATTCTCTTCTTCCCCTTATTTCCATTTCTAGAGTGATAAACTTATCACTTTTTCTCTTGCTCTGATTTAAATTCAAAAGACTAAGATAATTCAATTTTTGTCATGATAGTTCATGAGACAATATCTTTGTACGATGAGAAGGATTGTGAGAATAATGATCGACATAGAAATAGTTTTAACACATAAAAGTATTGTTCATTATTACTCCTTGGTTTACGTATATAATATTCTACATTCCTTGGTAAACATGAAAAGTTAGCCTCATAATTTTTGACATTCTCATCCTCCATTTTCCTCCGACATAGAAATTGTCTTTCCATATCTACTTGTTAACCATGAAAAAAGCATTTTTCTAAGAAAATCACATAAAAATCCCTCTATTTCATGTTAGATACTTCTTAATCTTCCTTTTTGTTTTGTATTAGTGACCAAAATTGATCTACATCTCCTGTGAGGAGATAAACAGCCATAATAAATTTTTCCCTTTCACTACTCCCCAAAGCATTATATATATTCTCTAAAGAACTTATTCATTGCTCAGAAACTAATGGATTTACACTCCCATTAAATGTTGGTGGTTTTTTCTTAATGAAGCGGTATAACATTGATCCTCCTCGTTGTGGATCAGGGTTCTCCATATAGGTAAGGTTATTATTCATAACCTTTGTGAGTTTTCCCAGTATGATGACAAGCAGATCAACACCAGTAGCATCCCCAAGTCCACTGTAATTATCTTGAGTAGGCGGGAAATCCCTAAATCGATTACGTGCGTTGATATGGCATCCATTCCTTCCACTAGGCACCATTTTTAATAAATGGAATATAGTATAATAGTTTAAGAATTGCAATAAATAATTCCAATCTTTTAAAACACTTAACAAAAATTGAATAGTTTATAGAAATAATCCATAATCATAAAAAAAAAATTCATTGGGGAAGTATATACTTAGAAACCCTTCATAATGGTTTGTATAGAAAATGAGATTTATACTAATCATATCCCCTAGGAGTGTCAAAACCATGAGTACAACAAGGCCCATTGTTGAGCACCAGTTCCCGTTTGAGTCTAGCTCAAAGTGATGTTTTTGGGTTTTACCCCTAGGTACATCTATACTAGAGATACCCCTACCTGCTAATATCTAGATAGGGATGTATTTCTTGTAAAAATAAAAAAATCTATACAGTACCAATATTCTAGTAAGTTCTTCTATACTGATCCTCAAAGTATATCTTAGGGTAGTGTTCTCTAATAAATGTTTTTCTAAATCTAGTTTCCATGGTTTGTACTAAACTTCCTATGATACCAACTATAATGCACCGACCCTAGTTACCCAGAGTCAGTGCACTATTACAAAACATTGGCATGATATAAATAATCATGTCCTAAAATACCGATCAGTTTAGTATCATTGGAAGTACTAGATACATTAATATGTTTACATTACATCATGAAGTGAAAACATAAACAAAATTTTGTCCCTTTTTAACACACTTATATCCATAACTTATCCCTACTGGTCACCTATAAAATAATTCATCACATCTAAGAAAAAAATAAAACATAGAATGGGTGAGCTCAGATTCTTAGTAAGGATATAAATATAGCGGAAACTTTCATAAATAATCATATCCATTTAAGGAAACGTATAAGAAAAAAAACTTTTAAACATAAACTTCAGAATATTATGGAAAAGATAAAATAAAATAATTCCATTTAATTATTCACATTTATATTCTACTAGTCAAATAATCACATCCTATAACAATAGTCACTTTTATAATAATTGAATGCATAATGCCAGAATTCATAACCACATAGTCAATACATTGTGCCAAGACTACAAATAAGATTTTGTCAAGGCCTTGTGCCATGACACTAGTTTGTCTCGTGTGACCTAATGATGACTCGAGGAGCTATATCGGGCTCCACCCATCACTTACTAAGTCTAATTCATTCCTCATATGAAAAAGCTTAACCATAACATAAACATTCATATAAGTATACAAAATGTCAATTCTTTATTGATAAACCATTAGTGGTTTGAAAATAACACATCCCAATTCAAACATATCACAAAAACTTAAATACAATATGGAATATTTGTATCATAATAAATAAACTTTAAAAAAGTTTAAAATCTATCAAAGGATGTTGACATAGATGAAATGAAAACTTTTTGTGAAAAATAACTCTTTCTAATTTAATCATTTAAAAGTCATGTAATTATAAAAGAAAAAACTTATTTTTAAAATATTCTTATTTTCTTGTAAGGGATGCTTTGAAGGTGTTATAATGGTAGAAAATAGCTTCACCTGCCTTATATGTTAAAAAAAATTCCTTCCTAAATTTTGTCAAAAAGGTGGTAAAGGACCCTGTTTGGGAAACGTCAAAAAGATTACTTTATAAAGATTTTATAAAAATTTAAACAGGGGTATAAATGAATTTAACCTATACTCTAGTAAATTGTAAAATTGTTTTGAAATATATTTTTATGAAATAAAGATGTGGATGATAATGCGGTCCCAGTAGATAGTCGCATACAAAAAACAATAGATAATGAAGAGACTGTGGAATTAACCCTTACCTTGTAATTTTTATTGGTCGAGGGTACATTAACCTCCTTTATAATAGATAAATCATTTTAATTCAATTATAAAAGAATTATGAACATAAATATGATATCATATTTGATCCTCGAATATTTCATTGTTAATAATATTTCAGTAGTATCATCGTTTCGGTTGTTAACTGATTTGTTTCCCTTTATATACATGGATACATAATCCATGTTTTTTATGGATATGATGTATTTGATTCATATACATAATGATACTAGGTTCATAAACATTATTTTTATTCATAAAATGAGAATTATTCTTGAATGATTACGATGGGGAGGGAATCTCATCGCGTTTATGGAGACGGTAATCCCTACATACGCACGAGCGACAATATCATTATATTGACAGTGAAATCCTATTTAATTGGATATTATATTATATATACTAAATAATTAAAATGTTATATTTATTATTTAAATCAGTTATACTCATTATTATACCCATCCAAAAAAATTATCTGTTTGAATAACGAACTACACCACAACGTAGAGATTGTAAATCGCACGTATGGTGACTTTGTCATTTATCAGATGGATAGAATAATGAATACCATTGTACCATATTCATAATAACATCACATTATGTCAAATTCACTGGTGTAATTATTTTGTTATGGAATCAAATAAAGAGGTAGTGGAATAAGAAAAGAACTTTAAAGAGGGTGGTCAAATTATTACCTCATCTACGGGTATTTCTTTATGAGTTGATCAAAAGGGATTCTTAGGTTTCCTTTATGATCCAAGTAAGGTCAATAGGTTGATGTGAGGGAATATTGGAGGATTTTTGGGAAGGTTTTGGCCGATAAAAATGGATTTGGAGGTGTGAAATTATGATAAAGGAATTGCCCTTTTATAAGAGAGGTGAGGGTCACATTAGTAAATACTTGAAATATTATTTTATAATAAATTCATTTTCATTTTATAATAGCTTAAAAATGATTTATTTTGAGGCTAAGGTGGAGAAGTTTAGAAAATATCTCATAAAATAGGATTTATACCCATTTTCTTCAACCTATTAACCTTATTATTTAGATTTACCTCTTAGTTAAATAGTTTGACATTTACCACGTCTCTTTGTATTTTTATATTATATGGTTAATAAACATACTATAACAAGACAAGAGAACACCAAGTGGTTAATTTTTAATATATATAATCTTATCTAAGTCCTTTTAAAGAACCTTAGATTTTTAAGAATATTATATCAATTAATAATATAGTATTTTTTTCAGAACTCAATTATGAATATGTTGATACTATTTAGTATTTGGTTTTTTTGAAAATCATAATAGCATGATTATATCGAAAAAATTATTTAATAAACCCTAACATGTCATATTATCCAATATAATATGTTTAATTAATATTAAGTCTCAATTTATATTTATTTGGATATTTATAATATCAATTATTCTAATATTTCATTAATAAGTTATTTATTACATCGTTATTGTGTCATTAAAAAATTTATTTATTTAATGTCTAAAATTTATCAATAAAATAAAATTATGTATATAATATTAATATCTTTTTAATGAATATTTATAGTCTAATTTATATTGTTATTATCCTTATATTAAAAATGGTTTAGCTATTTATCATTAAATTTAACCATTTTAACTCTTCTTCAAATAAAATAATAATAAATGTCCTAATCTAATCCAAGTGGACCAAAAGGATTATATTTTATGTCTAATGTTGTTTTTGGTCGAATAACACTAATCTAATAGATTTAGGACAAGTGTTAGGGTAATTATAATATAATTTTTACCCTTAATTACCCTATTTACTTTTAACTGGGGTAAGGAAATGTCAAAAGTTACTATTCTCCAAAAATTATTTTCATATTATTGAACCAAATTTTATATACTGATTTCAATCGTGTCTCTTGGATGTTTGAAATTCAACTCACAGATGTGGTAAAAAAAAATTATGCAAATTTGTAAATGCTCCTAGATTGTTGGTAAAAGACGGAAAAAGGTTCAATAAAATTTCATATATCTAAACTAATTCTAAAATGACTCCAATGAATTACATTAAACATATATAGGTTTTATGTATCTATTTTAACATAAAATAAATAAAAATAAAATAACTAATTATTTAAATAATAATCTTGTTTTGAACAATAATGTAGTGTATTTCACTATTTATCAAAAATTCAAAGTTCTAAGAGAAATTCCATAAATTCACCCTAAGCTAATTTTTATATTCAAAATCTAAAAATGAAGTCTATTTTGAAAATTAAAATGTATATAATTTTAAAAAGTGTCTATTACTATTCATAACAGTAAGTTTCATTGGTTATGGTATAACGACCCAAACATTACATACATTGTTATTGCTTCAAAATTGAAGCACACTTATTACAACATATAACAAAACCATGAAAGGACCGTATAGGTATAGTGTATTTAGAAACTGGAAAACATAAACAACTAGTTCATAAATTATCTACATTGTCTCCCATTTATTTAATCATATCTAGAGTCCCTTTTGGCATATTCTACTTAATACCCTTCTTCCAGACCTGGGAAAAAGAAAACATACAAAAGGGTGAGCTCAAATTCTCAGTAAGGGTAAACAAAAGAAATATGAATCATATCATATTCTTAATAACATAACATTTTGAAAATCTTGTCCTACAAATGAGATCATAATTTCATGACATGGGATCAATCATAATAGTGAAATTTAATCCAAATAATCATAACTTAAAATAAGAAACATTGTGGCATACACACATAATAATAGATAACCATTTTTTAGTAGTCAAGACTCATTTCCAAGACTATCTTAGCGGACAATGTCCATTTCTGAAGAGAGTTCACTCCTCGTTTCTTTCCTATTTCACTGAACCGGATTAACCAGCCGTTCCAGCCATGTCTATCTCATGAGATATAAATCATTACCCAATGGATTTGAGGGAGATATAGGTCCCACCCATCTCATAATGAAACCATTCTTATGTGTGCCACAAAATCATAAATCATACATCATAGCATTACCCATGTAATAAAAATGGGATTCTTAATCATTATGCCATCATAACACAATACATATAAGATAAATGGACATCATAAAAATAATTCCATCATAACATAATCAGAACAATGTAAAAATAGGCATAAAAATAGAACCCTATATTATCTTTGATGGAAAATAATTTTGATAAAACACTTGAACTCCATTCTTGAGGAAAATGTCATTTATACTTCAAAAAAATTTCCTTTATTAACATGTCATATATTTTTAAACTATAAGAAGTTGATTAAAAATAAACATGGAAACTTGTAAATGAAACTTCATGGAAATAATGTTCTAAAAATCCATTCATGCCGTATAAGTTAAAAAAACATTTTTCTCGTACTTTGGCCGGAAAAGTAAAAAAGTACCTCGTACGAAAAATGACAAAAGATTTATTTCAGATCTTTTACTAAAAACTAACCGAAGGGTAAAATTGGATTTAAAAAATTGTAGGAGGATATAAATAATATGACATATTGAGGAAACATTTATGTGGTTGATAAATATTCCCCAGTAAATTCTTATGTACAAACAATCTCGGATAAAAATTGAGATTGCGATATTTTCCCTTACCATAGGTCTGATTTGCTTCGTAAGCATCTGAACCTCCTGTATAATGATTTTAATAATGTCATTGACTTATTCCGGAATCATAATTATTGTTATGATATCATATATAGTCATATTCTTAGCTTCTTATTAGTAATATTTCATTTCTACTTGTTGTTCAGGTGTTTATTACTTTTTGTTCTTATGTGTGTTTTGCCGAATAAATTCTTTTTCTTGTTTTTTAGGTTATATATACCTCATTTCCAGAATGGTATTAGTGTAATATATATCATATTTATTCATTCAATTCATTTATATAATCATTATGCAATAAAGATCATGTAGAACGAGTCACATCACATCGTGGAGACAGTCTTTTGTACGTACGCAAGACCAATGATATCGTCCCCATGATCGTGGAATTGTATTTAAGTTTATGTATACTATTTCAGAATCAATATCACTTTACAATAATCATATATAGTAATTATTTACACCATTATACCCACCCAAGTAAGGTGGTGGTGGAAAATAGATTACACCACGGCGTAGAGACGGTATTCCGTATGTACGCACGCGCGGTGATTTTGTTTTCCATTGGATGGAAAGATGGGGAAATAGGGTTGTTTCATACTTATTATAACATATATGTATATGAGTGATACTTATGTTATTACTTCATAATGAAAAAACTAAAGAAGGATAATTAGAAGAGGAAATAAAGTTGAAAGAATCGGTAACGGATATTACCTCTTCTTTGAGGCGCCTCTTCTTAACCTCCTCTTATGGCACTAAGAATAGTCTTTGAAGAGGACCAGGACCTCTAGGATGTTTCTAGGGAAGTGGAGATGAGAAATTGGAAGGGTTTGTCCAAGCATGATGGCTCAATGTGGTGTGAGGAAGAGATGGAGGAGGTTCTCTTTTATAAGGGAGGAGAGGGGCACCTTTGGAAAACATAAAATCTTATTTTATTATAAAGTCATATTCGGTTTTTAATAGCTCCAAATTGATTTATTTCAATTCTAAGGTGAGTATGGGAAGAAATATTCTCATCCAATATAATTTAGACAAGTTTAGGTTTCTATTTTAACCTTATCATTTAAATTTAACTTTAGGTTAAATAATTTTACTTTTACCGTGTCTTCTTGTTTTCTTACACTATAAGGTTAATGAACATACTATAACAAGCCAAAAGAACCCCAAGTTGTTTATTATTAATATATATAACCTTATATAAGTCATTTGGCCGAACCTTCAATTTTTAAGAATAAAATAACAATTAATAATATAATATTTGTTTTAAAAACTATTTTATGTCAATTTTGACACTATTTGCTGATTGATTTTTGTGAAAATTATAACATAATGATTAGTTCGAACAAAGTCAATTAAATCAATACTGAGATGTCATATTAACCAAGAAAATTAGTGCAATTCATAAAAAGTCTCAAATTACATTTAGTTGAGTATTTATAACATCAATTATGTTAATATTTCATTAATAAGATAATTACTGCATCATCATTGTGTCATAAATAAATTAAATTATTTAATGTCTAAAAATTATAAATAAAATAACATTATGTAGGAAATATTTTGGATTTCTAATTAATATTTATTGTCGAATTTATCTTTTGTATACCCTGATATTAAAAATGTTTTAGTTATTAAACATTGATTTTGACTATTTTAACTATTCTTTAAATAAAATAATATTAAATGTCCTAATTTAATACAAGTTAGCCTAAATGGTCATATTTTATTCCTAAGGTTGTTTTTGGTATAATTAAACTTATCTAATAGAATTAGGAAATGTGTTAGTGTAATAATAATATCATTTTTACGCTTAATTACCCTATTTACTTTTAATAGTGGTAAAAAAAAGTAAAAAGTTACTATTCACAAAAAAAATTATTTTCATCTAATTGAACCACATTTTAGTCATTGATATTAACCGTGTCTCTAGGATTTTCGAAATTCCACTCACAGAAGCGGTAAAATAATGTTTTATGTGAATTTGCAAATTCTCCTAGGAGGTGTGTAAAAGACGGTGAAAATTTCAATAAAATTTTCATATATCTAAAATTATTATAAAATGACTCCAATGAATTAAATAGAACTTATATAGGTATTATGTATCAATTTGTACCTAAAATAAATTTAAATACAATAAATATTTATTTAAATAAAAAGTCGGTTTTTAAATAGTAACCAAGTGTTTTCACTATTCATCAAAAATTGATAGTTTTTAGAAAAATATAAAAATTTTACCCTAGGCTAATTTTGATATTCTTAATTCATAAATGAATCCCATTTTGAAAGATAAAATTTATAAATTTTTAAATATTGGGTATTACTATTCATAACGGCTAGTTTCAATAATATTTTAATAGCATATCGTTGTTTAGTGAAACTCAGTATTGAGTACGACGCAAGCTATTGAGAAAGGTCACGATTGCATGTAAAGCTAGAAAAGTTAGTGTTGTGTGTAGTGAAAGATTACATTGATGATGTATATAACATAAAAACAAAACCTTTCTCATAAAAATCTCGGGTGTTACATTCTACCGCTCTTAAATTGAATTTTACCCTTGAATTTCAGCACTTTGTAACAAACAGATAAGGATACCTCTCCCTCGTCATATCCTCAAGCTCCCATGTATCTTCATATAATTGGTGGTTCCTCCATAAATCTTTAAATAAGTGAGCGGTCCTTTTCTGTAGGACTTTTTCACTATGATCCAGAATCTCTATCGGCTATTCTTTATAAGAAATATCTTGCTCCAGTTGTACAACTTCTGAGCTTAGTACACGTGAAGGATCATGTATGTACGTTATCAGGAGAGATACATGGAACACATCATGAACATGAGATAGATTAGGTGGAAGCGTCAATCGGTAAGCTACCTTCTTAACACGATCCTGTATTTCGAAAGGACAGATATACCTAGGGCTCAACTTTTCCTTCTTTCCAAATCTCATTACTCTATTCAAAGGAGATATTCAAAAAAAACCTTATCACCCACTTCAAACTCTAGGTATTTTCTTCGATTATCAGTATAACGTTTTTGTCGACTCTGAGCTGCTCTTATGTGTTTATGAATAGATCGGACCTTTTCTGCCATCTCATCAACATGATCAGGTCCTAATAGCTTTCTTTCCCCAACTTCATCCCAGCAAGTTGGAGTTCGGCATTTCTTTCCATAGAGAGATTCATAATGAGGCATCTGAATACTGGAGTGAAACCTATTATTATAATAATATTACTCCAAAGGTTGTTGTAGATACCAACCACCTTTGAAATCCATAGAGCAAGCTCTAAACATATCTTCTAGAGTTTGAATTGTCCTCTGAGACTGACCGTCTGTCTGAGGATGATAAGCAGTGATGAAACTCAACTCTGTATCCAGAGTATGCTGATGACATCTCCCGAACATTGAGGCAACCCTCGAATATCGATCAGATATAATGGAGAGTGGTACTCCATGCAATCTTACCGCTTCCTTTACATATATCCTGGCAAACTGATCCATAGAGAAATCCTCTCTAATAGAAATGAAGTGTGCCGACTTCGTAAGACGATCATCTATGACCCAGATAGCATTATTGCCTTTGGATGTTTTAGGAAGTCCAGTGACAAAGCCCATAGTTATGTTTTTCCATTTCCATTCAGGTATGGGTAATGGTTGTAACATCCCCTTATACTTCTGTCTCTTAGCTTTAACTTGCTGACAAACCAAGCATCGAGAGACATATTCAACAACATCTCTTTTCATGCCATCCCACCAGAATTACTCTTTTAGGTCCCTATACATATTCGTGCTTCGAGGATGAATAGAGAATGAAGAACTATGAGCCTCATCCATCAGCTCTTTCTTTAATTCTAGGATGGGAGGAACACAAACCCGATTTCTGAACTTTATTATCCCATCACAATAAAGGTTGAATTCAGGAACATTTCTCACCTTCTTTTGTAACTCTACATCTTCTTTCTATGCCTCTTTAATCTTCAAATGTATAGATGGTTGAACATTCATTTGAGAAAGATAAAATTTTCACCCTTATATTATAATTCCAAGATCCATCCTTTGTAAATCAATAAATATTGGATCTTTTTTGTTCCCCATCATGGATAAGCTAGAATGGTCTTGTCGACTTAATGCATATGCCACCTTTTTTTCTTTCCCAGGGTGGTAATGAATTAAGCATTCGTAATCCTTAATCAGCTCCAACCATCTTCTTTGGTGCATATTCAGATCCTTTTGTGTGAAAATATACTTTAAACTTTTATGATCTTTATAAATATCACACCTTTCTCCAAAAAGATAATGCCTCCAAATCATTAATGCAAATAGTCTCCAAATATTTAATGCAAATACTACTGCAGCTAACTCCAAATCATGAGTTGGGTAATTTTTATCATGGATTTTCAACTATCGTGATGCATAAGCTATCACCATATCATTTTTCATGAGAACACACCCTAGTACCTTCTTGGATGCATCACTGTAGATCACAAACCTTTCTCCACTACAAGGCAGTGTGAGTACAGCTGCGCTCGATGACCTTCTTTTCAACTCCATGAATTTCTCTTTATACTCCTTTATCCACACGAACTTAACTCCTTTTCGAGTCATCCTGGTGAATATATTAGATAATCGTGAAAACTATTTCACAAAACTACGATGATATCCAGCAAAACTAAGAAAACTTCAGATCCCAGTTACTGTTGTTGGTCTCGACCATCTTTCGATAACCTCTGTTTTTGCTGGATCCACAGATATCCCCTCTTTTGATATTTTGTGATAAAAAAATGCATCTTTTTGAAGCCAAAATTCACACATGGTAAATTTGGAATAAATCTTCTCCTTTCATAGGGTCTTCAATATAATTCTCAAGTGATCTTCATGTTCTTACTTTCTCTTTGAATAGACAACAATATCGTCTATAAAGACCACTACAAACTGATCAAGATAGTCTCTGAAGACTCTATTCATCAGATCCAGGAAGATAGCAGGGGCATTAGTAAGACCAAATGGCATCACTATAAATTCATAGTGTCCATACCTTGTACGGAATTCCATGTTTTGTATATCCTCCCTTTTGAACCCTAATTGATGATACCATGAATGAAGATCAATCTTGGAAAAGTATTGAGCTCCAAGTAGTTGGTCAAATAAGTCATCAATTCCCGGGAGATGATATTTTTTCTTGATAGTGATCTTGTTAAGTTCTCGATAATCAACACAGAGTCTCATTGATCAGTATTTCTTCCTAACAAATAGAATAGGTGCTCCCCAAGGTGACGCACTAGGGAATATTCATCCCTTATTAATATTCTATTGGAGTTGCATCTTCAATACCTACAACTCAATTGGGGACATTCTATAAGGTGTCTTTGAAATAGGTAAAGCACCCGGTATGAGTTCAATTGAAAACTGAACTTCACGATTCGGTGGAAGACTGGGTAATTCCACTAGAAAGACATCATCAAACTCCCTTACAATGGGAATATTCTTAATCATGAGTTTCTCTCCAACCATTTGAGATAAATAAAATTCATTTAGTAGAATCAAGACCCATAAGATGGAAGAAATTTCCACTGGAAGGTTATGTTCATCCATGCATCGATAGATGATCATAGATTAATCTGGAATATGAAATGTGACTTCCCTTCATTGGAAATTGATATGTGCTCCATATAAAGAAATCCAATCCATGCCAATAATCACATCAAATTCCACTATAAGAAGGATCATAAGATTTTCAGGTAGCACTTTCCCACATACATCAATTGGAGAAGAATTGTAAACTTTTGATGCAACTGTTGTGCCATTAGGGGTTGTCACAGCTAACTCAATATATAACTATTGACGTAATATGGAGATACCCTTAGAAAATTCTTCTGAAATAAAAGAGTGGGTGGATCATGAATTAAATAAAATATTTCCTACTTTATAGTGGATGGTAAGTGTTCCTTTCACCACTTCGTTCTCATAGTCCACATCACTAATAGAAACTGCATGTGACTTTCCTTTGTCTTTAGCCTTAAGAGTTTGTTGACGTCGATCATCATCAACACACCTTGGATTAGGGAATTGATTGGCATAATGCCCCATTTCCTAGAACCTATAACATAGAAATGTAGGAGGTGCACTCTGTGTAGCCTTTTATTTGTTCGCATCAATAGAAATCTTCTTCCCATCATTGCGGCATTCAAATTCCCGATGACCTTACTTTCCACATTTGAAACATTTACTTGTCCCATTAAGAAAACTCCCTCCATGTTTCTTTACACACTTTGAGATTAAGGGAAAACTCATATTCTTTTCAGTGTGCTCTTTAGATTTTCCTTTGAATTCCATTTCCCTCTTCTTGTCAAACCCATATGACTAATGGGTTACTCCAATATCCATCTCAACCATGAGAGCACATCGAACGATTTCCTCGTAGGTATTGAAGTCCCTTATGGCTAACACCCTTCTAAGACTTGATTTTAAGCCACTAAAGAATCGATCGACCTTACCCTCAGGTTGGATAATAATACCAGAAGCGTACCTTGCAAGTCTTGTAAATTTCTCTTCGTAGGTACCAACCGATTCAACATCCTTTTTCTCCAGTTCAAGAAACTACATCTCCTTATTTGTTCAAAGAATAAGAGGTATGTACTTATTGAAAAATATGTTCTTGAACTCGTCCCATTCCGTGGACTCAATTTCATCTATTTGCCTTGTATTCTTGATAATATTCCACCATTGATCATCATCACCTTCCAAATGATACACTGCTAAGATGACTTTGTAATGATCAGAACATTGAATAACTGAAAATATCTTCTTAGTTGTACTGATCCATTTTTTAGCCACTAATGGATCAGTAGACCCGCTGAATGATGGTGGACGCTACCTCATGAAGGATTCAATAGAATTTTACGCCTTTTTTTCTCGTTTGGATATCATACATGATTCATAGCTTGATAAATTTGTGTGAGCATGGCTACAATATTTTTCATTCCATCTCCCATAACGTTTGGTTGCTCAATGGGACAATCATTGCATTGCCCGTCGCATTCCGTGTTAACACGGTTCCTTCGGGTTCCAGCCATTGACTAAAACCAAGAAGAATAATGTGAGAAACAATAATTATAATAGGAAAACCACATAATAAATAATAAAATTATACAATTAAGGTCTTATATTATGTTATTCATGGCCATTTTTAAAACACTAAGATTGTGTTCTATGCATAGACTTATCCTTTTTGTTCTTACTATGGATTTCACATCCTAGTTTCCAAAGGATAACTATAACCTCCATCTGATACCAACTATAAAGACCCAAAATTTACATACATTGTTATTGATTCAAAATTGAATCACACTTATTACAACATATAACAAAACCATGAAAGGACAGTATAGGTATAATGTCTTTATTAACTAGGAAAAATAAACAACTGGTTCATAAATCATCTACATTGTCTCCCATTTATTTCATCATATCAAGAGTCCCTTTTGGCATATTCTACTAAATACCCTTCTTTTAGACCTAGGGAAAAGAAAACATAAAAACCGTGAGTTCAAATGCTCGGTAAGGATAAACAAAAGAAATATCAATCATATCATATTCTTGAGGACATAACATTTTGAAAATCTTGTTTTGCAAAAGAGATCATAATATCATGACATGGGATCAATCATAATAGTGAAATGTAATCCAAATAATCATAACATAAAACATGAAACATTGTGTCATACACACATAATAATAGAGAATCATTTCTTAGTAGTCAAGACTCATTTGCAAGACTATCTTAGCAGAAAAATTCCATTTCTGATTCGAGTTCACTCCTCGTTTCACTTTTGTTTCACTAAACTGGAATAACCAGCCATTCCAGCCATGTCTATCTCATGAGATATAAATCTTTACCCAATGAATTTTAGGGATATATAGGTCCCACCCATCTGATAATGAAACCATTATTATGTGTTCCACAAAATCATAAATCATACATCATATCATAACCCATGTAATAAAAATGGGATTCCTAATCATCATGCCATCATAACACAATCTATATAAGATAAAAGGACATCATAAAAATAATTCCATCATAAAATAATCAAAACAATGTAAAAATAGGTATAGAAACAGAACCCTATATTATATTAGATGGGAAAAAATTTTGATAGAACACTTGAACTCCATTCTTGATGAAAATATCCTTTCTACTTCAAAAAATTTTTCCTTTATTAACATGTCATATAATTTTAAACTAAAAGAAGTCGATTAAAAATAAACATGAGAAATTTTAAAGTAAGATTCATGGAAATAATTTCCTAAAAATCCATTCATGCCTTATATGTTAAAAAAACATTCTTCTCGTACTTTGTCCGGAAAAGTTAAAAAGTACCTCGTATGAAAAATGACAAAAGATTCCTTTCATATCTTTTATTAAAAACACACTGAAAGGGAAAAATTGGATTTAAAAAATTGTAGGAGGATATAAATAATATTACATATTGAGGAAATGTGGATGTCAATGATAAATATTCCCCAGTAAATTCTGAAGTATAAACAATCTCAGATAAAAATTGAGATTGCGAGAATTTCCCTTACCATAGGTCTGATTTGCTTTATAGGTGTCCTAAACTCATGAATAATGATTTAAATAATGTCATTGACTTATTCCAGAATCATAATTATTTTTATGATATCATATATGGTCATATTCTTAACTTTTTATTAGTAATATTTCATTGCTACTTGTTATTCGGGTATTTATTACTTTTTGTTATTATGCGTGTTTTGTTGAAATAATTCTTATTATTCGTTTTTAGATTATAGATTCCTCATTTCCAGAATGGTATTAGTGTAATATATATCATATTTATTCATTAAATTCATTTATATAGTCGTAATGAAATGATGATCATGTAGAATGAGTCACATCACATCTTGGAGACAGTATTCCGTACGTACGCACGAGCGATGATATCATTCCCGTGATCGTGGAATTGTATTGGAGTGTATGTATAATATTTCAGAATCAATATAACTTTACAATAATAATATATAGTTATTATTTACACCATTATACCCATCCAAGTAAGATGGTGGTGGAAAATAGATTACACCACAGCGTGGAGACGGTATTCCATACATACGCATGTGCGGTGATTTCATTTTTCGTAGGATGGATAGATGGTGAAATATGGTTTTTTCATACTTATAATAACATATTAGTATATGAGTGATACTTATGTTATTACTTCATATATAAACAACAAAATAAGAATAATTAGATGAAGAAATAATGTTGAAAGAATCATAAATGGACATTACCTTTTCTTTGAAGCGACTCTTCTTAACCTCCTCTTAGGGCACTAAAGATGGTCCTTGAAGAAGACGAGGACCTCTAGAATGATTATAAGGAAGTGGAGAAGAGAAATTGGTAGAGTTTTTCCAAGCATGAAGGCTCAATGTGGTGTGAGGAAGATAGGGAGGAGGTGTCCTTTTATAAGTGAGCAGAGGGGCACGTTAATAAAAACATAAAATATAATTTTATTATAAAATCATATTAGGTTTTTAATAGCTCCAAATTGATTTATTTTGAAGATAAGGTGGGGATGGGTCGAAATGATTTCATCAAATATAATTTACACAAGTTTAGGTAACTATTTTAACCTTATAATTTAGATTTAACATTAAGTTAAATAATTTTACTTTTACAATGTCTTCTTGTTTTCTTACACAATAAGGTTAATAAACTGACTATAACAAGAAAAAAGAACCCCAAGATGTTTAATATTAATATATATAACCTTATCTAAGTCATTTGGCCTAACAGTATATTTTTAGTAATAAAATTACAATTAATAATATAATATTTGTTTTAAAAACTATTTTATGTCAATTTTGACACTACTTTGTCATTGATTTTTGTAAAAATTGTAAAAGAATTATTAGTTCTAAAAAGTTAATTAAATCAATACTTACATATCATATTAAACTATAAAATTATTGTAATTCATAAAAAGTCTCAAATTACATTTATTTGAGTATTTATAACATCAATTATGTTAAAATTTCATTAATAAGATAATTACTGCATCATTATTGTGTCATAAATAAATTAAATTATTTAATATCTAAATATTAGAAATAAAATACAATTATGTAGTAAAGATATCTAGATTTCTAATGAATATTTATAGTCGAATTTATCTTATATATATATCCTTATATTAAAATTGTTTTAGATATTAATCTTTTGAGATTAAATATTTTAACTATTCTTTAAATAAAATAATATTAAATGTCCTAATCTAATCCAAGTGGGCCTACATGGTCGTATTTTATTCCTAAGGTTGTTTTTGGTCTAATTACACTAATCCAATTGAATTGGGACATGTGTTAGGGTAATAATAATATCATTTTACCCTTATTTAACCTATTTACTTTTAACCGTGGTCAAAAAAAGTAAAAAGTAACTATTCACCAAAAAATATTTTCATCTCATTGAACCAAATTTTAGTCCTAGATATTAACTGTGTCTCTTGGATTTTCAAAATTACACTCATAGAAGCGGTAAAATTATGTTTTATGTGAATTTGAAAATTCTCCTAGGAGGTGGGTAAAAGACGGTGAAAAGTTCAATAAAATTTTTATATATCTAAAATTATTATAAAATGAATCCAATGAATTTCATTGAACTAATATAGGTATTATGTATCAATTTTTACCTAAAATAAAATTAAATACAATAAATAATTATTTAAATAAAATGTCGGTTTTTAAATAGTAACCTAGTGTTTTCACTATTCATCAAAAATTGAAAGTTTTCAGAAAAATACCAAAATTTCACCTTAAGATAATTTCGATATTATGAATCCAAAAATGTAGTCCATTTTGAAAGATAAAATTTACAAAATTTCCAAAATTGGGTATTACTATTCATAATGGATAGTTTTAATAATATTTTAATAGCATATTGTTGTTTAGTGAAACTCGGTATTGCGTACGACGCATGCTATCAAGAAAGGTTGTAATTGTGTGTAAAAGAAGCCAAGCTAGAGTTGTGTGTAGTGAAATATTCCTTTGATGATGTATATAACATAAAAAAACATTTCTCATAAAAATCTCGGGTGTTACATGTGGTGTGTTAAAACATCATGTTGCGTACAATGCAAACTACTGCATTATTCAAAGGAAACGTACCACGGAAGCTTGGGGTGTTACATTTGTGATATTATATAATATTTATACCTAATTTTTCACCATGTCATATATATATATATACATTTTATTCCATAGGGGAACTATGATGTTTCCCATAAGTACGACAGACAACCACCTCGCGAACCAATGTGATTTGTCTTTCCTTAACACTTCATGTGGAATGTTATATAGACAAAGATAATTATTATATGTGATATAAACAACATAATTATTATATTCATTATGTATTTATATTTTTATAAATTTAAAATATTTCATATTCTCTCTTTCCATTTCACTCACGTAAATATGATAAGACCATTCATGAATGTGTGGACTACAACCTTCAAAAGGTGATGTGAATATATTTTAATGAACGAACCGCATGAAGTATGTATATAAGTATATAAATGGTATATATGATATTATTGAAATCATTTAAATGTAAAATATTACTTACTACCTTAACCTAATGATCCATGAATATTTGAAACGTTACTCATGCGTATGTATAGCCTACCTTCTCCATGATAATAATGTACTTCATTTTTCATAACCACAATTAATGATTTGTTTTAAAAGTAAAATTGATTTAAAAAATATGATAAATAAGTTATGATTATTATTATCTAGACTATAAAACTATAAATATGTGTTCAAAAAACCGAGTGTTTCATGAAAAAACAATCATGATAAAATAAGGTAATTAACACCTGAAGTAATTAAAATAATGAAATATTATCAATGAACATGTAATAAGATATAATAAAATAATCACAAATGATATTATAAATATTGTTATGACTTTTTTATAAGTTAATAACCTGTTTAAAACCACTATAATGGTGGTTAATGAATGTCAAATTAAATGTATGTGTGTGGTAAGGGATTTCATAACTCTGTTTCTACACTTTGGGTTAAACTTCTACTTCATTGATTATTTTATGATAAGATTTTGTTATTAATGTTTTTTATTATATTATGGTGTATTTATGCTTTTTTTTATTTATATTTTATTCAAATAATAAATTAATTGGTTGATTTTCACTCCAATGTTATTATCTTTTCATGGGTTTACTTCCGAATATCACTTTAATATAGATTTTTATTCTTTAATTTCAATTAAAGGAAATTATTTGATAATTTTTAAATAAAACAAAAAAAATTCTCCTCAATTTATTTATGATATTTTCATGTAATATTACCATTTTTTTATTCTTTTTTACATAAAATAATTAGTAATATTTTTTAAATAAAATACAACATCATTTCACTGTTTGGTTGAAAATCTATTTTCTTCCAAAACATTGTTATATAAATATTTTATAAATAATGTTTTTCACCATTCAAAATGAATTCTCAAAAGAATTTTCACAAATTTTTACCTATTATAATTTTTTTTCAAAGGGATGTTTTGTAATTTTCAAAATAATTCTCATTGGGATTTTAAAAAAAATATGAAATGAATATTATTATAATTTTATAAACAAGGAACTTTCATAAAATTTTTAAATTGAAAAATAAATATTCATTTTAGATTTTAGAAAATCTACGGTTTTACCATATTTCATGACTATAATTTCATGGAATCATTATTTTCATTTTTATGATCATATTTTAAAGAGATATAATTCTAAAATTTATTCTCAATGAAAATATTTTCAAAATAATTTTCAAAAAGAAAAGGGTATTTTCCCCAAGAATGTTTTTACATGTATTTTCATGGTATTTTAGTTCATCTATAAGAACAACACTTTATTCGTACAAAAATTTGTATATGTTTACACCTTTCTTTTACATACTCTATATTTGTTATGATTATGTTTACCATGTATAGTATTTAAATTCACTTTTGTATATAACTTTTCAGTTATTAACTTATAAATGAATTATTTACTTTCCTATGATCATTAGAAATTAAATATCCCCTACATATAAAAATTAGTTATCCTAGATATTATTATTTCATAATTAATTTCTCATTTCAGAATATAGTGTTTTACAATTACATTCATTTGATTGGCAATAGAAATATTTGAATATTTTTATTATTTACTCAATATGGATATTTTATGATAAGGAATATCATTAATTAATTAGATAGATTAGTTTATATATGAGAAATTATTTCAATGTATAGTGATGGATGGGGTTCGGTACACTATATTCCATATATGTGTTAGTTGGACTCACTAAATAATAAAGGTAAACTATCATTAAACAATTTTTTACATATATACTAAATCATCTAGTGAAAGGTATTCATGGAAGAGGTATCATGATGCCTGAGATTTGGGTATCCAATAGTTTTTCATTTTATATATTAACAGTTCAGTTGTTATTGTCCTTTATATTTTCATTATGATATTATCTTAGGATTCATCTAATTTTTATTTTACTGATGAATTGAAATGTGTTTTAATTTATTTACCTTTCCATATTTATTATTCCTTATCCATTTATTTATATTGAATGTGTTATTAGTTAATAAAATTTATATGTTGATTATGGTTATTGATTCAAGATAGGTTACATTGTACATAACCCTTAGCGATCATTTTATATCACCCTTATTTTTTCCTTTCCCCATAATTCTATGAATAGTTCAATATTTGATATGTAATTATATACTAGAGTGAATAATTTTATTCTAAAAAAATTATTTTATAATTTGGGTATTCAAATGTAATGAAAGACTCATCTGTGTTTGTAGTTTACCAAGAATTTTAAACTATTTAGTAATTAGGTATGTTATTCCATCTATATTTTTTCAATGTAACATAGTAGACACCATCATCTCTATGTTTCTAGAATCTAGGTGACTGTATTTCGTGTGGTTTTGAAATCTATGTTGAAAATAATTTGTTTGATCTTGATTGTGGGATTATGTTTTGTATGCATATGTATCCCTGAAAAATGTATAGGTGTGGATAACCTGGTATAGTACTGGGAGGGATATACCATGGGTTATGGGTACCTTCCGATGATACCTTTTTATGATACCATATAATGATTATTATAAGCCATAGAGAGTTCTATTTTCCTAAATGTCTCCTTTTCAGTTTAAAATTTTCTCCTTAAAGGAGACTAATGGGACCACTAGCTGATGTTAGTCCAGATACTTTTTTAAGTGAGGATCTCATTGTTCCACGACCAATTTTGTAGGGGTATATAGAATAGAATTCTACCTCTCCCACTATAGTGGTTCAATACGTTTGATCACATCATCGAGGAGTCCTATTACTTTTTTCTTCCCAATGTGGATGAGAACCAATCACCATTGTAGACTGTGAATAAGACTTCCAGCTCCACCATCCACCCACCATTTAAGAAACTAGAGGACCCAAATATGTATAAGAATATATATATGTCTTCAAGGGAGTATTTTACCAAATTCAGACACCAAATTTTAAAATGGTGAATCTATAAGTGTTCATGATATAGTTACACCCTAAGAGATTTTGGGGTGTGATGGGAAATGCTGGAAGATTTGACGGTTTCACCTAGAAGGCCTTTATAGACCTATTTTTTGGTAATGTTTTCCTAAAAATATTATTCTAGGGCTAGCATAAGTGTTCATTGAGCTTTACCGTGGTTCCATGATGGTATCACGATACTTATCTTGTTTCATTGAGTAACTTTGGTTTAAATTCATGAATGGAAATGACGTGTTACAAGAGGGTAAGTACATGGTCGGTATTCCTCTCAGTGTTAGATGAACAGTTAATAGTTTCAACCTAATGATTGTCCTAGATGTTATATGCAAGGACTTGACTATCAATAAAGTCTTGATGAGGATCTACCAGTTCGTCTTCTTCTATCCATTAGTAAATAGGTAATCGACCTATAACTATTGCGATGAGTGTCCCGTCTGGTAGTAGGAAGAGTACGATTTGTGATGTGCAATAGGGTATATTTAACAATGTATAACATATTATGGATTTTTTATCCCCTTTATGAAGAGTTACATAGTCATTATACTATATTATAGTTAGACATTATCATGAGTTCTGACAATACCTTAGATAAAGTTATCATAGTGTGGAAATGTGTGAATGTCCAATAGTTCTACTCAAAACCAATAAGGTAATGATTTTATTGGGGCATTGAATTAGTGTGATATATGAATTAGGGATTAAATTGGGTTCCTCAAAATCAATATTAGAAAATTAAGACTTATATGAGTTACATACCTTAGGTAATGGGTCGCATAGCATAGTCATGTCGAGTATGTGTAGTGGATAAAACTATATCAGATGGTTTTAAGGGACCATTTATTATTCAATGTATGGTCTTGATGACTCATACGGTGACTACTTATTTTGACAATGGATGTTCTTTCTATTCATTTTTATCTATCCATGTTATTTTTGTACATGGATTATTAATCATGTTATCTTCTAAGTTTCATTCCCTCAATACACTATTGGCTAAGACTGTAAAAGATCATCAATGATACCCAGAGTGTTCTACACTCATTTCCCAAAATAGATATATATAGGACTTAATGATTCTAGATATGATATTCTTTGATGTTTTTCTTGACATATACTTGTTGATGATTTATATATCTAACATCTATTTCAATATGAGAAATGTGACTTTTACATCTATAAAGGGAGAAAATTATGTAATCACTAGTGAGTGGGAGATGGGAGCATGTTGAGTGGATTTCGACATGAACCAGGTTGGGATGATTAAACAATAGATTGTAGGATTCTCCCTTTTAATAGGATTACTTTTAGATCCCTTTTATTTTACTCTAGTAGTGCATCTCTATCTAGAAATCATTCTAGATGACATCACATGTTTCCCCTAGATAGAAGAGATAACATCATGTTATACCACATTCCATGCATGCATCCTTTTTTACTCCCCCCTTATTTTTTGGGAGTTATCCACTTTTAATTTTTTTTAAATACGTCTCAAGTACTTCTAACAAAATTGAGTTATCCAGTCGACTACATCACCATGGGGATCATCGATTTATTTCCTATGAGGGTGGATGGAAGTATTTGACTCAATGAAGACTAATTAAGCTAAAGTAGGTGATGATAAATGATTTTTACTTTTTAATAGGATTAATGATTTCAATGATCAGTTTTTGGAATCTTAGTGGTTCTTCATGATCTATCTCAAATCATTCCATCACTAGTTGTGGATTAGAGAGAATAAACTTCGAAATTCGGTGTTTTAGAAAATGTATAGTCTACCTACATACTTCATCGTGTTATTTCATCTGATGAATGAACTTTTACTATTCATGGATATCATGAACATGATATTTCACTCATATATGGACTCATTTTATATGGTGTTTGTTCATGATATTTTCATTTAGTCACTGATCTAAGAGAAGATGTTAGACATCTCACGATACAATAGAGTACACATTCAGAACATCATCTTTATACCAAACTATCAATGTGTAAATTTTTTATTTAAGAGTTAATTTATTTAGATGTAGTCTCTATGAGCTATATATTAGTAGAATCAAAAATCGTCCAGACATCGATATCCTAATCCTATTCCTGAAATGTGTTTGAGATAAGGATATTTTATGGTTTGATCAGGTATTATTATCCTTTTATGACAGAATTCTTGTATTTATCATCCCCTATAAACATAATGATGAATAAATTGGGGATTTTTCTAGATTCATAATGAAGAGGATTTTTTGAGCTAAATAAAAGGATGACTACAACTCAAGTTTTTATTCATCCTTATCCCATGAAAGGTTTTCTTGTACATTATGATACATCATGAGTTGATTTTATGGGCACTATTGATGTAGAGGGAGTAGGTAATACCTTATTGATCATGTTATCTGTGACCCCATTAGTATAACAACCATACTATTGACATTGATTTGGTAGCCATAGTAAAAAAATTAATGTGTTAGTTGTAATATCTCTTTAGTGCGAGGTTTATTTTCTATGCATACAACAACTGACATCGATATATCGTAATGAAATATGATTTGTATTTGATGATGTGGTATAACATAGGGTACATATAAATTATCAAATATGATATATCGTATGATGTAAGAAACGTTATATTTTTTAAAGATTATTTTATTTTCAAGGAGTTGTTAATTTAGGAGATTTGTGAAACGACTTCAGTGGTGTAGTGATTTATGATAGGCTTCTTAGATGATAAGAGGATTGTTTTTTTCGAGGACCAGGGATCGATTAAATTTTCTTCATTGGTGATATTGTCTTTATTAATATACTATATAAAAGCTATCTAATAATCTAATACTTTGAATTTTGTGAAGTGGGAACTCTAAAAGGTGGTGATTTAATACCCCTGTAGTCTTTGGACTGTGGTGATGTGATTCTCGAACATTAGAAGATAATATTTTATTCTTCTAATAGGGGAGAAAGGATGTGATACCTTCATACCTCTATGTGGGTGGTGAATCCTAGATGTATATATAAGTATCATGAATTTAGATAATAGTTATAGTAGAGAGGGATAAAGTGGTACATTGCTAGATTCGTTTCTCGATGCCTTGCCAATAGTGAGATTATATGATTGCCTGTAGTTCCCTTGATCAGTGTATCTAAAAGAGATGAAAATTTTACATCATAGCATTGGAATATATTGTATTATTTATCAGTTACCCATATTATATTGAATAAAATTGTACCATACCTAGAAGAATGGATAGATAGAATGAGTCTCTCATACATTGGAGAATATGCTTTAGTCTTATGAACTAAACTTCAGTGGTTCATGGGGTTGTCACTTATCGTTGGTTGAGTTTTTAAAACACAAAATTTACAACAGTTTTATTCAGATTGTACATTATTAGCCTCTCATTGTCAAGCTGTGTCTTCTAATGCTATGTTGGCATAAGGCACAAGTGGTGGCTATGGTGGGGTCTGTCATGGTTCATGATACCTCTCAAAGAGTTCTAATAATTAGAAAGTGGTTAAACACCACCTAAAGTAGGTTGAAACATTATTCTTATCACATGAGGAGAATGTTAGAGTTTTATATAAGATATAATGGATTTCTGGGAGTTTATCATCAATTAGGCCACCAATTTTCTAGGATCAAACGAATTTATTGTCATGTTAGGTTGGTCATTTTGAGGTCTTTACGCGGTTTAGAAGATGATAATGCTGTATAGATTTTATTTTTTATTAAATAGTAATGAACAATGTACTTCGTGTTTCTCTACTGGAAAAGAACATGTTTAAACCTATACATTTCATTGACTACAATGATACTATGATAGATCCTAATGTGACATATGAGGAATGGCATGTGCAGATTGTAGCCCAGATCGAGAGAGTCATTTAAGGGAAGATAGTTCAACTAGTCTAGATTCTATAGTGACATGGAAGCATATAGTATGAGACTTTCAATTGGGAGGACGATGTTTTGGCTAAATGTCCTATGATCTTGGATCAGGAATCCTAGACACAATTATTGAGTACGATAATTCATTTGGGGAAGAGATTATAATTACATAGAATCTTTCAAGTGTATTATTATTTAATTTTAGCCTTTAATATTATTTATTTAACATATGAGTTGGTTGGGATTTCATAAGGGAGTTTATAGTGGGGTCATAGTGTTTGTAATCCTTTTTGTAGGTGCATGATTAGATCATGGTTTGTCCCAACCATGTTGATTCACTAAGGAAAGCCATTCACCATGTGGCAGTATCACCTGGGGTGGCACACAGTTACAGTTAAAATTATGAAAAAACTTGCATCCCACCTTGAAAAACCATGATACATACTTAAATGGCCAACACCATAGTTTCTGTAGTGTTTCAAAAACAGTAAACCCAAACTATTAGGGTGAGAATGTGAGGTAGAATTCCTCAAATGGTTGGTACACAGTTTTCCAAACCATGCACCTAAACTATGTGTGTGTGTAATTAATAATATAAATTCTACTTTAGTATCAATTTACATTCAATTTTCACCCATTCTTCTTTAATTTTAATTTTTGTGTCCCCACCCAAAACTCTATGCCTTGCATATGTCGAGTGGTATGTTCAACAACATTATTAAAAGTTCATGATATCTTTCAACATCTCTTTATCGTCATTATAAGATGGTGCTGAAGTAATTATGTTAAGGGTCTCCTTGTTTCTTTCATAGTCAATTAAAGCTCAACATGTGATTTTTATTCTTTCATAACCATTTATTATTATCCTACAATACACATGTAAATTTTTTTTCATACATGTAAAGTATTAAATGGTGGTGTCTTTTTAGGTTTTATTACTAATTCCCAACATAAGAATCTCAATGTACATATAGAATTAATTTACATGGATATAGGAAAAGAAATAGGGTATGTGGAAGAAAGTTAAACATTGGAGTATGAATATTTTAATGGCATAGGGATGTAATATGGTAGATTATAAATTATTTACTTTTATTTACATAAACCTTATAAACATTGGTTTGGATTTCCACATTGGGGGACTGGTTTGTTTATTTTTATGAAATATGTTTAAACTATTCTAATATTATTATGATTTATCTAATTACTTGATTACTCAATGTTTTTTATATTTTATTAACATTTTTGGTATTTAGGTATGATATTGAGATTGTAGTATATTCATTGAATGTGTTGAGACCCTTACTACTAATCAGTAGTCTCTTACATATGCGGAGGCACACATGATGTATTTGGGATCTCTTGCATGAATCAGTGGTTTGGTTCATATTGTTACATGTTTTAACCATATGAAAATATATATAGGTGATATTATTTCAAGTGTGCATGTGTAAATATTACAAAATCACTAAAAAATTCAACAATGAACACTACTCTAATTACATAGAAACTTCAAATCATAAATGGATAATCTAGATAAAATATGACCAAAATCCTTATATTTCATTCATGCACTTACATTCTCCAAGTACTTAACCTTATAAACCATAATATTTTATTTTTTAAAAGATGATCCATTTATAAATAAATATGGATAAATAACAAGAGAAGAAAATTTTTTATGAATATTAAACTGATTAAAATCATATAGAAACAAAATATTCCCCTCGGTATATAACTATGATAATAAAATATAAGAATGATACTAAAATCAAATAAAAATCAAAGAAAGTAAAATGTTAAACTAATTACTACATCAATCTTAAAAATTATTTTATCCCACTATGTGAAGGGTTATAATCATGAGGGAAAATAAATATATTTAAGTTAAAATAAGAAACAAATTAATATCCATTTTAGAAGAAAATAAACACATTATTGGTCTGTGTTGAGCTCCAAAAATAATTACTTCATTCCCTCATAAATTTAAATGATGAATCCATGTGTATGAATATTTATCAGTATTTATTTTATGAAAAGATTTAATTCTCCCTCAATGTCATGATATCCGAAAAAATAAAAAATATTAATACATAAAAAAAATTCAGTTTATTTCACCATCCATACATCTAGAGTTAAATTATTTCTGAAATAATCTATGTTCTTTGTTTAGATCTCAAAAAAATCAATAAGGTATACTTTTAATATATATCATTATTTAATATAAGTAATCCTACATGGGAATAACCTATACGTATCACCAAAATACATTTTATTATATTTTTTATAATATTCTATTTTCATTTCATTATTCATGTGTTTCTCGATATGTTTTCCATTTGTTCTAATAAAACAGAAAATTTCCCATTTAAGAGATATTGAAACTCCAATTTACTCTTACATGAATTTTTTTTATTCTAATATGTTTTCAGAAATTTTGAAATTATATATTCATTTCTAGTTCGACCATTGTTTTAATTTTACACGAATAGTTTCTTACACCCATGGTGAAGTATGAAATAATTTCACAGTTTGGAAAATCATCCTCAACAATTATACATTAACAATATATCTACTGATATATTGTTTTTTATTTCATGACTATAGTTACATATGTGTTCATTAAACTTAAATTATATCCTAAAAAATTACTTTATTCTTCCATAAGAAAATATTCTTATTTTATTTTTTGTAATGGGTTTATAATTATGTAACTAATGTTCTGTCCAGGTAAATATTATTTTACTCATTAAAAATTTGTTATTATAAAATGTGATAACGTCAATATATTATCAATTTTTTACATAACACTTAATAAAATTCCCCAGTTTCACTTCCATTTACCTATAAATCAATAAATTAAAAGACTCTGTATAATTTTCCATTTATATTATTACAAATATTATTTTATCAATGATATTCACAATTTTGGATGTAATAATCAACATTCAATAAATAAAATAAAATTTTTCATTCACCCTAAAATTTTCTGAAACAAAATTGATTAAAAATTTATCATAAATAAATATATTAAATATCAAAAAAATATAATGATAAAATTTTCTATTTTAGACATCTGTAGTGTATTCTCATCTTAAATTTTTGAAAAAATGTACTAAAATTTATTCATATATATGATAGATATTAAGTAAACATTTTGGGTGATGCCTCTATAAATTCTAAATTATTTGGAATAATTTAAAATTTTTATAATAAGATAAAATAAAAAAAAAATTGTTTCCACATTGATGTGAGGATACATAACATTGAGTATATATTAATTGTATAAAAACATGAATGATGTGATTTTTGAAGAAATGGTTGAGTCATTATAAAATTTAATTATAAAAAAAATATGCTTATAATGGAACTAAATATGTGGGGATCATTTTCAAATTTACGATGATAATATTTACATGTTTATAAACGATTAAGATGATTTATGAAATCAATGACTCATTCACTTGGTTAAAAAGAATTTAAAGGAAATTATACATTATAATGTTATGAGAAATAATTTAATTCTCACTCATGAAATAGAAAATTCTTATAAATAATAAAAGCTTGAGAAAATAATTAGAAACATTGAAAAAAGGCGAAGATTTAAATTAAAAAAACTCTTGATCATAGAAATTCAAAATTATGCATCCTAATTATTCTTAAATTATTGAATGAATATAAGTATTTCAACATTTTAATTGATTATTTTATTCAAATTAATTATGCCTAATTTAAATTAACTAATTTAACGGCTCTTTATAGATTTATGAACAATATAAGAGGTATAAAAAATTTAAATATATAATCAAATTATTTTAGTATAAAATGGAACAAAATTAACAAACAAGGAGTTTGTATAATATATTGATAAACATGAAATAAGGCATGAAAATAGTTTTCTACACATAAAACAATAAAATTAAATAGTGGGGTAAAAAAATCCAATATTTTAACACGTGAATAATCATGTTATTGGAGAATGTAGCATCAAAATATTTAGTTTGAAACATTTCAAAATGGTGGTTGTCTATATTCAAAATCATAATTTTTATTTTCCAAAATCTATCAATAGGCCTTATTTATGTGGATTAAAAATAATCCAAATATATAGAGAATTATCTTTCTGTATCCCATTTTAAATTAATATTAAATTATAATATATCAAAAAAAAGTGATTAATTTTATAATGAAGGTAATTTTCATGATTAAATACTTGATTAAAAAAATATATTTTTTATAATAATAACTTTAAGAAGATAATTAGATACATATATGTTTCCATCATGATTATTCATTGTGATATATGTACTTAATTTCTATTTAATTACATGAATAAGAAATATCATTATATAATCAATTATTGGAAAGGTGTGACATCAATTATTTTGTAGTTTTGTAAATTACTAGGTAATTCAAACAATTTATATAGTAAATAAGGTTTCAAAAAAATTGTATCAAATTTATCAAGACTTATGAAATATGAAGATACATAAAATATTATAATTTACTATAGAAAATGAATTCAAACATGAAGAACATTTATATTCTTCAATTATATATTCATTATACCTCATGTTTTAACCAAAATATATGAAGAGGTATTACAACATAAGGAATGTATTCCTATAATAGAATTAGTGTCAAATTATATTGAGAATAACAAAAAATGTTAATTAGTTTCATTTCCATAGGCGAATAATATGACACGGGTGAAATTTTCTTTTTAGGAATGAGATATATAAGGGATCTAGATGGAGTATGAAAAAAATATTATTCTATTTAAAATGGATATTTCTAAATTAATTGTATGGAATTTGTTTAACTTTTTCACTAGTTTTAAGGAGATAAATGATTTGAATCATTATTAAAAATACATACATAATAAAATAAAAAAATTTATTATGTCGATGTCAAGTAAACATTATTTCATGGATACCATTATGAGGAGGTGTATATTGAATAATTAAAAGAACTAATTTTTGAATTTTGTGGTTCATGATTGTGTGAGAAGAAGAAACAATTTATAAGGAATGAAAAATGTTCCCTAATAATAGTGCTCAAAACTAATCAATAGATAAAATATCATAGCAATAAAAATTTTTATAGAATAAATGTCACTATATGAAAGAAAAAATACTAAATCACTCATTTTGATATGTTATATTTATGACATTGTTTCTATCAAAAATAATATAGAGTCTTGTAAAGAAATTCATAACCAAAAAAATATACACTTTTCTATATCAATGATTGATGAGAAGAAATTTTTATTGATCATTAAATTGGGGAATAAAATAGGTTTCATATTTATTTTATAAGAAAAAAATGTTTAGGGGTTGTTAATGTGACTTTAAAACAACAAATAAGGATCTTTATGTTCTCCCATAACAATTTACACTAAATTTTAAAAGGATGTAAATGAAATGGTTGGGGATAAAAAGGTAATTCTGAAATTTATTGGTAGAGTTCTATTTTTTATTGTGTTAAGAATAATCACTGTGAATGTTACTATAATTTGTTCCAAATTAAAACAAAAAATAAAGGAGTCACATATAATGGAAAAAATCATGTACTATGTAAATTTAGATATTCAGTTCAGTGTATAAAAAGGATACATCTATTTATATTTATTGGTTCTCAAGTATTTATTTTATAAGAGATATTGGAAACTGAAATTAAATTTATGAGGTAGCCTCTTTTATTATAATAAGATATGATGTTTTCATATCCAAGAACGATGTTTCAATAACACTTATCATAATTAAGGGAAAAATATTGGGGCATTACAATATTAAACAAAAATTAATTTGATAAAAATATGAATATTTTACATTACTATAAGTGTCACATATCCATTTATTATTTGGTGTAAAAACCAAAGTACACCTAATTGTATAAAGTGTATAGAAAACAATAATGGTGAAAATATAATAATTACAAAAAAAGTTGTTTGTAGAAGGAAGAATATTGTTCTTTTATTTGGGATAATGTTTCCATGATGAAGCGAGTCATGTGTATACTATCAAAGACATTGATAAATGATATCTTCCAACACATGAGGGTGTTTTTGATGGGGTATTATATCCCAAAAAAAATTATATGTTGGGTTTATATTTTACGTCATTACTTTATTTACATTTGAGGATAAATGGGGAGAAAATATTTTGGGTTTTACCTATAATATAGGGAATTTCTTGTTTTCATAGTTGAAGAAAGTGAGTGGGAAAAGTAATGGGAGCCTTTTACTAAAGCGGGATACATTATTATTTTTTGGTACGATCAAATAATATTGATATTAATTAATATTTATAAAAAATACAATTGATGATTGAATATTACTCAATGATATTGAAGTATTTATAGGGGATGTTCAATATCACTTTATGTGTCTTGGAAAACATGGTAATTATAATTACACTAAAGTTTGGATTGCACTCATATATATTATTGTATATATTATTATGGTTTTTATATATCTCTAAAATTAGAAAAATAATATAAATAATTTATTAGTTTGATAATTTATGAAATTTTTATGTGGAATTATGTTGTATTTTTTCTTGATGGGATAATGGATCTGTTTGAGTTTTTTTGGAGTCAAACAGGATTCAAGGGAATGAATAAATTCAATGATTCAATAAATTACATTATGTAAAGTCACAAACAGTCTCATGGTTTAAATATAATTAATGATGAAATATAAATAATATGAAAACCATGATGTGATGGATTATAAATCATATCATAGGTCATTAAAAATGAATAACACCATGTGAAGGTGATAGTGAATGGAAATTTCACTAATCATGATATGTATAAATGATTATTTTTATACATTAGGGTCCATGGGACATAGAACAATATTTTTGTTAAAGTAATCATGTCATTATTTCCAAAAATATGATCATGGATTTTTAAGGTTTTAAAATATTTTTTTAGAATTTTTTTTGTTATTATTCGACACACGAAAGAAAATATTAATTTTATTAACCACCTCATGTAAGAAATGAATTATAACCTGGTAATCATAGATCTAGAGAGTATGAACTTGTCAATTATTTAGTCAAATATTTGATGTAAATGGTGCAATGAAACACTATATTTTTATTAAGATTTTTATTTTTACCATCGGTTTCAAATCTATGGTTGACCTCATAGAACCATATCATAGTTTGAGCCAACACATAACGGTTACGAAGAAAATATAAAAAATATATTATCACATAGATAAGGGAGAGAGATAAGTATATATATATATATTCCCAAACCTTCTGTATATAATTCCATGTATTAAAGGGACATGTTTGAGTAAAAAATTGCAAACACACATCATTAATAGATATGACACACTTGAAGAGGTTATAAGAAGATAATTTATGGTTTGTCATATTTATTTTTTATCTTTATTTTGGGTTTAATTTTGTTAAAGCATATATTTATAATAAAAAGTATTTATATTTGAAATAAGTCATATTTTCTGTGATGCACGATAACACCCACTAATTTCTAACTACAATATTCTCATAAAGACATAATGAACTCAGAAATATCCCTCCAATATATGTACAAAAAATTATTTAGATATGCTTGCCTCTGGAAGAATTTAAGATCAAGCATAGTGAATTGATAGTGGGATGGATGTTTCAAGGATGGTAATCGATAATGAGGAATCATCAGACGATGGGGTTTGCTAGTTAAAACCAATCAAAACATGGCCTAGAGGAATAAATCCTCATGCTTTAGGAGGTTGGTTTGAATGTCATTACATGAGCACTAAATATAATTATAATTAATTGTTTTGGATTATCTATGTAACATTGGGGTGTGTTTTCCCTCTTGTTTTTTTAATTAATAAAGAGGCCTTCGATCCTAAATCTTTTCAAAACAATTTATCACAGTATTGTATTTGGGGGAATGTTTTTGGATTAATGATTCACCTCCCACCCTATATTGTGTTCTATTCATTCTCATAATTGAGAACATCAAGGGTATAATGGTTGAGATAGATATATAGGTTAAAAAATTAAATCATTAGTATCTTTCATATTAATATTAAAAAAAGAGATAATATTTTGGGATTAAATGAAATCCCATCAGAATATTAAATTATTGATTATCTCAAAGTGGGCAATTATTTTTATCTAAATTATCTAAATGAGTATGATATTTCAAATTAATATTCCCACACATTGACATTTGTAAATATGCAATGCGATTAGTGGCCCAAATAAAAATATTTTTTTATACTTTATGTAATTTTTTTAATAATTAGTTGTTCTAAACTAACAATATATCATTCTTATTTAATGTAGTTGATAATCCAAAATATATTTTCCATAAACATGTTAACAACTATATATAACAGAATAATATATTATATAATTTAAATTATAGTTTAACAAAATAGATATGCATTAGAATAAATAAAAAAGTGACTAATTTTTCTTTCAAAATATGAATATAGATCCATTAATAGACATGTAATATAAGAATATCTTATTTGTGGGTATTATTAAATAAAAATACCCTGTTAAATTTATATGAAACTTGAAAATCATATATTAAATGATTTTTTTGTAAATAAAATGAAATTAATGAAACTCATAACATTTAGATTAGTGGTAGAAAGGGGGAAAATTAATTGAAGATACGTATTGGACTGGTATAAAATATAATTATTATTCTTAAATACGATAATAATTATATTTCATAAATCCTCTACTAAATTAAAAACTAGTATAATTATTCATCAATTGGATACATATTATTATAAAAAGAATAAGAAGGAATTTTTTTACTTATTCTTGATTAATATAGTTTATATAAAACATAATGTTTAAAATAAATTGAAGAATATGGTTTCTATTAATATAAATATTACCTTAAGGAAATATATTGAGAGTATGAAACACATGAAAGGTATTAGGTTTCAAGGAAATTATTTTTATTCCACATGATTAAAGAAACATCCATATCTATACATTTCCTTGATGATATTTAGTATGTGAATGCTTTAGAGAGGCTTGGTCTCCATTTTGGTTATGGTTGGATATAAATTTCATTCTATAGTTACTTTTATAATATTTATATTCTTTTATTATGAACTATAACATAATGGATTAAAAAAATTCAAACATAAACTCTTTATTAATCATTGGGTAGTTGAGTTTAAAATTGATGGTAAAATATCAAGGGAGGTGATGATAATATTAAAGTATAATGGTATATACCAAAGTAATAATAACTTTATTAGGAATTCTAATAGAGACATTGGGACATATAAACCTATAGTAGGTGTCAAGAAAAAATGAAAACGTTTCTATTTTTTTAAATATTTAATATCTGAGTTTGAATTTAATGAAATTTTTAAAGGGATCTAAGAAACACCATGGAGATTCTATATTAGTTAATAATTTTAAAAAAAATTATTTTATTTCTTTATATATTTAATACCAATTATAATTTATAAAATTGTTTTAAATATATAAAAGTGTTCAATATTGAGGGAGGATTAATGGGGGAGCGAGGTGTTGGTATTTAAAGAGTATGTAAGTGTGGTTACTTCTATATAATGGTCATTGATTCATATATATGGGCATAGATTTATAAACATGTATAATTTAATTCCATTTTCACCTGTATGGATACTGGGGAACATTTTATGATGTAATAAATTTTACTATTATTAATAATTTTTCCTTAGAAACCAGTGATTCATTTCTATACAATCTATAATTTATTATGAGAAAAAAATTGAATAAAAATATTTTCAATAAAAAAAATTAAATAAATAATCTGTGTTATAAAATATAAAATTAGTTTACATTATAATTTTCATTTTTGGTACATTTTATATGTAGAGCATATATATGATATAAATAATAATATTATATTTCATTCTAGTTTTTTATTATAATATAAATAAAAAATATATCATATGTTATTCTTCATGAATGAAGTATTTTTATGTTGTAGAATTACTAATTTCAGAGAAATATATTTTTTAAATAGACTCATGAAATTTTATTTTAAACCATGATATGATTAATATTTTCTAAAAGTAAATTTTCTATAAATTAAGATTTTTTAGATGATATTTTTATCCAAAATGAACGTCATTGAAGAAAATATTCTGTAATATTGAATAAAAATATTGAATATGATTAAATAAATATAGATTTTAATGTAAAAAAGATACAATTTTATTATTTTCAATGATCTCAATGAATGTTTTTACACTTGGAAGGTGTTCTAAATGTTATCAATTTTAACGATATATGTTAAATACCACATAATATTTGATATTATTACGTAATGTTTTTTGGATAAAATGTTCAATGTAGTGAATATAAGGATTTTGAATCTTCATATCACTATTATAGAAATATTATTTTTTAATCAATATTTTATCAGTAAAAGGTTTGTTGGGATAATTTATTATATGGATATAAAGACATATAGTAATTTTAAAATAGCAAAGTAATTCATGTTACAAGCATTTTCACAAGAACACAAATGTCCATATTTACTAGGATGTGGTGATCAATGGTCAAAAATGAATAACTTAATCTATTATAAGATGTTATTATCAAAATCGAGTAAGAGTTTTTATGTTTATATAGATTTCACTAGCTTTAAAAAACACTATTTGATGTTTTGGATTGATATTTTTGGTATAATATATATACTTTTATCCATTTTTTCATCAGTATATTAGGTTTTCATGTCTTATATTTACCCTTGTAACATAAGGTTAACAAGTTATCAAGCATGCGATAATTCACACTTTGGTACATTTATTAATTATTCTTTAACTCCTTGATAATCAAGTCATGTTTGGTTTTCTTATTCTAATACAATATTGTGGTTTTCTTAACCACAATAGACTTTTTTCTCTTATATATAAAGTGGGACATTTTTCCCTTCATAGGTATATATAAAGAAGTGTATTTCTATAATTATATTAGTGGAATGATATGTAATTATATTTATAATTGAGTGACACATAATATATTCCTATATATGTGTGAATGATATAATACATATTCATCCATTTTATTTTTTATGTATTCAGATAATTGATATTTTACAGGTAATCCTATAGGGGATTGATGTACTCAATTTCTCCTGTTCATAAAAGATGTCTTGGACTAATTGATTATATGATTACACATGATGTATAAGATTCATGTAGTTTAAATATTCATGTGGATACATATGTTTGATGGATATCACAAAATATACCTTCTTAATTTTTAGTATCACTAATGTCATTATAGAGACATATTTTTTTACCTATGGTTGTAAATTACAAATCCTATTATATGTTCTATAAAATTTTATAGGTTATAGACTAAAAAAATTCATATTTGAAAAATTCTATATCTATATATTTTATTGTTTTATTTATAATAAATTTAAAAATATTAAATTTATAATTATTTTTATAATATTCTAATAATTTAATTAAATTTTTGATGAGATGTTTACAATTTGTTATAATTTTGAATATTTCCCAAACCAGTATGAATATTTAGATATTATGGAATTCAAATTAGTTATTTATTTATGTAATTATTCTTGAATTATTTATATAAATAGATAATTTGATAATATATAGTTTATATTAAAGATTACTATTAGAAGTATGCAAGGAGAATAATTATTTAGGTCTATGAGATAGATTGTGTTCTAGTTAGTATTTTTATTTATAATGACCTATGGATCACCGAGTGTGTGAATTATTATTATTATTTTGGTATTTTAATGATTTAATAAGTTTCATTTTACTATGTTATTAATCTAAGAAATTAAAAGACCAAAAATCATAGGAAATAGGAAAAATTTCAATAACTGGGAAAAATAGTAGAAAATTATCCATGAATCAGTGGGAAGCCACTAGATTTACAATAAATTGATAGATAAAACATTATCCTCTACCAACATCCCACCGGTGGGCACCAGGTACTTGGATTCTCATTGAAACTCCTTTGATTTATAGTCCAGTTATTTGGGATCATCAAACCCATATTTTAAATTCAATTTTCTAATTATTTTCGTATAAATATATTATTAACTACTACCATTTTCCCCCTTAGGATACTCAATAGTAGTAGTTCACTATTTTTCATTCTGTTGTGATTTGGGACCTCTAATTCTCAATCATTAATAAAATAAATTCATTCATTCTACTATTGGTATGGATAATTATATTAATCATTTAATTTATATTTTTTTACTTTATAGTTATCCATTCTAAATCCCACAAATTAGTGTATTTATCAAATTACGAGACTTTGAAAAATTATTGATATACAAAATGGTATTATTTATTATGTATAATTAAAGTGGATAGAGGTAGGTTGTCCTTAAAATTATACATTATTTTATCTATTAATCTTTTGTCCTATAATATATAGGGATAGGGTGACTGTGGATGAAAAAAATGGCTTTGAGAGGTGTCCATTATATATTAAATGTTACGAACCGATCATTTAACTGATAATAAACCATCTAAATTCAATACCACTATTTTATAACAAAAATATTTTTTGGATACCCAGTCACATAAATAGAATTTTTGATGTAAATAATAAAATATAATTCTCTATCCAATTAGATTTATGAGTTCATAATAAGATTCAATTATTAGTTCTCATCAGATAAGTTGGGATTGAATTTTTTACTTGTTAAGAAATTAGTTATGGTATTTTCAAATGAAGAGGTTAGTTAATGGACCTAAATGTTTAATTTTTGTATGTAAAAATATTTTTTGGTATTTTATGTTCTTTTAAGGGTGTTTGGGAAGTAAATCGATATGATAAGTCATGTGACATATTGGACATGTGGGGTAGCCTCATACAGTGTGAAAAAAACCATTTTAGGTCATTATTAATTTTTTAATATTTTTTTCTAACTTATTTTTAGTAACATTTGTTCACACACTGATAGATGCGTGTGTAAAAATTTAATGTAGTGACACTAGTATTTCAGTATTAATTACTTATGCCATTATTGATTTTGAAAATACCAGTATATTAAAAATGAAAATCATAAAATCCCCATAATAAAATATCATGGGTTTGTTTTTATAATTTTGTTTCTCTCAAGGCATGGTGTCTACTATTAGGATTGTTTTTTTTTTTGAGTTTTTAGGACAATTTAATTTCAAGGATATTTAATATTAATTTAAGAAGTAAATATTTTTCTAACACATTAAAATATATGCATCTCTTAAATATGACCCTAGATGGAAATTATGACATTGTGTTTCTATAATGAATTTTGTGTCTTTTGTAGTATATGTGTAATTTATGCTTTTGGGACATAAAACATAGAGTGGGTAATTTTAGGAATTTAAAATTTTCTTACATATTAGTTTTATCTCATGATATAACAACCTCCCTTATCCCACTCTCATGAGGTAGTTCATTCATGTCTTGATGTAAACATTATGAGGTGGGTTAGTAGGGATGGGGAATTATGATCACAAAGAAAAATAAATGGAGGATCATATACTAATGTATAACTGATTTCATATATTTTTTCTAGATTCATGTAGCATAAAAATTTTATATTTAAAGAATTAGGGAATTAAAACAAAGTTATAAATTTATATTTTATACAACTTGATTCATTATTTTTTTCAATAGTGAATATTTCAGTTGGTTACTCATGTGTGAGTACATTATTAATCATAATAGATTTTTCTTATCAGTATTATTTCATCCGATGAGATATTATCATACATTATTTTAGATTAAGAAATTTTACTGTTCTTCTTATCATGTTTTCCATCCAATTAAATTTCTATATTATTTTTTAGAATTATAATTTTTCAAATTCCAGGATAATTTTGATTCTATAATTTCCCCATATTTTTTATCACTATGATGATTCCCATAAGAATTATTGACATTCTTGTTCATCATTGGAATTTTTTTAATATAAAATATTTGGGTTCAAAAATAAATTGATCACTATATATAATTTTCTTCTTTCACATGAAACTATGATATTTTCAAGACTTCATAATTCATTATGGTTACACATGGTATCTCAATGTTGTTGGTTGATAGAGAATGGGGTAGTATAAGGTAAATAAATTTAGGTAGAATCATATTGCATGTAACAAATTATGTGACATATGGAATGACGAAATGTTAAATAATGAACAAGGTAAAGTCTTCCCAATAATATTGACCTAATATGGTAGTTTAGTTTTTCCTGATTGGAGTGGAAGGTACAGTTTGTGGGGGATTATAGGTATGTTGTGATGAAATTTCATGATAAAGAGAAAAGCAATCAAAACAGTAGTGATGTGATTGATGAGAATAACATATTTATAAAAAAACACCACCACTTATCATATAATCTATAAATCACACATCATGTTTGGATTCATTCATTTTGTTATGATTTAAATAGAATTAACTATCGTATAATGTGTAAACATATAATTGAAATCTTGTTTCATCTTTGAGAAATAACTACCATTTTAATTAATAATTAATATCACATGGAATTTGGTATCAATAAACATGTAGTGTTTTGAAGGATGGTGTGATCTATGCTCTACTTGTTTGAAAACTAGAAGAACTCCCATAGACACACATCATGTTATATATGGAGTATTTCATTCCATTCAAGTGATTGTGACTCGGTCGCCTGTATAGACAATTATATATTTGATCTTTTGTGAATGGGGGTGTATTGGAATACACATCATGGAAAGTATGTTGCACTAATTGAGTCTCCACTAGGTAGATGTTGAAAAATGCATGCGCTGTACATATGAGGGTAGAATGGATGAAATTTTGGGTAGTTTAGTAATACATGAATCAGTATTCAGGAATATATTAATGGTTAATTTATAGGTCCAACACATTTTATACCTCCATTTGGTATACAATATACATTTATTCGATAAATAACAATAATATAGGTATATTCCCAGCCACTTATCGAGGCTAACATGTCATTTCAAATAGGGTAAATGCTGTGTTTTTTTGGTTCCATACTGTTTCACATTTCTTCAAACATGGGTTATAGAATGAAACTAGTAATTAAAATATTCATGAAAACTTTCCTAGTATATAATTATAGGAAGATCATATTAGTGCCCAAAGAGAGTTTATAAGGATTCATAGGTATTTCAAGTATCTTAGATCATTAGATATATTATTAGGGTTTTGGTTATGTTTCTAGATTGGAGAAGGAGTTAAGGTACTCTATCACATGTCTTGGGCTAGTTTTCTCAAAATAAATCATAGCATTATTACTCCCTTAATCCCATTTTGGTACGAGTTCCCCATAATTCAATGGCATTTGGACCTCCAACAACTGATAGGGAATGATTCAAATAGTTTTATAAGATATTATATTCCTTACTGGATTTGGTGTGGGTCCTTATTTTATTAATGTTTGATACTCCCAAGATTGATAAAATTTTATCATTGAGGCATGTTTCCTCTAATACAAATGCCATGAGTAGCATTTAATTCAAAGGAATGGGTAGTTATTATGATGGTAGTCTTGTGATACACTATCCATTATGGATATCTTCATGTTATGACATAAATTTGGGATATAAACTCTAAACATTACTGGTCTTTCAATTTTATAATAATACATAGTTTATTTTTTAGTACAATACTTTGTATATTTGAGCTTGAAATACTGAAAGTATTTTATTATATATGGGTTTCTAAAACATATTGAATATCTAGATCATCACCCTATTTTGAGATAGCAAGATTATTTATCTTTAATTTTAGTTTTCATAACATCCTATTTACTATGTTTATTTTCACCCCAATATGGGTTTTTTTCCATACATATTTTATCTGTGAAAACATTTCATTGTTTGTAAATGACTTTGAAGAATATGGATAATTTTTGTATTTTATGTATAACTATATTTGGGGAGAAAATAAATTTATTATTATTTTTTTATTTTTTGTATTTTCATCCCAATATATCATATTGTGATATGAATTTTTCCATTGCTGAGTATCAATTTTTATTGATGATATTAACTATTTTGTTTTCACATTTAATATTTTTCCTATAATGGATTGTATTGGATAGTAATAATCCCATACATGTATTTAAAATTAATTGGGATATTTTTATTAGTAATGAGGTTATTAGATTTATATTTTGTATCAGAGTTCTATATTTATTGAAGTTTGTTATAAGATAAATTCACTCATGTATGTTATTTCTTCTTGACGCTAGTTTCTATATCTTCAATTACCTAATGATATCATTAGGTGGAACACTCATATAACTATTTATCTAATGAAGTCTTGATGGAACTAGTCATTTTTAAAAGATATTATAGTGGTTACGTCCTACAGATAGAGTTTAGAGATAGTGATATAGTGATTATTGAATTTTGAATATTAGTGGAATTAATTTATTGGGTTTTTATTTTAGTTATTAGATATGTGAACCTTATTTTGGTATGGAATTTTACATATCAATAAACAAGTATACTAATAAACTATTTATCAACATCAAACACTGATGAATTGGTTATAGAGTGTATTCATAATGTCATATTTATCATGTTGTGGTTAATTATGGATTTTATATCATTTATGTGTAAACTAACTCAAATATACTCTAGTAAATATTGTTTTGAATTATCAAAAAGAGGATTCTGCATGTATATGGAGGGAATATATTTCATGGTTGGGTCATGATAAGATTTTTTTAGTGCTTGACCCTATCACTGATCATCAAAGTGATGTAGTAACGATACAATGGTATGATTGATCAGAGTTTTCCCTAGTAATAGTTTGAAAATTACTAAATGTATGGGCATATACAAAAAAATATTTTTTAAGAGATCTATATAATGACTAATTTATTTGATTTTAATTATAGATGATATATTTAATTGTATTCACACACCATAGTCCTTTAATATTATTAAAAAAAACATTATCTATGGGGAATATATCATTTTTGGAGTTAGGGACTATCATTTTTAATCTGGTATAGTTACGCACTAACTAAATGGTGTTTCTTATATTGAGTACACTTCATAATGATGTGATATATTTCATAATGGTGTTTAATCATAATCAGGGCATTTTTTACTATACCTTAGTTAGAGTTTGATAATTTTTTTATAGAGTACTTCCATTCAAAGATATTAAATGTGGTTTTTGACAATGGAATTATAGTCCTTCATTGTTATTGGAAGAACATGACTAATTATTTTATTTGAATAATAAATCTACTGAGTTTATCCTTGTATATTATGTGGGATAGATTCTAGAGTACTCAAAATTTTGAGTTATGATTATTGAAATAGTATATTGGGATTGTGTAACAATTAGTACCAACCTATGTTCGAGTTTTAGAGAATTTAGTAATTAGGGGGTGTTGAGTTGGCAGTACCAATGGTATTTTAAGTAATATTTTTTATCCTATAGATGTTTTAAATCATACCCTTAAATATCATCATTAGTATTTATTTTTTTTACTATTATTCAATCATGTGTTAAAAATTATAATATAGCTACTACCCAGCCTCATCCTCTAGAATCTTAAACTGAAAATCATTCAATCCCTTAGATTAGAATATTATTTATAATTATTCATGATGGATTGATATTTCTATCATGGTATTTCATCATGGAGATGACAAGATTCTATTACAATATCTAATGTATATATTTTTATCTATAATATTACATTATAGAATTGGGACAATTATAAGAAAATAATTGGGTGATTATAATGTTTGAAAAATATCATTAATGGGGAGTAAGACCCTAGGTAGTATGAGTATGGATAAGCTTAATTGAGTTGTATATAATTTTATATCATCTAGTGATGTTTTTTTATGTATATGAGTTTTAGATGAATGATTACCTATAATTGTGAAAGGGATATATAGGGTATCTGGGAGGAATTCTCGAGTTTCCTAGAGGATAAATTTAGTATCAAATTTTATTTTGGGGATCATACTAATACCTTGTGTATTTTTTCAGGTATCTAAGTCAAGATTAATGAGAAATCTGTGTGTTTAGGAATACTGTAAAAGGGAAAGGTTTCATCAGGATTAGTGAGGCCAATTCGATTAGTTCAATAGAAAAAATGTAGTTCATGGAGGTATAACTCAATAATATGATATGTTACTTATTTATTCATAAGGTTAATGTTTTAAGAATAGTGTTCAGAAAACACTATTAATGTTATAAATTTATAATACTATAGTAGTTTTTGGTCATAGTACTAATTCCCTTTTTCTCTAGTTAGACTCATGGATGAAATATTAAATTAAATTTAATATATGGGTGAGTTAACCATTTTCTATGGTTTTCATTATATAATTTGAGATATCTATTTTTATGGAGAAAAATAGATGTATGAATTTTGGAATTTGGTAATCTATTATTTTAATGAATTTTATCTAGGAATATGGTGTATTAGTTGACCTCCTCAATCTTTAATGCAGTACTGTATAATCTAACTATAGTTTTGTAGTAGCATTGGCGTAGTTTGTTCCAAGAATAGAAGAATCAATTATCATTATATAGAGAAAATAATTGAAACATTATCCGTAGTGTGGATGGATTTGATGAATGTGGGGGGGTATGGATTTTCTTTTTTAGTTACTCCGAATTCTCATCGACTGATGGAATCTATGAAATGTATCAAAAATTATTAGATATTTCCTAAAAGGATAATATCAAGTAGAATACAAAGAAATTTTTTCTAAATTTTTAAATTATTCCATAATATTCTTGGTATGGTGGTGGTATTCTCATGAGGATCATCTATAGTGTTGTGATGGGAAGTCTCAAGATAAGGCCGCCTAGTGGGATATGAAATCCTTATGATGTAATTATAGTTAATATATGTTGTTTTATCATTTGTAAACTCTAGAAATGTGGTGAATTATGTTTCTCTATTGGATACGAATTTTTGTTACTCAATCTCTCATAAGTGTTATCATGGTATCTAATACTGAAAAAACTATTCATTTAAATGATTCAAGATTCTCTAATTAATATTATGATAGAATTGGACCCCAATGAGTCGTAGGTTAATATATTGGTGGCTTGAGAAGGTCCGTTCAATTTTTAAATTTGGTTTTCCATATCATTTTTTAAAGAGAGACAACAAACCCACATGCTTATAAAAATTGAGGTTATAATTATGTATATTGGAATGGATGTGAGGTTCCAACTTGTAATTAGAGGAATGATTTGGTTAGAATAAAAATGATGTGTTTTATATTTACATTTTGGATTTGTAATTGAGTATCCTGTTTGGTGATGATTATTAGTTGAATAATACCTCTTTTATTAGGGGCAAATATCATAGATTCACCCAAAAAATAATGTTTTTTGATAATTAATTATCCTTATGTGTTATACTTATGGGTCACCCATTAAAGATAGGGGAATGTTTCTTTAACGGGGTTATTCTTATGTAAATAAACCATATCCATGATGATGTTAATGGTTTATAATTTTTCATTATACCAAGATGATGGGAACATATAGATGAAATAATTTTGGTAAGTAATCTATGTAACATTAATATCGTATGAGGATTTTATTTGTTTAGTATTTTCCTAAGAATTTCCTAAATTGGATCAAATCATGTGATCAACATGGAAATATTTAAGAATTAATCATAATGAATGTGGTAAATATATAATTATTTTGGTGGGATATGCTATGGTTTTGTATAAAATATAAAGAAAAAATTCTGGTTTTGAGGCATGTGAGGGTTGAATATCGTCTCATAAGAGGTTAGTTTAATGAATTTAAAATTACAAAAATCTAGTGGTTTTCTTTTCAATGATGAAAAGGTTTAATGTTATATAAGATATTGTGAAGAAGGATTTTTCATGTCAAAGGAATGGATTATTATGGAGTTTCAATGTCCTAAAACCATATATAATGTAAAATGATAAATTTATCAAGTTAATTTATCAAGAATATTTTTATTGTTCCTGGAATATGTAGACATTGTATTAGCCATTTAGATGTTTATTTTTTCACTTTTGGGTTAGTGAAATTTTATGGGATATTCATCCCATCTATTTGATCATAGTTTTTTTCTATATGGATCCTTATAAGTATATTAAGACACCATAGTATTTCTATAATTGGGCGTTTCTCCTATTAAAGGTATAATTTATATTTTTGAGATCCAATCCCCATATTGGTCCAATTTGGGTCATTATAATTTAATTATTTAGTTGTATTTTTGAATGATATAATAACCTTAAGGTTTGGTATTTCTTATTTTTAAGTAAAACCTAAGAGGAGATAGATTGGATATAGAGGATTTTGATTATTAAAAAAAAGTGATTTTGTATTTTAAATTGAGAATATATTTATTTCATGGATTAATGGTATATTTTCATGGAATAAATGAGAAATTCCTGGACATATTTGTGAGTTTACATGCATCATAATTTGATATTTTTAGGCATTTTTCCTTATTTAATTTTAACTAATAATTTTAAAATATTTTTCATAGGTGATACAATATAAAATTTATTTCATAAAGGTTCTTATCATGAAGATTTAATCAAATGATTTTTATGAATGCACTATTTATGATTGGGTTATTTTCATGTTCTTTATATCATTTTTTTATTATTTCCAATTTGACATTATAAGTTCTTCAATAAAACCAATATCTTTGACTTCAAATTTGAATTTCCATAATTTCTGCCTATTTTCTTATCATCCAAATGTTTTCCATTATAATACTCAAATTTCAAGTTCATCATTAAATATGGTTTGTGATTAAAAAAATATAGGTGGTTATACATACACCAGTTTCGATCGTCCATTCTCTTTTTATTTCCCCTTATGATGAATAAAATTAATAACCATCACAATGGATAGTGGTATGAAATGATATATCTGTGATTTGGAGTGACAAATCATACTGTGAGGGAGATACTAGATAAGAAAATGTAGTAGTGTGTGGCATTCCGTTGATGCGATGATAAACAGGGAAATAAAATCACTATATATGGATTATATAATTGGAATATAATGGATTTAAATGTTAATATTGTCCTATTTTTATTTATAAGAGAGAAAAAATTGTCTATTTGGGTATTTTTTATGATTGTAAATGGTTCCTATTGCTTGAGCCACTAAAAAATATAGCAGAATTATAGAAATATATATGAATTCAAGAAAAAACCTGACTACATGATGTGTTGTTCAGAAATCACACATGGTGTTCATTTTAAAGAGGATGGTGAGGTTTACATAGAGTTAAATATAACACAATGTGAAAAATCATAGAACACCACACTGTTCACCAATTAATAATATTTAATGTCTTACTATTGATTTAATACCCCATAATGTATGGTTTTACTACCAGCATCATGTGTTGATAGACTTTTTGACCTGGATTTTACTAGTGCACATGTCTACCAAACTCCCTAGGACACACACGCATCCATCCAAATTGAATTTTTATTAAAGAGAAGAAAATAAAGACACAAAGAAAGCTGCGGAGGTATAAAGTAATGTAGACCGAGGGCATCCCCTCTGATAAAATTAACACATTCCGCCTTAAAACAGTTATTCTGGAAGATGTGCACGTCTGTGGACCTGTGATCATCCATGGAAGCCAAATAATCCGTTGCCTTTTTCCCCTCTCACCATATGTGGGAGAGAGTGACGTTTCGACTAAGAATATCACGACATTTACTGACCACATAAACAATGGACCAAGGTGTAGAGTGATTCCATTTAAGGGAATTAAGGAGGACAAGAGAGTCCACCTCCACTTCTGAAATGGCAACATCCTCCTGGATGCACAATGAAAGCCATGTGAAGAGAGCCCATCCCTCTGCTTAGATGGAAATTACCCTACCCAGGAAATGAGAGAAATCTAGTTTCACATCACCCTTAGGATCTCTAACAACCCCACCTCTGGAGATCATCTCCGCTGAGCAAGCTCCGTCAGTATTGAGCTTGTATCCTGTTACAGGGGGATCCCATCGAACCCACTTCCCAGGGCCTCCCTCCTCAAGAAGGGAAGTATAGGGATTGTGCATCTGCATGCAAGGGAAGGGGGAGGACCCTGCCACTCCTTAATGAGCAAATACATGTCTATGAGAAGGAAGAGGATGCAAGAAAATATGGCTCTAGTCGGGGGTCTTACACCTTCGTATCAGGCTTCGTTTCTAGCTTACCAAATACACCATCACCCCACATTAAAAGAGACAGCACAGGGAAGGTGGGTCTTCTCCGAACCAAGCACCCCTTCACACAAACAAAATGTGATACAAGGATAATTCTATGTTATTTGGGATATTTTAACATAACCTATTTGTAAATTATTGAATATTTTATTATTTTTATTTGGAATGTAGTAGAAAAACTCAATATATATAAAATTGTCAGATGACATAGTTTTTTAGTTGCATTCAAACAAACCATTGACCTATAAATGTAATCATTAATGAGAATTCATGTTCTTATTGTTAAAATGAAAAACACATTATTTTACTTTATATTCAAGTAAACATTGGGATCTCTTACAAGATTTAAATTTATTATCCTTGAATTATATGTTGAATACACATATAAAATGATGCTGGAAAAAAAATAATAACTCTCAATACTTTATCCCCATCTCTATTAGTGTATATTTCATATGGTGGGTATTCTTTAATATTTATTGGGTCTTCATTCCTATGTTCTAAAATATGATAGGGAAATAATTATTTCTTGGTGATTTTAGAGGTATGACATGATGGTTTGATCTACATATTCATTAATGACTGTTTATGATGCATATAGAAAATTTAAATGATCATATACTCATAGAAATTGTGATGGATTTTTGGAATGTTTCTTACAATATACATGTACCTTAGGTACTCCCTCATGGGTTTAGGGTGTAGGTTCTTTAAATTTGGAATGGGTTTGGTATTCCAACAATAAAAAATATTCATCAGTCCCCCTTATTATAGTTATACATAATACTCCCCCTTATAATGTTATATGGGTCAACACTAGTAGAATAAGTTGTATTCCACATGAGATTTGGTGTAGGACTTTCTTATATAAGGTTTTCATACTCCCTCGATTAACGATCATAACTAAACATGACATGGGGCTCCCACAACATACTCATATAGGTTGTTTATACTGAATATATGTTTATTTGTATGGGTGAAGGGGTATTGTGGGACATAAACCATTACTGAGGACTTTTAGATATAAATTACTGTTGAGCTATCAACTTCAATATTTTTAAGCATTATTTTTAGAATCCGATGATTCTTGAGAGAAATGATCCTCTATAAGGATGAGATGGGAGTAAAAGAATTATTTTATTATTATAGGATTTATTGAACCTATAAAAATTTATATATCACCTCTATTTTGAGGTAACCTATGGTTTCCTATTTTATCTAAGTTTTCAGGGTTTCCTTCTGGGTATGATTACAATTACACCTGCACATGATTTTTCCTACAACTATTGCCTCATTATAGACGTCACATATTATAAATATGATCTTTGTGTTTGTATAAGTTTTGTAGATTATAATGATTTATTTTATTGTCTCTTATAATGATTCTAGATATCAGTGGTAGTTATTAGTTTTATCCCACCCAAAATTATTATAACAATGATATATATTCTTTTATTATATATCCATAATTGAAATTTTTCTTATCTTCTCTTATTATCATATTCCTATATATTCCTACCTATAATTGGATAATATAGTTGTTTTCTCGCACATTAATTTGAAACAAAATTCTATATTTATATATTAATTGTGTTTTTTGTTTTTTAATTTTGTATTGGATCCCTATATATTATCCATGTAATTGTTAAATAAGGCCTATAATTTATGTTATAACTTTTAAAACTATTTTAAAAACTCTAATATATTATAGCTGTTATTTGGGTGTCAAACCTAGCATACATTTATCTAGGGTGGAGTCCCAAAGGGCGGGTCAGGTCATCGTACCCAATTAAGAGGATTTTATAGAGTTCTACAATTTACCAAACTATAATCAAGGATTATGGTTTTTATATGGGCACATATACATAATTTCATTATATATTAATCTTGATTATAATGGAAAAATTTATATGAACCCAATATTTAAATGATTTATAGAGAGTATTCTCATGTATATTCTAATATAATTGTCAAGTGATACTACAGACTAACCATTCTAGTAGTGTGTCCCTTGACCAGGATATGTATATACCTTCTCAATATCATATGTTCCAATTATTCAGATTATTTATCCTTGTATAATTTTTTTTCAAGGTAAATAATTTTTCAAATCATGGTAATTTTTTTCTAATACTTATGATAAAGACGTTCAATCCCATTGCACTGATAATAACTATAGTAGGTAGGGTCATAAATGTGGGTGGATTGTTAAAAGAATTATTTTATCAATTTTTTTATTTTTACACCCTTAAAAAATATTATTTATATATTTTATATGTGATGGATTACTACTAGTTTACCTTTGGTGGTTTCCAACTGAGTATTTTACTCACAACATGCATGTGACATCACTAGATGTTCATACATTTTGATTCATGATACAAGAAATAGAAATTGGTTAATAATGGAAATTTAAGTAATGATATCATTATATGGATCATATATTGGGACCCATAAATAAATATAACCCTTTTTATATATTATCCATTAATAGTTTTATTTTTTATATACCATATATATTAATAACCCACTAATAGATTCTTATTTTAACATATGACTTGTATGACATCACATAGATTAAATTTTTATTATAAATATTGAAATGATGTATTTTTTGTTGGATTGGAATTATAATTTCCATATTATATTTAGTTTTTTTAGGATGGTTATTCATTTTAGGGATATCAAATTAAGAGTATTGTTTCCCCATAACATTAATTTATTCTTCACAATTAGACTAAAAACTATAATATAGAAGGAGGTGTGCCTATGTTCATGTGAGTTTTTAGATCGATCCAGAATATGTGTAACTAGGATAATATGTTAAAAATGTTATCAAAGAAATTTTTTTAATGATTTTATGACTTTATTATAGTGATAAAAATAGACAGAACATCAAATGGAAGCTATAATTGTGTATGGACAACAACTGGATATGTTAAATCTGAGTTACCTGGAATTTAGGATTGTGAATATTAATTTCTATAATTAATATTTTTTATTTTTTTATCACATCGTATCATGACTTATTTTCTATTAAAAAAATCTTCGATCAATTTTGGAAAAGGGAGTTTCTTCTTGAATAAAACATTATATGTTGTTCCCATGGAATGTTAATTTCATTATATGATTAAAGAATTAATTTTTTATAAAATAAAAATGTCAATAATAAAATATTTCTTGTTTTCTTAAATAATGTATTAGTGATGCATTAAATAACTACATCCATAATTTACTTTTTCTTGGTAAATATTATTTGATTGGTGATGAAATCAAATAATGTTTTGTTGTGAACATTATCTCAAAGTGTGGGTAGTATGGTCATCAAGATTTATTTTGGTGAATGTAAAAGCATGATGTGGGATTTAAATATAGGGAAATCATGACTATATGTGATCCCTATTTGAATATTTATATCATGGCAGTATAGTAGTGGGAAATTTATTTTTTATTGTTCCTTTAATTAAATTGTGACCTCAAGATATGTTAAGAATTTATTCTTGGTCATGAATTTTTAATTTCAATGACATGAAACTGAAATGGTGTCTGATAGAACAACATGGTATTGGATATGGGAATAATTTTCCAATATCTTTTTTTGAATCTCTAATTTATCAACAATTATCATTCAGTTTTTTTGAGTCATCCAATATATGGAACATGTTATTAACAATATCGAGTTTTCCATTTCAAATATATATTGTGTGTTTCAAATGTAGCATTTAGCCATCATCCCGATTGATAATGGACTATGAGTTATGAATTATTGGAACTTGTTAATCTAGGTTATTTTCATTAAAATTGATTCCTCATTGAAGAGGAGGGTGTATCTTTATACATATATTTTATAGGATCTAAATAAGTGACGACATTATTTTTCTGGGGTCAGGTTAAGTAAAATAGTAGATATCTTATAAGGAAATCTAGACACGCTTATTCAAGTATTTTTTATTGTGATTCCCAGGATGAAAGAAACCCAGCATTTTATAAAGCACAATAAAAATGAAATTTATACTATGGTTTTTTCTATCTAATTTATCGATTTGGTCTATTTGGATCATGAATTATAAGAAGATGTGACTATCAAGTCCTGATGTTTTAAGAAGGTTCAGACATAACATATTAGAGTTTAGTTTATATTTTTCTATTTGATGGAATTTTAATAGGAGTTTAATAATGTTATAATTTCTTTTTATAACATATTAGATTCTAGGTGACTATGATAGCTGATGAATTTTTATTCATTTGCTAGTAAATACAATAGTGGTTAGATGGTGTTTTTTGTACACACCAGTGTAGTTGGAGACAAGGTGGGTATGGATAGGTTTTATCTATGCCTCATTAATAAAAAAAATTTGGAGTGCTATTAATGCACCTAAATTGGACATACCTAAATAGACTCTGATAGGTTATTATAAAAGGGTATCTCCTATGGACGGATGGGATCCCTTCTATGATTTTTTAGGAGACACCTCGCAAAATATGAGAAAAATGGAATTATAAAACATACTAATTTTTTAAAGAAATCTAATAAAGTTACAACTTGTAAAATATTTTTTAAAAATTAAATATAATTGAATATTTTTTTAGTATTATATTAAATATCATGGATATAGTTATAAAAAATTACTTCTACAAATATAAAATTCTTTTGGCTATAGAAACAATAATAATCTATTTATATCCAAGTGCTAAAAAATCTCTTAGTCAGATGAACACTATGAATAAAATATATAAAGAAATATATATCAAAAAAATGATATCCATACATTCAAAAAATATTATCATGTTCATAAATATAATTATACACATATTTTTCAAAAACTGATTTCTACATTTAATCCATATTTATCCATAATTTTATGGTTATTTTCATCATCTTATTTATATACTCCACACATTGTTCATCTAATCTATTTTCTCTATAGACAACATATTCTTCATCTGTTCGTATTTTATTATTCACCTCCTATGATTTGTTCAATATATGTATTTGGTGTTATATAGAATTTTTTTCATAAAATATACTTTTAGAATAATAGATTATATTAATGAAAAAAGAATAACTTTTTATAAATAATATAACAAAACCATGATATAATTTGATTAATTTTATCGATGTTAGTTTTATCAATTCTTAAGGGTATATTTTATCACTAATAAAAACATATAACGTAATAGTGAGTAAACCTCAGACCAGAAGTGCACTTGAATGAGGATAGACATCGGCTTGTGGATAATTGTATAGGGGATCACCCCGTTTATTTATCCTTGTACTATTAGGATAATAAAAACATGGTGGAAGAAAAGGTTTATAGTTGATATATTAATTGTTTTTATACTTGTTGAATGGATTTTAGCACCCTAAATCGTCCAGAACATTATCTATTATTCATATTTAATTTGTATTATTGTTTTGAAGGTTGAATTTTCTGTATTTATATTTAGTTGTAGGTTCAATATGTTATTTTTTTTGTTCTAAAATTTTTAAGAATATTTCATCATTTGTGGATCATTTGAAATATGAAATTTTTGTTAGCACATGAATTTGGACACATGTCACAGTCTTATGTGCAGATCATTTAAGAAACCATTATAGTTTACGGATCAATACATGTTTGGGTCTCTAGGTAGTTTTCTATCTCTATAATAAATTTTGGTTATTGTTTTAATAGTATTTTGAGAAAATGTATCACAATTCTATTTTTTCTAATTTCTCTTCCTATGAACACATATTATAATAAATATTAAATGTATAATTATAAATAATATATATATTAATTTTGATAAAATTAAAATATATAAATTAGTTCAATACTCAATAAATATGCATTTACAAAATAAAATACTAATAATGATAATTACATGAAATCGTAATCATCTAATAATATTATTATAATTTAAATTATAGAATCATTTAAAATAAAAATATAATTCTAAAAAATAAAATTCTATAATTATAATAATATATTTTGATATAAAATAAAATTATTATAAATATATATTAAAATTATTAAAATAGAAAAAACGCCTTACAAAATTCTATAAATAAAATTATATGAAATTTTTCAATATTTACAATAAATTTTTACTCGAAATTAATTTAGTTATCGATATAAAAAACATATTTTAAAATTTTAATCTATAAGAACTATTTAAATTAATAAATAATCAGTATTGAATTACATTCATATATATATATATAATAACTAACAATTAAACAATAAAAAAAATTAAATTTTATGTATATAAAATACGAAAATTATAAAAATTAAATCAAAAATTAATTTTAAAATGAAGAAACAAAAATAAATATATTAAAATAAAAAAATACACAAAATTACATTTTTTGGAAAAAGTTTTTCAAATAAAACAATAATATAATATAATAAATTCTAAATCATAAGATAATAATTAAAATATTTTAAAGAATAAAATAATATGTGGTGTATTTATGAAATATAGTCACATAAAATTCTCTCCCTCTTAATTCATTATCTATCCCCAAGTAAAAATCTATTTGTATATTGAAATTAGTTTTTAAATAAAATAATAATTTAATTAAAACTCAATTGGGTAATTTTTAAACCAATCATATAATCATGAAATCCATCAAATAAAAAATAAATTTTCATTTTCTCAAGAAAAATATTGTAAATAAATACAATTTGTAATTATGGAAAATAATCATTCCTAAGGTCAATGAATGTAATTAAAAATGTTAATTCCATTTCTCAAGTATTATTTTGGAATCCTCTTTCTCATTTACTATTAAGTACCCACACCCCTCAACAACATAACTATAGTTAATTCATATAAATAAATTAGGTATGTTTCAAACATGAAGTCATTATATATTAATGTATTTTTGATATAAATAAATTATCAAAATTAATGATTACACATTGAACAAATTAACCAAAATAAAAACCCAAATTAATTAAAAATTATTTTAGAGTTATTCATCAAAAAATAAAAATAATATCATTTGAAAATATAATTCTCAACCAAACACATCAGATTTAATTAAAAAGTGTAAATTTACAACTAAATTATATAATAAATGGTTAATTTATAGTAGGATAAATATGATTAATAAAATAAAAATGGATATTAATAAATAATACATTATTTAAGGGTATACCAATCATCAATAAATTTCTGTGTATTATATTCATGTATACGTATATAAAAAATGGTTAGTGAAAATGAAATTGGTAAAAAATGGAATATTTTGGTGGTGGTGGTGGTTGAAAAGTTATACAGAAAAAACTCCTTCATATATAATTAAAACATTATATTATCCAAACAGTAAATTTATTATGTGGGTAATCATTTTTATATTTCCTTTTGAAAATGATTTTATTATAAATAATTGGATATAAAACTCATATAATACTTAATTATATTAAATAATTGAAGTAAAATTCCCTTAATTTTCTCCAACTATTTTTCTTTTGAAATTAGAAATAAATTTCATTAAATTTCCATCATTTTTATTATTTATGTTCAACCTAATAATTTTTAATATAGGTCCTTTAATAATTAAATGTTGAAATTATATTTATTCAAATAATTGACACTTAATACAAAATTTAATGATGATTAAAATTATAATTTCATTTTTATACCTATATAAACTACCATAAATCCTTAAATTGATATGTTAAAGGTTACATATGAGGGATAAAAATATTGGGTATTATATTTATATAGTAAATATAATAAAATGGGAAAATAAAAAAATCAGAAACATACTAAAACCATTTTACTAAAACCCATGGTTAACCTCACATGAATCACTTAAATTTAAAGTGTCACACCCTGCCCATAATGTCAACCGATAAAAATTATAGTATCAAGTAACAATGGAAGGATTAGACCACTTTTATTTTTATTCCCTAGTGAAATAATTTAACATAGAAATAAACAACAATACTTTTTAACTACTAATAAATTCCCTATTTTTAAATATATTATGAAAACAATATATCATCTTTTACTTAAATACATAACCATTCTCATAAAAATCCTTGATAATATTGTCTTACTAACACAACTAAAGAAATATCTTTTCAATAACAATTTTTAAGTAATAATTAAAATATTTAATATCCCAATATTACTTCATATATTTCCCTAGATGTAAATAAAAAATTTCCAACATGACCACTTATATATTTACATATAAGTAGGTGTTTTAAAATCTATATGATATACCCAATATTTGTTATCTAACTTGTTTGATAAATCATTTCTCGAGCTAAAATTTATTTCCTATAAAAAAATTAATTCTATATTTATTTGTCTTATACATCACATTACTCTAATTAATTTTATGTGGTACTAGTTTTTTGAAAATATCCATATTTTTAATTAAAGAAATAAACTTTTATTTCATGAAATAATAACTATTTCCTACAATAATATTAACTTGTAACTCCTCAACTCATGAATCTGGCCCCAATTTCAAACTAAAGGGAAACATAACCACAATCATACCTCCGTATATGAAAAATAGTGAAGAATGGCCGTAATATTTGATAATCAATGTGGAGAGTATATAATTTCAATATAAAAACATAAATTAATAGTTAATAATAAAATATCATACAAACCATCTAATCACGTTCAATATATTATAGTTATATGTCAACCATATATAAAAATAATTCATAAAATATCATAAAAATAGTAGGTCCCATGTTGGGATACATACATCATTATAAAAAACATCACTCAATTATCTAATTAAGTACATAAAAACAATTGAAAAAAATACTAGTGGAGAAATATACACGAAGCCCCCAGTACCTCCATGGTTTTATCTCCAAAAATATATTCGACTACTCCATCCAAAACCCATGTACAATTTTTTACAAGAAAAAGAATCATAAGGTTTTATAAACATATTGATATGGTCGTCCATGTTGATGGGAAAAAATCACAATAGGGAACAATAGATTAGGTAACCTAAATATGCCATCATATCTATATATTGATATAAATTAAAAAATAAATAAAATTACATAGAATGTAATAGATCACATCATGTCATAATGTGCTAACCAATACACTACACCACTTAACCCCACCTATTGCAACTCAAATTTGGATAGTAGAGTCAATATGTACCAAAAATCCATCTCGACTAATACCATATCCCTTAGGATAAGATCCCATGACTCCGCCTTCCACCAGTACCCTATCATATAGGGTGTGGATTCATTACCACATATCTCTTGTATTTTTAAGCTCCCGTTTATATATCAAATGAATTTAAAAAATGATTTTAATTTATTTCAAAGGTAAAATATAGTTTTACTTGATTTATAATTAAATTTAAAAGATTTCCTTAATTTTTATGTTTGATAAAAATCTATTTTAATGCATTTTGTCTACTTTTTCTTTTGTAAACATCATTATAAATAATAATTTGTAGGTTACATTATATATGTGATTATTTTTCATGGTTTCATTGATATTAATTTTTAAATTGGATAATTTATGTGTTTCAAATTGTCTCTTTATTTTTTTGAAGAATTTATAATTTTTATTGTGATTGTGTAGTTATTTATTATTGTACCTCATTGATTAAAGGTTCCCTTGAAAATTTTTGGTTTTATAGTGAGGCTTTATTCTTCAAGGTTTAATTTCTTGCACTCTAAATGATAAATTTTAGATCATATTTACTTGTATTGTGTGATGGATTATATACATTCAAATTGAAATATAAGAATAATTATGTTCTTCAACAAAAAAATAAAAATTGAAATAAAAAATATGTCTTTATATTATTGTGTTGAATAATTTAGTAATTTTTTAATGTCATAATATTTTATACGTGTTATAATTTCCATTACTGATGTGTAGGAAAATTAGGAAATTTGGATAAAAGAAGGATCACATTATTGATTAACAGAGCTCAGTATGCTAAAGGATTGGAGGATGTCATTGTTTGTTAATTTTAAATCGATCCGTTTATGGGACAGTAACATGTACACATCCTATATGTAAATTAAGAGTATCATTAAAGAGATATAAAGTTTATGGACACATGATATTGAAGAAATTCCATGTTCAATATTAGTGATTTATTTTTCATAGATAATTGAATGTGACAGTAAGTTTGAGCACTGATTTCAGTCAACTGAATGAGCCCCTAACTATGTTATTAATGGATAATGAAATGAAAACCCTTATAAAGGATTCTTTAAGCATTTAAATAAAAAAAATTACATAAAAATATATCAAAACAACCAATTTAAGTATGTATAACTATTAACATAAAAATTGATGTTATTGGGACTATAGGATAAACAAACCATGATTGTAATGTATCATTGGATCGTACTCTTAATATTTTGTATAATAATATAAGATAGAACTTCATTGATTAAAAAAATTCATTTAATATTTTAGTTAATAAATAAAATTAGGAGTTTTATGGTTGATCTCTGACTTATTCAAAACTGTATTTCTACTAATGTTTTACAATATCAAATTCCTATGAAAAATTAGAAATAAGTTTCCTTCCTTGATAATAGAATTGTTTCATGACACATTTCAGGAAACTATGATCACTAATTCGTTTTTTTTATGTTGATTTTTTTAAAAATTATTGTCTAAATTAAAGAAAATTAAATTCATGTCCTAATGATTTTATGATTTATTGGGAACAAGATTCAAGTACACATCATTGCAAAAAAAGTTTGTCTTCTATATGGTATTCAATCGGTGATGTTGGAAGTATGAATCGGCATACTACTTTGAAAAAGTTGAAAATGAACACACCATCAATGATTTTGTTTGCTTCTCTTTAAAATCTCTATTGTGAATGTTATTCATTCCATTGAATGAAAAGTATATTTTTTAGATTTTCAAAAAATAGATTTGTGGTTGTGCGGTCAACAAAACATCATATAAGGAATACAAAACATACCAATCATGATTCAATATTCAAATTTAGAACACATTTCAAAAAAAAGAAATATGACTCATTTCTTAAGGAATCAAGTCATAGAGACATTGCACTTCTTCCACAATCATGATTCACACCTTAAAATGTCACCGACCAAATATCACAATCATGGCCTCTATCCGTAACCACACCTATATGATAAAGAATACTATCTTTTGAAGCCTATTGTCAATGCCAGATATCCACATCCACCATGAAGAAACAAAAACTAGAGGGAAAAATCCTAGAACACCCTTAAAAACTCCATTGTCATCATAACACCATTATTGACTCCTAGGAAACAAAAATAAATAGTAAAAGAATTGACTACATTGACTATCCGAAAAAAAACCTATAACACTTCATCCAAACATACACATGCCATCACACTAGACATCCAAACAAACAAAACCTAAAAATATATAAAAAACATACACAGAAAAAACCTTTCCATAAAAACTTTATAAATTAACATTCATCACAATAGAAAAGGAAAACTATCGCTAGAGATAAAATCCAAAAAGATAGAGCATGAATTGAGCCATGGAAGAATGGAAGAAAATTAAAAAAAGGCACTAAAATCGCAAAAATCCAACCTCCCACACTATCACATGTTGTCAATAAACCCTCATTTATCTCAAAGAAGATGGAGTCGATCTCGATAGGTTGGAATGAAAGAGAAGGGATGGATAAGGGCACTGAATACCACCACTGATGTCGACCCAAACTATATGAATCTCCCACACATATACCAAAATAGGAGTAATGATGTGATGAGTAAGGCAGAAAGATGTGTTTTGGAAGGAAAGTGTTTCCACACCAGTGAAATAATTCAGTCAAGGGAAAGAAAGGGAAGAAGAACCATATAAAGAGAATATTGAACAATTCAGATCGAAGTTAATAGTCGTAACACCCCCAAAATGAGCCAGAAACCATATGAGGAATGGTGTGAAGAGTCTGTGGTAGGAGTATGAAGTGCTAGGATATTGCATAGATAGGGGTGAATTTGTGAGGGAAGAGGGATGGAAGAGGTAAGTGGGAGACGTGGCCGGAAGTGCCGCACATTCCTCCAACCACAGAATCATGTTCGAAGGAAGCCCAATCTCAAGAGAGGAGGAATGTGACATCCAATAGATTCAAAATAATAAAATAAATTTAATTATTTAGCTCCAAATTTCTCTCCTAAATATAATATTTTGTGGATGGGATTTGATGATGCTGGATTCAAGTCATTTGGAACTCTGAGTACAAATTATTGAATTTTGTTGGTTGTTTTGATCTCTTACAATATACCTTCATTAATGTGTGTGTAGAATTGTTTTACCATTTAAATGAAACTTCCCATAAAATATATTCTAGTAAATGATATTAATGTATAATTTCATCCAATAATTGAATAATTATAGGTGTTTCTGAGAAATGTTGTTGATACATATGATGCATCTTTCAAAAAAATGATCAAAATGAACGATTCCCTAATATTGACCATTAGTGACTTCCCAATACATGGGAGATTATCTCATTAGACAAATTATAAGGGATTGGCTATTGTGCATTGTAACTATGTCTTTGAACCTGAATAACTACATTAAAGTAATAAATGATGCTTCTGGTAGAATAATATATTTATCAATGCATCTCATATATTTCTATTGACAAAATAAAAATTCCTTGATTCTATTAATCATCATGAACCTCCAAAGTTATTAATAGATTATGAAATATTGGAACTAATTTTAAATATTCAAATTGAATATGGAAAGGTACATAAGTTGAATGGTTGGTGAAATGAGTTCTATGTTCATCATCAATTAAAATTGGAATAAAACAATATAATAAAATAAGTTTATTATTTGAACATGTATATTGGAAACTTAACATATTGTGTCATAATCTTTATTTTCTCTATATTGATATGATTTTTTGTTACAATTTATGTTTTACATTTCTTAATGATCATGGCGTATTTATGGGGAATATTATTTCTCAAAAAGACATAAAAATGAATATAAATCTTTATTTTTGGTCCTATGATAATGAAAGAAATGCTCTAGAAATTTTTTTAGTGATAATTAGGAATAAATATATATACCTATGAATTTAAAAACATGTGAAGCTACCTTAATGGTATTCATGATATATCTTATGGTGTGTCAACTTAAATAGTCGTAGGATAAATGAATTGAATATTCATGATTCGCTTATTTTTTTACCTCAGTTGCTATTTTTGGGATTGTGTATATTGTTACCTAAAAATATTACTATATTTATACTCCAATTTTTAAAAATATTCAGAAAACATTGTGAGAAGAATCTAAAACAAATCGATCATTAAATAATTTAGGGTATATATATAATGAATCTTTTATCAATTGATATGATCATTCCTCTATTTTTTCTTCCTGTCATAATGTATTTAATAGTGTATTTGGTTGAGTTATATAAATTAGGAGGTCTCATACATTATTTATGGATGTATACAATTGATAGGTATATTTTTTATATGATTTTTTATCTTAATTAAATAATTATTATTACATAATACAATGAATTATTATTTTTGATTAACTTTATTTGACAAATACCATTTTCATTTGAAATCATATGTAAAAAATAATGATTAATATGAAGGCCCTATTTCTAAAGGCTATTTAGAATACGAGTGTCTTAAATTATTTCCTGGATACTTTCATGATACTGAGACAACATTGAATCAATTTGATGTGTTGATGACACATCAAATCAATATCAACTATACAAAAAATCAAAAAAAAATATTATCGTTGGTCGATCAGTTAGAAGGATCTCAATTATTACAATGACAGAAATAGAATTATTAATGGTACATAGATATGTTCTTATAAATAGTGAAATTCAATATACATTTATTGAAGATATTGAGATAAAGACAATGATAAGAATGCGAATTAAAAAATTAAATGAGAATGTTAAACAAAATATCATAAAAAATATCTTCTAGAATAGTTTTTATGTACTATTTTTTCAAAAATATTGTAATCAATAGAGATATTAGGTTAATATATATATATATATATATATATTATTTCTAATATCGTATCTTAAATTTTTAATATTGTAAATACACATTCATGATATTAGTTTTCATAATATTTTTTGTTTCTGGATAAAGGACATCAAAAATAGAGTAGCATATTTGACACATATAATTTTAAATGATTAAAATCATATAGTCAATCATGAAGAGTGGTTAAAATTAGAGGATAGTGTTTTTTACCATTATCGAATTGAGATACTATATAAAGTTACTGATATATAAAAAATTAAACTATGACTGTATTTTTTTAATTACATTATTCAAATTAAAGTGCATGAATATTACTAGGGGAATTAAAATTGATTCATTTCAGTATACTCATTTTAACATCTCTTACTAGATCGTTGTCGGTGACCATGAATTAAAAAAACTGTATATCTTCTAATCCCAAGTAAAAATAATTTATTATGTCAAATATTTCATGGTTGAATGGTGGAGTGTATTTTTTCACATAAACTAAATAGACATGTATAATTTAGTTGATGATGTGGAAGATTTTACCTATGAGATTAACTCCCATCGACAATATGAAATAGATTTATTTTTCTATCATGATATTGAAAATATTAACCATGAAATAATAGATGAATTAAAAGAAGTAATGATGGAGAATGATACTGACATTATTGAAGGAAAAAATGAATGTATATATTTTCATAGATTTTCATATGAAGCATATTTGTTATATGTTTTGAAAATCTAGTGTTTTGGATGTGTTAACATATTTAAATTTATTTTTAGGCACAAGTAGTTTAGTTTTGAAAAAGGAAATTTTATATTTGATTGTATGTGTAGTCATTCATTATCATACCAATGTATATTTTTAATGTAAGTACTATACATCATTTATCATTCATAAATTACTTTTTATGCATTAATTTTAAGAAATATATGTTCCAAATGTAATTTAATTGTTAAAATAACAAGAATTCTAATGAAGAAGTGTTTCTCTAGTCCAAATTAACTCTCAGATGAAATTATATTGACCACACCGACACATAATGATTCATAGAGTTCCATCCTTATACCGTCTTGGACACCCTCCATCTTCCCACACAGATTCTAGGTCTATCACACCCTCCTTATCCCATCTATTAGTGTTTGGATATCCAACATTTTATATCCCATCATCATGTGGCACATTTCCTCACTATTTAGTAGGATCAGTATGAGGCGACTCTATAGTAAGGGAAGAATTCATCACTATAGGTACTTCATTGTTATATTTGAGGGAGATAGTTATAGTTATATATTTAAGGTAAATAAATGTATTGCACTATTTTATATTAATAAATGGTTTTCATAAAATATGAAAACAATGTAACCAATAAGATAAATATAAATAAGTTTTATATTTAGAATATGAATAGATTGAAAATATTTATCCACTTTTATAATTACGTGGACCCCATAAATGATGTTCTAATATTATTTGTCTAGATTCTACGCCCGTTAGTCATAGATCTAGTTACCCCCTAATTACATATTCTGATTAGAGGAATATGCCTCAATCTTAAAATAATTACAGCACCCCCTATTTTTTTTATGTAACACTTTATTTATTATTTTATGTATATAAATTATATGGGTGATGTTTGGAAGTGTTTTTAGAAATTTAAATGTGTTTTGGGGGATAAAGCTAAGGCACACATGATGTGTGCAGTTTGTCCAAACTGTGCGACAGCCTAAGAGAAACTTTGTGCTTTGAAAATGGTGTGTCCGAATGAGGAAGGATCTTATATATGGTTATCACAATGGTTTAGAGACTATGTGGGGAGACCATGTGAAGGTTAATCTTTACGGATGTTTTTAACACACGGTTTACACATGGTTGACCTAACCATGTGGCTAAACTGTGTGCATGGTAAATGTTTGATCCTAAAAAAGAGGATCTAATGTGTTTTTCCCTTTTATGAGGACCTAAAATGGTATTTTTATTCCCCAATGGTTATGTAAGGTTCTCTAGTTGAATCGGAGGTGATATAAAGGCTTCACATGGGTATTATAAATCGATTCTTTGCAGTAAGTGTTTTTTATTCATTGTTCTTGATGTTTTTATTATATCAACCCTGCCCCTTTTCTTAGTTTCATAAATCTAAACCAATTGTGGGTAGATATAAAGTTTTAGATTCCAAATAAGTTTATATTTTTCCTTTTTTAGAATGGTGAAGAGATGTAAAGTGGGTTCATGAATATTTAACCTGGTTTTAATGGTGTTCTTCGTTCAGTTGTTGTTTTCACCAAAACTCCCAAGGTGGGTGGCTTTACTATCAACTACTCTTCCATAAACTGACTGGATTGATTTTAAATTGACAATTTTGTGTGAAATTAATTTTAATTGGCAATGTAATGATTTTTAAAAACCCTCTTGAGTGACAGTTTGTGGGAACATGGGAACTTGGTGTTTTCTTAGAATGTTCTATGGTTCTTGGTTTTAAAATTTTGATTTTAAAATGTGTCTTTTCTGGAATTGTGGTAAATGTATTGATGAAATATTTTTCAATAAAAGGGATAATTTTATTGAAATTAAATGGGTATGGTTTATTTGAATTATTTTTATGGATGGTTTTCAATAAAATAAATGTTTTATTAAAATGGATGAAATGGTTTTTTTAATTGTTTTGGAATAATGGTAGTGTGTTTCAATATAAATACATGACAGATAAGGTTAATAAGTCTTCTCTATAATTAGTGGAATGTATAAGGGTTTTAGATACCCCCTTAAAAATAGATCACTAGGTGACGACATAGTGAAAAGACGACTTCCCACTCACGAGTATAGGGAGGTCCATGTTACATGAATGGTTGGCTGTGTGGAATGGTCGAATGTATAAACCAACAAGGATACTGGGATATGTATTCAAATAATTGGTTGGATGTTTTAATGAAAAATAACTTCTTCTGGGAAATTTACTGACATATAACTTCTTTATATTTAGTTATAAACTATTAATAGATGTTGTTTATATTTTTTTATAAACAGTTTTTAGAATGGTTTAATATAATTTCATTTATATAAATTTTTATAACAATTTTATCCTTATGGCATGAGAAGGGAATCCATTGGAGATATCCTAATGAGTTTTAGTACTCACCCTTATATTTGAACTTTGGTTCTATTAAAGAAGTCGTCTATTGAGACTTGGGAAAAGGTAATGTATCACATGCCTTTAGAAATACTTCATGATACATGGGTTTTTTGGTGATGTTGATTCTTGGAGCTTATAGAGAATATTGTATTTTGGTTGTCTTGGTGTTTTATTATTCGTATTCTGATATTGATTCTGATTTAAATTTTTATTTAATTTTAGTATATTTTGGTGGGTTTTAATATAAAATAATTTTTTTGAGTTTTTGTTCTTTTTTCATTCAGAATATAGTGTTTTGTTTGGTTTGTTTTTAATGTTATCTTTGTTTTATTGATAAAGGGTATATCATCCCTGATATTTATTGAAACACTTCATAATTGTTTTCCAAGATTTGGATTCCTGGGGATGCTTTTTAATGAATAGTATCATCCTCCCACAATCTCGTGCCAATGAAGAGACTGGGGGATGTTACAAATAGTATCATATTTCCTCATTCCATGGGTTGGTGTGAGAAAAGTGGTATCAGATTCGTCATTCCATAAGTAAAAAATGTTCAAAAGTTATCTTTGTTCTAGAGTTGAATTCATTCTTGTCTATTCCTTGAGTTGTGATCATATAAAGGAGTAGGATTTTAAATCTTTAAATGTAGATCATAAAAACATTTAGCTAACCTTTTAACGTTAAACATCATGTTACTAAGTATTTGGATACATAGGTGTTGTGAAGACACATATAAGATATTGGAATCTCATTAACATGGGTTTAGATAGTGAGAAGATAATGAAATTAATTAGAGGAATGAATTCCCACTAGGATTTGAATTTTTTTTGAGAAATGATATTTGATTTGATGCACTATGTTTATTTTGGAAAATTTTTGAAGTTTTTTCGAATGAAAATCAATGAAAATAGCATATTTGGTATATTTTAGAAATAGATTGATTTTTTAAAAGTTAGTATAAAATTTTTCAAAGATATTTGAACATATAAAAGGTTGATATTTTGAAAACAATATTTTGATATCTGATGTGATTGAATTTTAATTGATAATCCTTTTGTTGCAAGAGAGTGAGACTTATGGGGTTTTTCGGTTATTTGGAAAATGTCACCTAATATGAATAGTAGAAACCAACAGGGATAAGCTATAAAAATGTGGTTGCAAATAATAAATAATTGAACTAATAACTTTTTCAATGTATTTCCCAATCATTTAAGGATGTAGGTACAGAGAACCCGATGGATGAACCAAGATTAGTGTATCATTCTTTCTAGTTTGAGAATTAGAATCCACCCAACTTCTGGGGTGATTCTGAGTCAGAATGACTAGAGGAATGGATGAACAAGTTGAATTTTATCTACGATTTCATCGGTACACTAGAAGAGTTGAAAGTCAATTGAGCGACATGTATTGTAGTGGATCTTTCATGCCAGTGGTGGGATCTACTGGTTTAGGATAAATCTGAACAAGGAATTGGTTGGGAGGATTTTGAGGAATTTAACAGCAAACATATCTACCCTCACGTGTTCAACATTAAAATGATGATACATTTCTTCATCCTGAAGTAGTAAAATGTCTTTGTCACTGATTATGTAGCTAAATTCATGAATTTAGTTGTCTTTCCACCTGAATTTTCAGCTAGTGAATCATTGATGACACACATCATTGAAATAGGGTTTAGATTGAAAACTATGTCAAACATTATTGTGATCTATATTAATGACTATACAATGATAGTGATTAGGGAAATAGTGGTTGAATAGAATATCTCAAGAGATATGGGAGGAAGAAGTAGCAGTATACCTATGCTAATTGGTGGGAACTCTAATGCTGGGAGAAAGTGGATGAGGGACACCTAATTCTAGGGTGTGAATGATATTGAGAATAAAATGGCTGGATCATTGAATATCCGTCCAAAACCAAAGAGCCATCACAGATGTTTTCAATATTGTTTCTTCGACCACATAATGTGAAACTGTAAAATGCAACCAAGGTCATTCCACAAATGGAACTAGATGAGGAATCTTCAATTAATTTTTTGCAATTCATCGGGGATAGGTTCTTGATACACTTATCAGGTGTCACAAGCGACGTATGCTTCAACATTGAGAGGATAGAAAAATAAATCTCATCAGCAGATTAAAGTAATACATGGAGATTCTAGGAATACCATGACTCCTCAAAAATGGAAAACTCGGCAAGGAAGTAATGAGCATAGTCCAGCGATGATGCATTTATATGGAGCGAAGCTGTTGATTACTGATGATTTTGTTGGACCATCTACGCTGAGAGGTATGAATCTTTTTAAATCTAATGTTATGAAAATTTTTTTATACTAGAGAATCTCATTCCTTTATTGATTATCTTTATGATTATTTTCTATGTTTAAAATAAGAGATGAGTCCTTTTGTGATAAAACATCAAAATCCTCTTATAGAAAAATAATTTTGAGCTTTCATGTGTAATGTATGTTCTAAAACAATTGTTGGGGCTAATAAAAAATATAATTTTTTTATGTTGGACATGTATGTATTTGATGTAATCATTGGAAGGGATTGGCCAAAAATATTCAGTGATCACATCAATTGTTATTAGAAAAGCTGTTAGTTTCGTGACTGATGATGGTGTTGAGCATCTCTTCAAAAGAGAAAGGGTTATATAGTCAAGTGAAACAGAATTTTTTGAAATAGTAGTGGGACTGATCTCTTACCATTTGTATTTTTTGACTTTGGAATCGATCAAATATATTGAGGATTGAAATTTTCTTGCGGTCACGGATCAATTCCGAGAAGATTCTCCATGAACATATTATGGTTTCCACCTATAAGGGATGTAGATTTTATGATTTATCTCTTTCTAGGGAACAGTGTAATTTCACATACGTCATATAAGATTGCACCAATAAAATTAAAGGAAGAGGAATGTGGAGTTGTAAGAGGTTGAAAGAAAGGGTTTCATTCAACTGAGAACGTCTCTATGGGAAGTTATTGTCTTTTTCATGAAGAAATTAAAAAAAATGCATCGTTTATGTGTGGATTGTTAGAAGATTAAAAAATATACAATCAGGAATAAGTATCCACTTCCATACATTAATGACATGTTTGTTCAATTTAGGGGAGATCAGTGGTTTTATTAAATTTAATTGCGATCAGTATATCATCAATTACATGTTTGAAAGGAGGATATTCCAAAAAAATGTTTTTAGAAGCAGATATGACCATTATGATTATGTGGTAATGAATTTTGGTCTTATGAATGCACCATCGGTTTTTATGAAATTGATTAATCAGAAATTTCATTTGTTTTTGTATTCTTTTTTTTGTGAATTTTTTGGATGACTTATTGGTGTATCTACGGATAAGGTCCAACCATGTGAAACAAAATGTGATAGTGTTGGAAATATTGAGATATCATTTCTTGTATTCTAAATTATCTAAGTGTTATTTTTTGATACCAGACATACAATTTTTTGGCCATGTAATTTCTGGAAGAGGCGTTTCAATGGATTCATAGAAGATAGATGTTGATATCTCTTTGAAACTGCCGAAGAATGTCTTTGAGATACGAAGATTTCATGGTATTTCTGGTTATTATAGAGGATTTTTTCATGACTTATCATGATTAATGTTTCCGATGATAACTTTTGAAAAGAATAATGTTCCATTCCAATGGACTGAGGAATGACACATGTCTTTCAAAGATATGAAAGTTAGTCTTACATCTTCACATATCCTGATATTTCAAGAATCTGAAAGAAGGTATGTGGGGTATTGTGATTCTTTGGGATCTTGGTTGTGATGCATTCTCATGAAAAGAGATCGTGTTGTTTTTTATGGATCCACAAAGTTGAGAGTACATGATTACAACTACCCAACACACAATTTGGAGTTAGTTGAAGGTTTCCAGGATTTATAGACTTAGAATCATTATCCTTTTGGTGAGAAATTTTTTGTGTTCACGGTTCATAATATATTGAAACAAATTTTCTCACAACAATATTTCATTTTAAGGAAAAAGGGTTGGATGGAGTATCTCCATATGTTTTACATTGACTGCATGTATACATAGCAAAAATTGAATATTGGGATAGATTAATTAAGTAGAAATTCAAAATCATAGTTGGCCAAAGAAGCATCGGATGAGTGGCAGTTGATTTCGGTCATAGTTGACATGATTGTGGATTGTGAATACCGAGTTGATGTTGTGGTTTTAATTTCATTTTCCTTAATTCAAAGAGGCTCAAAAAACTCATATAGAATTCATCAATATGATTTCAAAACATAATGGCGGGGAGACCAGGTAGGGCTATAAATAGGATGGGAGTTCTATGTTGTGGTTTAGAAATTGGATTGTTGTACCTATGTACATTCATGAAAAACTTCATCATGATTACCCAGATTTGTGATTTTCTGTTCATCCATGAATAAAAAAAAATTATAAAGCATTTAAAGCATAGTTTTGGTTTATTAGTATCAAATGGAAGGTCCATAAGTTAGTTTTAATGTTATTCACTTGTCAGTAAGTTAATGGAAATCATCAGTGACGACAAGGTATGTTGTAGTACTAACCCATCCTATGTGGAAATGAGGGAAGATATCTATGGGTTTTGTAACAAGCCTCCCAAAAATGGGTTTGAAACACAATTCCAAATGGTTGATAGTGGATCAACTTACCAAGTTAGCTTATTTCTTCCCTATTTGCGAAACTCATACTGTTGAGGACCTGTCCAAAATATATATCCAATAATTTTTAAAGATATAAGGCATAACAATTTCGATAGTATCGGAGAGAGATATGAGATTTATGTCTTATTTTTAGATAACTTTATTGAAAACCCTTGGTAATTAGTTGACTATGAGTTTGGCTTAACATCCTTAGACAGATATGCAATCCAAAAGGACGACACAATCATTGGAAGACATGTTTTTGGATTATCTAATGGATTTTTGTGGCTCATGGGAAGAACACATATCCTTAGTAGAGTAATCACATAAAAAATCAATCATTCCTTGATATATATGGAACTTTTTGAATCATTGTAGGGGAATCCTTATCTTTCTCCACTATGTTGGGTGGAAACATGTGAGACTTCACTATAGGGGTTGATCCTTGTCTAAGAAATAATGAAAAAGATTCAATTGATCATAAAAAAGATAGAGAAAGCTCATAGTCATCATAAATCATATGTAGATCATCGTCTTTGGTCTATATCCATCACATTGAGTGGTCATATATTTTTAAGGATTTCTACAAGGCTTGTACATTAATGTTCTGGGATGTAAAGAAGTTATATTTTTTATACAGTGTCTCTCTAGAGATACTAGAATGGGTTGGAGAAGTATAAAATCGATTGGCATTGCCACTGTATTTATCATGGTGCATAATTCATTCTATGTATCATAGTTGAAAAATTATCAAACTGATCCTTACCATGTGATCATATGGGATCACATTGACCCAGATCTAGATGCTTCATTGGAATATATCCTAGTGCAGACTTGGGATAGGTAGTCAAAAGTCTTGCGTGAAAAAATCATATGTTTAGAATGGGTTTTCTATAAATATGGTCAAATTTTGGAAGAAAAATGGGAATTTTAGAGGTAAATGAAAGATAAATGAATGTAACTCTTTCAATACACTGATAGTTTTCTAATTTCCATAGACATGAAATACTAATGGTGGAAAGCATTTTTCCCCACTAATTTCTTTTAAGTAAACTTTTCTTTATGATTTTAATAATATAATGTATATGGGTTATGTTTGGAAGTGATGTGAGAACATTAAATGTGTTTTTTGGGCTAAGGGGAAGGCACATGAGATGTGTACAGTTTTTCCAAATCGTATAGTAGCCTAGGAGAAATTGAGAGCTTTCAAAATTGTATGGGCAGTTCAGGGTAGTGGATTTTTCCTAGTTTTCACATGTTATTGGAGACCATGCGAGGATACTATGAAAATTTTCTTCTTTAAGGTAGTGTCTAATGTATGGTTAGTCCACCGTTTTCTTAGCTGTGTGACTAAACCATGCTCTGTGTAAATGATAGATAAACAAAATTGATTTAATGGTTTTTCCATTAAGCGTCTCGTTTTCCCTTCTATGCGGCCCTAATTTGTGATTTTTCTTCCCCAATCTTCATAGAAGATTCTATTATAGATCTGAAGGCAATCCTATGGCCTCACATTTTGATTAGAAGCCAGTTATTTAGGATAAGTGTTTGTTTTTCATCATTCTTGATGTTTTTCTTATATCTACTTTTCCCCTATCAATAGTTTCTTAGATCTAAGAATGTTGTGTGTATATATAAGGTTTTGGATTACAAATAAGTTTATATATTTCCTTTTTTGTGATAGGGGAAGATATCTAAGGTGCCTTCCTGAATATTTAACCTGGTGTTAGTGGCATTCTTCATCTGGTTATTATTTTCGCCAAAACTCTCAAGGTAGGTGGATTCACTCTTGACTCTTCTTTATAGAACTAATTAGATTGATTTCAAATTGAAAATTGTTTGTGAAATTTATAGTTAATTGGCCTCATAATGATTTTTGAAAAACCGTTTTATTGATGCTTTATTGAGAAATAAAAATTGGGTGTTTTTTATAAAGTTATTTGTTTCTTGGATTCAAAATGGTGATTTTAAAATGTGGATTTTCTAGAATTATGTTAAATGGATTCATCAAAATGTTTTCAATAAATGGGATTATTTTATACAAATTAAATAGGGATAGTTTATTTTAAATTGATTCATGAATGTTTTCGATAAAAGAACGCTTTTTTTAAAATGGATGAAATGGTTGTTTTGGATTTATTTTTTGAATAATGGAGTGTGTGGTCATGTGAATATGTGATGGATAAGGGTATGGAGTCTCCCCTATCATTATTTGAATATATAAGGGTTTGGGATCACCCCCATGAAAATATTTCACTTGGTGGAAACTTTCTGAAAGGATGACTCACCGTGCATGAGTATAGAAAGGATTAGGATACATGCATGGTTGGATATGAGGATAGGTGGAATGGTAATTCCAAAATTTGTATTGGGAAATATATTTAAAGCATTGGTTGTTTTTTTAATAAAAAATAATTTTTTCTAGAAAATTGCGAGACATAAGACATGTTTATATTTAGTTATAATCTATTTTTAGAATTTGTGTATATTTTTTATAAACTATATTTGGAATTGTTTAACATAAATTTTTTTTATAAATGATTCAAAATTTAATATACAAGTGTCATGAGAATGGAATTCATTTGGGAAAACATACTTAGATTTAGTACTCACCCTTTCTTTGGCACTTTGGCGCTTTTGCATATATCACCTACCAGGACATGTGGAAAGGTAATTTATCACATGTATTTAGAACTAGTTAATGATAATTCGTCTATTTGGTGATGTTGTTCAATAAATCTTGTGGAGCATTGAGACTTTTGGTCATATTATAGTTTTATTATTCATTTTTTTTGTTTACTTTGATGTTAGTTTGGATTCTGTTGTAGTACACTTTGGCAGGTTTTTGATAAAATATAATTGGTTGGGTTGTCATTTTTTTATCATGAATCATATAGTACCTCGTTTTTTTGGTTTATTGGATTTTATTTTAATTTTATTCTAAACGTTAAAATCATCCCCCAAATGTATCGAAACCCTTCAGCATTTACTTCCTACCTTTGGCAACATGGGGATGTCTTTTAAGGCCATGTGGAATCTTTTCACCTTCTAAAGCCAATGCAGATAATGAGGGATGTTAGAAGAATGATGTATTTAATTCCCTGATAATCAAAATGTTAATACATTATGGCTTAGTTGAGTGTCATTATGTAATTATGCTCAAAATATTTTTCAAACTAACTCACTGTATAGATGTTATTTCACTTTATCATTGCTGGTCTTATCACACGAAAGTGGAAGTTGATTTTTTTTGTACGAAATAGAAATATTCAAAATGGATATTATGGATTGAATTAAATGATACATCATTGACCACTCAGTATGAATATGATAATGCACCTAAAAAGGTACCTATAGAGAAGTGAAAGATATTTTTTCACATTTGTTACTATGAGAAGCACATGGTATTGAAATATATATTATTTTATTAATATAATTATATATACATATATATGTGATTATGAAAAGGATAAAAAATTGAATACATTACTATTAAATAGAATTTTATTTATTTCAGTATTTTTCAAGGATAAATGTATAAATTCAAACAAGAAAATCACCATAGACTACCAGTATGAAGAGATTTTCAGGAAACAAATCGAATATTGTAATATTTTAATTTGTTTAATTATTTATAATGTAAAATTATATGTTTAATATATTAAATTATTTATTTATCAATAATTAATGTAGTAAAAAAATTTAGGGAACCAATTCTTCCAAATAGGTCATTGGTTGGATGTTTATATGAAATCTAATGGTTTTTATATGAAATATTCTCTCAAAAAAGTTTGGGTATGAATTCCTTTTTCATTGTAGTAACTTATATCTAGTTGTCACATTGTTAATGTGAATTTATTTTAATATGATTGATTTTTGAATTATAGGTAGATATAAAAGAAATATGGGATTCAAATACTACATAGTCTTTCTTGGACACCCAGGATGATCTACTTGGTCATGTCCTTTGGAAGGAGCACCCTGGTCACATGCAGGAGATGGTTCTGGGACCATTTCCGTCTGAGGTCTTCAAATGGTTTACAAGAATTAAAACTACTTATTGACCTGGTATTAGGGATTACTTACCTTGAAATTCTCATAGGGAGTTTATAGTAATTAAATGAACAATTAAAAAACATGGGAGCACAATAAACCAACTAGGGGATCATATAAAGATACATGATGAAAAGGCCCTTAATCTGTAGAAAGTGTTGGTCTAATTTTGCCGAAATATTGCTAGAAGTGTCCCAAAGGATATTGTGATGCCAGATGAATTGAGTGATCAGGTAAATCATGAAAATTCATTGTCATTTAGTATAAAAAAATTATTTGTATTAAGTTTGAATTTAATTATATAGAACTATTTAATATTCCAAAAAAAAATTATTTGGGTACTAATAGCAGTGAGTAGAGATGTGGAAAAAGGTATTGTAGATATTGTTTTATAGGGTATTGATTAGGATTGAATTCGTATTCAGTGATGGTGATGTGTAAGTAAAATCTTGAAATACGAAAACTGATATGGTGATTAAGAAACCATATTTTTGTTTAAGGTAGTGGATATCTATATTTCCCTTACATTTTATGAAAACGATATGATTATTTTATTTTAGATAATTTCTTATAAACATTAAATTACACTCATCATTCTTAGGTGTTTCATCATTTCTATATATACATTATTTTATTAGGTAGTCATTTTCCCTAAGCATAATCCCTTTACACAATTCTATAATTATAGAAGAAAAATATTTTCAATAGATTGAACTATCCTTAAAACCATTTCCCTTCCAAATAACATATGGTGTACAACAACTTCATTGTTATGGTCTGATGGATCTTATTAATGAATTCTTCTTATGAGGATTTATATGTTGTTTATCAAGGTTTTTATTGTATGTATATAGGACATATTTAATTTAGTAGCTTTAATGTGAATTTCCCCATTATTTCTATAGTGTTTTCAAAATGACACTTCAATAATGTATCAAAATAATACTTAGTTTATAATGTGGTTTTTGAGGTAGAATTTATAGGTATGTTTATTAACACAAAACGAAATTCTTATTCTACCCCTTGTATAATGTTTTTCAAACAAAATTTGTCACACACATGGTTTATTCAAAAATGAATCCTTGTTTTATATAATTTTGTGAATCCTATGAGAGAATGTGGATTATTTTTATTGTTATGTGAGCTGTATATGGTTAATTTATTAGAATAATGTATGAGTTATTGATGATTTATGACTTATATTTGATACATGTTTCCCCACAATCAAAATCTAGTTTCATATTAACCATTGACATATAAGTGGGAGACTGAGATATGGTTTATATTCTAGTCATGGTGATACTCTAACTAGCTTCCATTGTCATATTATTTTTTCTCACTATGTGGAGTTTTATATAGGGAGGATTGTAAGAGTAATATGAGGGTTTAAATTCTAGAAACATCATTAATAGACTGGAAGATGATTCTACCTATGTACATCTATGACCATCTCAATAAGACCTTAGGAATTTCCCACAATTACATATACATTATTCAACATTATTGATATTATACTTTATTATTATTATTATTATTTACTTTATTATTCATTCCTTATATGTCATTATCATCCTTATGTCTTTTAAGGTTTGGTGTAATTGTATTTTTTTTTTGGAATAACTGATTTTCATATTGACCAATGTATCCACCTATTTTTATATATAACTTTTTTAGATGTAACTATTCATTTGACATTTTATATGATTATTTTGAACAATATCTTTATAAATATCTAAAATTTGGTCAAAATAGTTTTATTAAAATAATTATTCATATTTATTTCTTAATGAAAAGATAATTATTTTATTTAAATCATTTTTTGGGTTTTAGAAAAACACTGTCAGATATGTTTATGAGTTGGTTTTTTAATTATTGAACATAAATATTAAGTACTTTATTATCAAACTAAATTTAGGGAATTATTTAAAAAACATAGGTTCTATTTTATTTGGTGGAAACTAATAAGATATTGATCTCACACACTACATATACAATTCACTATCTATAGAAAAAGTGACATTTATAGGTTTAGGCATCTATTCCAAATAATCCCTTATTTACGGACTTCTTCTCCTTGGTAAATCATTTTGTTTGTTTTTTTAATGGTTTTGGATGGTTTTCATGGTTCACATTGAGTTATCCAAATTAAATTTTTGGGTTTTCTTTCTATTATCCTTTACCTTGAATTTTTTATCCAGGTTAAAATTTCTGTATTATGATTTTTAGGATTAGATTTATCGTTCAAAATGGTATTTATGTAATGTTGGTATGTAAGTAGATTTCTTTTATTTTATTCTTTGTTTAATTTTTTGGGGCTATAATTTCTATATATTTGATTTTCATTTAATAGAACTATGTAGTGGTTCTCTAAACCACCTATACATAGGGTAAAAAATTTAATAGTCTTTAAAACTGTTATTAAATACTTGGAGGTTTGTGAAGGAATATACCACCTCTATGTATTATAAGATTTTGTGGTAGTTTAAACCACTACTAACTCCTTGATAGTTTTTTAGAGGCAATACAACTACTACAATCTATATTAATGCTACTAAAAAATATTCCATGACACTTCCTAAAAAACCCTTCTAAATGTGTGAAACAAACACAAGTTTGATGATGATGTGAACTTTAGAATCTGTTTTAAAAAACTATCATAGAAAAAATCAATGTTGTTTTAAACCACTAGAGAATTAAAAAAAAATTCCATATTCTTCTATTTTTTGTAGTCTCACAACCATATCAAAAATGTTGAAGTCTTATACACTTACCAGATACCAAGACCATTTCGATCATGATGGCTCTTAATAACCATTCTTTATAATATGACTATATGTCTAAGGGTGAGAAATCATCACCATGAATCTTACCACCACCCTATCACTAAGAGAGAGGTGGTATAAAAATTACTTGTACCACAACCCTCACATAGGGTAAGAACATAAAATCTTGTCATGTACAATCATCTTGTCACTCAATTTGAGATTTCAAAACCATGTGTTTTAACAACTCCCTATCACTCATTGTGAGGTCTGATCACCATGTATATAATCATTTTCAATAATAATTAAAAAAAACATAAAACATAGCCCATACTAAGATATTTTTAACAAACCATCCAAATGTAACACACCACGAGAGGATAACATATGACAACTCCATCACCAATAAACATTAACAATATTACCCCACCTTGAACAAGAGTGTAGATATTCACATAACAAAAGGATCTTGAAATAAACATTCTATTTTTACCATACACATCCTATGTCATAGTCAAAATAGGGTAAATTATTTAAACTCATATACCACTCAAAAGATCATTTAACTAACCTCAAGGAACCATTTTTTCTCCATCTCCTATACCAATTATTTGTCTCATCATTATATAATGATCGTCATTTTAGATGAATTCTTATAGAACCAACATAATCATGATATATAAAAATAACCATCCATTGAAAATGAATCCATTTATGATGTAGTAATTTTTTCACCACTACAATCCATGTAATACCATCTCCCCTACATAATCCTAATTATAAATCATCACAACTTCCCTATATAAGAATGTGGTTGGTCAATGGTAATCCATTTTCCTTTTCTTAACTTAGAGTCACTTGAAGAAACCTTCCTCAATAAATATACATTCATCCTATCTAATTATCTAAATCACCTAGAATGAATAAATTACTATTCATTCTTATTACCCACTTTCCCCCCAACCAATTATTTTTATATAAATTTAATGTTGCAAGAGCCATACATGAAGACCATTCTTATAGTACCTAAATTCGACGCATTAAAAAGTACAATATAACCACATAACATGTTAATTTTTTTAACCTCAACTCTGAGTCTCATTCGAAGTGACCCAAATTCTAATACCTAAATCAAAAGTTTCACCATGAAATGAACAATTAAGATATAAGTTATCATTAATATGGGATTAATTGAATAATTTTACTTTATATTTATGATTTTTTCTTATGAAACAACCTAAAAATCTCTTTAGAGAGAAATCACTTTCTTATAAATTAGGTAAAAAAGAACACTTGCATAGATAGATGTATATACAGGGTTCAATACTCAATAAGTTTATCTAGTATATTTTTTGATTTGCAAATAATAAAATACAACAAAACCACTAGATAATAAAAAAAATATGGTTATAACAAGAAAGAAATATTCGATCATACGAAAAGAAATATATTAAATATACAGTACATGTGATCCCATCATAGTTAAAAGATGTAAAAATATTTTGTAACAAAGTTAATAATACTTCAAAAAAATTTAAATATTTTTCACTACGATTATTATAATTTATTCAAAAATTATTTTTATAAATATACCTCTTCTTATTTAGTTAATTTCACAGATGTAATAAAGAGATTTCTACTCCATCTAAACAAATTTTCATCTGGTATTCTCCATTAGGTCGAGCGTCTAATAAGATCAGTGTAGTGACATATAAAGTCTGATGCCACATCATAAAAGATTTTTATCTGATCACCATGTCTTATGATATTTCTAATAATATCTGAAAAAATCAACAATTGTCTTTTTTGTGATACCTATATAAAATTTTCAATTGATCACTTGATCAAATGTATCACTAATACAATATTGATGGAAATATTTGTTTGTCATCCTCATGATGACTTTTTCTTTAAAAATAATGTCTAATATTCTAGAATATTTTTTGGAAACTCACCACAATTCAAAAAAATTCTACAAAAAATTATTCTATACATAAACCCCCTTTATATATGCTAGGTTATTCTATGATTTTTGGGAAACATTTAGACTTGATTCAAACATCATGCTTAATAATTTTGGAGACCCTCTCATAATATTATAGTCAATTTTCCTAAAATATTGGAGTTTTACTCAACAATAGATGTTAATGATCATCATAGAATTTCAATACAATACATTGATAGTCGCATATATTTCCCCTATAATATTTTGAGCATTAAAAAATCATATTTACATACTCACATTTGATACCTTTAGTAATGCTTCATAAAGATGTTCAAACCAATATAAATTTATACCATGGATTTCTTTAATAAAACAACATATCAATACTCCAAAACAATGTAACATTGTTGAATATCCATTTATACCCTCATAATAACATTTTAGAATACTTATCCCATACACTTCCATTGTCCTAGGACATTTAGAATAATTCTTCATTTGTTTTCATTCAATGGCATCTTATGGACAATAGAGAACATAAAAAAATATTTTTTGATGACTTCAACCAAAAAATATTATATGATTACTCAATGTGTAATTTTTGATCATTCTATAAACTCTATAGTGGTTCATATGATGGAATATTAATGATAACATTTTAAGAGATATTTTAATGGTATTAGTCCAATAAAACTCTATGAAACACCCTTCTTACATTAACAACATTCATTTTCATAAAATCCTTCACAAAATATTATATGAAAATACTCAGTTTCACTGTATAAACCCTTACATAGTGTATAGAAACTGGGTATCACCCTTAATAAAATTATGAACTAGCCTTATGTAGTGAATAAAATTATACTTATGTGTCTCTATAAACTTTATAGATGTTGAAATAAAACTCTACTCATCGAGACCTCTTAATGGTTACCTTTTATTGAGTGGATATCCTCAAATTTTCATTTTATAAACTTTGTATGAAAAACAATTTCCCAATTTGTTGGATCATTATATAATTCAATAATCATGATACTGAAAACATTAAGAATAAAAAATAATCAATATATACAAACATAATTTTAAAAGTTATTTGATGGATTGTAATGGATTGAAAATATAAAACACCATCACAAAACTCTGATTGATCTCCTCAATCTAGTAAACTTCATTTAACGAACTCAATCTAGTGATTTAATACCAATCTTCACCATCCATTTTTAAATGTTTTAAATCAAAAAAACAAGGTGATTTATATAATACCTAAAAATACAACTATAGTTTTAATAACACATTTTTCACTTTTAAAAATCCCTTCCTATATCTTCTTATCAACTCAAAACATAATGGTCCTAATAATCTCCCCCTTGGGGTTTTGTTTTTAACCATGAAAAATAAATCAATGATACATGGTAACTCATGAAATATATTTTGTATCTTCCAATTAGTCGACTACATGAGGTAACTCAGTGTAGAAATCAAGATTCATTGATAAAGTACAATGTTGTTCAATAGTAGTATCTCATGTAACATTTTAAAACACATCATAATAGTCAGTTCATTGAAGCCTTCTTTTTATAATTCATGATACTTTCCCTAAAAAAAATTCATCCTGCAGGAAAAAAAATTTCCTACATTATCACTAAAAAAGAATTAAAGTGGTTTAAACGTTCTATAATAACAACATAGCCCTTTTATAATGTCTCCCAAAATACATGTTTTCCATCATAATGTAAAACACATACCAGTTGATATATTTATGTCACAACATTTTAATCCGAATTTAAAAAACAATCTAAATAAAAGACATGGGATGGGATAGAAATCAAAAACCTTATCTTTGAAGAGGATGAGGTTATAAATATATTATCAACCTTAACTTATAAAATATTTCCTTCTGGAATGGTTTTGTGAAAATATAAGAAACATTTTTCTCAATATGAAAAACCTATAATTTTAACTCATTACTAGACACATTATGTTTTATAGAGTGTTATTTGGTATCATTGTTCTTATAATGAGATTGTTTCTTATGATTATTTGATGTATTTATATAAATTGTATTATCAAACCCCAAGAAAAGGGGAAACTTCATGTCAACAAGAAAGTCTTCAAACTATTTCATTATCCACATAAGCTGTGTTTAATAGAGAATGAAAACTATATACTCAAATATTAAAATACTAGGTGTTTTATAATCTTTCAACTTTTTATTCAAAATCACATATTTTTTCAAAAAAATAAAACTCCACAATATGTGGATCTTCTATAATCAACATAACCTGAAAAATCCTAATCATTATAAACAATCATATCAATATTGACTATGTAGTGATATTTTATTACATTGTTAGTTATTCCTTTTATTTTTGTAAGAATTATTTTTCCATACATAGGATTTGGTTAGTTTATATCAATTTTATGCTTAACATATAATGTAACAGAATAAGAACAATCCAATAATAAATTTTTCAGATACAACAATCTTTAGTAGAACCCCCTAAACACTTTAGGATCATCCCCCATTCTATCCACATAATTTGAAAATATATTTCCAATAGAAACTGGATTTGAAACATCCATTACAAAACATTTGAAAAGTTTTATCATAATTATCTTGATATAGAAAAACTTATTTCTTATTTTGAGAGATTTATAGGCTACAAAGTTTTTTTACTCATAGCATAAACATCTAAATATATTATTCATCCTATCAAGAAAATTTCAACATGTTTATTTATAATTAAATATGAATATAATGTCACCATCATTAAAACCAAAGATGAAGTAAACCACTTTATTTTATTTTATATTGAGGTTACTATCAAAACTTCCATTCTTGAAGTTCAACTTAAACAGGAATTCAATTTAGAATACAAAGATCATAGAGCATGTTTTAACACATACCAAAATATTTAACATGTACATGTAGCATTCATCTCTACCAAGCATGAATGTAACAATATATTTGTTATAAACATATTCATTTATTCATCCATTAATAAAATAGGACATGAAATACATCTGAAATTTATTATATCTTCATTTTCCTATGATAAATAGAAATATCAATATTCTGATATTTCCACTAAAGAAAAGGTCTCATCAAAGTCAAATCCATCAATTTCAGAGTAACCTTTACAACCATTCATACCTTATTTTTTTATCACATCTCCTTTTTCATTTTACATTCTTCAGAACACCGATTTTGAGCCAATCACATTATTATTGTTAGTATTGGGTATAATATTTCATGTATCATTTCACTCAATTAGATTCAACTCTTTACTCATAGAATCAATCCAATATTGATGATATAAACATTCATGAAAATTTTTTCCACCACCTTTGAATAAAATAATGTACAAGAAACTAACATTGATGTTATTCTCCACAACACTTGTTTTAATTGGTCTCAAATGATTTTCAATATTGCCACTTACTTTATCATTGTAAGATGAGATGAACGTACTTGTTCTTTATTACATGGGAAAGCTTTGTCTAAATATTCCTCTAGAATAAATTTAATATTATTTCTAGTTTTATGAACATTATCATGTTGTTCAACTAAAACCCCTTCATATTCACTTTCCTCCATATTTTAATTAATTTATGAAGCATTCTCTCATGATGTTTAATAATTTTCACATTTATATTTTCAATAATCATTATTGTTTCTTTATTATTTAAATTTTATCCTTTACCATTATAAGGGTAATTATGGAATATTTCTTCAACACCTCTTTAATCAAATTTCCCAAGATATTCACCTTTTATTTTAATAATTAAATACTACCAAGAACACTTAAGTGTTTCAAACATGGGTTTTATTTTTAATGCATCTCAAAAAGTTCATATTATAATATCTCATATAAAATAATCTATTCTAAATTTTAATAAATTATATGACTAAATGCCTCCATATATTTCTTGAGTTATCATCTTCAATTAATATTTTGGGAATAATTTCAATAAAACCTATATTTTTTAATTCCCTGATACTATTTTTTATGTTTTTTATGGTGCAAAATAACCCTGAAAAAAAACATTTTCTTCACTAAAATACATAATTTTATCATTTTTATATTTCTATAATTATTCATAATTATCCATTGAATAACCACATGTTTTATAAACTTCTCTTGAAACCCATAATAACTTTCGATGCCTATTATTTATGTTTCAAAAACACAATTCATGTAATTATATTAAATGAATCAACAAAATTTATTAATTACTTATATTATTTTTTTATTTCTCTATAATGGGCCCATGAATGTCACATCTCCAATGGATGAGTTGAATGTATCTCAACATTCTTATGAAATGAGTTACTAATATCCCCTTTTTCAAATTTGAACAATCCAAATCACTTGTTCAAGTCGTGTTTGAAAAAATCACGAATACTTTATCCCTTTATTTAATTACACATATTCCTCTAACACATATCCCCCGACATTTTATGCCAATAATGATTATCTTTCATCTTACAATGTACCATGAACTCTATCTCTCACTAACATGGAATAATATTATATTGGAACTTTTACAACATGTAATAATTCTCCCATTTTCATGTTGTTTTAAAATAACAAAAAATATTATTGAAATAATTCAATACCATCATCCCAAAGTCATGAAATACTCAAAAAAATCACCCCATCAACAAATAATGCTCTTTCAGATTTTATCATTTATTCTGCAATAATGGTAAATACAATTACATTGTTTCTAAGTGACATGCCAATTATAAAATTCATTATAACATATTTTTTTATTTTTAATTATTTATAAACCGCACATATCATGTCATATATAAGTAACACCCACTATCCAATATTCAAATGAATTCTCCTTTTTTTGCTTCGAGATAATTTATAGTAACTAAGGCTTTTTCCTTTCCTTTTTCTCCCATATCATGAATCTTTTGATATTTAATATATAATCATTTTTTAGTCGTTAACATAAAATTGAATCCTTCATCCATATTTCCAATATAGTAACATATTTCACAAATAGATTATAGGGGTTGGATATATTTTCAGTGTTTAATATAACTATATCTGGTTGTCTTCATAGAAAGGTTGAACCCACGTCTGATTTTTTTATAACCCCCCACAGATTTATTATAGTGTTTGTGATAGAACGAATTTTTTTTTCTTCATGTAAAAAACATCCATAGTAATACCAATAACTATATATAAGAAATTTTCATTTTTAATAAGTATACTATCTGATGGTTGTTTCCTTCTGTTCATAAACATTCTAACCCAGCACATTGGTATATTTTATTGTATCAACATTTTTTTAACCATTGGATGTCATTTTATTATATTTATATTTCTCGTTATTCTTGTCAAGTTCTTTAAGAGTAATAGATTTTGTTTTAGATTTTGAACCCTTATAAATTTTAAAATTTTCAACTCCACATTCTTTTCTACATATAGGGTCTTATTAACTTGTTATTGTTTATTAATATATTTCTTTATCTTAATTACCATTGAGGATAATTTTTGTTGATCATTCTAAAATTTGTACTACTTATAACCTTCACCAACTATTGAAGTTGGGTTTTCAGAATTTTTAGTTCTTCTGTCATCTTTGACATTTTTTTGTTTAACATGTTTTAATTTTTCCTCAATCACATTCTTCATTTATTAAATATTGTTATTGATGTTTATATTTAAATAAAAAATCATCTTTAGATCATAAATATCTTTTGGAAATATGAATTATGTTTTTAAGAACATACTCTTGATTATTTTCAAAATGATTTCATTTCTTCAAATTCTTTTTATCCTTCAATAATTCTTACAAACATTGAATGAAATTATTTAAACTCAATATTAAGTATAATCTATAACTATTTATAATATTAATATTCATCATAGATACTTTTTTTCATTAGTGAACATTTCATCATTCAATTTTTCTACTAATTATTCAGAAATATCATCACTGGAGTTTTTTTATTGTTCTTCATTTTCATGATCTTCTAAATAATTCAAAATATTATTTTATAATTACATATATTCAGATGAATTACCTCATAATTGGATATATATTTTTCTCACTTCTTATCAAGAGATATTTTGTACTCTCTATCATTCTCATAATATTTCATCATCTTCATTATGTATTTTAAAATTTTCTATAAAATTACAAATAGATCTGTAGAAAAATACCTTCTTAGGAAACCTTACTTTATATATTCATGTGGCTTTATTCATATTTATAGACAATAATGAAATAATTTCATCAATTATTTTAATGAACTCACCTTTAGTTTCAATGTCATTAGGTTACCCCTCAACTAAAACTATCGTTGATTTTCCTTTCATGATTTCTATTAAAAATATTTCTCAATCGTATTTCTCATTATTTATAAAGAACCATTATATCCTCATTTAACAGGTAATGAGAGTGGTGTATAGATCATATAGGGAATGTGATTAAGAATCTATATCTTCTACGGATTAATCAATGATACCTAATTTATCAAAAATAATTCCAATGATATTTTTAAAAAACACTGCATCAACCATATTCTCACCAATGAATCTTATGGAGCTTAAAATTTCATTTACCCTTATAAATATGTCTCCAATAGATTCATTGTCACTCATATTAAGATCATAGTACATCAATGTCAAAATTTATATCTTCCATTCATTCACATTAATACTTAATTCATAGATGTTCCTCAATTTATCCTGGATTCTTTTAGATGTAGATATTACATTAACATTATAAAACATAGTTTATTGAGTCATTAAAGTACATAAATTATTTCAATCCCACCATTCTCGGAATTCTTAATATTAGCAGATGGTAGGGGAAAATCCTCTTCATGAAGAGGGAACCCATCAAAAACAGTCTCACGAACATAAATAACAATGTAACTAAGAAAATAAAATATTTTATAACGCTACATATGATTGTTCTTCCCATTGAAAACAAGAATTCTATTACTATTCATAGAGTGCCTGAAATCCATAAAAATCATTTTTACTTAAAAAATTTGAAGACAATCAATGATGATAACTTTCACTCGATATTCACAAAACATAACCAATCCGGATTTGTTTGATCACTGAGAGGCGGAGGGGTAAATCAGTGTTCTTTTCATATTATTTTTTCATCCTTATAAAAAAATATTTGCCTACAGTTATGGAGAAACGTTTTTATAAAATGATTTAAAATAACAAATACCACAAGAATTATATTATTTACATGTTTCCCTACTCCATTGGAGAATATAGTCCTTGAAATAATTTATAAATAATTCATGACCACAAAAACCTATAGAAAATAATACTTTGTATATTTTTAAAGAGAGAAGGGATTGTCTTTACACATGATGAAAACAAAATTGAATAGACAGTGCATGTTCTCCTAACATGGAGAAAATACAAAATAATATTTTGTAAAAACACTGAGAATCCTTTAAAAAAATATTTTCGTATGTTTTCACTATTATTATTATAGTTTATCCACTCTTTATTTTCATGTAACAATATTTTATTCACCTTTTGTTTCATTCTCAAGATCTAGAAATAACTTTCTCCTCAATCTAAAAACATTTTCAACTTGTATGTTATTTAAAGTTGATCATCCAATAAGATTTATCATGTTCCCCATATGTACTAGTACAAATTAATACTCATTTTTCATCCATTAACCTTGTAATAATATTCATTCCATACTACATAATATAACACTATTCCTAGTATCCATTGATTGATGCTTATCCAACTAATTCAACTGATCACTTACTCTCATCATATTTCTGATACCAACATGATGAGAATATTTGAATAGGCCCTTCCAAATTGATTCTTCTTCAACCGATTTTTAATATCATATTAACACATCAACATTTTGTTGTGCCACTGCAGAAATTTTCAAAACTAATTCCACAATACATCAACCCCTTTTATAATGTCAGTTTTTCTCTTTGATTTTAGGAAAATAAATGGACTTGATTTATAATTCCATCATAATACATATATCAATCATCCTATAATATTGAAATAAATTCTCTTAAATGATGACACTTATAATTAGGACTCATCATCAATGTGGTTTGTTTAACTTCATTACAACTCAGTAAGAATCACTAATCTTTCCTCGATGATGTTTTTACCATTTTATGATCATCTATTCATCATCACATCTGATACTTTTATAAATATTTATTAGTGGCCTTTGAACCAGTATAAATTTATGCCACTCATTTATCTATTGAATCATTATAGAAACACATTTTATCAATGTAAATTTATCAGATGTTTCTACATAACTTCATAGGAACATTTTGGATGTTTTCCATTAGAAACTTACTCCATCTTATAAAATGAATCAAAATTATTTGTATGTTTTCATTAAAAACTATTCTCTTACAAACAAAATTCATACATAAAAATAAACAGGATGAATTCAACCAAAAACATTCTTTTTGAGGAATTAGTGAATTTTATCCTATCTTCTTTCAACAGTTTAAGTGGTTTATTTTATTGACTTCTACTAATGACATTGTGAGAGATCATATGATGGTATTTTTGAAATAAAAATCCATTGAAAAATCCATTTATAATTTAAAAAACTTCCTCTAATAAATAATACTCACATTATATTTTCCATAAACACTACGTACCTTTAAGTAAAACCTTACACATCTTATGGAAATTGGTGTTACCCTTACACAATGTGCACAAAGCCCCTTACATAGTTCATAACAACATACTTTATTACTATTAAATACATCACATTCTCTTAAAAATATATAATTTGTATGAACAAACAATTTTATCCCCCTTTTGACATGCCATAGATCCTGAATTCATTCAATACTCAAGATGTTAGGAATATTTAGAGCAAACAAGGATATACATATTCACTATATTTTAGACACTTTGTGTGATGAAACAAAATTGAATGAATAGTTAGACATTTAGCACAAAAATCTATTCAATCTATTTAGTCTAGTAAACTTCATCAAGTGAACTCTGTCTCATGAATGCAGACTGATATTATCCATTTGATTTCCAATGTTGGAATGATTAACCAAGTTTTGTAATTTATAAAATAAAAAAATTTATTACTCATGATTTGAGAAATCAATATTTATTCATAACAATTCAAATATGTATCATCTTATCACCTATAAACCACATGGTCTTTAACACCTAAATTTTTTTTAGATAATATCCATTTTTGACATGAACTTTGATCATACCTTGAATCACTCAACATGTATATAGAATAATTATCGAGGTATTAGTGTACATATCATATACCCTTAAATTATTTTCATTCTTCTTGATTCCCACGTATTTATTATACACCTAAACCACAAAAAGTTCATGTAAAACATGTATATACATATATAGTTGAATATTAGAGGGAACACCAACCTATAAAATAGAGTAAACATACTTTTTTACTTCTCCCCAAACTCTGAACAACCTCATCCAATATTGTAACCCTTATGTTAAGCCAAAACCCACAAGTAATTAATTTCTAAAAATTTATAATTAATTGTTCTCAATTAATTTTCTACGAATATATAATGAAATCCTATGGAGTAGTCTTAATTGATTCAAACCATTACTGATTATGTTCTGAAGACACATTATATACATTTATAACCCCTATAAATAAAATAATAAAAAATAAAAACCGAAATTAAAATTAATTTGAATGAAATTTTGTGGTATCCCAAGAATATAACAAATGTAAACATAAATTTATCAAATGGAAAAGAAAGTAATAATAATCCCCCTTATTTTATATCCATTTTCTGTCACACCAGAAATACCCATTGTATTGGGATTATTTCACAATTATCTAGTAGAATAATTAACGAACCCAAAATAATGATACTCAATATCTACTTGATGACCGAAATGAAAAAGAATAGGGAGAAAAGAAAGCGATTAATTTCCCTCTACATAGAAAAACAATCTTCATTCATCCATCCTTTAAGGGTCATACAGGTTTGATCCTCAAAGAAAAAAACTATTGGTTTTTCAGTAGACAAATGGACTCTATTGAGCCAATAATTTAAAAAAGAAAAAAGTTGGATGTTCTCAAAATTGTGGGTACTCTATGAATTTAAAACCCCACTAGGACTCGACTAGGTACACAATCAGCTAGCACAGGGTATCTGATGCCTTGCATAACACCTGGTCAAAGACCAAAAACTATATAATCGGATATTAATAGGTTCTAAAATTAATTAATTTTTTGATATTCAATTAATTTTATTCCCACATATTTATTTATTATTTGTGTTTTTTGAATGAAAATGTCAAATAATTATAATTGGTGAATATTGTCATCTTATATGACTTTTGGTAAACTTATAATGTCTTGATAAATATTATTTAATATATTTATTTTCTTAATTATTATATCATGGAGTGTAACATTGGATCCCTTATTGAAAACATGGTTATTAATGAAAGTGGTGATGTTTGAAGGATTGTTATGGATCAATCCCACCAATAATAATTAAAGAGATGGGAAAGAAATTGGCACTTTAATTATATATTCTGTCTATACATCCATAATATATCACCATATACTCGTCACACCACAATTTGTGTAAGTATCTTCCCATGCTCTATAAGAATTAATCGAGACATCATAACAATGATTATAGTGAAAAAAATCCAGATTTATAGCACAATATAAATAGGATCTTCACCTCACTATAAGAATTAACATGTCACAAACATATATTCCTATGGATGTGAGAAAACATGAATGGTTCTAAATTTTCCTTTGTGAACATTAATCCTTTTTGAAAATAAATTGAATGATGATGTTCCAATGGAACATTATAAGTAAAACAAATACTTAAATACAATTCTCTAGGATACCACGTCAGTATTCATGAAAATAATTAATGGTTGAAACATGGATAATGATATACATGATATTTAAATCAAGATGAATGAAAATAAGAAAATTTATTGGAAATAAATATTAAAAATAATGAAACTCTCTAAAAATAAAAAAAAATTACAAATATGATAGGTGATTGACCAACCAATAGAGAATTAAACAGGGTCCAAAAAAAGGATGAGGCTAATTATTAGAGTATATCTAGAGTTCCTTATTGAGTGTTTTATATTTTTATTATTTACTATTTTAGTTTTTCATTTTATATTTTTTATAAATATTGTAATGACATCTTATTTCCCCTTCTCCGATGTTACCCTTTTCTTGGAGGGTAAAACCATTTATTTGTCAAGGAAGGTAAGACTATTATTTGGTAATAATTAAGTCCTCAAATATTCTACTAATAATAACTCTATACTTTTTTAATGTGGATTTATAATAATTTAAAATATCTAATATATGATGAAATTATTTTTAATTTATTAAAATTTATAATTTATTTCTTTTTTTAGTGACCCATAATCTCTATCCACTATGTTTTGTTCAACCTAAAATTAAATAGGTTAGAGTTGAGTGGGGAATACCATGTCGATTAATAAATATTTTGGATGGGGCAGCAAAATTTTTTAGATTTTTTTGGAAGCACAAGACACAATTTTGTATTTCCAATGAAATATTGGAGTGAGATTCTAGTTTAATTAAATGCATAGAAAATAAAATTATACCTTCATAGTGATATCTGATAAGTTAAATCTCACTAAAACTATTCATCAAACGGTAATAGATAATGATATTGATAAAAATTCCACATAACATTTAATTAAAAGTGAATCCAATAACATTAAGACTATGATATTATTTTAATTAGATATCCAACCCTGACTTAATCACTAAATCATCGTTCTATTTTCTATCTCATATATCACTGGTTTACATATTTTATAAATAGAAAAGTATCAAGACACCCTACTTTTTTCCAAACAATGTGAAAACTCATTTTTTATCAATACTGTCAAGATAAAACACATAGATTGACACTAATAGTCCATTTATCTGAGTAAAAATTTCATATCCAACCCAAAGACATGGTTTTTAACAAAATAATGACTTGTTCCTTTAGAGTAGTGAAAACAAATCTAACTTTTAAATTGCATGACAAAGACCATTAAAAAATAAATTTAACCTTATAACCTCGATATAGAATTGAATTCGTTTACCATACATAATAATTTAATCATAAAATTTTACATTTTGCAAGTTATCTTCAATAAATAAAGTGAGAATTATAGATCTCATGTTGATACATAAATTATGAAAGCCAAAGAAAATACAACCTTAAGAGATATTTTCACCCCAATTCATGAAACATAACATAAAATTTTCATTATTCTGTTTTAAACTATTTTAGAAATAAAATCAATCTTAATAAAAATATTATTAAAATATCATGTTTTCAAAGGATATTATATAAAAGAAATTATAGACCACCACATTATAGTAATATTTTATGAATATTTATCCAAGCATCCCATTCCATGAAATTATAGACCACCACATTATAGTAATATTTTATGAACAATTTATTTAAATTTATAGATTTATTATAGAATAATAATATATATTTTAATTGTAAGATAAGTCCTTAGTGTGAGAAAATGGACTCGTTGAAAATATTTCAGTAAACTCAACAGAGTTTCTAACAAGAGGTAGAATCATAAGTGGAATTCATGATGTAAGATATTAGGATTCATCCCCATTTTTAGAATCTAAAATCAATTAACTAACTATTCATATCATAAAAATAGTCATAATGAAAACATTTAAATTGCAAGAACCTGTGAAGGAATGTAGTTTTTTTTCATCCCCCATTCATTTATATTATCAGTATACTGAATCTTGTTATATTAGAGTTGTTCAATAGCCAACAATAATCTGAAATATACACAAAAAATCTATGATGGGGAGAAAATTACACAGTCTATTTTTTTAGGAACTAATATAATTAATCTAGAAAACCCTACGAAAAAAAATCTGAATAAGAATCCCCATTTTAGCCCCCAAAACCCCCATTAAAGAACAAACCACCATCCCATCAACTATACAGGAAACCATACATAAAAATATATATTCAATATATACATAAAGTCTATTAGAAAAGATTTCTCAAATATACCTACACTAGTGATCTAGGCTCATTATAGTACCAACAATGTCATAAAGTTGAGAAGTTAAGGAATGAAATAATAGACTTGAGAATCAAAGTAGAATGACATGTATAAATATGGATCGAAAATCCAGAATATTTCCAATTTAACCCATACTATACCAAAAGATAATAATAGTATGACATTTATTAGATGTTTTAAAAACAATTAACTTAATCCACCCTCGAACCATAGTAAAATTGACCTTCAAAAAGATGAAAATAAAAATAAATTTTTTTGGGAGATTCCAAACTACTGGACCTAATTGGAAGAGATGAAATAAGAAGAGGATAATATTTTTCCAAGAATAATGAGGCAACACATACCACTAAAAATAAAAACAATGAGTTAATGTATCTTAGAAATTTATTTCCATCAAAGATAATCCAATATAAAAACATCCAAGAGGAAGAACTTAAAATGAAATTTATATAAACATTCCAGATATTTGCCATCAATATTCCCATTTTAGAAGCCCTTAAGAAAATAATATGTTACTTAAGTAAATTTACACAAATAAAATGATACCTAATGAGAAATAATGAAAAAAAAATTATTCAGTATATCATCTTGGATTACAACACTGTTTCCCAAAAAATGTCAAGGCCTATAGAAATTTTCAATCTTTTATAACATCAGTTAAAAAAATAGATATCCTATAAAATTTTGGTTCTTACGTCCATGTTATACCTCAATATATTTTTTTTAATTAAATATAAAATAATTAAAGGCCATAGAGTAGAATTAAATCAAGAAAAAATACCCACTGTTCTCAGAGAAAGACTCTTAGATGATGTGCTAGTAAGACTGAAAGAAATGATCTTTCTAGATGAATTTTTTATGATCAACATAAGAGAAAATAGACTACTTACACGCTCACTCATAATTCGTGTTATAACTCTATTTTAGATTTAAAATACTATCAATAATGTGTAAGAACTAACCCTCAACATGGATTTGGGATATATCACTCTCCACTTTAAGACACATGATGTTATAAAGTACACACATGGAGATTAATGAAATTTTACACTTTCTGACATTGAATTGGATAAACCCACTAATTATACATGAATTTTCTTTTAAATTATAGCCATTGGTAAATAATTAATGATTATAAATTAAATAGGGAAAAATTAGTCTAGAAATATATAAAATAAATTTGAATAATAGAGTAAGAGATAACCATTAATTTTTTTGAGGGAATTTATTTTTTATTTCTTTATGAATAAGATTATATGTCTTATTTATTTCAAGAAATCTAGTCCCTTTAATTGAAAAACCCAAATCTATTTTCATCTTTAAAAATTTGCTAAAAATTTAATTAAAACTAATTTTTACGAATCTGAAGTATGTATAAAAATTTTATTGAGAAAAAATACTTGTAAAAATTGAAAATAAAAGATCGAAATATGATGAACATAAATTGATTAAACATTTCAAAAATACATAATCAATCGAATGAAATCTTTGTTTTATTCTAGGAACTCATAAGAAATTGTTCATGTATTGTATTTTTCATTTAAACACTCTCATGCCAATTAGAAAGCCCCATAGGAGGTCAAATCCAAACATAATATATGTTATTAATAATGATATATAGAATATTTATGATATATGGATCATTTATCCCATATATTACTCAAAATGGGTTATCAATATTATTGAGTTCCAAAACAAATTTGATGGGCCAATGTGAGGAATGACCAAAATGAGTTAACTCATATGGGAATTAAAATAGATGGAGAGTATGTAAAGATAATTTTAATTTGATTCAATTAATTAAGAATGATCATTTACCCATATTATTTTTGAATAGATGATTGGGAAATTATTATGGAGGACTCACAACTATTTATTTGATGTATTTTCATGTTAATTTTAGGTAATAATTTCCCCAAATATCCAATAAAATAAAAACATATTGTGACCCTTGAACACTATTTCATATATGAGGATTCCATTTATATAATTTATTTTAATATGTAAATTTCATAAGACCGTAATAAATATATTCAATAGCCACCTTGATGATGACATAGAACTGTTTTTAAATGGATTTATTATTTTTTTTGATTCAATAAATCAATTCATGAAAAATTTAGAAAATGTTTTCAAAAAACTATATATACAAAAAACATTTTCTGAAAATTTAAAAGTTCTACTTTAGTATAGAGAGATGAAGAGTCATTGGGTTTGTTATTTCAAAAAAAGGAATTAAGGTGGATAAATTTAAAAATGAAGTAATCGATTTTTTTCACTTGTCCAACATGAGTGAAAAATTTCATATCTTTTCAAGGTAATGTATAATTTTACAAGAGGTTCTTGAAGAAATATAATAATATTTATCTTCCACTATATAGGTTTTTTTAAGGATGATGACTTCATTTTCTATGGTGATTGTTGAGGATATTTTAGTGATTTGAAAAATAGACTGATCACACCACTAATAACACAAACACCAGATTGGGAGGGACATTTTAAATTACTATATGATTTATATGACCATGATATGGGAGAAATTATGTATTTAAATATTTAAGGAAAATATAAAGCCATTTTATACACTTTAAAAACCTTGGAATATTCATAGAATCATTAACAAACACTAAAAATAATACATATAATATTACTTTTCTTGGTATAAATTTATAGTTGACGTTCTTCAAAATAATGTGATAATATTTTCTGACTATTCAACACTTAAGTGCACAAAGAAGAAGTTTTATGTAATTCATTGTGTAGTTACATGGATCCTTCTATATATTGAGTTTATTCTAGAGATCATTGGTGAGAAGGTAGCCGAGTATGAGGGGAATGTCTCATATGCATGCTACCGAATACCGTTGAAGTAGAAGTTAAATATAAACAACCATTAAATAGAAATTTTCAAAGAGAATATATTTCAAAAATATAAAATTTATATATTTACATGGTTTTAAGTGATAGAAATAGGTTATAAAACCATGTTCATATACATTACAGTAGGTGTCTTTCCTGCGGCCATGGTTTCAAAAAACTGTGCCCATAGAATATGTCACCATAGATTACCTATTTCTATTGTTTCAACCATGGTTATAGGGTAGATATTTTTCCAGTTTCAAAAACTATTTCCATAAGATTTTCTAATAGGGCTTACCTATACCAACATTTTATACAAATAAAAATTTCTATGAAAAAATAAATTATAATGGTTGGATTTGACAATGATACATGATGAATATTCGAAAAGAAAAACATTTTCACTAAACTACATGTGGTTATATGAATATATATATATATATATATATATCTGTGTGTGTGTGTGCGTGTGTGTGTTTTTGTTTGTGTCTTTATATAAATGTGTATTTTTATAGATGTAAATATATAATTATACTTTTTTATATTAAAAATAATAATAATAAAATTACAATTAAATTGACGGTCTGTTTTCAACATTTTTAAAAAAATAGTGGTAGGTTATGAAAAATTAAACCAACTACTGTGGATTTAAAAACTATAGTGATATGTTATGCGGCATTAGATATATTTCAATATTTTTAAAAATTATGTATGTAGGATATTCCACATTGGACCTACTACCACGATATTAAAAACAGTTGTTATAGGTGATTCCATGTTAGACCTACTTCATGAAATTTAAAAATTTTGGCTTTAGGTGATTCCATGATGGACCTATTTCTATGTTTCTAAATATGTTTTATATGGGTGATTCTATGTTGGATTTATATCAATAATTTTTTTAAACTATGAAATAGTCGTTTCCACAAATGGTCTGTGAAAAAATAGTTGTTCCCTCCACTTTCCTAAATCCCCTTATCATCACAGTTTTAGATAACCTTAGATTTATGTTAACATATAGCCACATATTTAGTAAATCAAGGTAATAGGATATCCCAAAGAGTCTTATGGCCAAATTTTGGCAATAAATATGGAAATAGACCCCCCTATGGATAAAAATGATAAAATTGTGTATATAGAACCATAGTTGTAGCTCTATTTTGTAGTTTTGTTTGTATGATTATAGGTGTGGTTCATTTGTATGTTGTTATGGTAAATTATTAAGTATCATCTCACTTTAATCCATAAAAATTTCAAAGACATGAATCTAAATCCATATTTTTTATTTTTGAGGATACATATCATTGGATTAATTTTAATGAACAAATTATAAAAAAAATTCTAAAATTGAAATTTATTATGTTAATTGGTCATGTCGCACATTATCTATAGTGAACTGAGCCCAATAAACCTAGATTCATTGTCCAAATACCATTAAATTGTCATAAGATACAAGTGTATCATATCCTAAAGGACTAAATAGTTTATATGCCTTGGTAACCTATATACATACATGAGTCTTGTTTTAAAAATGAAAAAACGAATTTTTGTATATTTTTTTCATTGAAGGATAAAAACATTATTCCATATAGTGAATCCTTTCATAAAATTCTTAGAACACATTAGATAACCCCAGGGAAAGGGAACATATTAAGGGTGAGAATGAATTCTCAATAAGTGTTGTACAGTGGAAGCAATAATGAATCGATGATTATCAGTCCACATGTAAAGGTAAATAACTGAACACACATGAAATGTAGAAAATTAACTACTTGAGAGTTAGTAAATAATTTTTAATGGTAAATAACTAATAAAATATGTTGAAATATATATATTATGAAAAAATAATTATTTCAAGTTATGAAACCAAAAACACATTCCATTTAAATAATTAGATAAAACAAAATCTGTATAAAAAGGTAAGAAACTAAAATCACATTCCATTTAAATAACTAGATAATGAAAAATTAATATGGAAAGGTAAAAAATGGATACACATTCATCTAAATAAATAGACTATGAATGACATGAATCCATTCATTTTGTCACAATTAACAACTCATAGATCATAAATACTGAATCAAAATTATGGTAATTTTTAATTATTGGATGTCATGTCTCTGGAACATTAAAACTAGTAATTCCAAGATATATCCTCCTGAATGTTTAAAATGAAGGGAAAATACATTTTAAATTATCACAACAAATTTTTCTTTTGATAATTCATTGATCCATTGAGGGGATATATAATATCTTGGGTCCACATGTCACTTCATGTTAAAAATCATACCACATATCAATTAATTGATATAATTAATAGATAATATGCCTTATAAAATATCCATATTGAATAGAAAATATAGATTTAACAACATATCCCTAGATAATAAAATAACTGTAAAAAATTACAATATATTTAAAATTGATATAGGGTTTATGAAATGAACATATCCAGGATAAATGAAATGGATAATTTTGGAGAAATTCAATTATCCTTGATCATAGGAAATTGAATATTTCATGGGGACTAAAAGGAATGAAGGTTGTGAATTTTAATACTATCCATAGTTTAATATATCTTAAACCATCCAAATGAATAATAATAATGGTATTAATTCAACATATCCCACGTTGAGTAATAATTAAGTGTTTTTATAGTAGATGAATAGAAATATAATTAAACTGACTTTTAAAAACATTATTAAGGAAGATATTTGTTTATTTTTAAAAAAAATTGATAATAATTTTCATTGAAAAAAAATTTCAAACACTTTTATTATAAATTATCCTTTTAAACATGGAATCGAACCATAAAAGAAATAATAGTGGGTAAATCTGTATAGGTCATAAAATATAAAAAGTAAATTAGTTTTACATAGTAATAATGTTAGAAAAGATCCATATATAGAAAGTGACATGAATATTGTATTGAAAATGTTTTAAAATGAAAAAGGGAAAAAATTTATTTAATGAATCATTTTGTAAACGTAGAATACATTTTTGAAAACCATTTTAGACAACAGTTTTTTACAAGAAAATAATCATGGCGACTAAATATAGAAATAATGTTTATTTTTCTTAAAAACATTTTCAAAAACATTTTTACGACCAAATACAGGTAAATGGTTCTATTACATGGAAACTTTCATTAATAAGAATTGTAGAAGATACATTAAGGGTTAATTTAACAATGATCCAATAATTTATTATGATGTAAATTCATGTACAAATAATCCCAAACAAAGTGATATTGTGAAGTAAACCCTTTAAAATACCAAAATATTGATTTGATAATCAATCAATAAATTGATTTTGTTTGAAAATTTTATGTTCACATAATACAAGTATAAATATATAAATGTAATGTGATCTTTTTTTACACACATAATCTTATAATATTAATGACAATAAGGATGTAATATAACCCCAACAAATAAAATTATTTTACAGAATTATTTTCCACTTGTGGATGCTTAATTTGAATACAATTTGCTTAAATAATTCAATTTAAATCTCAAAATACAATTAATAATAAATTAATCATGATCTTCTATGTAAAATCTGTATAATTTACACCATATTTATGAAATTTTGTTTAAAGTGATATGTCTTAATGAATGGAAATTGAGACAATGTCCCTTACTACTTAGTGACATTTGAATCATAAGCCCCATAAAAGAGATAACTTCAAATGGAAAATTAACTACCATGAATATAAAATATTAATTATATAAAATATAAAAATAATTATTATATACACCACAAAAATTAAATAAGTGGTTATTATGATGTATGCCTCATGAATGTAAATGTGAGATAAGATTCACATACCTTATGTTTCTTTACTTGTGAACTTCCTTTAACATCATGTATACTGATTTTAAAATTCCAACTAACTTATAAAAGAACCTTAAAATTATTTTTCACTTTTTATATTATTTTCTAAGAAAACCTCATTAATCATTTGTTATCAATTTATATTATTTTAACTATTTTTGGTGTCAATTGATTAGTTTTTTAGTATTTTTTTGACATGTTACTTATTATTTCAATTAATTTGATCATAATTTAATCATATAATGAATTTAAAAGTGATTTAGATATCATATATATCAACTATAAATGTATTTATAATTATCCAAAATATTTGGACATAAGAAATTATATGTGTCGTTCATGTATACGGTAGGTCGTACATAAGCATAAACGCTACTTCCATTTATTTATTATATTAAAAGAATGAAAAGTAAATGATAAATATGCATATTATAATTGAAATAAAATATTTATTTTATATATGTCACAAATTTTTAATAAAACTATCATTCATGCATGCCATGTATAGCGTGAACGTATAACATCGCTTTGAGGAGGCGGTAGTCCGCACTTCAACAAATTATGGTATCTTATTCCCAAAAAATTGAATGATAAAAGGCATTGACTATATAATAACAAAAGAATAATAAAAAATTATAAATATAATATATATGATATATAAATATTTTTTTTCTTCATAATTTAAACCATGCGAGGTGGTAATAGAAGAAAAAATATCATCATTTCTTGTTACGGTAGTCTTCCATACATGAACTTTATTTTCGTTACCCATTAGATAGAAGTTTGAGTAAGTATAAATATATAATTTAATAGATGAAAATGATAGAATATTGATTAAAATTATTTAATTATATAATCATGTAATAAAAATATTTTTTGGGTAAATAATGAAAATATATCAAAAGTGCTTGAGGAAGGAAGTTACCTCTTCTTTGGGTACCTATTTTTTCTTTCCATGAAAGGGATTCCTTGGATATATTCCATCAGATAAGTAAATATTATAGGATATTTTGAGGTATTTTTATGATCTATTTTGATATGTATTTATTTTTCTAATGTTTATTTATATGTGTGAATATGTGGGAGGGGTGAGTTGTTTTTTATAATGGAGGAGGAAAGGAATTCTTCTATATCTTTTAAATGGGAATTTCACCCAAATTTTCTTCTTGAAAAGTGGATCCAATAAGGGAAAAAATTATATAACATTGAGTATATTTTCAAAATATGGAAATAAAATGTACTTTATACAAGTTATTAAATCATTTTGGACCTTAATTTTATGGTTTAGACCCTTCTAAATCATTTATTTCTAATAATCATTGTAATTAATTTCAATCACATTCACTTTATTTTTTTATCATGAACTAAGATTCCCTTATTAAAAATTATAAATTATTCTGTTTCTAATTACTGAATACATTTTCTCATATTCCAATCAAGTTAGTGGTAGAAATTAAATAAAATTTAATTCTCCATATGAAACGATAAAGCAGGTTTTAAAGTAAAATGTTCACATTTTTTATTTGTTTTTATTTTAAATTTAAATGTATAATTGATTAATATGACCTAAATTTAACTAATTTATATATATTTGTTCTAATTTATCTTTTAATTCAATTAAAAATGTAATTTTATCTTATAAATAAATCATATAGAAAATTAGATTTAAATAACAATTTAGTATTTTCACTATTAATCATTAAATTTTAATATCATAGAAAAAACAAAAAAAATCTCCCTAAAATAATGTTTATGTTTATATATTAAAAATAATGTATATTTCTAAATATAAAATATGTAAAACTACCAAAAAATGTATTCAAAATGGGTTATCCACTTAAAGCCACATTAATTTCCTTTAGAAAAATATCAGTTTTTATACGTAATGTTGGGTTTGTTACTAAATTATACATATAAAATTTATTGGATGAATGTAAAAAGTATCTGATTAGAAATTTAATAAATGTATTCTAGATATTTAGTTAATAATATTCATAATTAATAATTTAATGGCTAGGTTATACCTTATTATAAATAATAATATTTTAATAATATATTGATGTTTGGTGAAACTCGGTCTTGCATGTAATGCAAGCCATTGAAGAAACTAATTGTTCTTTCAGAGTGAAGTAGACTAATTATTTCATGAATTTAATGATATATCAAGAATTAAATTTATTTATAATGGTTAATATATTGTAATTTTGTGGATATTATATTCCCTTATGCACTTGGTGTTGCAGGTCATACATTCTATCTAATACGATGTTCTTAATTTATAATTTTTAGGTGTTACATTCTAACCACCTTAAATAAATTTTGTCCCCATTATTTATACATGATATTGGTAAAATTTATTTTTGATATTTTCTATATTTATATACCACATCATGAGAATTATTATTTAAAAATTCCTCTATAAAATAGAAAATGGCAAGTGCAAAGGTCACATATACTAACGAATAACCTAGTTTCTAAGTAGGAGAACATTTATGGAAATTAGAGATACATATATAGAAAAAATGAATAAATATGTACAGTTAGTGATTGTGGTCATCAAACATAAAATATTTATTGATCAATAAAAATTTGTGTCTCCAAAGGTCATAAATCATTGATGATTTAGAAGACCACCGGTTCAACAAAAATTAAGGTATGAAGACATCATTTTTTATATAATTTTCATAATATTGATTAATTATTTTACTTTCATATAATATTAGGTAATATTATTTATATATTTATATAAATACAATTCCATACTTTGGTTATGTATTTCTCATTTCCCAATTAATAAAAAAATCAACGTTAATGTCCAAATATCTAGAATACACTTTCAGTGGATATTAAAACCCATAAAATAGTTAAAAGTCTTACTTTTTATCTCTAATTATTCCCCAAATCTAATATAGTTTATACAATTACCTATAAAACTAAAATTATCATTACTGTTTTATCATTAATATTTATTTATGAATTTTTTAATTAAAAAAATTAATATTAACTAACGAATTGCATAGATCAATGGTTTGCATTAAACTCTTATCGTCCTTCGATCATGGGTTCTTGTCCTATGGCCTTGATGAAATTTATGGTAATCACCCAGAATAAAACATTCTTTTTCTAAAACCATATTAATATACTTTTCAAAATAAATATTATGGACACCCTTGAAATATGATTAATCACTACATATTATTTTAACTAAGGTATTCAATACTGTCTCAATACATAAATACTTCATCTATTTTACTTCAACCTAGGACCTTCCTTGGTCTAAATTTTATCCATTTGAAGAATGAATTTTATAAAAAAAATTAATAGTGTTAGTATTAATTATCATTTTGGATAATCCATATAATATTTTTTCTGATGTCTAAACCGTGATACACTTTTTAAAATCTAAGACACCTAGGGTTTTATCTGGGCCATTCATTATCATTATATATTAAACTCCTTAACAATGGGTTGAAAATAAAATGTATATTATCATATTTATATCCATTGAGAGTGAGAAAACACAGTGCGTAGTATGGCCCATTGTCGTGTACTGGGTTGTGCTTGAAATAGGATCAGTGTACCTTTTCAAAGATGTTTCCCCTAGGTACATGTGTGACAAAACTATATCTAATTGTAGTATCCATACAAGGACTGATTACTAATAATACCAACATATTCTCTACCATACCATAATTTTATCATCTCCTTCTATATTAATCCTCAAATTCAATCTTATGTTTATGTTTTCTAATCTATTTTTTCCTAAATATAGTTCCAAATATTGCTATAAAACTTTCTTATATACCCACTGTAGTGACCCTGTCGCCAGAAATCCCGGATCTTGTATCATGTTACCATTAAATAAGAATAATATACCACTAAATATAATCCTAAAGGAATGTGTAGTGTATTATTCATGGTATACTATATATATACAGGAGTCTTATTTTACAAATGAAAACACCCATCACAGTATAATTTTTTATTTGAGGAAAATAACTCTATTCTATCTCAGGTATCATTTATGAAATTTATAATAAAACATAATTTAATCCTAGGGAAGGTAAAAAATAATAAGGGTGATCTGAAATTCTTAGTAACAGTAAGTAAAATGCAATAAATAATGAATCAATGAGAATAAATCAACATGGCTTGTTAAATAATTGAACGCACATGAAATATAATCAGTAAACTGAGAGGGGTGAGTAAAAAATATGGAAGGGTAAATAACTGAAAACACGATCCATTTAAATAACTAGATAAGTATAAAATCAATATGGAATGGTAACCAACTGAAAAAATTCAATTTAAATAAATAGATAAGGAAATATCAATAGGGAACTGTATGAAATTAGAAATACATGCCATGTAAATAACTAGACAATGAAAAATCTATATGGAAGAGTAAGAAACCGAAATCACATGCCACTTAATCAAAATAATAAAATTAAATGAATCCATATACTTTTTCAGAGTAGAATATCAAGTATAATATGTACCGAATCAAAATTAATGAAATGATTAAATTTTTGATGTCTTCTCTTTGGCATATGAAAACCTCTACTATGATGATATAACCTCTGGATAGCTTAAAATGATAGATCAAAACATATTTCATTTGAACAAATAATTTTAATCATGATAACCTTTATATGCATCGATGGGATATATAATTTTTGGGGGCCAACCATCATTTCATGTCCAAAATCATTCCTTGTAACATGTAATCTATTTAATTAATAGAAAATAAACATATTGAAATGTCCATATTGAATAGAAAATATAGATTTATCAACCTTTCCTAATATAATCAAATAAATGTTAAAGTGAATATAATAAGTACAATTTATATATGTTTTAGGAAATAATCATATCCATGATAAATGATATGGATAATTATGGGAATTAAATGTTCAATGATCATAGTAAAATGAATATTTCAAGGGGACTAAATGGAATCGAGGTAGTGAATTTCAATACTCTACATGTTCAAAGAAATCATAAACCATCTGAAGTAATAATAAGGATTCTTTCATTATAGTGTATCCCAAGTAGAGTAAAAATAAAGTGTTGTTGTTGTTAATGAATAGAAGTACTAATAAAAGATCTCTTAAACAAATTATTGAGGAATATATCTATTTGTTTGAAATACATTTGATGATAATTTTATTCAAAAATCCATTTTGAAAACATTTTCATTAAAAATAATCCTTTTAAACAGGAAAAGGGATCATTAATAAAATGATAGTGGGTAAATCTATTCTGGTAGTAGAAGGTTAAATGAATATTCCCTTTTCAAGGTAAAAAATAGATAAAGTGCCTTTTTGGAAAGAGATAAAAATATTCCTTTGAGATCATTTTAAAAATAACAATGGGTAAAAATTAATTTACAAATAATTTTGGAATGGTTAAAAAAATTTGAATACATTTTTACAAAATAGTTGTCTTTTAAGAGAATGGGTTCCCCGACTAAAGAGTGAAATACAATGAAGTTTTCATAAAGAGATTTTATAAATGGTATAGATTATCAAAAAGTATAAAAATTATACTATTACATGGGAAAATTAATTAATAATCAGAGGATAATAAAATTAATGGTTTTATTAAAAAGTTATAAAATAATTTCCTCTAATGTAAAGTTGAGTATAACAAATCCCAAATAAAATGAGATTGTGAACAAAATCCTTGAAATGAAAAAAATATTGACATGAGAATAAATCAGTAAATATATTTTGTGAGAAAAATATAAATCTACATAGAAAAGCTTAAATACAACAATATATAGTAAAAATTTATAACACACATAAATATAGAATATTAATGATAATGGGAAGTAATATAACCCAATAGGGGAAAATTGGGTTATGAAAAACATTTCATATTGGTAACGCTTAATTAAAATGACCTTTGATGGAATAATTCAGTTTGAATCACAAAATTTCGAAAATAATTATGGAATCATGATATTATATATAAAATTGGTAGTATGTACACCGTATAAAAGAAATTAGGTACACAATAATATGTCACAAAGAAATGAAATTGATATGAAGTCCCTTACTAAAATGTAAATTTTCAATCATAATCCCCATAAAAGAGATAACATTAAACGAAAATTTAAATACCATGAAGATAAAAGTATTAGTGATATAAAATATCACAAGTGGAAGTAGATACATGATACAAATAAAATAAGTTTTGATTTTGATGTATTCCCCATGAATGTTAAGGTCAGACTTGAATCCATTACCGTATGTTTTCATATGGGTGAATGCCCATTAACATCATATATAATGGTTCAAAACTCTCACTAACAAATAAAAAAACCATACTCATACTTATAATTTCATATATTATCTTCTTCTAATACCTCGTTAGTCATTTATCAGCAATATTTTATTATTTTAACTATTTTATGTGTTAATTGCATAGCTTGAATAACATGTTTTGAGTTGTTAATTATTATTACAAATAATTACATCATGATATAATCATATATAGAATTTAAAACATGATTATGTATTATATATATCCCTTATATATTAAATTAGAATAATACATAATATTAATATAATAAATTAAATTCCTCGTTCATGAAGACGGTAGGTCGTACGTACGCATTAATGTTACTTACATTTTATCATACTAAAATAATGAAAAATAAATTATATATATGTATATTATAATTAAATTATAATATATATTTCTTATATTGTAAATATCTTTATGAAAACCATCAATAAAAAATTTCATGTATAGCGTGAACGAATCATATCGCTTTAAGGAGGCAGTGGTCCACACTTCCACAAATGAAGTTATCATATTTCCACAAATATGAAATCATAAAAGTATGTGTTATATAAAAATAAAATAATAATTAATACTTAATAAATATCATATATATCAGATATAAACAGATTTTCCATAATAATTATCACCATGAGAGGTGGTATGGTAAGAACAAACAATCTATGTTATACGAGATGGTTGTCCACTGTACAGATGAACAGTATGTTTGTTACCTATTATATGGATGTTTGTGTATGATTAGGTAGAAAACGTAATATAAAAATAGATAATAATATTTAGGATAATTTTTAGTTTCTGTAATCATTGAATAAGATGATTTTATGGGGTAGAGAATTTAAATAATGAAAAATATCTTGGGGAAGGATGTTAACTCTTCTTTGGGTAACTCCTTTTGGTTTGAACCAAAGGGAATCCTTGTATATATTCTTGTCTAAAGTAGGGATTCTATTTTTAGGTTAGGTATCTTAAATATTTATTAGGTCATATATTTTTCAATTTATTGTTTCAATATATGTTTGAATAAGTGGTAGGTTGAGTGACTTTTATAGTGGAGGAGTGGCATTAGTAGAAATTTTCGAAAAGGGGATTCACCCCACGTTTTTCCTATGAAATGTGGATACATTAGAGAACAAAATAATATAAAAGGGATTATCACGTCGAAATATTTCAAAAAATGGTTTTTTCATAGGTTTCTACATATTTTTGCAATTACGTTTTTGGTTTTGTCCACCATTAAGCTCATTTATCTATTAGTCAGTGTAATTAATTTTAATCACATTCACTAATATTGTTTTCCAAAAAATATATTGAAAATATTATAATATATAATTTATTCTGATATAAAATATTTAATCCATTATTTAAAATTTAAATTCTAGAATCATCATAAACTAATTTAAATTTAATTCCACATATAAGATGACATAGCGGGTTTTTAAGTAAAATGTTCAAAATTTGGATATATTTTATATTCATCATCAAATTGAAATATATTAAAATGAAATAAATATAATTTATTTAGGTATAATTTATCTAATTGAACATTAAAACCAATTAAAAATATAATTTTACCTTATAACTAAATCAGTGTAATAAAGATGTTTTGAATTAAAATTCAGTATTTTTTGCTATTAATCAAATGGAGAAACATCATAGAAAAATACAAAAAATTACCCTGACTAAATATTTAAGATTTTATTTAAAAAATAAATTTTATTTTGATTTATTAATTTTATAACTATTCAAAAAATTGGATTCCATATAGGATCTTTATTAAAAAGAGTTAAAATCGTCTTAGAAAAATATTGGTTTTTGTCCTTAAAATTGGGTTTTTTTCTTATCTTATACCTATAAAATCTATTAGATGATAATGAAAAATATTTTACTAGATATAATATATATATATATATATATATATATTTGAATAATTTATTTAAAACTATTTATAATATGTAATATAAAGGATTGTTTACTTCTTATTATAAATAATTATACTTTTATAAGAAATTGTTGTTTGGTAAAACTCAGCCTTATGTGTAAAGAAAGTCATTGTAGAACTCATTATATTCTGAAATGAAATATAACTCATTATTTAATTTATTTTATTATATATCAGATATTTATTTTTTTTAAATAGTAAATATATCGTAAAGTCTTTGGATATTATATTTCGTCACCTGCTAGGCCTTGCTTGTTGTATATGCTATTGAATATAATTTCCTTACATTATAATTTCAAGGTGTTACATTATTATGGATGATACTTTAGAAATAAATCTATAAAACAAATTTTTTGTAATAATTAATTTATTATCCTATATTTTCAATATTTTTTCACTAATTTTTCAAAAAATTTAGTGAATTTCAGATTATAGGATACAACTCAAAGACACAATAAATACCCAAAAAACAAATATTTATTTTTGAACATTATTTGATTTTATGGGATGGATACCATTGAAACATTTATTATAACATTTTTTAAAATCTTAAATTCTTTTATATGGTGATTATTTTTTAGTATTTGTAGAAACAAAGGCTATAAAATCTGATGATTCTAACATTGTTAATGATTTTTCTAGATCTAACATATTTATAGGTTTGTAGTGTTTAAACCCATCATCATAGAATTAGGGGATCTATTTTTTTAATTGGATCATGTGTTTTTTGATGGTTAATATTAGAGTGAATCATAAGACATCAATTCTTAACACCAAAAAATAATTTGGAAAGATAATGTGGCTAATAGTGAAATGAAATATTTTTTTTTTTGAGATTTTATTATCCAAACAAAAAATATTGGTTCCTAATATTTTAAGACATATAATGAGATTATAGAGAATCATAAATAAACCAATATTAATGAGTCTAAATATAATAATTTATGGAATGTTTTTTCATTTAACTATGTAGTTAGAACACATAACCTATTGTGTAGTGAGATATTAAAATTTACACCTATAGATATCTAGAATATAGTATAAATTGGAGGAATAAGATTTAATTGAAATTAGTAGCTGTGAATTCTATAATTTATTAAATTACCTATATATTACAAGAGTGTCTCATGACACTTTAATTTTATAAAAATAATTACATCCAAGGGACCAAGGTATAATATATAACTCAATACTCAAGACAATTTTGAGAAAACATCATTCTATATGGGAAGGTTTATTTATAGTAACTATTTTCAAGATGTTTGGTTTTCATTAGGTTGTGATAGTTATAGAAGAAAATCCATTTACTATTTTTGGTCACCGGATGGAGAAATTTCGTAGGCACTTCACCCAAATATTCTTCATGAATATCAAACACCACCACCCTATTTATCAATAAGAACCATTAGGATGTAACCCCACGTGGACGTTAAATGATTATTTTGATTCCATTTAAAATCTTCGTAAACACAAAATCTGTTGTAATTAATTGATGACACTTCATCACTCATGCATTGGATAGGGAAATTTTTTAATTTAAGATATTTATAATCCTTTTTTATTTTTCAATTTTATACATTTTTTGTAATGAAAAAGTAATTTTAAACATAGATATTATATCTTAATTGATTAATATTTAGAAAGTTTCACATATAAATTCCCAAACAATGTAAAATTGTATTGTATTTAGAGATTATATACACCATGTTATTATTTCATTAAATATCTTAATCATATCTCAAAATGATCGTATTATTTAGTAATCTTCATAGAAATTCCAAACATAAACCTCTCATCCTAACCAAAAGAACAAAGACATAAGAAAGGGTGATATTAGATTCCCATTAAATGTGAACATGGAAGATATAAATCGATGATTATATCAAATTATAATATAAGAATAAAGGTATGATACTATGAATATAACTTTTATATTTTATACCTAATATATAAGGGATATTAACCATTAATCATGTAATAAAACATGTTCATTTCAGAAGACAAAAATTTTAAGAGTGAAAATCATCACAATTCTACCATGGATCTTAAGATGAAGTCATATAAGTGTGGTTCCATCATAAGTATATAAACCATTTTATATTATAAGGATAACATCTATGAACATCAATTAAAAATGGATCAGATATTAAAACAAGTTCACCACTTCAAAACTGATTGGTCATCATCACATATTTCCCATTTTGGATCAAGAACATCGACCTATTTCATATAGTGGATCAAGCACAACGACTTATTTCCCATCATTATGTCATGAGATATTAAATTTTACCCTATTAATTGGGGGATATATTTGTAAACCCCATCACATAAAACACACATTTTATGCCACAAAAATCATATAACATTAATAATATCGTAAATCATTTAAATAAATGGGTTTCATAAACATTTCATCATAGAATAAACCAAGAAAAAATACATTTTCCAATGAATTCCACCATTTTATAATAGCATAACCCGTGGAAAATGAATGATTCTAGTAAAGATAGAGTCATTATAAATAAAAACCTTCAATAGAAAAGATAAGGAATATATAATTTGTTCATATCCCCAGCAAAGATAAATTAATGTCAGTGGATTCTATATTAAATGGAAAAGAATTTTGAAATATTACTTGGAACATCTTAAGAAAAACATGCTTTTCAACGTAAATTGACATATTTAAAATCCAAAAATTTCCAAAAAATGAAACATTGTATTTTATATGATAATAAAATTAAAACTTTTTATTGAATTCTTTAAATAATTGAGTGTTATTGAGAATATAAAATATTTTTCATGCCATACATATCAAAATAATGATTAATTTTATATTTTTTATAAAAAGTAAAAATCACTCATTTAGAAAACAAAAACAAAATTCCTTTTATGTAATTGTTAAAAGAATAAAAAAATTATTATTTACTTTAAAAAATTACTAGATAATTATAAAAATAATATTTTAAAATATTCTTTGAGAAACATATATATATAAGGAAAAACATTTCCTACTAAAGAGAGAAATAAAATTTATTTTCCATAAAAATTTTATTTTAAAATATTGAGTACATATACAGAGTAAAATTCAAGGAAGACATGTATTGTCATAAAATAAATAAATAAAAATAAAATTAATGAGTTTCATGAGAGATATATCATAATTTTTACTTTAAAAACTTTAATCACAAGAGATCGAGATAAATAATGAGATTGTAATATAAAATATTAACCATGTTGGTATAATTTAAATAATAAGAACAATGAAAGAAATAAAACTAAACAAGTATATATATCACCTAATTTAAATAATATGAATCACAAATAGAAATAATTTTCAATACATAAACCACAGAAAAGAAATAAGTATTGTATGAAGCACATGTCTAATAGATATAAATGTTAGACGAGAATACCCAACCTTATGTTTTTAATTAATTATTACTCATTGAAAATTCAAGTATATTATGTATAGGCTAGTTATAAATATCTTCCAGAACCATAATAATATATATATTACCATAGTTTATTTACTTATGAACTTTTATTTCTATTTTATAAATAATTCTTTATTAAAATCATGTTTTAGGTAATAATTTATTCATTGGCAATGTAAGTATTGGTTTTATAATTTCTCTAATTATTATTTATGTTGGAATAATATCTAAATTTTTAACCATGGTATAAATATCATATAAATTCATTATATATGTTTTTATAGTTATCTATAAATGTTGAATTTAGAAAATGAATTATGTCTTTCATGGAGAAGGTAGGTCGTACATACGCAGGAATACTACTTCCATTTTCATGATGGATATAATAAATGAAAAGTAAATAATAATAAAGCATTAAAGATTTATTGAAATATATATATATTATATATATTTTTAATTTATCTTTTTTACCTTTCTTGTAATGGATATCTGAAAAATGAATCGTATTGTTTGCTAAGGAAGTAGTCCACTGTACAGACAACTAATGTTGTTATTTTCCCAAAAAATGTTATATATTAATATATATGTGGTATTTTAATAACATATTATTATATTATAGAACCTTATGAAAAAATATCATCATAATTGAATAATATTTTAAGGATGTGGAATAACAAATAATATAGAAATACTTAATTGAGAACGATACCTTTTATTCATATAACCTCCTTAGGTTTGCAACAAAATCATTACTACGTTGGATTCTAAATCAAAGAAATGTTTCTAGTATTTTTGTAGGGAATTTTAGAAATAATTTTTTTTGGTATTGAATAAAATCATTTTTCTATAAGATTTGAGTGGAGGGGAGAAGGGGATACCTTTTATAAGTGTGGCATAGGAAACCCTATGATGTTTTGGTTGGAAAAAACTTATACGCATGATTTAAACTTGAAATAATGATCCAAAATGGATAATTAAAAAACCTAGGATGATATAATATGAAAATATAACTATAATATGTGATTTAGAAATGTTAATATATAAATTTACTCATTATCATTTTAGTATAAACTCTAGTAAACCTGTTTTAACCATAACCACTGTAATTAATTTTTTAATTTCTTTACTATTCATTTAAACCACAAATTATGTTACCCTTATTATTAATTATTAATTGTTATTAAATTTATGAAATATATTTTTTCATATTAACTTCATTAAATGGGAAATTTTTAATATAAAATGAAACCTATATAAATGAAAAAACAGTTTTCCAAAGAGAAAATTTTCATAAGTACAGAATGTTTTAATATAATAATTCAATATGAAATTGATTACAATGACCTAAATTGGACTAAAAAATATATTATTGAATGAATTTTAATTTTAAAATTATATTAATATAAAACATATTTTGAAAATGATTTAAATGTGGAGGCTATTTGTCATAAAATTTCATATTTTGTTTAATTCATTGATAGATAAATATTTACAAAAAATTATCAAGAAATAAGTGAAATATAATTTTTACATATATATTTAAAAATTTATATTTAATTCAATATTAAATTTCCTAAAATTTTAAATATTTAATTTTACTATTTTTCACAATAATAAAATATATTCCAGAAAATGTTGTTTTTAATACATATACAGACATTACTAAAAATTTAGTTATGTATTCAATATTTTTTCTTTATATAAAACCACTATTATAATTTTTTAAAATATATTTTTTCATATTCATACCATCAAATTTAAAATATATGGTATAAAATACATTTTAAAATAATAATATAGATATTATATTGTGGTTTGTAAGAACACAATGTTGTTTTTAATGTAAGATTTCAGGGAAACTAAATTTATTCATACAGAGTTTCATAAAATCTCATAGTGTTAAATTCTACCACCCACCGATGAATTCTTCCCTTTAAATTCATCACTGTAAGGAAAACTAATGAGGAGAATTTTTTCTCATCATATACTCATGTTACCATATAGGTTCTTTAAATTGGTGGTTTCTCCCCAAAACATTAACCAGATGAGTGATCATGATATGTATAACTTTCTCTATATGATCCATAATCTTTATTGTTAATTATTCAAATGAAATTTATTTTTCTAATGTTATGGCCTTTGAGTTCAGTAAATGTGAATGTTTAGGTATGTATTTCATCATGAGAGATACATTGAACACATCATGGACTTGAGAGATGTTCAGAGGAATCACAAATCGATATGATACCATATTCATATGATCAAGAATTTAAAAGGGGATTATATACCATTTAATTATATTTCCCTTCATTTCAAATATCATTACCTTATTTCATGGAGATATTCATAAAAACACATTTTCACTTAATTCCAATTATACATCATGATGGTGACTGTGAACGTAACATTTCTACAAGCTATATATTATCCTTATGTTTTTTAATGGATATGACCTTAACATTCATTTATTTAACTACCTAATATCCCAATAACTTTATTTATCAAGATTTCTCCCATTGCATTAGATCTATAGACATATTTATATAGAGAGATTCATAAAGATCCATACAAATGCTTAATTGAGAGCTATTTTTGCAAAAAAATAATCAAATGGGTAAACAAGTTGATCCTAAGTAAAAATGAATTATAATTAAATTTTATATATATTATAATATAGGTAATAAATTTTTCCTCTTCAATTCTCTATATTTTTTAGGATGTGACTTAAATCCATATCCAGATCACGTTGAGGTCTTTACTAAAACATCAGTGTATATCATATTCTGATTAGATACAACAAGATGTGGTACTCTATAAAACCTTACAACTTTCTTAATGTATATTTTATAAATCTGGTCGGTAAAGAAATAATCCTCGATAGTGATAAAATTTACTAACATTGTAATATGATTGAAATAACCCATATAGAATTACAACCATTATATTTTTTCAGTAGTCCAATGAAAAAAATCCATGGTGATGTTTTCCCATTTCCCGTCTAGTATGGGTAATTGTTAAATAATCTATGTAAACTATTTTCTATCATCCATTACATTCTAACATACCAATAACTGAGATAAAAATTATTAAATATACCTCTTTATGCCATTAGACCCTAAATACTCTTTCTGATCTCCATACATCTTTATACATCCAGTATTAATAGAGAATGAAGAAATATGATCTTCCTTTTACAAATCATTCTTCAAATATGTTATGGATGGAACACATGAAGAATTCCTAAACCATATCTTTTCACCAAAACAAGTGCTAGAATCGGGAACATTTTCCATATTTTTCTACAGCTCGACATCTTTCTTTTGAACCTCTTTGATCACCACATGGATATATTGTTGAAATTTTTTAGAGAATTTAAATAGTTATCTCCTTAGATCAAATTTTCTATATCTATATTTTGAAAATCCAAAAATATCGGATCTTTTTTAATCCTTATCATGTATATGATTATATGATCCTTTTAACTTAAATCATCGACCAAATTTTTTGATTTACTAGGGTCATTAATTTTTGTGGATTTATAATCATTAATCAGTTAAAAACATCTTCTACATCACATGTTTATCGATACATATGTGAATATATACCATAAATTTATTATTATTATATATAATGAAAATTTAACTATAATGATAATTAACTCATATCATTAATTAAAATATTAACTTAGATTACTCAAATCATGAGTTAGTAAATATTTGTCAAAAACCATCAATTTTTGTGATTCATTAGTTATAACTATGTAATTATACATTGGGATGCATCCCATAACCTTTTTGGTTATATCACTATAGATTAAAACCCCATCTCCATTACTTATAAATGTAAGAACTGGTGAACTAACAAATATTCTCTACAGTTCCCTAAAATTATCCTCTCATTCATCCATTAATAGAAACTTTTCTCCCTTCCAAGTAAATTTTGATAGTGGGTTATATTTTCATGAGAAATTCACTAAAATCCATCCACAATATCTATACAAGACATGAAAATATCATATGTATATTATTGTGATTGGTCTTGGACACTTTTCAATAGAATATGGTTTTGATGGATCTACCGATATACACTTTCCAGAGATTATATTACCTGAAAATGAAACATTTTTTATCCAAAATTCAAAGTTTGTAAAATGTTCACATAGTTTCTCCATAATTAATGTCTTTAACACAATTCTCATGTGATATTTATGGTGTTCCTTTCTCTTTAAATATAAAATAATATTATCTTTAAATACAACAACCAACTAATCAATGTGATCTAAAAAACTCATTTCATTAAATCTATTATGATGGTAGGGGAAATGGTAATGAAAAATAAAATCACTATATATTCAAAGCCTCTATAGCTTTAGTGGAATGTTTTATTTTGTATATCCACCTTCATGACCCTCAACTAATGATATCTATATTGGATTTCAGTGATTGAAAAGTATTAACATCTATATAGTTGATCAAAAAAGTAATCTATATGGGAGAGGGAATACATCATCTTGATTGAGATATTGTTTAGTTCATGATAATGAAAAAAAAAATCAGATATATCTACCTTAATTCTTAACATAATGTTTAGGCTCATACTAAGGTTACACACTTGGCCCAATGAATCCCTTTCCTGATTCTTTGGGGGTTGATTCTTCAATTCTTACAACTCTATATAGGTCATTCAATAAGAATCCATTAAAATAGGTGTGGAACAAGGTATAAGTTCTATTAAAAACTAAACATCATGATTCATGTGAACAATAAGAAACTATTTTTGAAATAAATTAAAAAATATACACAAGGGACATATCAATGATTTTGAGGTTCTCCTGAACCATCTGCAATAAAAACATATTCTTAATAGGATTCATGACCCTTAAAATTGATTTTATTTCCATCACAAGTTCTAATTTGTCATCAAACTGATATATGATCATAATTTTTTGTTATATCAATCCTAAATTCCTTTCCTTGATAATTTAGGTGGTATTTATGTAGTGAAAAGAAATCAATACCTAATAAAACATCAAATTCAACCAGATAGATAACAACAATATTTTTATGAAGCTCATCTCCACAAGCATCATCTTGAAAATAATCATATCCCTTAGATAAAATAATCATATACTAGGGTTATTCACTGATAATTCAATATGTACTGATTAAGAATACATATTAATATTCCAAGAGAATTTTCATGGAATAATATAATTCATATTACTAAAATCAAATAGGGTAATTCAATATTTGAGAATACCTGTTACCACCTCACCTTCATTATTCTATCACAAATCCCTTACTAAATCCAAAATAGTTATTCTGAAAATCGATCATATTCATTAGAGTGATCAATCATGAAAAACTGGTCATAAGATATATAAATTGTGCCACTATCTTCAAAATCTATATGACTATTGGTTTAACTAACTTCATTAAGTGTTTTCATCTTTTCGAATCCTTCATGGTTGTTCACAAATAGATTTTGAAATTCCAAAAATTATTCCCTGGGAGGGTCAAACCATGTATGTAGTTGGTCCCTTTATATTGAACTAAATAACGATGGATTACTACTCAATGAACCCTTTTTAGAGTTATTACCCCTAGGTAAAACTATTTCAGATCCACATACTTTTTATTATCCTAAAAAAATATATTATTACTTAGAAACTACTGACTCTACCTTTCAAAAATCATAGGATATTTTTGCATAAATATACTTATCCTTATTTTTCTCACTAGTGGTTTCTCATCCTAGTTTAAAAATGATAACTAAAAATTTATATGATACCAACAATAATTAAATAGTATTTTCTTACAATGATATTATATCTAAATAAAAAAATATTCAATACATTTAATAATTTTATTCCCAAGGACAATAAAATTTTACTATTTTGGTAGACTGGATACACCACCATCTTAATTCCTTGATAATATTAAACATATCCCAAAATTATCTTCGACTTTATTATATCTGTTAGAAAAACCCTATAAAAACATTTCTTTATATCCTAGAGAAAGGATATATATAAATGGATGGTCTCATATGCTTGGAAGGGTAAACATGGAATATTCCAATCTATTACAATATTAAATCATAAGATAATCATAATGTTATTGGATTATGAATATAACATAAAAAGCTCATACATAATCTATCATTGATTATAAACATGATAAATGACATAAAACATTATCATTACAAGATACGTGAACTATTAGACTAAGAAATCCCCATAAATCTATCCTATAACATAGTTTCATGTCTTATAAGTGTAGTTCCATAATAAGTAGAAATATTATTTCATATTTAATGATTCACATCTAAGATTATAAAATAATAATAGACCTGGAATCAACACATGTTTCCCATTTCATAATATATTGGGATCAATACATATTTTTGATAGTGGATCGAGAAAATTATCCTATTTCACATAACAGATCAAGCACATTTTCATGTTTCTGAACATTATCTTCTAAGATATAAGACCATACCCAATGCCTTGGAAAGAGATATAGGACCCACCCATCAAATATTCCAAACATTTTCCTTCAAGATAATAAAAAAACATCAATCATATTATAACCCATGAGAATTAATGGGCTTAATAAAAATTTCAATATAGTAGAAAAGAAATTAGTTTCACAAAAAATTGTATTTCCATCATAGAATATCGTATGAAAAATGAATTATTCTAATAATCATCTTCTCATCAAAAACATAAACCATAGAAATAAATAATAATTATTGTACGATTTGATCAAATACCAAATAAATTTTATGTAGTATCTGAGGATTTCAAATTAGATGTAAAATTATTTTGAAAGATCACTTCAAACATATCTTGATGAAAATATCCTTTTCACTTCTAAATAACTTCAATAAAATCAATGAATTTTCTAAATATAAAATAAATTATTTCTATTGAAAATAAACTTGTGAAGATGTAAGGTAATTTTTACATCATTTATTATTTTTTAGGGTGAAAAATTAAATTCATTTCATAATGATTAAAACAATGATTTGTTTCACATTTTTTTTAAAAGTCCAAAACACCTCATTTAGAAAACTAAAAGAATATTCCTTCAAATGATTCTATGAAAATTCCAAAAATAGTAATATTTTTTAAAAAATTCATTTGAAAATAGTAACAATGTAATTTAAAAAAAATAAAAGCATGAATTTGGAAGAAATTTTTTTTAATAAAGATAGAGATAAAATTTTTTTACATTAAAAATTATTTTTATAATAATGAGTACAAAAAAGTGAAAAAGGAAAATAAAACATGTATTTTCAATAAATAAATAGATAAAACATTAATATTTACTTACATATTTTTAGGTATCCTTGACCTATGTTTTAATCTCCTTTGATTTCTATCATTCTTTGGGTTCATTTCAAGAGATTTTCTACAAAAATTGAAGGATTTTTGGGGAATTCATGGATTCCTCATGGTTTGGCCTAACAATGAATCCCTTGTAAAAACTGTGAACCCCCTGAACATTGGAAAATTCAAGGTTTTCACATCATTTCCCAAACTATGCCTCAAACTAGGAGAAATATTGTTCCCCAAATAGTATGGGAACATGGATGGGATATGCTTTCCCCTAACCATACACCCCCCTCCATCTTACTATGCGTGCCAGATTTTTATGTTAACAAAATTATTAAGAAATTTAAAAAATAATCAAATGTCGTTCTTAATCACCCAATTCAGACCTAATATGTTTTTCCTTCATTGAAGTCTCTAGAGAAGTTATTCTACATCCTCCATTATCTACCATTAGTGAATCAATGTGAAAGTAGATGATATGATCCCTATCTAGTATGTGGATCTCATCTTTTATAGTTTTTTATTATTTCTCTTCCAATCCCCCACAACGAGTATTATATCATCATATTTTTATGGAAATAATTTTTTTTATGATCATCATCCTTTTCATGATTGATCATAATTCAAGGATGTGTTCCTAGATCTTATTCACCTTTGTTCTTTATTAGCGAGTCTTGTTGTGGGTGTTGATTTTTAAATCATTAATTTAAAGGTAGGTGGATCCATTTTAGATTTTCCATGTAATTAAAATTTTCAATTTCATGATTTTTTTTGAAATATCTTCCAATTAATTTATAATACCCTATTTTTATAGGACATGAAATTGGAATTTTAAATAGCATGGATATGGAGAACCCCCCCCCCCCTCTCCCAATTCTAATTGAATTCGAATTGTAGATCGAATTTAAAAAATGGACATAATTAAATAATTTCATATAATATTTGAGAGAATGTATTAATCTCAAATGATAAAAACCCAATATGGGGTTTGGATTAAAAAGGAATAAAATGACTAAAACCCATGTTTTGGTTTTGAAATTGAATTATAATATTAAAACTGAAAAATTGGAAATTGAGTTTTAAATGTTTATTGAATCAAAATGAGACTATTTTCCCATTGTTTATTTGTTTGATCTATAAAATTAGAGACTATGCAGTTGGTGGGTTATTTCGGAAAATCAAATAAGGATTGTGATCTACTAGCAACAGAAATATAGTGAAAACTCTAAAAAAATGTTCAGTGTGATCATTAATGACATGATATTAATTAGTCTTATTCAACCTGATCCTAAGGGATGCGTCAAGACATGTTTTGTTGTGAGCACATATTTGAGATGTGTGGGGAACTTATATCCAGAAACTAAAGTAGTGCGGGAAAGATGAACATGGTGATTGTTGTGTTTGTTTTGATTATATATGACATTAATTATATAACTATTTTATTCATGAAAAATAATTTATATATATTATTTTATATAAAAATTTTATATAATCCATTTATGAAATGATTTCCATGAATTAAAAAGAAACCATTTTTTGTTCTAAATTAGAAAATGATATGTTATTTCATTCACTATTGTATTTAAATTTAATGATTTATAGGTTTATTGTTATGGAATGATCTATGAGACCCCATTGATATTTATACCTCGTCACCTACCCTTTTACTTCGGGTGCTATTAGATTTTCCTATGCTAAGTACGAGAAATGGAAAATAGCTGCTTGGGGATGGTGGGTTTTCTAGATTATTATAAAATTAGATTGCAGATGGTGACAGGTAGATATGAGTTCTACCTGTCACATCAGGTTTTGAGACATTCTAGTACTTTTTGATAGATTATTGGGATGATGTTTCATTAAGTTGATTATCTATAATCTTGGTTACATTGAACCACATTATACTCCTGGTACTTTCTCTTTGAGGAGTTTTTATCTACCCACTTGTATCTTGTTATTTTTGTTTCTTCTGTAAAAAAACATTTCCCACTTTAATTGTTTACGATTTAATTTTCTAGTTTCCAAATTGTAGGGATGGGTAATTCCCTTCAGTATATGGTAGGTATGGACCGGGTATCAGGGTTCCAGGTTATGCACACTGGATCATGAAAATGTGGTATTGTGGGTGTATCTTTAGAACCATTTCTTGAATTATGTATATGGGTTGGGTTGACATGGTAGAAAGAAAGTAGGATTTATGGATTTGGGAGGTAGTTACGAACAAGTTTCAGGGTAGTTCATATCTAGAAAATCTATATGTCAACATGGGTGGTGGGGAAAAGTGTATCTGATTAGTAGTTTGGTCTATTTCATTTCTTTTTTATTTCATTAGATATTTCTAAAAATAATATTCTTTTTAATTATGATTGATGAAATTAGAACATTTAACTCTCATTAAAGTTGTTAACATGAGTATTATTGTAAATTTTATTCCTATTTTCAAATGATGGTGTGCAATATGATTCCTCTAAGATAATGTATGAATCAACCTGTGAAAAAACCTACCAATGTATCATGGAAAGAAAACCCTCTAGTTGACTAGAATATTATTGAAATTGGGGTGCCTTCTCTCTAAGATCTAGGATAGATAGCCCTATATATTTTCGTATAGGCTCTATTCATGGAACCTTATAGGGAAAACTCTATATATTGTCTTCAAGATTTTATTCACCAAAAATCCACTATATTTCCAGGGTTATAAAGATCTATAAAAGGCTGAGGATTGTTATAAATTTATTGAATGGGTTTTTGAGTTCATAAAAACTCCTTATTAAATGAATGTGAAGTTCGATTCCTTCAATCATGAGGGGCATAAAATAAGGTGGAGGTATTTGATAATGATGGGAAAGAAGAATGAAGTCTTAGAGTGGATATAATTTATGGTCAATATTAATTATATGTTCTATATAGAATCTATGGTTTTATAAAAGTGAATGTAGTTTCATAATCTCTAGTAACGTTAGAAGACTATGACTCAGTATTAAAACTACTTTATTAATTTGTTATAGATTTCATCAAAGATTATGACTAATGAGTAGTTAATGGAATGACGATCTGATATGGGACTATGAGATGTTATTGAATCTCATGTATTTTGGATAAAGAAGGATTCTTATTCTGATGTAAAAGATATTTCACTAATATAATAGCTTTACCGGGCTCGTATATTATAGATTATATGATTAATTTTTCCACCACTATTAGTTCTGTGAGTTCCATCAAAAGAAAGTGGAAGAGAGATGTGTCATATAGTGGAACATTATATTTGGGTTCTTTTATACCCCTTGTAGTTCCTACTATAAGGGATTGGACTTTTTTCTATATCTCAAGGTTGTGCAGTCGAAACAGTTCTTCCCTAAGGCACCCGAAATTTATTGTTTCTGTGGATACTCTGGTCACTTGTGGAAATTATGTTTTATCATTTCTTCCCCATGTAGTGGATCATGATCATCGACAACTAAATGTATACTGGTGATATTAAATAATCCTAGAATAATTATTTTCCAGTCATTTGCATTTGGAATGAAGCTACTTCACATAGTGCAAGAGCCTCCATAGTAAGCTGATAGAGGTCTAGTGTCCTTGAGAGGAACCATCACTATAGCTCATCTTTAGTAATTAATTTATTTGAACGAGGACATACACAATTTTATATCAACTCATATTGTGGAATATTTAAATATTCCTATGGATATTTTATTTACATGATGTATATTATTATTCCCTTAAAACTGAATAAAGAGTGGCATATCTGTTATACTATTTATGACTTCTATTTATAAAATTTTTCCAATACATGGACATTTATTGTTATCAACATTAAACTTATTAATTCCATTATTAGAATGGATTTTATTATTTCCAATATGGGTAAAATTTATTATTATCTTCAGTGAGACTCCTTTATTATACCTAATAGGATGTGATGTTTTTTTATGGAGAAGAGGACCCATGATTTAGTAGAGTTGGACCTTTTTTCTAGAGTTGTGTAGGGTAATATCAGTGTTTTATTTTGACTTGGAGAGAAATTTTTTGAGTGATGATCTCCCTCTATTTATTATTGAGTTTTATAACAATTTTTCTACTAATTTATTGGGCTCTCCACCAGTATGAGAGATATATTTTTGATTGAAATAGTTCGTAGTACATGGCCATTTTCTATTCCCCCTTACCATATAGAACAATCTGAACTGAAATATTTGAAGAATCAGTTTGAAAATCAATTAGAGAATGGATTTCTATGCTTGGGTGTGTCACATTAGTCAATTCTTATTATATTTTCAATGAAATTATATGTTTTTCTACACCTTTTTGTTGATTAATCGAAACTCAACCAAGATATGGTATTGAATAAGTACCTCTTTCCATGGATTGATTATAAAATAGAATAGTTGAAAGAGGTGATGTGGTTCTCATTTAATGGTATCTGATCAGGTTACCTAAAATTTTGAATTAAAAAATTGTGCATTTCTATGAATTAATTTAATAGTAGGAATGGACACTATGAGTGTTTTGTTATACCTTTTAGTTTTAAAAAATCTCTTTTAGTTTTTATAGATTTGAGGAATATGATTTTCCATGAGAACATAGATACGTTTGTAATATTATTTTTGGGTGACATCTAGGATTACACAAAAACCAAAGAGGATCTTGATCATCATCAAATAATAGTTCTAGATATTTTGGAGGATCACTGACATATTCGAGGCTCTATAAATTTTTTTATAGGATTTAGAAGTGAATTTATTGGGACATATGCTCTTGTAACATGTTATTTCAGTTGATTGGAGGAAGGTGAAAATAGATATGAAATGGGAACAATCATAAAATGTTTTCAAGAATAAAAGCTTCTCGGGTTTATGTGAGATAGCAACATTTTCTAGAGATGTCGTGTTCTTGTTTTTACGTACCCATTTTCCTTGATTTTGTTAAGATTTTTTGGGTTTTTCCATGTGGATATTGTGGCTGAATTTGGAGAATTTTGGGAGAGAAAGTCGTAGTGCATGGTTGGTGCAGGATTTTCCAAAACTATTCACCAAACCCTAGCACACTGTGTAACCAATACATAGGGGATTTCACAGTTAGTGCACGATTTTTAAAACCATATGTTGTATTAGTAGTAACAAGGAGACCCATAATAAGAGGCGCATAGTTGGTCACACAATTATAGAACACAATGTTATCCAAATAGAAAACTGTGTTGGAACAAAAATAAAACCTCAAAATTATAAAAAATTCTCGAACCCTAGAATTATATCCAAAAATTCCCTATCTCAACCCTAAACTGATCCCATTATTTTTTGAAACGTCCAAATGGATTCATAGGGCTCTAAAACACTATTCTTGATGAATAAAATGTCTTAATGATGGATATTCACCTCACCCAGTAATTGATTTCTCGATTTTTGGATTTATCCCTCTCCCATATAAATTTCAGAATGAATAAGTAGGTTTTATTATCCATTGGAGTAGGTTTAGATCCAGATTTTTATAGATTTTAATTTCGTTGGATCATGGATCTAGGTTTTGGTTCTAGATCTCAAACGTTTTGGTATAATTGAACATTTCGCTTCAATTTATGGATATTTGTCTTGTGGAACACTCCTCGATGATATTAAATTAGGTGGTATAAATTTGAAATACTATAGTCTTGATTATATTCATGTGTATGGATTTTTGAAATTCGAATTTCCTTGTTGGTACATCCCTTCTTGAATTGGATTAAAAAATTGGTTGATTAAAAAATGTAATTATTATATTATGAAATTGATGGGATATTGGGATTATAGAATTAGAAAATTAATGGGATCATGAAATTTATTGATTGTTGAGATATAGAATATATTAGTAATGGTAATAAAGGTAATGTTTTCTTAACAATCAAGGGTTAATGGTTTATTTAAATAAATGTTGATATATGGTGTAATAGGGTATTTTCTTAGTATTCCATGTTATTGAAGTAAAGAATCATGATTTTTATGATATATTGAAATGGTACTCCTTAATGGTAATTTTTGATAAGAAAGATAATGATGATTAACCTTGATGTATGTGATATATTGATTTATTTTCTACTGTGGTATTTTTTATATACGTGACATTGAGGTGTGGGATAGGGATTAAGTCTCTAAATACCCTTATGTGATAGTGAGTTTGGGGTAGGGAATGAGGCTCTAAATACTCATACATGGAGTTGTGCTGTGAGAAAGGGACTGAGGATCCCAATAACCATATGTGATAGAGAGTGTGGTGACGGACTAATTCCCAAAATACCCATGTCAAATTGAGGTGTGGGATAGGTACAGGGGCTCAAAATACCCATGGGATTCTATGCATGATGTTGTAAACTCATGCAATCAGAATTGGAGTATGGTTTCAACTGTTCATGTTAAGAATTTAAAATTAAATAGCTAATTTAATCCCTTATTATAATGAATTTTCTTTTCCTATGTGATATAATTTAGACTATTGCATCGGTTGAAGCATGTATTGAATGTTTATGTGTCATTGTGAACATGAGTAAAAGAATTTGGATAAATAGAAAATAATTTAGCTTGTAAATTATTTAATTTATAAATTTTACATTATTATTTATGAATCTTTTAACACATTTATTGACTAGATATTTGTCTAGACACCATTTTTGGTGGCCTAATAAGTTTTACGTGCACACTACTGATGCTACATGGTCTACACCCAAATGGATTTCATGTTTACTGACTACAAAAAGGGAATGGAGTCTATGTTAGATGGTTGATTTGGGATGGACCTTGGATGAGGGAACCATACATGGTATCGAGAACAAATTGGGAGTGTCAGTTTATCTTTATTTTGGTATTTCATTTACACACATGACATATCTACAATTTTGGTTTTGATATTGTACTCATGTTCTAGTTAATCATTTATTACTGGTCTATATTAGTTGTTGGTTATTATATTTTGGTTATTGTTTACTTACTTCAACCATTAATCATCTTTTATAAGGAGGTTCTAGTCTCCCCCAGTTATATATTAGACCCTCACTACTAGTTGGCATCCTCTTGTATATAGGGAGGCATTCTTGAGATCATGTGGCCAACTATATTTTCCACCAGTTTTTGAAACCTATGTTGGCATGTTACAATGTTGTATCAAAGGATTATTCATTTATATTCCATTTTCAAACTCATTGGGATAGATAGATAAGAGTATTGGATGAGTTAGGCCTTATTTAAGGGCTCATGCATGGGAGTTTTTAACCCATGTTTGAGGTTAAAAACTAAGTACCAAATGTGGGATCATTGTTATTGAATTGTGATGTTTCAATTTGATGTTATTTCACATCTAGAAATGAACTTATTGTGTATTTTTATTACATTATGATACTTTTCTAGTATTTGATTCAAGGCTCGATATGGAATGTGAGTTGATTATACATGTATCATTCAAGGAACATAGATTCTTCATGTGAAATGAAACATTTTATTGTTCATAGGAAAAGAAGGTTCTATTATGAGTGGTTTATATGAAAGTTCTTTTATTTCATGGGAAACTTTTAATGAACAAGACTCTTAATGTGAAATTGGAAATATTAAATTGACAAAAAATATGTAAAACGGGAGTCTAATGAGAAACTTTTATTTGTTAATGTGTTTACGTTTTTTTAATCATGGCCTAGATAAGGTATAGTTGAGGGTTATGTTAGTGCCTCATTTTGGATCATGTGGTGTGATAAGGGGTATGACTTGTTATGGTTGTATGTGAATTCATCTTTAATAACTATGATAATGTTGTGTTATGTGTCCTAATAATATAGTATGGAATTGTAGATACATTCCACCACTATGATTCTTGTTGATAGGATGAAAATAGGACATGGATAGAAATGATCCACCAATAGTGAAGCATATAACACTGGAAATTCTGTGTAAAGGAGCTGAAGAGCAGTTCCATGAAATAATTTCTCACCTCCTGTGTATGATGGAGAGAGACCAAAAGTAGGTGGTAAAGAGTTTGTCTGACATGAAACCAGAGCTCCAGTTTTATTTCCATCTAAATTTTACTGAAGAGGACAAAAAAATGTATCTGAGTTTTGTATTGAGTTCACCTAGACAATACATGACCATTTAAAGACTCATGTTGAGATGAGGGTCAACATGGATGTTTATGTGTTATGAGGATCAGAGAAGCGATGGTGGTATTTTCATTATCAGACTATTAAATATGATGTTATCATATGAAAGGACTTTTTAGAAAAGTTATAGTAGAAATATTTTGAGATACACTAATATAGGAGTGAGATGCTGAGTTCTTATGGCTGACATAGGGGAGAATGTCTGTGATTGACTATTATGGTCACTTTACTATCATGAAACACATTTCTCTATCACTAGTAGGGGATGAGATATATATGGAAAAGTATATCTAGCATGGAAATAAATGTGATATAATGTTCTAGGTTAACTTATTTCGGTTTAAAAAATTGTTATGAGGTTGTGGATATTACTCTCAAATATTTGGGGAACCTGAAGGAGGTTTCTAGTGGAAGATATGTGCCTCCCTTAGGATGAATATGAGGAATTCATTTCTAGGGTAGGAAGCTGCATTGTGATATTTTTATCCAAAAAAGTGGAAATAATAGTGGTCAGGGAGAAGGATTAGTTACCCAACAACTTACTCGAGTGATTTTCCACCAGTGTGGTGGGTTGGGTCAATTTCATAGACATTGTCCCAATCCTTTGGTAGAGTTTCACGATTGTGGACGGAATGGTCATCTAAAGTGGTTATGCAGACCCCCATAATAGATCGGTAATGATGGTGTAGCAAGGATGAACTAGAGTGCATGATGGGGGTATTCTACCCCTTATCAGTCAAGATGTTTTAGTTATACTTTTCATAGAGGTCGAGGTAGTTGATGATGTGCTTCTAGGAATAAGAGCCCGTATCAGTATAATGATGCAGATTAGGAGATATATAATACATCATAAGGGAGAGGGTATGTAATTTCCATGTAGTTTAGGTCTCACTTGTAGATATATAGCTTGGACCATTAACAGTCAGTGTCACTATTCTATTAGGTTCCACACTCATTAGTAACTTATTTGACACCGGTGCCTCTCATTCTATTATATTTGGAAAATCTGTGAGTAGTTTCAGTATAAAATAGGAGTTTTTAGTGGGGTTATGACAATCAATATGCCTTTCAGTGTATAATCAAGAGGCATATTTTTATGCAAGGGGTGATCTCTCAACATTGGAGAGTATCACATTCTATAGGGTCATCACATACTTTAAATGTTTGGCTTTGAAATGATTTTGGGTATGTTCTAGTTAGTACCATACCACGACCTCATTGATTTTTACCATAGAAGAGTGGAATTCACATATCATAAGGGTGAAAATTTCATTCATCATAGAGAGTGGGATATCCAGGAAGCCGTGCAGGGCTAGTTCATCAACAACTAGGGGAGCTCACCATCGAGGTTATAGTAATTTTTCAAGATAAAGGGGGGGAAAATCACGACTCCATTCCAACCATTGTGGGTAGGTTCGTGGATGTATTTCCAGATGACTTATCAGTATTTACACCTAAGAGGGATATGCAACTTAAAATTGAGATCATGAAATTTTATGATCCATTTTTCATTCCAAATTACATATTGACAGTAACAGAGCATCAAGTGATTAAGACTCAACTAGAAGAGTTTATGGATAAGGGATTTATCCATTCGATTAAGTATCCTTGGTGTTTTCTATTTTTGATTTCAAATAATGTTGATAGGGAATTCATATTGTATGTTTATTATCGAATGTTGAACCATTGACATTGAAGAATGGGTATACTCTTCCATGTACTAATGATCTGTTTGACAATTTTATGGTAGCTTGTGTATTCCCCATGATTGAATTGAGGTTGGGGTATCATCATTTGATAGTTCAGAATTATGATAAAAAATAGAATAATTTCAGAAGTATGTATGTCTTATATGAGTTCATCATTATTTATACTGTTCTAATGAATGCACCCATATCTTTTATGGATTTGATGAACTGAATCTTTCTCCCATACCTAGATAAATTTGTTGTTGTTTTGTGGATGACATCTTGGTGTACTCCAAGAATAATGATGATCATTTCCAACATTTTAAAGATATCCTAAGTACACTAATAAAGAATATAATATATTAATATATATCTACGTATCTATTTTGGATGGATTAGTAACACTTATTGGGTGAAATCTTCAATGATTAGGGTGTTTTATTAGATCTAGAGATGTTAGAAGAATTTTTTTGGATATTCACAAGAATTTTATCAATATCCATATCTTTTAGGGTTTTCTAGATATTATTATATCATTATCCATGAATTTTCACATTTGGAAGAACCTCTTTTAGGCTTGACTAATAAGGGGATGAAGATCAAATAGTCTGGAGCATGAGAGAAATATTTTATACGAGATAAAGTACCGGTTGAATACCACACTAATCATGACCCTATCTGATTTATGGGGAGTATATATTGTATTCAAATTATTTAGGAGTAGGAAAAAGACTATTATTGATACGGGTAGATCGATTTGTGGTGTATGGTTCATTGAAACTAAGGATACATGAACATAATTACCCTATACATGACCTCGTGTTAGTTGTAGTTGTTAACGCATTGATGTTTTGGTGGAATTATCTCCGGGGTGAAAATTTTATTGTGTATAATACCCAAATGATAATAAATTATATCTTTTTTGAAGTGAGATTTCAATATCTGGTAGCGGTTGGCCGGAGTATAAGAAGTAATTTTATTTTATGCTAACATATACACTTAGAAAGGGAAAAAGTGTTACTGATACATTTAATAGGAAGACAAAAACTCATATTTCTAGGATTTTAGATTATGGTTCAAGATGATGAATTTATTTTATGATATTCATGTTGTGGTTCTGGAGTTCTAAGAGATGATGAATGTCATATTAGTATCATATGTTTCTTTCCTTTTGAGTTTGATCAACGACTTCATGTATGATGATTTGGTGTTTTTAGACTTGAGGTAAATCCTTAAATGTGAGAAGAAACTTTGAAATTATGATGTAGATAAAGATACAATCATTTATTCCATAATAGTTTTTTGTGCCTACATGCATGTGAGAGAAGATGATGCGTGAATTTCATTCCTTCAAGTGTTTGGTGTATCATGGTTTCACTAAAATGTATCAAGACATTTGATGATAGTATTTTTGGCCAGGTATAAAAAAGGTGATAGTATGGTTTGTGACATGATGTTACACCTTTCAGTAGGTGATGTCTAAGCATCAAGGACATGGTGGTTTGATAAAGTCATTTACCATTCTGAAATGGATGTGGGATGATGTTATCATGGAATTATTAGTGGTTAACCCAAGGATTCCTTGAAAGAATGATGTTATGTGGGTTTTTGTGGAATTAATAATGAATGTATATCATTTATTTCTAATACATGATACTCCTTAAGTGGAACGAAAGGAATACATGAATGTTTAAGAGATATTTTTTCAACATTAGGTGACATGGAGTATATTTTTTGATAATGAGTAATGTTTAACGTTATTCTTCTGGCATGGATTTCATATGGAACGTGTTACATACATTTTTATGGGTACCGATTCAATGGAATAGATAGACGGAATATGGGAATTTACTATTTTGGAATTTGATTAAAATACACCAGTGTGTGTTCAATATTTTGGTGGATCGTAGAAGAAGAACCTTGTGATGAATGAGTTATACTATAATAATTGTTATCCAGAATCTATTCTATTAAACCCATATGATGGAATTTATGGTAGGTTATGCAGATCACCTTTATACTAGATACAAGCAGGTGTGTAAGAGATGTGGGGACCAAATATTTTGTAGGAGACATTGGAGCAGGTATATTTGATATGGAAAAGAATAGATATAGATAAATTTAGGAAGAATATATATGATGACATATAATGACTATATATACACTCTCATTTCATTAATTAACATTTAATAACCTTTTTGGAATACTTAATACATCAATAAACATATTCCTAAAGACTGTGTTACTTTAGTGCCTTTGAGAACATGGAAAAATAAACAGTGGTGTATTAGTGAGCTAAATTATCTCCCATAAGGATCTCTATGACTACCACCCCTCTAAGACATATCATACCATGAATATATCTTCATAACCTAGGTAAAGAAACATAAAAATGGGTGAACTCAGGTGCTTATTAAGGGTAAATTTGGGAGATATGTAAGTATAAACATGATCATAAGGGTATGAGAATGAGATCATATCATTAGATATTCATAGCCTTCATATCGTGAAAATGAATCGAGGAATTAATTTTAGTGGTTTATAAGACATTAATCATAATAAAATCAAGATCATAATACTTAAAATCATAAAATATTATTAATACATAGAATTTTGAAAAACAAAAAATCATATAAAATTATTTCCATATTAATCAAGGAATAAATTCCAAGGCTATATTAGTAGTACAGGTTCACTCCCAATACTATCATGGTAATTATGGTTCACTCCCATGTCCATATTAGTAGTATGAGTTCACTACTTATACAATATTAGTTGTCAGGATTAACTTTGATGGTCCAATTATTAGTATGATTTCACTCTCCACACAATCCTTGTAGTAATAGTTCACTCCCATGGCTATCATAGTAGTATGAGTTCACTCCCCATATCAACATGGAAGAAATGGTTCACACCCATGTCCATCTTATTAGTTAAGGATCACTCCCAATAATATCTTAGTCTATCTCATAGGATATAAATGTTTAACTAATGTGTTGGATGGAGATATATGTCACAATCATATAATAAAAAAATTATACATACATGTTTTCTAAGATCAAAAAAACTATGCATAACATAACCTAAGAAATGAAATGGGTGTCATAAACAAGTTATCTTATCTTATCCTATAGAAAATAGGCAGGTTACAAAAGTATTTCACCAAATCATAACTAGATAAAAAATGAGTTTAATAGTCAAATAACTCATGAAACATAAATTGATTTCATAAACATACAACCTGTGAATGATGAATGTATTTCATAAACATATAACTTTTGAAAGAGAAAAATATTTCATAAACATATAACCCATGAAAGAGAAACAAATTACATAAAAATATAACCCATAAAAGAGAAACGATTGTCATAAGAATCATTCTATCGAAACATAAACAGTTCAAGAAATAATTTGAATGAAACCCTTGGATAATTTCCCATAAATGAATTATTAACACAATCAAATATAATCTCAAATGGGAAATAATTTCAAAATATCTTTTAAAAAATTTTCTTGAGTAAAATATATTTTTCTCTTTAAAATTTACTTATAAGTCATGAAAATTAATGAAAACTATTTTCATTTAAAATAAACATGACAATATATAATGTATTTTGGAAATCCTGTTTCCTTTAAAACATAATAAATATATTTGAAAAAAAATTCCAAACCTTTTTCCCTTTAAAAATTATAAAAGGATATTGAATACATATTGAAAACCTTCTTCCATGAAAACATATAAAATATTCTTGAAAAACATCTGAAAAGATATTTTATTGAAAATTTATAATAAAATCATGAAAACATTTTTAAATCCTTATTTTTAAAACATATTAAATATTCATGATTTTTTTTTTGAAAAACAACGCATTAACTATATGATGAAAATTTATAAAGGAATTTTTGAGAATTATTTAAAACAAATTTTAAACATAATTTTTTTATCAACATTTCCATTGATACCCACTTTAGAATAGTGAATTTCCAAAAATTTATGAACAATTGTTCCATTAAAATAAATTAATCTTGTCAAATATTCTTCAAGGTAATTATGGTGATGATGGAAGATAAATCTATACATTCCAAACATTATTTTTGTCATAAAATGTTTAGAATTTTACATAAAACAAAAAACAATAGAAAATATTAATTTTTGAAACCCTTTTTAAATAAAATCAGGGGTAAAATGTATTTTAATTATCTTAGAATAATATTAAAATATTTTTTGGAAACCATTTGGAAAACGTGGTTTTAAAATAATATATATTTCGACAAAAAAGTGTGGTAATGTCAGAATTTCTTAAAAACACTTTATTTCACTTATTATATTCAAATTAGTGGAAAAAATGGTACCATTACTTGTATATAAAAAATAAGTTACCCGAGTTTAAGAAAAATCATGAGATTTCTTAAGATGTGGATAATAATATTTCATCCATGGGAGCATAATCCTAAAAAAGCTTGATAAATGGTGAGATTATAGATATTAACTATTTCCAATTTAGTAACACTAAATCATAACACAATAGAAATAATATATTTTAATTTTTATTAAAATAACATAAAAATAATTAGATTCATGATATATCATTTAAAAAGAAAATATATTGTTATCATGAAAAAATATAGGTGCATAACATGGCATGTGCCTCAATGAATGAAAATTGAGACAAAATTACACTACCACTTTTCAACATTTTTAAATATAAATCTCATGAAAAGAAGATAATAAAATAGATATGAAAATAATGATAAATTTATGTATATGAATAATATAATACATCAATTTTTAGCATACACACCAAAAAAAAATTCTGAATAATACATGAATCTCACATAAATAAATAGTGAGATAAAATTCCCATACCTTATGTCTTGACTCTCTTCGCACTCGTAAAAACCACATATATAATAAATAAATATTTATTAATTATAATTTAATGAACTATTTTATTATATCTAATACCATATTTTATTTTTATTATGACTTTATATTATCCTCTTGTTAAAGATTCTATGGTAAGTTTTCACTTCAAGTAATGTCCTCTGTTTTTTGCATGTGTCTTTATTTGGTATATTTTTTGTCGTAACACATATAAAATTATTTATAGAATGTAAAACAAGATATAAATTTAATTTATATTTATCATATATGTATTTATTTTTATCTTCAGTATATATACATTTGAAATAGAACACAATGGTCATGGAGATGGTAGGACGTAGGTATGCATGAATTTTGTTTATTTTTTTCATTGTAACATTGATGGAAAAACATAAATCACATATATATAAATATATATTATTAATGTTGAATTATTATGTCATATATATTATATTGTGTCACAAAAATTATCCTTAATATCATCCATGTTCTGTGTGAATGAATCACATCACTTTGAAGAGGTGGTGCTCCATACTTCCCGAAATGAAATTAGCATATTCTCACAAAATAGAAATAAAGAATGTATGATTTATACAATAAAAACATAAGTATAAATAAATCATTAATATAATATATATCATATGAAAATAGTGTTTTTTTATAATTCCTATTCAGGAGATGGGGTAAAGTTAAAACGAACAACATCTTTTTGTGAGGCAATGGTTAACCGTACACAAGAACGGTATGTTCATTACCCATTAGATGGAAGTGTGTTATGTGAAGGTTGAAACCATAGAATAAAAAGATATTCATATATATAGGATAATTTATTATTATATGAGCATATAATAATAATAATAATAATAATAATAATATAGTGGTGACGAATGAAAATAAAAAATAGAGCTTGTGGGAGGATGTTAAATCTTCTTTGTGTAACACCTTTGTCTTTTGCACAAAAGGGCTTACTTGGTTGCATTTCTTGGAAAAGGGAGGATTCAAGGATGAAGGGAGTGATTTTGGGAAGTGAATATGTAGAAATTTTATGAACTTGTATCCTTGGACAAGTGTGAATAAGGGGGTAGATTGTGACGACCCTCACGGTCCATCCCTTTAACAAATTCCAGATCCTAGGGGTGGCCTCAGAGTGGTAGGATGTCATTTTGGCATGTGACCGATCGGGGCGACCGATCTGCACGACTGATCGGGGTGACCAATCGGTGCAACCGATCGGTGTCACCCAGCCTTGTCGGGTTTCTCTTCTACAGATTTTTTTTCTGTAACACCTGTTTTGGGATTTTCATATTTTTTTCAAGTGGTTCAAAGTCATTTAAAATCCCATTAATACCAAATAAATTATGAGGGACCTCCTTAATGGATAATTAAATAACAATTAATTCTGTCATGTGTAACCACCCAACCGCGTGGGTAACCACGATCCAAATTTAAAGGCATTCATATCCCCATATCTCGTAACAACAGGATCTTATCTATATATTTCATGGGAATTTATTCTTCCTTCTTCTTCCATTGTCTGAATTCCTTCATCCCCCTAGTGCTCCTGGAGGCCATTCTTTCTATGGCATGTGGTGGGCCTCTGCTGGTGCTTTCTACACCTATTGGAGTTCATGGAATTCTTCCCTGCTAGCCATGCTTTTCCCAGTTCCTGGCGTGTGGAGAAAAACATCGATCCTTGATCAATCATGTAGGGTTTTCCTTCGACTCTTATTTCTGTGTACCATGCTGTGTGGGTACACTTTTTTTCTGTGGGAGTAGTTGAAACCAAACCGTAATGAAGATAACAAATGACTTTAAATAATGAAAGTAAGGGGTGTGATCGATGTTCTGCATTACTCTTTTAATTTCTATATGTTGTGAACTGTGTGAATTTATGCCTACTAAAAATCACAGTCATTGGTGGTCTTTCTCTGTGCACTGATAAACTCTTGTCTCCTGTGATGATTAAATGGATGAAACATAGGAATTTGTTAATCTCGTAAACTCATTTGGTTTAAATGGATGTTCAGTAAAACAAAAATCTATGTGTGACAACCCTGGTTAACAACAAAAAGAAGAACCTAATGAATGATGTGCTTGAACCTAGAATTCTTCTACTCTGTTTGGTGGTGGGTGTGTTTTTTCTTCCTGGTGCTTATTGGAAGATTTATATGGTGATTAGATCATCTGTTGTGGCACTTTTTCTGGTTGTGAATCTTGGGTTGTGGTTACTATGCTTATATCACGAATAGGGCTGGAATCCTCTAACATTTAGAAATTGAGGGTTCCTAGTTTTGGGGACATGGGGTTGTGTCTCAGGGTTTTCTTTGGTTCTAGTACTTCAAGGGATCTCACTTATTCCTTTTTAGAGGATTTATTTTGTTCCAGTACTTGACGGATCTCACTAATCCCATTTTTTGTTGTAACATTACAAGAGAACCGGGTGTAAATGCTTAAATTGTTTTTTGGTTGTCTCATTTTCCCTAGCTTGTAGTTATGCATGTTAGTTTCCCAGTAGTGTGGTTTTCATCCAAATGGGATCACTTGAACATCAAAACAAGAATAAATTAAATGGGGAATTGGTTTTTTTGGATGAGTTGTGACTCGGCTGTGAGTGTCATGATTTTCTTTATGAGTGAATAGTAACAAGGGTGTTTGAGATTAGGTTTTCGAGCCCCAAGGTTGGGATGAGTTCCTGTTAGCTATAGATATATTGTATATCTTATGATTCATATTCCTGCCCCACCATAGTTGAGCACTTAGTGCCGAACACCCCATTTCGTTGGGAGGGTATTTTTCCCGACACTCCTATTAGTGTCTGGTTATTATCTCCTTTCTGCTCCTTTTCGTGAAGATCCCATGACTCTTCGGGAAGGGTGTGATGGCCGAAGGTCCATTATTAGCACAGGAATCTTTGGGCTGGGTAGTTATGGTGGTTGGCCTAGGTGTTTGCAGGCTGGTTGTTTCCCAAGTGTCTTCAGGATGAGGCCCAGGTGTCTTCGGGCGTGGCAGTAGTTTTTCTGACCTAGGTGTGGTTACGTGTGGTGGTTGTGGCCCAAGTTTCTACGGGTGGGATAGCGGTTATGGCCAAGGTGTGTGCGGGAGGGGTTTTGTAGTGGGATTGCGGTGAGGTTATGGCCTAGGTGTGTGGAGGTGGGGTTTGGCAGTGGGACTATGGTGAGAATGGTGGGACTGGTTCGATGCATAGGATGTCTTCAATATCCAGTGGGAATGTAGCGCGGGGTACTCAAACATTGATGTGCTATTACTATACTTTACTTTCCTTGAGTTATTTTGGGAGTGTGCTTTGGTGAGGCTTGGGTGGATAGTTTTCCTTGCTAGGTGTTTTGGTTTCTATTTTCTCACAAGGCATTAGAATGAGTCCCCCACATGGGCATGTGGGAATTTGGTTTTCCCTATTGAGTATACTTGTATGATCACCCTATGTATATAGAAACTTCTTTCAGGTTTCCAGTAGGACTTCAGGGATCGTGCAGGACCGCACTAGCTCAGACTTCGGCGCATTTGCTATTGTATTTTAATTTCTTTTCGTACATAACATTGCCGTTTTTTTCCTTGTATCATTTACCGTTGAACAGTATAAGGGAATGGGTTTCTTTGGATTTACCTTTACTTGTTTCTTTTGTGTTGTTGGGTTTTCTATCTTATCTCTCGATCTTATTAAAATAAAAAGGGCAATGCCTTCCATATTGTGTGTGATTCTATACCCTTGGTGCTAGTCGCCAGTCTGGGACATGTTGAAGGCTGGTCTCAGGGGTCATTATCTCTCCGTTAACTTAAAGAAGGAAGGATCTGGCAATCTAGTGTCCCTTCCCTCCCTTTGGTGAAGTAGGTCATGACAGAATGGTATCAGAAGATGCAGGTTGAGAGATAGGATAGAGTCTAGAATCAGGCATAGTTAGTATTTCATGGTGTGGTAGGGCAACACTGTTGGGTGACCTTGGTGTGTGAATTAGGCTAGGGAAGACCAGCTAGGATGCGGGATTTAGGGCCCCCCGTGATCTGATGCAAGGACCATAGACCTACCGAACGACCAAGTAAGGCTACACTGATTGCAGGGTAGAGACCCTAGGAAAGGTACATGCACCATAATGACTTGTTTTCTTATGTTTCATTTGTGTATTAGGGATTCAAAATAAATAAATGTGTCTAATAAAATTTAATAATAATATTCGACCCTACTCGGGCTTAAGCATATATTGTTTACATTGAAGCTATGGCACTTGGGAGACGACCACAAGTAGTGTGGGCAATCGAGGCCCAGGTGGTGGACTTGACCGATCGACAGAGGACCGACCGATAAGAGGAGGATGATTAGGTGCAGAATAGGCTTCAAGCCTTTCAGTGATAGACACTCAAGAAGTATGAGGGCAGCACCGTAGATATGGAGGCGGAGAGCTGGCTCAAGGAACTAGTGATCGCTTTCAGCCTGATTCGCGCTCCGACGAAGTACTGGGTTCCTTTGGCCGTTATCTAGATGCGTGAAGTAGTGCATCAGTGGTGGATGCTTTATCTTGGAGAGAAGAGGGAAGCTGAGGTTGCATGGACTGACATCGAGAAGGAGTTCCAGGTGAAATTCCTTTCTTCCATTATGAAGTCTGAGAAGAGGTAAGAGCTACTTTCCCTCAAGTAGGGGAGTATGTCAGTGAGAGATTTGGTGATCAAGTTCAAGGATCTCCATCGCTTTGCTCTGGACCTCTTTCCAGATGAGGATTCTCGGGCGAGACATCTAGAGGAGGCACTCCAACCTTCTCTTCAGTACGCTGTTACCCCTTCATCCTACGGACATACTTAGAGGTGTAGAAGAAGGATGAAGTGGTGGAGAGGATGCACACACTGGGAGGTGTGTCACGAGAAGGGATCTAGTTGGGCTCTTTAATGGGGAAGATTGTCAGCAGCAGGCCTCTAGGATCAGGGACCTCTAGGTTCCGACAACCAGGGAGCAAGCTGCAGCAGTTCCAGTTCCGGTTTCCCGGTCCCCACCATTTCCCTTCGGCCCCGGGACCGAGGTGCATCATCTGTGGCAGCCATGGGGACCTTCGAAACCAGTTCCCAGACATAGTGTAGTAAGATGGGGGTGGTCAGGTCCAGCAACCACCTCAGTAGCAACGGTTCCCGACAAGACCCTTTCAGCAGCAGCAGCAGGGGCAGCGGGCTCCCGCTCCGCTGAGTGCTGACGGTGCAGGTGGAGGACGACCTCCGGGCACTCCTTAGGGACGTCGACCAAGGTGTGTTCGGGGATGCGGCCAATAGCCAAGAGGCAGAGGAGCTGGGATTGGATATTTTCATGCCGTAGAGGCGGAAGTTCCAACAGGGACAGAGTTCGTTCGAGGTATGATCAACTTGTTTAATACCCTTGAAAATTTCTTGATTGATACAGGAGATTCACACTCCTTTGTTACACCTATTCTGGCCCATGCTCTGGGTTTAGATGCTGGGAGACTTCCAGTGCCCGTGGTGTTGAGCACACCAGTCGGGGGTTAGGCTGACTTGTTGTATGTTTGTCAAGGATTCAGACTGATGATAGGTCCACATCAGTCAGTCAGGGGTCTTCTACTGTTGTAGATACAACCATACAATGTCATCCTAGGCATTGACTAGCTATTCTCTATATGTTCCATCATTAACTTCTCCCAAGTAATGGTTTTGTTTTCAGACATGGGCGAACGATGAGTGACTTTCATCGGCGAGCGGGGTTTCTAGGGAAGAGGAAAGTGAGGGGAACCCCTCCTCTCCTTGCTGGCTGAGCTATCAGTGGATTCGGTGGATGCAGAAATGGTGGAAGTCCCAGTAATCATCAGTGAATTTATGGACTTCTTCTCGGAAGAGGTGGAAACTCTTCCCCCTTGATGTGATGTTGAGTTCGGGATTGACTTGCAACCTGGAGCTCTTCCAATTTCGATGGCCCCCTATTGGATGACACCTTTGGATCTGTGGAAGTTGCAAATCCAGATTGACGATCTACTGAAGAATGGTTTTGGTTTGGCCAAGTGTGTCGCCATGGGGTGCTCTCATTTTTTTTGTGAAGAAGGCGGATGGTGCTCTAAGGCTATTCATAGACTACTGGAAACTGAATTAGGTGATGGTCAAGAATTTCTACCCTCTCACAGGGATAGATGATATCTTTGACCATCTGAGGGGAGTAGGTTGGTTCTCATAGATCGATCTACGGTCTTGTTATCACCAAGTGAGGGTGAAGGAGGGAGACATCTCAAAAACTTCCTACAAGTGAAGATATGGGAACTTCATGTTTTTATTCATGTCATTCGGTGTTACGAATGTGCCAACTATTTTCATGGGGCTCATTAAATCCGTATTTCAGGAATATCTGGACCAGTTCGTAGTCGTGTTTATTGACGGCATCTTGATCTACTCATGATCAGAGGAGGATCACTCTTAGCACTTGAGAACGGTTTTAGAGGTCCTCCGACAGCACCAGCACTATGGGAAGTTGTCCAAGTGAAAGTTTTGGACACAAGAAGTGCATTTCATTGGGAACGTGGTGTCCGAGCAGGGGATATCAGTGGACCCATCAAAGGTCGAGGCGATTGTTTCTTGGGCATCACCCAAGAATGTTGTAGAGGTTCATTGTTTCCTCAGGCTGGTAGGTTAATACCGTAGGTTCATTCTCAACTTCTCTTGAGTTGCGACACCCTTGACAGCCTTGAGCAAGAGGGACTAGGCTTTTGTAATAGACAAGCAGTGCGAGGCAGCCTTCAACTACCTGAAGTAGAAGTTGGTTAGTTCCCCAGTGTTGAGGTTTCCAGAAGAAGGGGCAGTATATGAGGTGTTCTGTGATGCTTCAGGGCACGGCCTCAGATGTGTGTTGATGCAGCAGCAAGGGTTGATCTTCAATGGGTCTAGGTAGTTACGGCCCCATGAGCGTAACTATTACACCCATGATCTTGAGCTCACGGCAGTTGTGTTTGTACTAATTTTGTTGTGTCACTACCTCATTGGGGAGCGCTTCATGGTCTTCACAGATCACAAAAGCATGAAGTATATCTTATCCCTACGGGAGCTAAACATACGGCAGCGAATGTGGATGAAATTCCTTCAAGATTACGACTTGGATATTTCCTACAACTAGGGTAATGGGAATGTGGTGGAAGATGATTTGAGCAGGAAGTCGCAGAACGATGCAGTCCGAGAATTGGCAGATACTAGGAAGGAAATGGAGGAGTTGGACTCCCTGCACCTGGATGCTAGGATGGAAGGTGGTAGAGGTTGCATGTATCAGATGACAGTGCGATATTCTCTATTCCAGTAGGTAGAGGAGTCCCAATGGGGAGACTCAGAAATCTAAGTGACGCGTGACCGAGTTGACTAGGGAAATGCTCCTGAAGGATGGACAGTGGATGGCCAGAATCAGATGCTTTTCCAAGGAAAGGTGTTTTTTCCAGAGGCAATGCATGGCAGGGTTCTTAGTGAGTTCCAAAAATCACCCCTAGAGGTGCACCCGTGAGTTTCCACGATGTATCAGGGCCTGAGGAGACATCTTTGGTGACCCAGGGTAAAACAGGCAGTAGCAGAGTTTGTAGCAAAGTGACTAGTGTGTCATCAGGTGAAGGTTGAACACCATGTCCCGGGTGGCTTTTTGAGACCATTATATGTCCCCGTGTGGATGTGGGATTACATCTCGGTGGATTTCGTCATAGAGCTACCCAAAGATCGAGGAGGCTGCGATGATATCTTGGTAGTAGTGGATCGGTTGACGAAATCATCCCACTTTCTCGCGATAAAGGAGTTAGGTACAGTGGATGATTTAGCACGGAGGTATGTGGATGAGGTGGTTCAGATGCATGGAGTTCTAAGATCCGTAGTCTCGGGTATGGATGCATGGTTTACCTCATGAGTGTTGAGGGGATTGCATCATTATTTTGGCACCCAACTATGTCTTAGCACTGCTTTCCATCCCCAGACAGATGGACAGATAGAGGGAACCATCCAGACGATGGAGAACATGCTACGATCATGTATTCTGGATTTTGGGGGATCGTGGGTGCGACACTTGCCTTTGGTAGAGTTTTCCTACAATAATAGCTATCACTCTACCATTGGCATGGATCTATTCGAATCCTTGTATGAGAGGCCATGTCGCTCACCCGTGTGCTGGGCTGAGGTTGTGGAAGCGAGTGTTCTTGGCCCGGAAGAGGTGAAGAGTAGGACAGAGATGGTTTGACTTATACGGGAATGGATGAAGGTAGCATAGGACCGACTGAAGTCATATTCCCATAATAGGAGGATACCCTTAGAGTTCGGGGTTGGGGACCACGTGTTCTTGAAGGTATCCCCTCGGTGTGGACACCAGAGGTTCGGTAGGGGGAGAAAGATCTCTCCCAGTTTCATCAGACTCTTCGAAGTGTTGTGGCGGGTTGGAGAAGTGGCTTATCAGATAGTGTTAACATCGCCGCTACTGAGGATACATGACATCTTACATGTGTCCCAGCTCCGTTGGTACTTGCATGACGACTCACAAGTCCTTGACTGAGGAGAGCTAGATATTGAAGACAACGCAATGTTCGTGGAGCAGCAAGTGATGGTCGAGGGTCGTAAGGAGAAGGTGCTTCGTGGATGAAACATTCCTTTGGTTCGTGTGTTGTGGAGGCATGATGGGCTTAAGGAAATTACCTCGGAACAGGATGCACATATGTGTTCCCTGTACCTAGAGTTGGTTTGAGTTTTGTGCTATTCTAATTTGTTTGAACTTGTTGTGACATAATTCTTACCTTTTTAACTTTGGAATGTGTGGTTTTCAGTTTTATTTGGATGTGTGTGAAGTATCCTGAGATGTGGGGAGTGGAGGACCAAATCCCCAGTTAAGACGCATTATAGTGGATGCTCCTAAACCTGTGCAGGTGAGTCAGAGCTGACCAAAGCGGATTGTATCTTAACATGGAGGAAGAGTAAACCCCTCACCACATGACCGGATGGTTTAATCCTTTGTTTTACGATGATTGTAATTGTTCAGGTTCACTCTTGAAGGGTATCTTCCGGGGGCGGTTGTTCGGACTCCCCCCACCTTCTTTATTCATGTCTGGTTTTAAATTCTTGAGGGCGAGAATACTTTGAGAGGTATCAGATGTGAGGACCCGGACCCTCACGGTCCATCCCTTTGCCAAATTCCAGATCCTAGGGGTGGCGTCTCTGTGGTAGGACATCATTTTGGCGTGCGACTGATCAGGGTGACTGATCGGCGTGACCAATCTGTGTCACCTAGCCATGTCAACTTTCTATTCTATGATTTTGTTTCCTGTAACGCCTGTTTTTGGATTATCAAATTTTTTTCAAGTGGTTCAATGCCATTTAAAATCCCATTAATACCCAATAAATCCCAGGGGACCTCTACAATGGAGAATTAAATAAATTTCATCATGTGTAACCACCCAACCTCATGGGGAACCATGATCCGAATTTAAAGGGGCTAAAATCACCATATATTGTAAGAATGGGATCTTATCTATATATTCCACGATAATTCCTTCTTACTTCTTCTTCCTTTGGCAGAATTCCTTCTTCCCCCTGGTGCGCCTGGAGTCCCTTCTTTCCAGGGTTTTTGGTGTGCCTCTTCTGGAGCTTTCTTCTCCTCTTGGAGTCTACAGAATTCCTCCCCACAAGTCATGCTTGTCCATGTTCCTGGAACGTGGAGAAAAACGACGATCCTTGATCAATCATGTAGGGTTTTCCTTCAAATCTCCTTTATGTGTATCATGCGCGGTGGGTACGCTTTGTTTCTATGGGAGTGGGTGAAACCAAACCTCAATAAAGATAACAACATACATTAAAAATGAAGGGAAGGGGTGTGATCGATGTTCTATTGTACTCTTTTAATTCCCATATGATGTGAACTGTGTGAATTTATGTCTACTGAAAATCATGGTCATTGGTGGACTTTTTATGTGCACTAATAAACTATTATCTCCTGTGATGATTAAATGGCTGCAACATAGGAATTTATTAATCTCATAAACTCAGTTGTTTTAAATGGATGTTCAGTAAAACAAGAATCTCTGTGTGACCACCCCGGTTAACAACATGAAGATGAACATAATGAGTGATGTGCTTAAACCTAGACGTTTTGCACTCTATTTAGTAGTGGGTGTGTTGTTCTTCCTAGTGATTATGGGAAGATGTGAATGGGGATGGTATCCTCTATTGTGGCACGGTTTCTGGTTGTGAATCTAGGGTTGTGGTTGCTCTGCTTATATCACGAATAGGGGTGGAATCCTCTAACATTGAGAAATGGTGGGTTCCTAGTTTTGGGGACATGGGGCTGTGTCTCAGGGTTTTCGTTGGTTCTATCACTTCAAGGGATCTCACTTATACCATTTTGTGTGGTTTTCTTTGGTTCTACTACTTTGATGGATCTCACTAATCCCCCTTTTTTTGTTGTAACTTCAAAAGTGAACCGGGTCTGAATGCTTAAATTGATGTTTGGCTGTCTCTTTTTCGCTAGCTTGTGGTTATGCCTTTTAGTTGACTAGTGGTGTGGTTTTAATCAAAATTGGATCACATGAACATGAAAAAAAGAATGGTTAAAATGGGGAATTGTTTTTTGGTATGAGTCGTGACTTGGCCGCGAATGTAGTGCATTAATTTATGAATGAATAGTAACGAGGGTGTTTGATCTTAGGTTTTGGAGCCCCAAGGTTGGGATGAGTTCCTGTTACATATATATATATTGTATTTCTTATTCTTCTTATTCGCGCCCCACCCCAGTTGAGTACTTAGTGGCAAACACCCCATTTCATGGGGAGGGTGTTTTTTCCGACACTACTATCACTACGGGAAAAATGGGTATTTGCGACGGGGGTATTTACCCGTCGCAAATAAGTAGGCTTTTGCGACGGGATTGCTTTCCCCGTCGCAAAAGAACTGGCGCGCGATGCGAGCCAAATCACGGGAAAACTATTTGCGACGGGGGAAAATTCCCGTCGCAAATAACCGGCGGCGGTAAAAGGTATTTGCGACGGGAATATTTCCCCGTCGCAAATAGTATGTTATTTGCGACGGGACCCATCGCAAATAACTATTTAACCGTTGACCGTAATAAATGTTGGCTAAGGTATTTGCGACGGGTACCGTCGCAAATAACACTATTTGCGACGGGAATCCCGTCGCAAATGGACCCGTCGCAAATAATCTAACCTATAAATACCTCCATCCGTTTTTTTCAAATCATTCTCAAACTTCATCTTCTTCTTCTCTCAAAGTTGTATTTCTAAAGTTCAGTTTTTCTCCAGTTTAATTTTTTTCTCCGGAGTTGATTTTAAAGTTTTGAAGAACGATCAGAGCAGATCAATTTTCAAGGTATTTATGTTCATTTTAATTTAATATTTATTTTTAATTTTTTATTAGTTTCGATTATTCTTAATTAGTTGTAATTTAATTATGTTTACATTCTTTTGGTACTTAATAAATTTAAATTATTAGTATTCTTCATAGTTAATGGTAATTAGGAATAATTAGTATAATTTTTAATAATTAAGAATAAATATTAATAATTAATAATAAATACCAATAATTAGGAATAATAACATTATTACATTATTAGTATATTTTATTATTAATATTAAAATAATATAATTTTTTATATATATACAATTCTCTTTTCATCTGTGTGTTTGCTGTCTTCACATGTATTATTTGTATGTGGAGAGAGAAAAAGCACAGATAAAAGGAGAATTGTATATAAATTAGAAAATTATATTATTTTAATATTAATAATAAAATATACTAATAATCTTATTATTTGTAATTATTGGTAATTATTCCTAATTATTGGTAATTATTCATTTAATTACTAATCATTAGGAACAATTACCAATAATTTTCAATAATTAAGAATAATTAGTAATAATTAGTAATAATTAGTAATAATTACCAATAATTAGTAATAATTACCAATAATTAGTAATAATTACCAATAAGTATTAATAATTATCAATAATTAGTAATACTTACCAATAATTTGTAATAATTACCAATAATTAACAATAATTAGTAATAATTTGTAATAATTACTAATAATTACCACTAATTAGTAATAATTACCATTAATTACCGATAATTACCAATAATTACCAATAATTACCAATAATTACCAATAATTACAAATAATTACCAATAATTAGTAATAATTAGGAATAATTAGGAATAATTAGGAATAATTAGGAACAATTAGGAATAATAAGTAATAATTAGTAATAATTAGTAATAATTAGTAATAATTACCAATAATTACCAATAATTAGTAATAATTAGTAAATATTAGTAAAAATTCGGAATAATTACCAATAATTAGTAATAATTAGTAATAATTAGTATTAATTACCAATAATTAGTAATAATTACCAATAATTAGTAATAATTACCAATAATTAGTAATAATTAACTATACTTACCAATAATTACCAATAATTACCAATAATTAGTAATAATTACCAATAATTAGTAATAATTACCAATAATTACCAATAATTGGTAATAATTAATAATAATTAACAATAATTAGTAATAATTGGTAATAATTAATAATAATTACAAATAATTAGTCATAATTATTAATAATTAGTAATAATTAATAATAATTACCAATAATTAGTAATAATTATCAATAATTAGTAATAATTAGTAATAATTACCAATAATTAGTAATAATTAACAATAATTACCAATAATTAGTAATAATTAGTAATAATTAGTAATAATTCGTAATAATTAAGAATAATTAGTATTAATTACCAATAATTAGTAATAATTACCAATAATTAGTAATAATTACAAATAATTAGTAATAATTACCAATAATTAGTAATAATTAGTAATAATTAGCAATAATTACCAATAATTAGTAATAATTACCAATATTTAACAATAATTACCAATAATTACCAATAATTAGTAATAATTAGTATTAATTACCAATAATTAGAATTTATTACCAATAATTAGTATTAATTACCAATAATTAGTATTAATTACCAATAATTAGTAATAATTACCAATAATTAGTAATAATTACCAATAATTATTAATAATTACCAATAATTAGTAATAATTGCCAATAATTAGTAATAATTTCCAATAATTAGTAATAATTAACAATAATTAGTAATAATTAACAATAATTAGTAATAATTAACAATAATTAGTAATAATTAACAATAATTAGTAATAATTAACAATAATTAGTAATAATTAACAATAATTAGTAATAATTACCAATAATTAGTATTAATTACCAATAATTAGTATTAATTACTAATAATTAGTAATAATTATCAATAATTAGTAACAATTAGTAATAATTACCAATAATTAATAATAATTAGTAATAATTACCAATAATTAGTAATAATTAGTAATAATTACCAATAATTAGTAATAATTTACAATACTTACCAATAATTACCAATAATTACCAATAATTAGTAATAATTACCAATAATTAGTAATAATTACCAATAATTACCAATAATTGGAAATAATTAATAATAATTACCAATAATTAGTAATAATTAGTAATAATTAGTAATAATTACCAATAATTAGTAATAATTATTTATAATTAGTAATAATTAATAATAATTACCAATAATTGGTAATAATTATCAATAATTAGTAATATTTATTAATAATTACCAATAATTAGTAATAATTAACAATAATTACCAATAATTAGTAATAATTAGTAATAATTAGTAATAATTAGTAATAATTAGTATTAATTAGTATTAATTACCAATAATTAGTAATAATTAACAATAATTAGGAATAATTACCAATAATTAGTAATAATTACCAATAATTGGTATTAATTAGTAATAATTAGTAATAATTAGTAATAATTAGTAATAATTACCAATAATTAGTAATAATTACCAATAATTCGTAATAATTAACAAAAATTAGTAATAATTAACAATACTTAGTAATAATTACCAATAATTACTAATAATTACCAATAATTAGTAATAATTACCAATAATTACCAATAATTACCAATAATTACCAATAATTAGTAATAATTACCAATAATTAGTAATAATTACCAATAATTAGTAATAATTACCAATAATTAGTAATAATTAACAATAATTAGTAATAATTAACAATAATTAATAATAATTACCAATAATTAGTATTAATTACCAATAATTAGTATTAATTACCAATAATTAGTAATAATTACCAATAATTAGTAATAATTAGTAATAATTACCAATAATTAGTAATAATTAGTAATAATTACCAATAATTGGTAATAATTAGTAATAATTACCAATAATTAGTAATAATTAACAATACTTACCAATAATTACAAATAATTACCAATAATTAGTAATAATTACCAATAATTAGTAATAATTACCAATAATTACCAATAATTGGTAATAATTAATAATAATTACCAATAATTAGTAATAATTTTTAATAATTAGTAATAATTACCAATAATTAGTAATAATTATTAATAATTAGTAATAATTAATAATAAATACCAATAATTAGTAATAATTATCAATAATTAGTAATAATTATTAATAATTACCAATAATTAGTAATAATTAACAATAATTACCAATAATTAGTAATAAATAGTAATAATTACTAATAATTAGTATTAATTAACAATAATTAGTAATAATTAACAATAATTAGGAATAATTACCAATAATTAGTAATAATTACCAATAATTAGTAATAATTAGTAATAATTAGTAATAATTATTAATAATTAGTAATAATTACCAATAATTAGTAATAATTACCAATAATTCGTAATAATTAACAATAATTAGTAATAATTAACCATACTTAGTAATAATTACCAATAATTACCAATACTTACCAATAATTAGTAATAATTACCAATAATTACCAATAATTACCAATAATTACCAATAATTAGTAATAATTACAAATAATATTAGTACTATGAAAATAATAAAAAATTTATATAATATTAAAATTATCAATATTTGTAACATGTTTTGCATTATTCTCAACATATTTAATTCTTAAAGGGTCAATTTTTAGGTCTATCTCAATAAAAATTTGCGTTAGTCGTGTATGATCTAAACTCTATAATTATCCTAGCTTGAGTGTTTTTTCTAACAAATTATTCAAAACCAGTAATGCTTTTATATTTTATAGAGAAATATGGAACAACGAGGTCGTCAACAATCATCATTAGGTGACCGCATATGGATAAATCAACGTAGAAATCAAAACGGTTCTGGTTTAAATCCAGTATATGTAGAGGGTGTGGAGACTTTTTTATCATTTGCGGCATCAAATCCAGAATTTGTTTCAGAAGGCAAAATAAAATGCCCTTGCAGAAAATGTGCATTGAGAACGTTTGACACGTTTGACAAAGTGGGAGAACATCTCTTGCGTTTTGGTTTTCAACCAGATTATGTTTTTTGGTATCAACACGGTGAACGCAGTTCCAGAGCAGGTGATACCAACTTGATTCCAGATCCATCCCGGTTTCAAGATTTAGTACATGATGTTGCAGGTTCATCTGTTCAACATACAGAAACTCCGGCTGATGTAGCTTCAAATCCTGAGTTGGCACCGTCTGAATTTTATGAGTTGTTGAAGTTTGCTGAGGACGCATTATATCCTGGCTGCAAGATGAGCAAATTAGAAGCAGTTGAAAAATTTATGGCTATCAAATCAGATAACAGAATGTCAAATACCTGTTTTGACCAGATATTTTCTTTGCGGAAAACACTGTTACCCGAAGGAAATGTTTTACCTGCAAATTACTATGAGAGTAAGAGGCTGGTTCGAAATTTGGGACTTACTTGTCAGAAGATTCATGCATGTTCAAATGACTGCATTTTATATTCTGGGGAAAATGAGTCGTTGGATAGTTGTCCTACATGTGGGCAACTGAGATATAAAGAAGGACAACACGGGAAGTCTGGTTTGATTCCCGTAAAACAGTTGAGATATTTTCCGCTTACATCCAGACTTCAACGTTTATTCATGTCTAATAATACAGCGACAATGATGTCATGGCATAAAGAGAATATTTCAACCGATAAAAGCTTGAATCATCCAGTCGATGGTGATTTATGGAAACATTTTGATAGAGTGAATCCATCCTTTGCTTTAGAAGCTAGAAATGTTCGACTGGGCCTTTCCACTGATGGTTTCTGTCCGTTTGGATCTTATGGTAGTCAATATTCATGTTGGCCTGTTTTTTTAACTCCGTACAATTTACCTCCATGGATGTTGATGAAGGAGCCATATATCTTTTTGACTTTACTAATTCCAGGACATCCGCAGAAAAATATTGATGTTTATTTGAAGCCATTGATTGATGAATTAAATTTATTGTAGAGTACTGGTGTCAGTACATATGATGTTGCAACGAAACAGAATTTCATACTAAGAGCAGCATTGATGTGGACAATAAGTGGCTTCCTGGCTTATGGGATGTTATCTGGCTGGAGTACACATGGTCAGAAATCATGTCCTTACTGTATGGGAGAGAACAAATCATTTATGCTCATTCATGGAAAGAAACCTTTTTATTTTGACTTTCATCGTAGATTTCTTCCTGCTGATCATCCTTTTCGCAGAAACAGATCTCATTTCTGAAAAGGAACAGTTGAAAGGGATGGACCTCCAAAAATGCTATCACATTCGGAGTTAAAATCAGTTGTATTTTCATTACCTCCCATCACTTTTGGTCCCACAATAAACCAACAGAAATTTTCTGGTTTTGGGAAAGAACACAATTTGATTAAACGTAGCATATTTTTGGATTTTCCATATTGGTCTGATCTGTTAGTCCGACACATGTTAGATGTCATGCATATTGAGAAGAACTGTTTTGATAATTTGTTTCATACAGTTTTGGATACTCCAGGAAAGAGCAAAGACAATGTAAATGCACGTTTAGATCTTGCCCAAATTTGCAGGCGTCCAGAATAGGAACTATTTGAGAATGTCAGAACAGAAAGGTTACTGAAACCAAAAGCAGCTTATACACTGTCTAAAGAAAACCGTTTATTATTTTGTCAGTGGATTGCAGATTTGAGACTTCCAGATGGTTGTGCTTCCAATTTGGGTAGATGTTTAAAGAATGGTCATATTACTGGATTAAAAATTCATGATTGTCATGTTATAATGGAGAGACTTCTACCCATTGGATTAAGAGGTCTGTTGAATTCTGTGATTTGGGATTCCATAACATACATGTTTCATTTTTTTCGGAAAATTTGTGAGGCTACGGCAGATTATGATGCTCTAGGCAAACTTGAAAAAGATGTTGTTGTAATTATATGTAAACTGGAAAAAATATTACCGCCGTCTTTCATCGACTCAATGGAACATTTGATGTTACATTTGCCATATGAAGCCAAATGTGGAGGTCCAGTACAGTTTCTATGGATGTACCCATTTGAAAGATGCATGCAAAAATTGAAAAGAAAAGTACGTAACAAAGCATTTGTTGAAGGATCTATTGCAGAAGCTTATTTGCAAGAGGAAATATCTTTTTTCTGATCCCATTATTTTGAATCTGAGTATCCTTCAAAACACAACCGAATGGGACGGAACGAGAGGAATATTGATGAAATCGACAATCAATTATCAATTTCCAACCAGTCAGAGCTTGGTTTTGGTGGAGTTTATGAACGCTGGCTTTCAGATGATGAAAATCAGAGAGCTCATATGGATGTTCTGCTCAACTGTGAAGAGATGACATCAGTTGTACTGTAAGTTTTTATATCACTTATTCTATCATTTATGTTACAGTAAATAACTTTGGTTTTTATAGGTTGTATGATAATCATATCAAGAAAAAATTCCACAAATTACAACAGCTGCTCTCGAAGAACGTCGACTGAAAATTTTCTCTCATTGGTTTCAAAAACTGGTAACATAAATTCTTTATCTTTTAGCGACTCATTCAATGTATAGTTTACTATATTGATAATTATTTCACAAATTTTCAGGTGTCTCGACATGCTGATAAAATTGACAAACGGCTGTGTGTATTGAGTAACCCACCTTCCAAACTTGTTAAAACTTATAATGCATATGTGGTGAATGGATTTCGATTCCACACACATGCATATGGGGAATCGAAAAAAACAATGAACAGTGGAGTTAGCTTGAGAGGATCTCATCATCGAGAAAATGAAGTTGACTTTTATGGCATACTTGATGAAATCATTGAACTATGTTATCTTGGACAACATTACATAACCATGTTCAAATGTCGGTGGTTGGATATAGAGAGAGGCGTGTGTGTTCATCCGACTCATGGAATCATGGATATTAAATGTAAAAGTGTTCTCGCAGTAAATGAACCATTCTTATTGGCTCAACAGGCATATCAAGTTTATTATGCAATGTATTGTGAAACATCAAGAGACTTGACAGATTGGTGGAGTGTAATAAAAATCAAAATTCGAGACAATCAGTTTAGTCAAAGTGAATGTGCTTTCACTGATGTTCAAAGAATTGAAGTTTTTCAAGAGAGTACTCAAAATCAATTTTTTTTACAAAGAGACATGAGTATCGATGACGACACCCCACATTTAAGATTCGGTGATGACGATGATGTTAATGATGTCACATATGAATTTGAAATGGTATGAGATGAAGCAACTGTAACTCGAATGGATATCGATGATGTTGAGGAGGAATATGAAGATGACATTGACATATATGAAGATGATGATGAAGATGAACACTGATAACATTCCATGGTATTTATATACAATCATAATATGTATATATGTATGTATAATAGTAATTATCAATTATTTTCTAACATTAACATTTTCTATTTCAGATAGACGACGCCACATTTCGTGAGTTGGCGGATGCTGACCAGACTTTCGATGCGGATGAGTTGCTGACAGATGAACCTCAGCCTGCAGGCGCTCCAGGGAGTACGCGAAGGGGGTGCGGTCTTGCACGATTGATGATTCCTGACCCCGTCCCCGAGCGACGTCCACGTCTTGGGTTTGATCCACGCACACGGAGGTGTGATAACCGGTGTGATAACCTGTGGATTTGACTAAGATTTCATTAATCTATTCACATAATAAATGTTTATTATTTTTTCAGTTTTCAGCATATAGCAGTCGGACAGGGCAGCGCTATTTTGCGCAACTATTTCTCTCAGCCGTGGACCACATGGGAGCAGATTCCCATTGATGTGTAGCAGGCCATGTTCGGCCATTGGTTGGTACATACGTAAATAAATAATTTTTATTTTGAAAATTATTTTATTTCTAACTTGATATTTTGATTTATTTGTAGGGTTTATAGTATCCGATCGAGGATACCATGCGTGACGCCATCCACGAGGCATGGGAGGTGGCCATGCGTGATCGCCTTCATCATTTTTTGCACAATTTAAGAAAAGATGCGATGAAGAAAGCAGGAGTGTCAGATTTTGAGGAGTCATGTAGAGGACACCGACCAAAGTATATTTCATCCCATGTATGGGATGTATTATGTGCACACTGGTTGAGTGGTGCCTTTCAGAGGAGATCATCGGTGGGGAGGCAGAATCGGGGGAGACAGGAGGTGACTCATCGAGCTGGGAGTCGTTCTTTCAGTACTCATAGACAGCATCTGGTACGTACATTATTTATAAATATTTTATATAACTATAAATATTAATAGATTATTTTTTATTCTTATAGGTTGTCGAGCACCCCAATATTACAGAGTAAGACGTATATCGGAGGATGTATGGTGATCCGACTACTGGGGAGCTCAGAGGTGATCGTCAGCATCACATCGTGGTCAGTGTTATTTGTTTTCAAGTTTAAAAATTAACTGCATATAATATATTCACAATTTTAATTTTAAATTGCAACTATAGGAGTCATATGAGGCCGCAGCGTCACAGGCCCGGCCTGAGAGTCAGGCCGAGTCATCAGATCAGACCACTGCCCGTCAGTTTGATGAGGCAACATGGATGCATGCCACCCAGTATACCTTCAAGAAGGGCCGGGTAGTTGGTATCGGCTCTCGACTGACTCCCGGAGATTATTATGGCAGTGCTGCGATGTCGGCGTCCAGCTCGAGAGGAGCTCGTGCATCTTCTTCTACTACATAGTATGAGGATCAGTTGCGATCTCAGACTGCACAAATAGAGAGTTTCTGACAGGAGCAGGAGCAAATGCGTCAGCAGCATGAGGAGGAGCGTCGACGCCAGCAGCAGCTGTACGAGGAGCAGACGAGTCGGTGGCAGCAGCAGCATTAGGAGCAGATGGAGTACATGCGCTGACTCACTCATGCTTTAGGGATGGAGTTTCCTCCACCACCTTCTGCAGATCCCCCACCCCCCCTCCTTCAGATTAGAGTTTTTATTTATGTTATAAAATTTGGGAAATCAAAATAATATTTTTTTCTATTCGTAGTTTTTGTCTCATTATAAAATATTAATAATATTATATTTTTAAATAACAATATTAATATGAATAATAATATTATTTATATTTTATAATATTAAATTATATATATATATTAAAATTTTATAATATTAAAATTTAATTATATTTTTTGTAATACTTGAATTATTTTAATATTTGAATGTAAAATAATTCTATTATTTTTATATTAATGAAAATAACTTATTAATATTTTTTTTATTTATGAATTATAATTCTAATATTATTATATTAATTAAATCATTTATTAATATTCTATTATTTTTTATTTTTTAATTATAACTCTATTATTATTATATTAATTAAAATAATTTATTATTTTTATTTGTGAATTATAATTCTATTATTATATTAATTAAAATAATTTATTAATAATTTTTTTTATAGTATTTGCGACGGGATACTATGCCCGTCGCAAATACTAGTATTATTATTTGCATTAAAATAATTTATTAATAGTTTTTTATTTTTTTTAAAAAATAGTTTTTGCGATGGGTCCCGTCACAAAAACTATTTTAAAAGTTTTTTACAAATATACGGAGTACTATTTGCGACGGGGAGAATAACCATCACAAAAAAAGGCTTTAGCGACGGGCCCGTCGCAAATAAGTTTTGTTGCAACGCCGTTTTCAGCAACGGTCCATTTGCGACGGGCCCCCGTCGCAAAAAGCCATTTGCGACGGGATCCCTTCGCAAATGACCCGTCGCAAATACCGGTTTTTCTAGTAGTGTATGAGTGGCTGGTTATTAGCTCTTTTCTGGTCCCTTCACCAAATATTCCAAGACACATAGGGAAGGTTGTAATGGCCTGAGGTCCATTATTAGACCACAAATCTTCGAGAAGTGTAGTTCGGGTGTTTGGACCAGGTGTTTGTGGGTAGGTTGTTTCCCAAGTGTCTTCGAGAGGAGTCTAAGGTTTCTTCAGGAATTCCAGTAGTTGTTCTGACCCAGGTGTTGCGTATGTGGTTATGCATGGTGGATGTGCCTCAGGTGTCTACAGGCGGGATATCGGTTATGGTCCAGGTGTGTGCGGGCGGGGTTAGGCAGTGGGACTACGGTGAGAACTGTGGGATTGGTTTGATGCATTGGATGTCTTTAATAACCAATGGGAAAGTGGCGCGGGGTAACCAAATATTGATGTGCTATTACTATAATTTACTTTCCTTGTGTTATTTGGGGAGTGTGCCTTGGTGTGGCTTGGGTGGATAGTTTTCCTTGCTAGGTGTTTTGGTTTCTCTTTTCTCACATAGAATTAGAATTCTCCCCCCACCTGTGCACGAGGGATTTTGGATTTCCCTATTGAGTATACTTGTATTCTCACCCTACGTATATAAAAACTTCTTTCAGGTTTCCAAGAGGACATCAGGGATTGTGCAGGGCTGTACTAGCTCGGACCTCAGGGTAGTTGCTGTTGTTTTTTCCTTTTTTTGGTACTTACCTTTGGAGTTTTGTGGCTTGTATCATTTACTGTTGAACATGCATATGGGAATGGGTTTCTTTGGATTTACCTTTATATTCATCTTTGGTGTTTTTGGGGTTTCTATCTTATCTCTCGATCCTATTAAAATAAAAAGGGTTATGCCTTCCATCATGTGTGTGATTCTATTCCCTTGGTGCTAGTCGCCACTCCGGGACCTATTGAAGGTGGGTCTCAGGGGTCATTGTCTCTCCTTCAACTTAAAGAAGGAAGGGTCTAGAAATCTGTTTTCCCTTCCCACTTTTTGGTTAAGGAGGGTCGTGACATAGATGATTCCTTTTATAGGATAGGGAAAAGTCACACTTGGCATTTTTTAAAACAAGTTAGTTTACACTTGTTTTTAACTAAAATAATAATAAATCCCAAGAACTCAATAATGGAAGGATTATGGATGAAATATGGCCAGAAAATTGGTGTTTAATGACTTGATATAGAATTTTTGAACTTATGTTTATGGTGTAGACAATTGTTGAAATTATTTTTACCTTACTCATTGTAATTAATTTTAGCCACTTTCACTAATTTTTTTTAATACAAGGAAATGTAGATATTATTAGAAAATATATATTACACTGACTATAACCTTTTATTTCCATTTTTAAAAATTAAATTCATTGAACTGGAAAAAAATTAGTTTAATGTTAATCGCACAGACGTGGTGACAAAGCAGGTTTTTAATGTGAGAATGTTCAAAAGTTCATTAATCATCTATATCTAAAATCAACATAATAATGATTACAATAATATAAATTAGATTTATATATTTATTATTGATCTATTATGACTTCAAAAACAATTTTAAAAATAACTCAACTATTAAAATAAATTTGAAAAAAAATTGGAATTAAAATTCTGTATTTTTCAATATCCACAAAAAATAGAAGTTTCTCAGAAAAATACCAAAAATTATCCCCAAAATAATTTCAACATAATGAATTAAAATAATATTTTTATTTTTAAAAATAAAATATCTCAATTTTTCTAAATTTATATTTATTATGTTCACAGAAGGAGTTAAAAAGCTGTTCTTTTGAGAAAATAGTATTTCAAAACATATAAATAGTTTACCAAAATTATATGGTTTATCACCATTGTGTTTTATTTTTATAAATCATTATAAATAAAATTATAAAATTAATATTATTTATATTATTTTGTTTAATGACATTGTTATAAATATGTATTTTAATTAATTATAATAAAAAATAAACTTTCATAGAAACTCAGTATTTTGTGTAATACAAGCCATGTCGATGTTGTGTATAACACATGCCAAGTAAGTGTTTCTATTAGCATAAAATAATATTTTCTAATCATGTAAATAAATCATAGAATTATTTATCTCAAAAATCATGAATAACATAGTTATCTCATTAAACACAAACTATATTCAGTTTTTCGTGAAATGAAAAATATCCAAAGGAAGAAATTAATTCAAAAATATATATAATTCAAAAAAATTAAGGGTGTTACATTATACCCCCTTTAAATTAATTTTTTCCTATAATTTTTTATGGGCAATAAATGGTTTAACACCTTTATTTTCATTTAATTGAAACTTTTGACATAAAAATATACACTAAATTTTACTTTAAAAATAGAAATTTAGAACTATAATAGTTACCAAGAGTAACTCATAGTTGGCCTTCCACATAGGAGAACCTGGGCCTGTAGGAAATATTAAATATTGTAAGGGATTGAATGATGTCACAACCCAACTTAGGTCAAGCCTGAACCAGTCACCCAAGCTGATCATCGGCACGAACCAAAGGGTGTTCTCAATCTCCAAGGGCTTGAAACTAGTGCCGACTATAAAAATAAGATAGTTGGGAATGGTTTAGCCCAATACATAAAGATAAATCAAAGAAAATAACTAAAAAAACAGGAAGCAAGAAAAAAATAAAATAATCAATGAAACATACCTCAACTAACCTCATCGGTCACTACAGAACATAAAACCACATTGTCTCCAAGAGAGATCAAAAATAAATGAACATGAAACGAAAAAAGAGAGTAGACATGATCACTAAGATGCTCAGTAAGAATGAAAAATATAACTATAGAATACATGTATTTTCCTTTTATGAAAACATTCCATTAATTATAGATTTAAAATACAATTATGAAAATAAATTTTTTTCACATTTCGTTAAACAACCCCAAATTTCATGTTTTAAGATACAACACATGCCATACTTCCAATTTTAAAATATGATATTTCTACATTCAAACCACATTTGAAACCAATGTGTATAGAGCCCTGATGAAAAATAAATGAGAAAAAAAGTACCATGGAAGTCTAAGTGCATGAAAATACAAATAAGGAAGCTAAAGTAGAAAGTAACCATGGGTGAGACTAAATGTCCATATAAGACACCTAGACATGCTCAGTTCGGAACCAAATGTTGGGGTATGGAGAATACCCTATTTCAATAACCACATAACACCATAAACTAACGTATTTAGTGGCACATCCCACCTAGAAAATCTGTGATCCAGTGTATAGAATTCTGTCTAATTGCAGTTGGTCATCAAATGTCAATCGATCCCATAAAAGATTTCTAGGAACCCATGGTAATATAAAAATATGTATGTGGGAGACCCATGCACACATGAATCATCTTACATACCGCCACTACACTTACCTACCCCAAACATGGACATCTCTTATATGATAACACGTAAAGGGAAATCCTAGATAGTGGTTCCCAATATATATATCCATACTTATATATATACACACATAAATATCAAATCATTAATGTTTCCAACTGAGTTATCACATTACACTACTCTTAAATCATAAATCAAAACATTCAAATATTCCAATTGAGATTTTATAATTTTAAAACTACGTTGTTTCCGAATATAAACCCAAAAATTCATTATTAAGTGCACAATTCCAGATGGGACTTTACTTTACGAGCCCAAAAGTTTTTACAAAAAATATTTTAAATCTCTCTCAAACTAATTTTTTTTTTCAGAACCAGGTGAAAACCCATGATGCACAAAAATATGCCAAATGGGATATCTATTCATTTAAAAAATAGTTGTTCTTTAATCAAAACCAAAACTGCCATCACTTTGGAATTCACCCTTCAAACCACTTTATGAAACTACCCAAATGGACCAACAAACCATTTGAAAATCCAAGAGATAAAGCTACAAGAACTTTAACATCTCATCTTTATTTCAGTACACATCCATTTGTTCATTTTAGGAACCCATGGGTGTGCCATCATCAAATGAAACACTCACAATGTACATTGAAACAACCAAACCCATTTTTATTTCCAAACTGTCAGTTTTCTTCAAGAAAACCTAAAAACCAGTTTCAAAAAGTTTATAAATGTTCAAACAAAGATTAAAAATGTCACGAGAGCCTTTCATAACAACATTCCAACCACAAAATCAATATCACCAAGTTTCACATGAACTTCACAAATTACCACCAAAACTGTTTACTAAAAATTTTCCAAGGGAAAACACTAAAAAATCACCCATTTATACATTTTAATGCAAAATTCGAAATTAATAAAATAACTTAAAGGAACTAACACACATAAATAATTTATGAATTTTTTCAAAAAATAATTTTAATAATTTTCACCAACACCAAATCACTAATATAGTCTAAAACAAAATCTTCCATGTGATACAAAATAGGTTTATAAATTTATTAAAAATATATAATCCAAAATTTTTGTCAAAACACATAGGCATAAATAGGGAACTGCCTCAAAACCTATTTTTAGCATTTTCAAATGCCACAAAAACACTACATCAATTTAAGAATATGTCCTACCAAGTTTCACATCATATATAAATAATTATTTAAATGCAAAAGCATTAATTAGATAACACGGGAAAGAGAAAACATGAATTGATTAACTTTACTGGTGTGAAAATGTGACAAAACCCACATAGAAAGGAGAGAAAACCCCGAATACCAAACCAGACCCCCGAACATCCATGAAAAATGCCCATTTCATAAAAACCAACCATTTGGGTTTTCCCATGAAATAAAACCCCTCTGAAAAAACCCTATAATTAAGGGAAATATTATCGGAGAGGGAAGAGGGTAAGTCAAAGATGGAGTTCGAGAACTGGATCGTGTAGGGCAGAAGGGCAGCATGAAAAGGAGAGGGCCTTTAGGGATTCAGATGGAGGATGAGAGGTCTAGATTGGGGATGGGGGTTGGTGGTCGCACCGTGAGAGGTAGAGGAAAGGGTAATTATGGTTAATTTTGTTTATTTTCATTATATCAAACCCCCAATAAAATAAATTCATAATAATAATAATAATATTTATTTCATTTTTGATAATAATAATAATATTAATTTAAATTTAATAATATTAATATTAAAAACTATTTAAATAACGATTTTATTATTATCTAAAAAACTAATGTTATTATAATTATGGTTTAAACATTTTATTTATTTTATTTCATGAAATTTAATTATTTAAAATATTGGGTAGCTGCATGGTCACCTAGGTCGACCACACTATTACCGATAACTTTGTGGTGCCGAGGTACATGCCTGAAACCAATCAAAATTATTTGATTAAAAACAATTAAACTACACTCAACTCAAACCCTGGAAAGAGTAACCAAATCCATGAAATAATAAAATTAAATAATTCTAAAGGCCAGGGTGTGTCAATTACCTCCACAACATAAACATTGTACACATATAAAGTCACCAAGCTGAAATTTAATAAAAAATATAGTCCATTCCCAAACACAACTAGAAAAATAAGTAATCCCATGGCGATTATGTTCTCCCCAAGTCACAACCGACCAATCTAGATGAAACCACAACCTGAAACAAGGGGAGAACATGGGAGGGTTATCCTTACCACAAACATACTACTATTTAGGAAATATAAACCCAAAGAATCCACCCTAGGGAGGGGGCCAACTCATAAACTCCCAATTGATCCAAACCAAGTTCCATAGAAAGAAAAAAAACTCCAACACATGAACTATAATCATAAAACAGCAGCTAAAACCCCCCAATTCAAGGAAAAACTCTTGAGAATAACCTAAAATGAAACAGGGAACCAGAAACAATATCCATAATTCCCACAAAAAATAAATACATCCAAACAAAGAAAAATGAAACAAAAACACGAATTAACCCAAAAAAAGGTTAAACAATAAATGAAAATGAATATTTTAAATGGGATACAAATAAACAAATAAGAATTCTTGTACTATAAAATATCATTTTCATCAATATATACCAATGAAAAAATGGACTTACAGTAGAGGAAAACCCCCAATAACTAAAATAATAATAATTAAATGTCTTTAAATGTTCCTATCCCAACATGGAAAATAAAACCTAGACCGAGGCTTCACACCACCCAAAACTATTGACTATGCATGGGATTCACTCTCAGGCATCTGGCGGGATCTTTGAGGGCTGAAACATATCTTTCCTCACAGTCAAGTACGAGTATACCTCAGCCATAACTATTTTTTCTACAACACATTCTACATAACTTCTCTATATGAATCAAATAGGTTTAATTATGGAATGTCTTCAGAGGGATATGACATGATGACTTTGAGAGCCCAAACTGGCCATACTAGTGGCACATAGGAGGATGATCTGACAAATCTGAAACTAAAACCATTAAATTAGACTTCTTATAAAAAGTTTCATCTATTATATACATCTTTCCAGATAGGGAATCATCATGAGCAGCAAGAGATGGAGGAATTCCAACAGCCGATTCCCAAAAGACCAATTCATCAAGGAATGCACCATCTAACATATTATTGAAATGATGTTCCTTATAAGAATAGACCTACTTCTTGATCCATGGATGAAGAACCCCAATGAAGATAGAAGTCTTTATGAATTCCTATGATGCTACCTCTAGAGAAAATGAAACTAATTACTTTAAGATGTAAATATAGGCCTTCTCCAACCACTAGATTTATTTATTACCCCTGAGCTCATCCATTTAATTCATACTCACCTTCTCATTCATGAATCATTAGAAAAAATAGACATAAAAACATCACACATCATCCAGACATGAAATGATGGTGGGAAAAAAACTATCGTTTGTCAAACGATGGTCCTTCGAATAATCCAAAAATGGTACACACTCTGATAGCTTCGGTAGTTCCTAATACCCTAAAGACATGGACTACCTATTCAAATTACTACACTACCTATAAAATACCACAATCACCCTGAAGGACATGAAAAAATTTGAGAAGAACCAAAAACTGAGTGTGACACCTTAGAAATCATGGAATAATTTTTGGTAGGAATATTCTGAACAACATGTAAACTGTAAACCAAAACTAACATCAAATTACAATCAAAAGTAACATCATGGGCCAAAATTATAGGTTCAAAAACCAAGAAAATACAGACAAAATAATAATCATTAAAAAAGACATCATTTTCATCCAAATTTAAAAACTAACTTCTTCTAAGGCCACATTTCAAAATTCTAAATAAATAATTTTAAAACAAATATCCAATTTACCAAATAATTTAACTTTTAAAAATGACTTTATAAAAACAAGGCCAAGACATTAATTTCAAATAAACACCTAACAAATCCAATGAACTGTTTAACATATGTTCATCCGCTTACATCCATTCCCCTCACGTGCCAATATTCACTTTCCAAACACATACACTAAAAATATACAAAATTTTATAAATGAAACCATGGGTCACACCAAAAAATTTACATACCAATTCTAAAAAATGAACAAATTTTAGAACCAACGCACTTTCAATTTTATAACCCACTTTTCCGATTTCAAACTCCTTAATGGAAACAAATTTCTTTAAAAATAAACTTTAATTTTAAAATCCACCTTAACATTCTAAAACCATTGTAAAGATATAATTTTAATCATCAAAATATCTCTTACACCAACCAAATATAGAAAAAGAACAACTTACATCAAACTACTGGAAGGAGGGACTAGCATCTATTCTTAATTCATTGAATATGTAGTGGGATATGCCCCACGTCGGTCATAATGCTAATAGGGACTGAAACCGTGCACTTAGACTCCAAATGGGTCACTACTCCAAGTGGGATCACAATTTGACATTAGTTTACCACCGTTGTCATCCTTTAATCCAAAATAAAGACACAAGGCTCAATTCTCAGACTACCCTTGAAAACACAGGTTTATACTTAGAAATGGTATATGAAACCATTCCCCTACCTACCTATTAAGTCTTGATATTCCTAATATCCATCTACCCGACACTTATAATATCAATAACCTCTCTTGGATACCATATTCTCCTGAACCAACCTGGGTCAACCCTGAACAGGTCAACCAAGCTGGTCCGCAGCATAGACCAAAGGGCGTTCCTGAACCACAGAGGTAGTAAACTAGTTCCAAGAATCAAAATAAAGTAGTTGGGAATGGTCTAGCCTTGAAAAGGAATATAAAGAAAATAAAATAAACTAAAAATATTTAAGTGGTAATAAAAATAAACTATATAGGGAAACATACCTCTAGTGACCTCTTGGGTCACCATGGAACATAAAACTAGTAACACCCCGAGATTTTATGAAAAATATTTTTTTTAACTTCATTAATGTCTTGTGTTGTATGCTACACCCAAAGAAGCATTCACAACACGCATCCTTGATTTTCCTTACATTACACGCAATCACGACCTTCCTTGATAGCGTGTGTAGTACGCAATACCGAGTTTCAATAAATAACGATATGCTATTAAAATATTATTAAAACTAGCCGTTATGAATAGTAATAAAAACTTTTTGAAATTTTGTAAATTTTATTTTTCAAAATGGACTTCATTTTTTGATTCGGAATATCGAAATTAGTTTAGGGTGAAATTTTGGTACTTTTCGGCTAATTTCATTTTCTGATGAATAGTGAAAATTACTAAATTTTAATTAAAAACAACCTTTTTAATCGAAATAATTAATAGTGATAAATTATTAATTTGAGTGGTTTCAAAGTATATTTAGAATATATTTTTACAATTTAATACAATTTTGGTCATTGGATGTAATTTCACATTTAAACCTGACATAAACAAATGTCAATCTTTTGATAGTTATTATCTCTTAAGAACACGTTATTTGTTTTGACGATGGGAATTGATTTTTAAATTAATTAATGCAACTGATATGTTTTGAATTTGGTAAAATAGACATCATTTTCGAATTCATAATATCAAATATAGCTTAGGCCTAATTTTTGGTATTTTTCAGGAAACTTTCATTTTTTGATAAATAGTGAAACCACTAAGTGGTAGTTAAAAAAATACATTTTTCATAAAACATAATTTTACCACTTCTGTGAGTGGAATTTCAAAAATCCGAGAGAGAAGGTTGATGTCAGTAAGTAAAATGTGGTTCAATGAGATGAAAATATTTTTTGGTGAATAGTAACTTTTTACTTTTTTTAACCACGGTTAAAAGTATATAGGGTAATTAAGGGTAAAAATGATATTATTATTACCCTAACACATGTCCTAATTATATTTTATAAGCTTAATTCGACCAAAAACAACCTTAAGAATAAAATATGACCATTTAGGCCCACTTAGATTAGATTAGGACATTTATTATTATTTAATTCAATGAAGAGTTAAAAGAGTTAAAATCAAAGTGTATTTACTACAACATTTTTAATATAGGGTTATACATAAGATAAATTCGATTTTAAATATTCATTAGAAATTTTATAAGATTTCCTACATAATTATATTTTATTTATAATTTTTAGACATTAAATAAATTAATTTATTTATGACACAATGATGATGCAGTAATTACCATAATAGTGAAAAATTAGAATAGTTGATATTATAAATACCCAAATAAATATAATATGAGACTTCTTATTAATTCCACTAATTTTATAGGTTAATATGACATGTTAGTATTGATTTAATTAACTTTGTTCGTACTAATCATTCTGTTATGATTTTCAAAAAAATCAATTACTAAATAGTGTCAAAATTGACATAAAATAGTTTTTAAAACAAATATTATATTATTAATTGTTATTTTATTAATAAAAATCTAAAATTAGGCCAAATGACTTATATAATGTTATATATATTAATAATAAAAATCGTGGGGTTCGTTGGGATGCGTATAGTAAGTTTATTAACTTTATAGTATAAGAACACAAGAAGACATGGTAAAAGTAACATTATTTTACTTAATGTTAAATCTAAATGATAAGGTTAAAATAGGAACAAAAACTTGTCTAAATTCTATTGGATGAGAGTATTTCTACCCATCCCCACCTTAACTTAGAAATAAATCTATTTGGAGCTATTTAAAACCGAATTTGTCTTTATAACAAAATAATATTTTTAGTTTTTCCAAAGGAGCCCCTCACCTCCCTTATAAAATGGCACATCCTCCCTCTCTTCCTCACACCACTTTGAGCCTTCAAGCTCGTCCAACCCCGGACAAATTTCATTCTACACTTCCATAGAAACATCCTAGAGGTTATGGTCTTCCTCAAAGACTAGTTTTAGTGCCCTAAAAGGAGATCTCAAAGAGGCGATTCAAAGAAGAGGTAATGTTCATTACTGATTCTTTCAACCTTATTTCTTCTTCCACTTCTTCTTCTTAGGATGTTTCACTATGAAGTAATAACATAAGTATCACTCATATACTGATATTTTATTATAATTATGAAACAACCCTATTTCACCATCTATCCATCCTACGGAAAACGAAATCACTGCGCGTGCGTACGTACGGAATACCGTCTCCACGCCGTGGTGTAATCTATTTTCCACCACCACCTTACATGGATTGGTATAATGGTGTACATAATATCTATATATTATTATTGTAAAGAGATATTGATTCTGATATAGTATACATACACTCCATTACAATTCCACGATCATGAGAATGATATCATCGCTCGTGCGTACGTACGGACTACCGTCTCCACGACGCGATGAGATACATTCTCCACGTTAACCATTAATGAATGATTATAAAGTATATATAATAAGTAATCATGAAATATATGACATAATAATGATACTTTATTAATGTGTATATATATGTATTTCATTTACTTAATTCCATTCAACTCAAAAAGGAAACGAAAACAGTGTTCATGCGTACGTACGGCCTACGGTCTCCATGAACAGTGTATTTCGTTCGATTTACTAATCTATTATATATATGTATATTCTGAATATATATTACATAGAAATCATGTTTTATATTCTTTAATGAAGTAATCATGATCAATGTAATCATATGAATAATTACAAGTCAAAACACGGATGAAAAATGAAACGATTTTACCCAAAACGCTCTTTAACATGGAATTTACAAAAGAACGGGTAATATAAAGTCATAAGTGAACCATATATGATATAATAACAATGAGTATGATTCTGGAATAAGTCAATGATATTATTTAAAACATTATACAGGAGGTTCGGACACTTATGAAGCGAATCGGACCTAAGGTAAGGGAAATATCACAATCCCATTTTTATCCGAGATTGTTTATACTTTGGTATTTACCAGGGGTTATTTTATCATCCACATACATGATTCCTCAATATTTAATATTATTTCCATCCACCTACAATTTTTGAAATCCAATTTTACCCTTAGGTGAGTTTTTGTAAAGGATATGAAAGGAATCTTTTGTCGTTTTTCGTATGAGGTACTTTTTGACTTTTTCGACAAAAGTACGAAGAATAATTTTTTAACTTATATGGCATGAATGGATTTTTTAAAACATTATTTCCAAGAAAATTCTTTTAAAAGTTTTCATGTTTATTTTTATCAACTTTTTTAGTTTAAAATTGTATGAAATGTTAAAAAAGGAAAATGTTTTTGAATTTGAAAGGATATTTTCCTCAAGAATGGAGTTCAAGTGTTTTAACAAAATTATTTTCCATATAAGATAATATAGGGTTATGTTTATATCCCTATTATTACATTTATTTGATTATGTTGTGATGGAATTATTTTTATGAACTCCTTTATCTTATATTAATTGTTTGATGATGTCACGATGTTTAAGATTCCCATTTTTATTACATGGGTTATGCAATGATGTATGATTTATGATTTTGTAGCACACATAAGAATGGTATCATTATGAGATGGGTGGGACCTATATCTCCCTCCAATGAATTGGGTAAAGATTTTATATCTCATGAGATAGACATGGCTCGAACGGCAAGTTAAACCTGTTCAGTGAAACAGGACTGAAACGAGGGGTGAACTCGGTTCAGAAATGGACTTTGTCCACTAAGATAGTCTTGGAAATGAGTCTTGACTAATAAGAAATGATTCTCTATGATTATGTCTGTATGCCAAAAAGTTTCATGTTTTAAGTTATGATAATTGGGATTACATTTCACTACTATGATTTATCCCATGTTATGATATTATGATCTCTTTTGCAGGTTAAGATTTACAAAAGTTATGTTCTTATGTATATGATGTGATTTATATTTCATTTGTTTACCCTTACTGAGAATTTGAGCTCGCCCTTTTATGGTTTCTTTTCCCCAGGATATAAAGAATGTTTTTAGGTAAAAAAAGGGAATATATTTATGGGAGATGTTGAAGATATTTCACCACGATTAGAAGATTATATTCTGAGTTTCCAAAGACAATAAACTATTATGGTCCTTGTGTGTGTGTTTTTGTTATGTACTAAGTATTTCGAAAAAGTAATTTAATGTCCATGTATGTCAGGCTTTGGGTCTCTACGGTTGGTATTAGAGGAAAGGTTTAGTCAACCTTTGGAAACTAGGATTCGAGAACTATAGTGAGATCCCTATAGATATTTCTATGGTATGTCTAGGAATGTTCCTAAGGATAAGTATATGTATAGGATATAGTCCTAGAACTATGGTAACGATATTAGATTAAACCAAAGATGTTAGATATTGAAGTTGCTCCCCCTTTATTATGATTTTTACCTCTCACACTATACTTTTTGGGTTTTAGACAATGGCTGTTACCCGAAGGAACCGTGTTGATCAATGTAATGGACAATGCAATGATTGTACTCCTGAACAAACAAATTTTATGGGATATGCAGTGCAAAATATTAATGCTATACTTATACAAGCTATGAATCATTCTGGACTTCCAAATGAGCAGAGAAGGGTACAATATTCTATTGAGTCCTTCATGGGGCAACGCCCACCTTCTTTCAGTGGGTCTTCTGATCCACTTGTTGCTGAACATTGGATCAGTACTACTGAAAAGATATTTTCAGTTCTTCAATGTTCTGAACATGATAAATTTATCTTAGTAGTGTATCGTTTGGATGGTGATTCTGATCAATGGTGGAATCTTATCAAGAATACGAGACCAAGAGATGAAATTGATTCAATGGAATGGGACAAGTTCAAGAACTTATTTTTCAATAAGTACTTCCCTCGTATTATTCGAACAAAGATGGAGAAGGAGTTTCTTGACCTAAAGAAAAAGGATGATGAATATGTTGGTATATACGATGAAAATTTTACAAGGCTTTCAAGGTGTTCATCTGGATTTATCATCCAACCTATATGTAAAGTTGATCGATTCTTTAGTGGCTTAAAACCAAATCTTCGAAGGGAATTAGCTATAAGAGACTTCAGTAGCTATGAAGAAATTGTGCATTGTGCTATCAAGGTAGAAATGGAAGTTGGTGTTACTTGTCCATATCATAGTTTTGACAAGAAATGAATGATGGAGTTCAAGGAGAAATCTCAGAATAATGGTGAGAAGAAGATGAATTTTTCCTTATGCACAAAGTGTGGAAAGAAGCATGGTGGAGATTGTCTTAAAGGGAATAGAAAATGTTTTAAGTGTGGAAAAGAAGGTAATCGAGTAGCTGAGTGTCGAAGTAATGGAAAAAGGGTTTCTAATGATGTGAATAAAGAAAAGACTGCAGAGAATGCACCACCAACACTTCAATGCTTCAAGTGCAAGGAAATGAGGAATTATGCTAATAAATGCCCCAATCCAAGGGTTAGTGATGATCGACATGAGCAACCACTTAAGACAGAGGACGAAGGGAAGTCACATGTGATCACTATTGGTGATGTTGAATATGACAACGATGTGGTGGAATGATTAGGTGTTCATGTAATGGGATTCCAAAATAATGTTGTATATAGTATCATGGAATATTGGAATATTTATGTATTGGTCTATTTTGGTTTTCAATGGTACCGGTAACCATAGAATGTGATTGAGATATTTTTGGAAAAAAAAGATGATATGCGCATAATGAAAGGAAAACAAGATAATGAAATGATTGACCGTATTCATGAGCTCATGACTAATATAAGGAGAAGGTTATATCATGGTTTGAGTATATTGAATTTTTGGATTTTGGTATGTGGAAAGATTTAACTATTGACTGCATTCATGTTTTCACTATGGTTCAATTAATGGGTATTCATTCTTCAAGAGAATACATGATTAAGGTATTCACATGTTTGTAATTTGACCAACAAGATATATCTTATGATATATGGGGGAAAAATGATGGCATTCACGTGATTGTTATGTGACATTTCAAGTAATCATTTTCTTTTTACTATGAGCATGGACCGAAGTATTTTAGATAAGCCAAAAGATTGGAATGGATTATATTGGACATAAGTTAGGATAGAACTTTTTTCGATATTATCGATGGGATGTTATAGTAATATAGCTTTAGAAAAAGAACAATCTGCAGGACGGGCGACAACCCATCACGCCAGACAAGGCTGTGGGAATCGAACCCACAACCGAAGTGCGACTGGCCTTTATCGCCTACCACTGGCCTACAGGATGTCCCTGGTTAGTAGAAACTAGTTTTATTTTATTACGCGGTATGATATATGAAGTATAAGTTCATTTTTGGAATCGTATATAATTAACCTCACCATAGATGGACTTATGTATATTTGATAAATTTTGCTAACCTTTTGTTTGAAACAGATGGAATGACCCATCCTTCTATCACATGATCTATTAACACTTCATAAATAACAAATTCAAATTCATTTCATTAATAGATGAAGTGTAAATTTTTCAATGCATGAACAACAGTGAGATTGTACATAAATAAAGTAAGTATTTATTCTAATTCAAATTATTCAACTTTAGGGAAATTATCTTGAAAACCAAAAATGTTGTCCTAGTGCCCTTATATCTGATGAATCAAGTGGTACCCTTGGTCATCACAAATTTATGTCTTTGTTATTGTTGGATTTTTCATAGCCAGGTTCTCTACCACTCTCCATTAGAACATGATGGTTAGATTTCTCATCCATATCCATATTTTCACCTATGTTCTCCTATGTGGAAACCCAGTGATTCGTTAATTTGGGTAACCGTTACGTTTCATAATTTAGTTTTTAAAGCCAAGTTTTGGTATTCCTTTTTACAATGTGGTTTCTATTAAAGAAAATTTTCAGTAGTAAACCATTTATAACCTCGACGAATTTTGAAGGCGAAATTCATTTTAAGGGGGGTAGATTGTAACACCCCGAGATTTTTTGAAAAAAATTCTTTTTAACTTCATTAATGTCTTCTGTTGTACGGTACACCAAAAGAATCTTGCAAAACACGCATCCTTGACTTTCGTTGAATTACATGGAATCACGACCTTCCTCGATAACGTGTGTAGTACGCAATACCGAGTTTCACTAAACAACGATATGCTATTAAAATATTATAAAAAGTAGCCGTTATGAATAGTAATAACAACTTTTTGAAATTTTGTAAATTTTATTTTTCAAAATGGACTTCATTTTTGGATTCGGAATATCAAAATTAGTTTAGGGTGAAATTTTGGTACTTTTCGGCTAACTTTGATTTTCTGATGAATAGTGAAAATTACTAAATTTTAATTAAAAACAACCTTTTTTAATCGAAATAATTAATAGTGAGAAATTATTAATTTGAGTGGTTTTAAAGTATATTTAGAATATATTTTCACAATTTAATATAATGCTGGTCATTGGATGTAATTTCACATTTAAACCTGACATAAACAAATGTCAATCTTTTGATAGTTATTATCTCTTAAGAACACGCTATTTGTTTTGACGACGGGAATTAATTTTTAAATTAATTATTGCAACTGATATGTTTTGAATTTGGTAAAATATACATCATTTTTGAATTCATAATATCAAATATAGTTTAGGCCTAATTTTTGGTATATTTCTGGAAACTTTCATTTTTTGATGAATAGTGAAACCACTAAGTGGTAGTTAAAAAAATAAATTTTTCATAAAATATAATTTTACCACTTCTGTTAGTGGAATTTCATAAATCCGAGCGACACGATTGATGTCAGTAAGTAAAATTTGGTTCAATGAGATGAAAATAATTTTTTGTGAATAGTAACTTTTTTCTTTTTTTTACCAAGGTTAAAAGTAAATAGGGTAACTAATGGTAAAAATGATATTATTATTACCCTAAAACATGTCTTAATTCTATTGGATAAGTTTTATTTGACCAAAAACAACCTTAGGAATAATATATGACCATTTAGGCCCACTTGGATTAGATTAGGACATTTATTATTATTTAATTCAAAGAAGAGTTAAAGGAGTTAAAATCAAAGATTATTTACTACAACATTTTTAATATAGAGTTATACATAAGATAAATTTGATTGTAAATATTTATTAGAAAGATAATAATATTTCCTACATAATTATATTTTATTTATAATTTTTAGACATTACATAAATTAATTTATTTATGACACAATAATGATGCAATAATTACCATAATAGTGAAAAATTAGAATAATTGATATTATAAATACCCAAATAAATATAATTTTAGACTTTTTATGAATTAAACTAATTTTATAGGTTAATATGACATGTTAGTATTGATTGAATTAACGTTTTTTGAACTAATCATTCTGTTATGATTTTCAAAAAAATCAATTACTAAATAGTGTCAAAATTAAAATAAAATAGATTTTAAAACAAATATTATATTAGTAATTTTTATTTTATTACTAAAAATCTACGGTTCTGCGAAATTATTTATATATGGTAATATATATTAATAATAAACAACTTGGGGTTCGTTTTTCTGCTTATAGTAAGTTTATTAACATTATAGTATAAGAACACAAGAAGACACGGTAAAAGTAAAATTATTTTACTTAATGTTAAATCTAAATGATAAGGTTAAAATAGGAACCTAAACCTGTCTAAATTCTATTGGATGAGAGGATTTAGACCCATCCCCACCTTAGCTTCTAAATAAATCAATTTGGAGCTATTTAAAACAGAATTTTTCTTTATAATAAAATAATATTTTTAGTTTTTCCAAAGGAGCCCCTCTCCTCCCTTATAAAAGGGCACCTCCTCCCTCTCTTCCTCACAACACTTTGAGCCTTCAAGCTCAGAAAAACCCAGACAAATTCCATTATCCACTTCTATAGAATCATCCTAGAGGTTCTGGTCTTCCTAAAAGACCAATTTTAGTGCCCTAAAAGGAGATCTCAAAGAGGCGCTTCAAAGAAGAGGTAATGTTTGTTACCGATTCTTTCAACTTTATTTCTTCTTCCACTTCTTCTTCATAAGTTGTTTCATTATGAAGTAATATCATAATTATCACTCATATACTGATATGTTATTATATGTATGAAACAACCCTATTTCACCATCTATCCATCCTACGGAAAACGAAATCACCACGCGTGCGTACGTACGGAATACCGTCTCCACGCCGTGGTGTAATCTATTTTCCACCACCACCTTACTTGGATGGGTATAATGGTGTAAATAATAACTATATATGATTATTTTAATGTGATATTGATTCTGATATAGTATAAATACACTCCAATACAATTCCACTATCATGAGAACGATATCATCGCTCGTGCGTACGTACGGACTACCGTCTCCACGACGCGATGAGATACATTCTCCACGTTAACCGTTCATGAATGATTATAAAGTATATATAATAAATTATCATGAAATATATGACATAATAATGATAGTGTATTTATGTGTATATATATGTATGTCATCTACTTAATACCATTCAACTCAATAAGGAAACGAAAACAGCGTTCATGCATACGTACGGCCTACCGTCTCCATGAACAATGTATTTCTTTCCATTTACTAATCTATTATATATATGTATATTCTGAATATATATTATATATAAATCATGTTTTATATTATGTAATTAAGTAATCATGATCTAAGTAATCATATGAATAATTACAAGTCAAAACACGGACGAAAAATGAAACGATTTTACCAAAAACGCTCTTTAACATGGAATTTACAAAAAAACGGGTAATATAAATTCATAAGTGAACAATATATGATATCATAACAATGAGTATGATTCTGGAATAAGTCAATGACATTATTTAAATCATTATACAGGTGGTTTGGACACTTAATAAGCAAATTGGACCTAAGGTAAAGGAAATATCACAATCACATTTTTATCCGATATTGTTTATTCTTTGGTATTTACTAGGGTGTATTTTATCATCCACATCCATGTTTCCTCAATATGTAATATTATTTACATGCACCTACAATTTTTTAAATCCAATTTTACCCTTCGGTGAGTTTTTAGTAAAGGATATGAAAGGAATCTTTTGTTGTTTTTTGTACGAGGTACTTTTTGACTTTTTCGACAAAAGTATGATGAATGTTTTTTTAACTTATATGGCATGAATGGATTTTATAAAACATTATTTCCAAGATAATTCCTTTACAAGTTTTCAAGTTTCTTTTTAATCAACTTCTTTAGATTAAAATTGTATGACATGTTAAAAAAGGAAAATGTTTTTGAATTTGAAAGGATATTTTCCTCAAGAATGGAGTTGAAGTGTTTTATCAAAATTATTTTCCATCTAAGATAATATAGGGTTCTGTTAATATACCTATTATTACATTGATTTTATTATGTTGTGATGGAATTATTTTTATGAATTCCTTTATCTTATATGAATTCTTTGATGATGTCACGATGTTTAAGATTCCCATTTTTATTACATGGTTTATGCAATGACGTATGATTTATGATTTTGTGGCACAAATAAGAGTGGTATAATTATGAGATGGGTGGGACATATATCTCCCTCCAATGCATTGGGTAATGATTTTATATCTCATGAGATAGACATGGCTGGAACGGCAGGTTAAACCGGTTCAGTTAAACAGGACTGAAACGAGGAGTGAACTCGGTTCAGAAATGGACTTTGTCCACTAAGATAGTCTTGGCAATGAGTCTTGACTAATAAGAAATGATTCTCTATGATTATGTGTATATGACACAATGTTTCATGTTTTAATTTATGATTATTGGGATTACATTTCACTACTATGATTTATCCCATGTTATAATATTATGATCTCTTTTGTAGGTTAAGATTTCCAAAAGTTATGTTCTTATGTATATGATGTGATTTATATTTCTTTTGTTTACCCTTACTGAGCATTTGAGCTCACCCATTTATGTTTTCATTTCCCAAGTATATAAAGAAAGGTTTTAGGTAAAAAATGGAAGATATTTATGGGAGATGTTGAAGATCTTTCACCACGATTAGAAGATTATATTCCGAGTTTCCAAAGACAGTAAACTATTACGATCCTTGTGTGTGTGTTTTTGTTATGTACTAAGTATTCCGCAAAAGTAATGTAATTTCCATGTACGCTAGGCTTTGGGTCTCTAAAACACTGCACTTATTCCATGATCAATCAAAACTAGATAATCCTTAAACAAAAAAATAGAGTATGTGTGAGCATTGAGATGCTCAGTATGAATAACAATGATAACCAGAGAATATATGCATTTTATTTCATCAGAAATATTATTTTAATGCTACTTTGAAAATACAATTATAAAAATAAGTTTTTCATATTTTATTAATCAAACCCGACTTTTCCATTTAAAAATCCAACTCTTGTCAAAATTACATTTTCAAAAATGAGGTTTCCACTTTAAAACCACATTAAAAACCATATTATATAGAGCTATACTGAAAAATAAATGGTCAAATAGAGTACCCAGGAAAACTAAGTGAATATGAATACAAAAAAAACTAAAATAGAAAGTAACCATGGGTGATCCTAAACATCCATAGAATACCCTTGGACATATTTTGTTTGGAAACACCTATCGACGTATGGTGAAGACCCTAAGTGAATAACCACTGGCCACCTTAAATTGACAAATATGGTGCAATATCCCACCTAGACTGTTTTCGATCTAGGGGGTACCAAAATGTCTTTTTGGGGTTGGTTAGAAACTATCTCTGGATCACCTAAATGATGCCCAAGAACCCGTTGTAATAATAAACTATGTAAGTGGGATGCCCACATATGTGTGAATCACTTTACCTTCTGCCACCATACATGCCTACCACAAACATTGACATCACCTATATGATAACCCATAATGGTAAATCCTAAATTTGGGTTACCAATATATATATACATACAAATTTTCATATATATATATATATATATATTTATCGATTCATGAAATGTTCCAACAAAGTCGTCACATCACATTGGTTTTAAAGCATACCTGAAAATTTTCAAAGATGCCAAATGGGATTTTACATTTTTTAAACAAAGTCATTTCCCAAAATCAACCCAAAACATCATTTTTATGTTCACAACTCAATATGGTAATTTATTTAAGAGACCAAAAGATTTTTCAAAAAATATTTAAAAACTCATTCCAAATCCAACATTATTTCAAAACCAGACAAAATACACAATGAACTTAAAGATTCTAAATGGTCTTTCCTTTCATTTAAAAAACAATAAATATTTATGCAACACAAAATGGGCCATCTCTTTGGAATTCATAATTAAAAAAACTTTTATAAACCCCCCAATGGGAACAAAAAACCATTTGAGAAACCAAGGTAAAAAGTAAACAACACTTTATGATTTCATATTCATTTGTGTACACACACATGTGTTCACTTTGTGTGCCCATGGGTGTTCCACCAACCAATGAAACCCTCAAAATATCTATATAAATAACCAAAACCATTTTCATGTCCAAACCATCACTTTAAATCAAGAAAATCTCAAAAAGAGTTTCAAAAACTTTACATAGGTGTAAACAATGATTTAAGAAGTCAAGGGAGCCTTTCAAAACAACTTACCAACCACAAAACAAAAGTCCCAAAGCTTCTCAATAACTACTCAAATTAACACACAACCATTTTACTAAAATTTTTAAAATTTAATATACTACAGAAATCACCTAGATCATCTTTTTAATGTTATATTTTCCTTTAATCAAATTCATTAATGGAACCGACAAAAAAGAATAATTTAGGAATGTTTCTAGAAAATAATTTTGAAAATTTTCTCCAACCCAAAATTACTAATATGGGCTAAACAATTTACAACATGGATATGGAATACATATCTCATTTTATTAAATATATTCAAGAATCAATTGGGGTGAAAACACATAGTCATAAATAAGGAATCACCTCAAAACCTATTTGAAAAAATGTCAACTACCGTAAAAACAATTCAATAATTTAAAAACATGTCCTAAATGGTGTGAATCATATAAAAATATGCATTGAAACTCTCAAAAATTAATTATATGGCATTAGAAAAGAAAAATATGGAATCACCTACTTTGCTAGTGTGGGAACATGACAAAACACTCAGAGAAGGGAGATAACATCATGAAGAAAAAACCGCACACCCTACCAACCAAGAAAAAATCCAAAATAATAAAACCAACCCATTAGGGTTTTGACATGACATAAAACCCTAATAAAAATCCCTAAAGTTGAGGGAAAACATATCCGGGAGTGAGGAGGGGAGGTCAGAGATGGCTCTAGAAAAAGTGGTGGCCTAAGGCAGAAGGGTGGTGTGAGGAGGAGAGGGTAAACAAGGATTCGACTGTAGGAGGAGATGTTTGGAATAGTGAGGAGCGGGATGGGTGGATGTGTGATAAGTAGAGATAAAGGGGGAGGTGGTGTGAAACATTGACAGGATGGGGATATATGGAGTGTAGCTAAAGGGATGGAAATCACATGTAGGGGTGTCCAGAGTGGGGAGTATTTGGGGAAGGGTGTCACAAGGGGGAGTAGTGCTAGAGATTTTGTAGGGTAGGGGTAGTGAGGGGGTGGTCACGCTGTGAGAGGTAGGGGAAAGGGTTATTAGGGTTTAATTTTTTTTAATTTTATTAAAACCCCAATAAAATAAATTTATTGTGATTATAATTATAATAGTAATAACATTCATATCATTTTTAATAATTATAATATTAATAACAATTTTTTAATAATAATTTTAATAACAATTTTGAAAATAATAATATTATTATCTACAAAAGTAATATTATTATAATTATTGTTTAATAATTTGCATTATTTTTTTCATAAAATATTTTAACTTTATGTATTGGGTTGCCACACAATAACCAAGGTGGACCACATGGTTACCAATAATCCTGTGGTTCCCATGTATGGGCCTAGAACCCACCAAAATTATCAAACATCAAAAATTTTAAAACTTCAATCAACTCAATTCTCAACGAGAGTAACCAAATCCAATAAATAATAAAAATAAATAATTTCAAAGGTTGTGGTTTGACAAATGCGCTCATAAATAACAAACACGTGAATTTTCAATGAAATTTTATGTGCCTCAAAGTCAAAAACATGTGATGATTTGAAAAGACATGAGTTCAATAATAATTATGGTATTTTGAATAAATATTATTTCTATATTGTCTTCCTATAGATGAAAAAATTTTCATAAAAATATATAATTGAATGATTTTAGGAAAACCTCACAATTTTTTTTTCTTGGATCAACTTCACCTCTTTCTCCAAAAAGGAGGGTGAATTTTTCATTCCTAAAGCATGAACAGATCATGAGATCTACGATATTTCATCCCACTTATCATCAGTTATCATCAATGCAATGTTGTTGAAACATGTTATCCAATATGAACAAATCCTGATTTGGTGAGTAAATACCTAAATATCACAAACTCCATCTGAAGTGTAACGTAAAATTTCCATAAATTGTAAACCTTATAAAATATAAAAAAGATTAGAATGAAAGTAATGAAATCACCTTAACAATGATCCCCCGTATATCACAAAGTGTCTCTTGGTTTTCACCTTCCAAACATGTGAATATCCTCATCATATATTCTCTTGAAACAAGGTAATAACCTAAATTACCATGAGTAATTTTTGGAAAACATTCTTCATTCCTTATTACAAATATTAATGGTGATATTTCTTAAATCAAATAACTTATAAACTTCACCCATGAAAAAATAGAATACTTTTTAAACAAATCCTTTCCCAATTTTGAGGTAATAATTTCCATCCAACATATCATTATCCAACATCATTTTCGCAATATCAGTAATAAATTAAGGGTTACCTTCCCTTAATAAAAATATAAAATTTCCATAAAATCACCTTTCTACCTCTCTAGAACCATTCAAAATATCCTTCAAAATCCTAAATAAAAAACTTCTTCTAGATTTACGTCAATATTCCATGATTCATATAACGTACTCCTTGAATTCTGAAACATAAATACATAATTCATCAATAATTATTCTTAATCCATTTCTCAAGATTCATCAAATTATTCCTTGATGCCTATTTCCTATAATATTACTTATGAATCATGTCTCAAGGTTCCTCAACCACAATATAATCATTATTATTACGTTTAATGTAAAAATAAAATAAGAACATTCCATACCTTTCACATCTCATTTGTGGTCTTATTATCTTCAAATGTATATCAAATACATGTAGACCTACCTATTTATAAGCATGATATTTCCACTTATGAAAACAATTTTCATGATGCTTATACTTTCAAATCTAAATCAATCAATGTTAACCTAGTTATTTCTAGTTCCAGCTATGAAATAAAACCAGAAAGAATACATTGAGAAATACTTATCATATAATAGAACAATATAAAAATTAAAAATTAGTTATAAGATGTATAAATAATGACACATAATTTCTTAATACATGACACTTTAGGTTTATTATAGGTTATTCATACAACAATTATTTTTTAATCCATCTAAATAGTTTTTGATGATTTTTTGAATTTCCCATGAATATACCCTAGGAGTGTGAAACCAGGTTTGTAGTAAGGCTTGTTTTCATGAACGAAGCCATGATGAGTTAAGGCCGACACACCTTGAAGGATTTCTTACTCCTAGGTACATCTATTCTATAACCACATCAACTTGTATAATCCATAAAGAAATGTATTTATAGGAAACCACTCACACTATTCTATACCAAAATTCTAATAAAATTTCTAAAAATTTTACTCATCATTATACATATCTTTATATATATCCCTAGAGATATCCTTTGTAATATGCGTAGGATTATCACTAATTCATTCTCAAAAAAGAATCAATAGTTTAAAAAACCTTCTCTCATAAACCAATTATTGAGAAATTTACACTTCATACATCAATATTATATCACTTTTATAGAGTAATTAATTCATTAGAAAAATTGACACTTAAAGACTTTGTCAGTTTAGTTCTTTAAAAACATAGATATGTAAATGACGGTTCGTGAGTGAGCTACATTATATCCCTATTGGTTCTATAAGACTAGAACCCCTATTATAAATATCATACCTATAATATATCTTCCTAACCTGGTGAAAGAAACATAAAAAATGGGGATCTTAGATGCTCAGTAAATGTATATAAGGAAGACAGGTAAACATAAGAATATGCATAAGAGTATGAGAACATGATCATAACATTTAAAGACCATAACCTACATAGTATAAAAATGAATCATGGAATAAAGGATAGTAGTTAATACGATATGAATAAGAATAAAATCAAGAGAATAATCCAAGAAAACAAAAAATTGAAGTAAGACATATAATTTTGTTAAACACATAATCAAATAAAATGATTTCTATAGTAGCTAAGGCATCATAGTCAAGGCCATATTAGTAGTATGTGTTCACTCCCCAAACCATCATAGTAGTTACTGTTAACTCACATAGCCATATTAGTATATGATTTCACTCTCCATTCCATCTTGGTAGTCATGGATCACTCCAATGACATTATTATTTGTATACGTTCACTCCCCATACCATCTTGGGAATCCTAGTTCACTCCCATGTCCATTTTAGTAGTATGAGTTCACTCCCCATACCATCTGGGTAGTCATGGTTCACTCCCTTATCCATCATAGTATTCAAGTTTCACTCCCAGACCATCATAGTATATATCGTGATATATAAATGTTTAGACAATAAATTGAGGATAGTTATAAGTCCCACCCATCCCATAATGAAATCATGCATACATCTTCCATAAGATCATAATCATTAATCATAACATAACCCATGAAATTAAATGGGCATCATAAACATGTAACATTATCCTAACTTGTGTAAAAAATATAGGTTTAATAATACTTTCATCAAATAATAATCCATTAAAAAAATGGGTTCCACCTACATTTAAGATATAAAAAATGGATTTTATAAATTTAGAACCCATTGAAGATAAATAGATTTCATGAACATATAACCACTGAATGAGAAATAGATTTCATAAACATATAATTCAGGAAGATAATGTGGGCCATAATAATCATTCCATCAATACATAACCCATTGATAAAATAATATGAATGGAACATTTGGATAATTTCATATAATATCATGAGTATATGAGATGAAATTTTGAAATATCTTTTAGAAAAAAATTATTTAGGTAAATATATTTTATTATTTAGAAATTCATTTTACAAGATGAGACTTCTTAAAATCCATTTTCGCTGAAATCAGACATCAAAACATAAAAATAATACATGAGAACATTTTGAATTACTTTTTGCTTCAAAATTTATAAAAGATGTTTTAAGACATTTTGAAAACCTTTTTCTGTGAAACTGAAAAAATAGTCATGAAAAAAATTTGAGAACAATTTTGACTAAAAACATATAAAAGAAGATTGAATACATTTTGAAAACCTTTTCAAATAATAATTTTTAAATAACGTCATGATTTATTTTGAAACCCTTTTTAATTGAAAACTTATACAATAATCATGAAAACATTTTGAAAAACATTTTCATTAATATTTTTTTTCTTTGAAAATAATTTTATCTCTTATAAAGATTGTTTTGAGTATTTTTTAAAACACCTTTTAAACATAAAATATTTTTAAGAACAATTTTCATTGAAGAACTCATTAAAAATATAAATTTTTATAATATTAGTAAAAAACATTTCCATAGAAATATCTTTTTAATATTTTAATAAAATTATTAAGGGGATAATGGTCCTAAAAATGGATAAATTTGTACATGTCCAATATACCTTTTTCATCGTAGAATTTTTAGAAAAGTGCCTCTCTTAGAAAATGACAAGAAGATTAATTTTTAAAAACATATTTTTTTGAAGGTCAAACATAGGTTATTTATTTCTGAATATCATAATATAATATCATTAATTTTTTTTAATCTTTTTATAAATCATGGTTTTTATGGAGCATAGATTTATTTCCCAAGAGAGAGGTAAATTCAGACATTCTTAAAAAAACATATTTATCATATTATGTCCCAAAGCGTGAAAAAAAGGTACCATTCCATGGACATGACATGAATAACTATAGGTCAATAAAAATCATGATTTTTCTTGAGATATGGATCATAATATTTAATCAACGGGAGAATAATCATAAACAATATTAGTATAAAGTGAGATTGTAGCTATAAACCATTACCTATTTGGTAACATTGAATCATAACACAATAAATAAAATATCATTAAATGATGGATAAAATATCATTAAAATAAGTAGATTCGGGATATAACATTTCATGGAAATTATATACTCATTGTAGAAAAATATAGGTGCATAACATGGCTTGTGTCTCAAATATGGAAAATTGAGACAAAATTACATTATCAGTTTGGTAACTTTTGAAACATAATCCCCATGAAGGGATTACCATAATATGGATATTATAATAAAAAAATATGAATTATAAAATAAGTCTTATTTTTTATACACACCACACAAAATAAATGATTAGTGAATAAGACATGAATTTCACTTAAATATAAAGTGAGATGATATTCTATTACCATATGTCGTGACTCTCTTCATACTCTTACAAACCTCACGTATAATAAATATAGGTTTATATTAAATATTTTAATGTACCATATTTTTCTATATAGTAACATATATTTTTTTATTATGAATTTATATTACCCTCTTATTAATGATTCTATGTTAAGGTTTCATTTAGGGTAATATCTGCTTTGTCTTTCACCTGTGTCTTAATTTGTAAGGTTTTTTGTACTAATACTTATATAATAATTTCCATAATGTCAAAATCTATATGAATATAATTTATTTTCAATATATATTTATTTATAGTAATATATATTATATAAAAATATGAAATTTAATATGCCATTCTGGAGATAGTAGGTCATACGTATAAAAGAAGGTTGTTTCTGTTTTTCAATATAATATTAAATGAATGATTGTAAATGAAATATATATATATATATAATATCATTATAGTTTTTATATTATATCATATATATTACATAATTTCCCTAAATACATCTTTAATATGTTTCATGTAATGTGTGAATGAATCATATCACTTTGATGAGGAGATAGTACACACTTCCCAAAATGAAATTATCGTATTTATAGAAAATGAAGAGAATAAAGGTAAAATTTATATAATCACTACATGAGTATAAATAAATCATAAATATAAAATATATCTAATAAAAAATAGTATCTATCATAATTATCAACCATGATAGGTGGTAAAGGTAAAATGAACAACATCATTTTCGTGAGGCGGTTGTTCTCTATATACAAAAACAGTATGTCTATTACCCATTTTATAAAAGTGTCTCTAAGTGTAGGTTGAAACCTTATAAGAATAAAATATCAATATATTTATGATACACGTGTTTTATATCAGAATTTAATAATAATAATAATTTAGGTGGTTTAGAATGAAAATAAAAGGAATGTGCTTGAGGAAGGATGTTACCTCTCCTTTGGGTAACTCCATTTTCCCAGCACAAAAGTGTTTCTGTGGTTGGATTTCTACCAAAAGGGATTATGCAAGAAGAAAGTTTGGGACGTTTTTAATTCAATTGGGTATATATTTTCTGATATTAAGTTTCTTGATATGTGTGAACAATGGGGATAGGTGGTGGCCTTTTATAGGGGAGAAAAATGACACATTATGCATTTTTTAAAACAAGTTGCGTGTACCAACATTTTTAACAAAAAAATCATCAATAAAAAATATAGAACTCAATAATGTCAGTTTTATCTCTAAAATATGGAAATAAAATGGGTTTTGGACAAGTGTATAGGTCAATTTTTAAATTATGTTTATCGATTAGTCCTTTGTTAAGCTTAATTTTACCTCTGTCATTGTAATTAATTTTAATAACATTCGCTCATTTTTCTAGTAAAAAGGTAAATCAAAATCATTAGACTATAAATAGTATAATTATCCCAACCATGTGTTTTTTTATTAATTAAATTTATATAATCATCAAAATTATGATTAATATAAATCTCACAGATGTGGCGAGAAAGTGGGGTTTTAAAGTGACAATGGTCAAATTTTTTTAGATTTTGTATCTAAATTGAAAATAAGAGTGATTGAAATTACATATATTGGATTAATACATGTATAATTGATCTATTAATACTTGAAAAATAATAATAATATAATTTATCTTTAAAAATAAACTAGACAAAAAATAAATTTTGAAATCAAATTCAGTATTTTACTATTCCCCAAAAATGAAGTTTCTCATAAAAATACCAAAAAATCACCCAAGGATACATAAAAAATTATAAATTAAAATATTATTATTATTTTATAAAATTAATTTTCAAAAAGTTTCTAAAATTAATTTTATTAATTTTCATTAAAAAAATAAAAATAAATTCTTATGAAAAAAATAAATTTTGAAACTTATAAATACTTTACCAAAAATAATTTATATTATCCTAATTTTGATTTATTTATTTAAAAAAATTATAAATAATATGAATTTTTTTATTACTATCAGTTTTATTGTGTTTATCGGCTATGTAATAACTATCTCTTTTGATTAATTATATAAAAATGTAGTTTTATAGAAACAAACAACTGTGTGTAACATAAGCCAATTCCATGTTGTGTATAGCACATAGAAAAATGGGATTTCAAGTAGTGAAAACATGTATTAGGAAATCATAAAATTAAATATTATAATGGTGTATCTTATAGAGAATGAATAACTTGGTTCTCTCAAATAACAGAAGCTATATTTGGTGTTGCGTGAAATGAAAATTATCAAAATGATTTAATTAATTCAAAAAATAATAATTCACATAAACTAGGGATGTTAAATTTATTATCCTAAGAGTTTATATAGGGTGATCACGTGTTCCTTTGGTAATCACCTAGATTGGGTAATACTACGATTCGTTTGTTGGGTATGTTGGTGCCCTTGTTTGTTGGACATTTTGAGGTTGTGGAGAGAATTGAGCTAGTGTCATTCCTATTTGATCTTCCATATCAATACAATATTATAAATGATGTTATTCAAGTGTCATAGCTTCAAATTTTTTCCCCTAACCCTTCTCATGTGATTGATGTGTATGATGTTGAGCATGATATTGTTGGGTCCTTTGAGGATCACCTAATACATGTTGTGGATCGTAGTGTGAAAGTGTTTTTGGGAAATATCCTTTTGATAGATTGTGGATTACTGGGTCAAGGGTGTGTTCATAAGGAAACATGGGATAGAGAATAAGTTTTATATGCTCAGTGGCCCGATCATTTCACATTGGAATCTTGGAGATCCTTCAGATTTCTTCTATCGGATGAGATATTATAAGGTAGGGAGATTATAAGATCCAGATCTTTTCTAGCGAAGTCTCGGGATCAATTTAAGGTAATTTTTCCCTTGAAATGGTTATTCTATATTTGGGTTTTACCTTTGGGACATTTTGGGTGAGTTTATTGATTTTTGGAAGAAAATGGGGCTTTGTGAGATTGGCGTATCGTTTTCCCAAACCATACATCTGACCCCAACAAACAAAAAAACACAAGGCATAGGGTGAATTCAAGGTTTTCATGTGGTTGTTCAAACTATGAGTCCTCTTAGAAGTAATCATGAATCCCTTAAAAGTATGTACATGGTTATGGACTATCATGAGCCCCATATAATAAACTGTGCATGTAGGAAATTAAAATCCCAAAAATTTATTATAAATTTACTGAACCCCTTATTATATCCCTAAACAACCTAGCTAGAACCTACACCAATTCCTACATGTTTAATAGATTTTTTAAAGAATCATAGGGCTCCCAAACACCATTCATGATGAATCAATGGTTAGATTGGTAAATCTGAACCTATCACAGTAAGTGATCTATTCTTGTGCGGATTAATCTATCTATCTCTCTCTTGTCTCTCTTTCTAGATCGAGAGGAGTGTTTAATTATTCTCTTGAATGGGTTTTGATATAGGTTTTTATATATCATAGTTTTTTTGATCTTGGTTCAATGTTTTCATTCTATATCATGTTATTTCATGTGAAATTGAATGTTCTACTTCAATTTTGGGATTAATAGATTGGGAAATTCCCATTAATGATCTTGAGGTAGGTTTTCTAAATATTAAATCCCATATTCGTGATTATATTTGTGTGTATGGAATTTTAAAATAGTAATTTCCATGTTTTTTTAATCTCATCTTGAATTGGGTGAATTAATTGGTAAATTAATTAATGGAATGAAGTGACTATGATATTGATGGGATATGGGGATTATAGAATTCTTCAATTAATGGGATTTTGTAATTGGTTAATTATTGAGATATGGAATTTATTGATAATGGGAATAATGTGAATGTTGGAAAATAAATTAATGTTTGATGGTTTATTTGAATAAATTTTGAGAGATAGTGTAATGGGGACTTATTCACATTATTCCACGTTATTTATGAAAAGAATTGTGATTATTGGGATAAATTTAAAAGGTACACTATATTTGGAATGTTTGATAATAAGGTTATTGATGATTGACATTGACGTAAATAATATTTTTATTTTTGTGATATTTTTATTTTTTTATATGTGACATTGAGTAGTGGAGTAGGCAATGAGGCTCCAAATAACCATATGTGATAGTGAGTGAGGGATAGGTACTCCGGTTTCAAATAACCATTTTTGATGTTGATATGTGTGACAAGGATTGAGCCTCCAAATACATATATGTGATAGCGACTATGGGAGAAGAACTAATGGTCTAAATACCCTTGTGAATTTGAGGTGTAGGATAGGGCATGGGAACCAAATTCCCATGGGGTACTAGAAATTATGTTCTATGCCCATGATATTGGAATTGGACAATGGTTCCAAGTGTTTATGTTATGAATTTATATTAAATGGATAATAAAATACCATGTTATAAGGAATAATGTTTACCTATGTGATATGGTTCAAACTCCATCATGAACCAAAGCACATATTAATGGTTCATGTGTCATTTTGTACCAAGTGAATAGAATTTCATCAAATAAAGAATAATTAAATTTGTAAATAGTATACATTTTTGAATTTATTTTATTCTTTATAAACCATCATACATTTTTATTGAATATTTTTTTAGAAGTCATTGGTTGTGGGCCACTAAACTGTACTCACCCCCTACATGGGATGCCTAATCCATACCTAAATAAACTTCTTGATTGTAGGAAAATATAAGGTGAAAATACCATTTTCATATAGCTAAATTGGTATATAGTATAGATAAAGGACCCATACATTTCATTCAACCCCAAATATTAGTGTCATTGTGTCTTTATCATGGTTTTTCATCTAGACACTTAACACATATATGGCATGACATGTCTATAGTTGGGGTTTGAATATTTTATTCCTATAATGGTTCATTGTGTATTAAGGGTCTATACTAGTTTTTTATTATTTTATTTTGGTTATTATATATTTGTTTCTTTTTTAAGGCTTTGATAAATAGTTTATAGTCTCCACATGTTTTATATTGGACCCTCTCTATAATTTAGAAGCCTCTAGTATAAGGGGAGTCTCCCTTGAGGTCATGTAGCCAAACATCTTGGGGCACCAATGCATGGCACTCGGGTTGGGAAGTTACAGTTTAGCATGGTATTGCCACTGGTTTATCAAATTTTTATCAAATTTTGATTCCCCAATGACCTCCCCTACTAATAATGTATTTAGTTTCCTTTTTGATGATAACTGTCAAAGTTATTTCATTGAACTGAAAAGTCATTTAAATTAAATGATGGTGTTGACTCTTAAAAAGGTCAGTAAGAGATATGTGGTCTTTCTTGATCCATCAGGAATGTGATTCGGTTTTTTATTATATTGGGAGATCACATCATCCCCAAAGTATTTTGACTTTTTAGGAAAAAGAAGATAAATTATGAAAACCTGGATCTCGAACTCGCATCCATGGTGCATTATCTTAATGGCTGGATGCATTACCATATTGTATAAAGCCTTATATTTTATTCCAACTTCAAAATAATAGGTTATATATTCTCTCCAAAATATTTGAATCTCCACTAGAGTCGTTCAGTGGAGTACCATTAGTCATTTTATTTCAATATTACTTATACCATGCATAAGGGGGATGTAATATTTTATTCCATGAGTAGGAATCATCCAATCAAAATCCTAAAATACTCATAATAAGATATCAATTTTACTAATATATTTCCCCATTTTCATTTAGGAATCTAGGAGAATGATACTGGACTAATTTGACCGATGTTTAGTTGTTTTATTCTTTTCTAGATATGATTCTTGAAGGTTATTAGTGAGATGAAGAGTTCATTGGTTCTAGAGACTCTATTTATGGATGGGATTCCATTGTTGAGAGGTCATTATCGATAGAGGATATTCTATATTGTCTTGAAACATTAAATTTCTAATTCTTCCATAAGGAATTATGTGATGGGAAACTATCATAATTCTCACTGAGCAGTGTATCTAGGTTCACAGAAGAAATTTCATGATATTTGTCAGTATTTCTAGTGTCTAAGATTGTTACCCGGTATCATTGGCTTTGTTTAACACTGTTATACTTTCCAACAGTTTAAGGTTAAGAACAAGAGACCATAATGTTTCCTCTATCCACTACCAGTGATGACTTTCATGTGGGATGATATTTCAATGGACTTCATGGTGGTTCTATAGCATGTCCCTTGAAAAAAAGTATATGGTGGAGTTGATCAATTATCTAACAAAATAAACTAACTTAAAACCCATTAATAACAAAACAATTTGTTATTACATGGGAAGCCTATACGTAAAAGAGGTTTTTAGTATTCATGGTGTTCCATCTATGATAGTATCTGATAGGGATATGTAGTTCAACTCTCATTTTTTGAGAGGCCTCTAAAATGTATTGGGATATTATGGGAGCATGAGCACAACATATTATTCTAGATGTATAGGAATATAAAATGAGCTATATAGATTTTGGAAGACTTGATCCATGCTTACATCGTTGATTTTGGTGGAGCTTGGGATGAACACTTGGTTCTAGTTGAGTTTACCTGAAAAAATACTAGTCATCCATTCATATGGATACCATTAAGGAATTATATGTCCACCAATATAAATGATTTTTTTTGGAGATTGGTGTCACTTCCTTGGTTGAACAATGCTTTTTATAAGAGATGATAGATAAGATTAGTTTGATTCATTATATAGTTTTATAGAACATAAATGATGTTAAACTTATTTTTATCATCAGAAATGACCATTATATTTATCATTTTTTGATCAAGTGTTCTTCATAGTTTCACCTCAGTAATGTCACAGATATCCAAAAAAATAGGGAGATCATACCCAAATGTTGGTGGGAAATTTTGAGGTTGTTAATCATGTGGTTAATGTTTCTTATAATTTATTACTTCCACTACATTTGACTTTTTTAAATAATTTCTTTCATGTATCTCATCTTTTGAAGCATCTTTTTGACTCATCATTTGTATTAAGATGGGAGGATATTGATGTTGAGCTTAATTTACCCATGACTAAGCATCCAGTCATGATTTTTCATTCTGCGGAAAAGGTACTTAGTGGGAGTGTGATAAATTTAGCTCATTTTCAATGGAATCATGGTTATATTTTTGATGATACATTGAAACATGAAGCACAAATGAGAGAGAAACAGCCTCAACTCTTTAATATGGAAACTCATTTATAGGCTTTCTAGGCGAATAATGTTTCTTTATTATGACGATTGTACATCGAATTACATGATTTGAGATATTCCATGATCCCTATTCTAATATAATTAATTTGGGTATTCATTTGGGTTTATTTTATGAGATTTTATAAATTGTTTGTGACTTTTTGGATTGTGTACATTGGGCACATGGTTTGACAAAACCCTGTGCCCCTTGTGAAAAAATTGAAAACCATTGATGGTGGGGAATACAGGGTTAGGGAAATGTTTTCTAACATTTCATCCCACATAGGGGAAACCATGCACCCAAAATAATATGGGTACATGGATGGTTCTTGGTTTCCCAAAATTTGTATCCCCCTCAATCTATCCTTGCATGTGGAATTTTTATGTTACAAAAGTTATTTTAAAATCCCCCCCATCAAAAGTTCCAAATGAACTCATTCATCCCTAATATGTTTTTTTCTTCCATAGAGTATCTCAAGAAGTGATTTTGGATCATATAAACTCTTATATGGGTGAATCAATGTTTCGGTTGAATATCAGATCCCTCTCTAGTAATAGGATCTCCCCTCACATGGATTATTACTGTCTATCTTCTTATCCTCCATAGAGGATATTATACCACCATGTTCTGTATATAACTAAACGTGATTTTTATAGAACATGTCCTTATACTATTAATACTTGATTCTCGTTTGTGTTCCATGATCTTCCACCCCTTCATTTATCATTGGTGAGGCCCATTACGAGGGCTTATTTCGGTATATTTGGCTTAAATATAGGTGTTTCCTTTTGAGATTTTACATGTATTTGAAGCCTTGAATTTCATGATTTGTTTAAATATATTTATACTGATTTATAAAACCCCAATTTGATATGACTTGAAATTTTAAATTAAAATGGAATTCATTTTGAAAAAAACAGGCAATTCCAATGGAATTATAATTGTGGAATGAATTTTTTAAATGATGGAATTGTTGAAATTATTTGTGATTTTTTTGAAAATGGAATAAAATAATATGATCAAACCCCATGATTGGTTTTGGATTAAAAATTCATTTAACAGTGATGAACCCATGTATTGATTTTAAAATTTAATTAGAATAATGAAAATGAAAAATGAGCAATTGAATTTTAAATGATGATTGATTTTAAATGAGTTGATTTGAAAATTATTTTATTTATTTATTGTGAACATGTAATCCTAGGTAGTTAGTGAGTTATTTGGGACAATATTTCTGGGACATTTATCCCTTAGTGATGTATTAATGAAGAAAATTCTAACAAAAACCTTGTTCAGAATTATTATCCTTGTGGAGTTATTGATAAGTAATATTCTACCTAAGCCTGAGGGATGTGTGAACTCATGTATTTTTGTGGTCACTAATTTGAGATTTATGAGAATCCAATAGCTATAAAATAATGTACTATAATGAAAATTACCATAGAACTTTTTTTATGTTTTTTATATATTCCACTAATTATAGAAGTATTTTAAATATTCCAAATTCTTTATATATAAAAAATTGTGTAAAATTTTTTTTAATACATGTATGAAATGTTTTCCATCCATTAAAATGAATTCATGTTTTGTTTTAATTATAAATATTTTTTTGATGTCATGTCTTTTTTTATTTATATAGAAATCATGATTGGTTTATTATTGGGACATCTATTATGGAATACATTGTGAGACCCTATTGGGATTTATAACTCACAAACTATGTTTTTCATCAAGAGTTAGTATATTTTCTTATTCCAGGTCCAAAGAAAGAAAAAGTTCTACTTGGGAGTGGTGAATGTTCTTTATCATTGTGACTGTGTAGTTGTGATGGTGTCTGGTGGAGCTAAGTCCATATTTTAACACAGTATTTTAAGAGTATTGTTAGTTTTTTTAGTAGTTTGGGTTGATGTTTTGTTGATTTTTTTATCTAGATGCTTGGGTACTGTGTTACCAATTATTAATATGTTATATTATTCTTAATTACTGTTGATATAATGAATTTTTATCTAGTTTTGTCCCATTATGTTGTGGAAAACATTTCCCCCTTTAATTTTGTACAATACATGGTGTTAGTCACCAACCTAGGGGAATCCAGAGTGCCCTTCAGTGTATGTTAGGTCCGACTCAGGTAATAGGGTACTAGGGTATCCATTATAGTTAATGATAATATTAAAATTAATGGGTTTTTGGGAGATATATCATAATATTTATAATTTAAAACATAATAATAAACCAAACTAAAAAATAATGAGATTGTAACATAAAACCTTTACCACTTCAGTATCTGTTGATTTGTATTCCACATAAGTTTTGAATTCTTTCATACTCAATTAGAAATCATGTATAATAAATATATTTTTATTATAATTCTATTTTAGAATTGTAATATTATATATATTACCATATATAATTTACTTGTGACATTTTATTATCTTTTTATAAACATTTCTTTGATCAAATCACAATTCAGGTATTAACTACATTATTTTTCATGTTTATTTTGTTTGAAATTTTTAGTACTATTTTATAATTATTCCATAATATAAAAAATGTTAACCATAATATAATAATCATATAAAATCTTTGAATATTTAATTATATTAATCCCTAAATTCTAATTTTTGAAAATGAATTAAAACATTCCTGGAGAAGGTTGGTCACACATACGCTTGGACAATGTTTCAATTTTTTCGATCGAAGAAACAAAAAACCAGTTTATACTATTTATCCATTATATAGTCATTTTTAATTCATATATATCACATTCATTCACAAAATTAATCTTTATTTTCTTCCATTTAAATATTATTTTAAAATTGAATTACACCACTTCGTGAGGCGGTAGTCTTTCACACACCCGAGGGACATTATAGAATTCCCATTTAATGGGAATTATTAAGGTATATGTGGTATTATAAATCCAAATGATTGATAATTTTACAAATTTAATATATATATATATATATATATATTAAATCCATCATTATTTCCACCATTTATAGGTGGTTATCGAAAAAAATTACATTGCTTAGTGAGGCAGTAGTCCTCTATACACTTAGTCGATGGTTTTATTGGCATTTAATCAAGGAGGATGTGAATAGAGGTAGTTAAATTAACATAATAACATCCCAATAGATGGTGGATAAATATATTATTATATATAGAGAATTAATTATAATTTTAATTAGGTGGAATATGAAATAAAATAGAAATTCTTTGTTGAGAATGATGTATCTTTGTTAGATAACCTACTTAGGTGTGAATAAAAATCCATCTTAGTTTGGGTAAATGATAATGGAGATGAATAAATGATATTAATAAAAATGTATGTATGTTAATTATTTTTGTCTTGGAAAACACAATAGGTTTTAAATGTTTGAATAGTATAGGATAGTTGGTCCCCTTTAATATGTTGGGGCGAGGACACACATGGAATATTTCCAAAGAAAAAGGTGTACCCGCAGCATAAATATGAAAAAGTCTCTAAAATGAATCATTATCGAGTCTTTGATTATATAAGGTAAAAATATTCTAATAAAATATATATTTTATTAGTTTTTCTATCATTTTACCTCTTTCTTTCTTATTTTAGCCTCTGGTAAACACGTTTAAACCTTAACTAGTGTAATTAATTTTTAATTTTTTATTATTCATTTTGACCTTAAATTTTGTTGAACATATAATATAATATTAATAATTATGTTTAAAAATATGAAATTTATTTTTATTAATTCATTTCCTAGAATTGTAAAATTTATATTTAATATTAAACCTATAGAGGTGGGGAAAAGCAGTTTTCTAAATACAGAATTTTCATTATTATATATAGTTTTATTATAAATATTTAGTATGAAATTGATTACAGTAAATTAAATTGGATTAAAAAATATATAAATTCGCTAATGATACTTTTGAAACTATACTAAAATATAGTGGAGAATTTAAATTAATTAAATGAAAATCTTTTTCTAACTGAAATCAATATTTTTTTAACTATTCTTCAAAAATTAATATTAGAATAAAATTTTGGAAAATTAACTAAAAGGTAATTTTAAAATATTGGCTTCAAATAATTAATTTAATTTTTAGAAATTAATTTTTTCAAAGAGGAAAAGATTTATTTTGATATTTTTTGACAAAAACAAAACAAAACATTAATTGATAAAATATTCTTTTCAAAATATATAAATACATTAATAATAATAATAAAATAATTATGAATATGTTTTATTTATATAACACCATTATATTTAATTTTTAAAATGTTTTTTTCATGTTCATACGTATAAGATTCATGGCTAGGTTATAAGGGTCATGTTTAAGTAATAATAATAATTAAATATCATGGTTCGTTAAAACATAATGTGCATGAAACACAAGATATTGAAGAAATTAAAATTTTTTCCAAAAAAAATTTATAAAACCCATAGGTGTTAAATTTCCATGTTTTTTTCTATTTATTTTTAATTTTTAATTTGTTTTTTAAAATATATGATGTTAATTTGAATTCAATTTTCAACAACTAATCTATATTATTGTTCTAACATCTTAGGTCTGGATGACCAAAAAGGTTCCCCATACCCAATTGGCCACATGGCCTCAATGGAATTTCCCCCAATTCCAAAGGCTGAAAATTGGTAATAAGGGCCTAGGGTGTGAGAGAGGGAAATCTATGACCTCATTGTAAAAGTTCCACACAACAGAACAAATACTAATAATAGCAGCAGCAGTAAACAATATGCAACAAAAGTAAACAACAGAAGACAGAAAGATAATGATAACCATAAGTTATATCATAAAAAATAGATGTATCATGTCACTAGTTCTAAGAAATTTTTTGAAACAGAATACACTATAATTAGGTACTATAAGATACCAAAGTACAGTAACAGAAAATAAAACTCAGCATCATTACAAGACATGGCTTTGTCTCATTCTCTCTTTCCCTAAAGCAATAATCAGGTACCTAAAAAGGTAAATTTACATTTTCAACACCTACAACAATATTTTCTATTTGGGACCAAAAACATGACCCAAATACGGTGTGAGAAATAATCATTGGTATGAAACCACCTATGGTATGTTCTAATATGTCAGTGAGTATAAGAAGCAGTATTGTACAATAGTGAAATGCAGTAAACTATGAGGTACTCATAAGTAAACAATGGAAAAATTACTAGCATTCGTTTTTTAAAGTTAAATTACGCCCATTAAAAATTCAATTACCGGAGATATTTAAGTATTAGAATTCTTCAAATGCACGACATTCCCCTAACAAAGTAAGAACAATAGAAGTTTCAGAATACCCTCTAATCAAGTAAGTTATGATGGAATCCATGATTGTGATTTGTCTTGGAAGACGTACCATGATTCATTCCATATCATTAATTAATTATAACCTAAATATATTCTTGATATTTGTGGGTTAGAATTCAAGTATCACATTAGGTGCAATTCTACCGACATCTTGTGAGTCTGTTCATAGTGGTCTAACATGGGATCCCCAAGTGTCACTCTAGAAGTTGGTATAAGTTCATTTGAGTCCGTCCTTAGTGTTCCTACAAGGGAGCCCCAAATATTCACTGCAGTTGTAGTATATGATCATGTCAATTTATTATATACTCAGTAGTCATACTAGGGTACCTATGTGGGACTAATTTCATATAACTCAAAAGCCGCTCGATTAATTCCATGGAATTCTAAGATGTACCCATGTGTGACCTATGGTGAAAGGTTCAAAAGTCATGAGAGTATGTTCACTGGGTTCTATGTTGAACCCATGTGTCACCCAATAATATTTACCATTTAATAATTAAAATTAAATTAAACATACCATCCTTCTTAAACAAGCTTACCCATTGCATGGGAAAGGGTAACACACAATCCCAAAGCCATAATCAAAACACATAAATAAATTTTGAAATTGAAATTCCATATAATAACCATGTTTATTTTAAATATCCCTACCGAAAAATGAAGGCATTCCCATATACATCCTAAGACTAAATGGCTAAACAATAATTATCTGAGGTAAACACACCAATGGGGTGACCCTTAATCAAACACCAAATCCAAACATGATTTAATTCATTGAAGTAATTACAATAAAAACAATAGGCTAAAATATGGATCAATTTGTTTTTAGGGGAAAACATAATCCTAGGATCATGGAACAAAGGAACAAATAAACATCCATAAAATTAACAGGAGGCACATGACCTCCTACCTTATCATAGTATAACTCTCTAGGTCCAGCCTCGACCTCCAATTCATGCTAGAATGGTGTAGATCTATGAAACATGAATATTAAATCAAAATTAAATATACTAGTCGAGATAAAAATCACCAAGAATAGATTAATAGAAATAGATAACTCAACAAGAGGATTCAAATGGATCTGATGTTGTTCGAATGGACTTATTGACGATGAAACATGAGAGGGAAATAATCTCGGAACAGAATGTTCATCCACCCCATGACCCCTCTATACAAAAGATAGAAAGAACGAGGCTACCTACAATTTTATGTGAAAAAAACAAAATAATATGTGTGTATGTCCATATACAAGGTGTGTATATCATTCAACTATGCATTTAGTGGCAGAATTTCATCGACATACTTTCCAGGACCATCCGACATGACTACATAGAGTGTACTAATAAGTACATGGCATGTAGTTGGTTTTTCCTCTCTTCCTTGCTGACATGCCCATACACCTTGTATTCTAATATTACACGGAAAACAATATATTATTTTTACATAGGATTACATAGTGTATAACCCTAATTCAGGCTCTGTGATAGTATGATTCTAGTATTTGTCTAGTTTTCCATTGTTTTCCCAAAAACTACTCAAAGGAAAATGTAGAAAAGAATACCATACCTCCAAGTAAGAACTGTGTTCTTACAAACATCCCCCATTAAATCAATTTGTCAATGTATTTATCTTCCCAGGGTGTCAAGGTAATATCAGATAATTAATCCGGCCATTGAGCATGTAAGTTGGCATCCCTCTACCTCTCCTATCAACTATATGAATCAGATCCTCCTAAAAGGATGTGTCATCCTATTGCTCAACCCCCTAAGGCTTGAAAATTTAAGATGGTTTTGAGTGATTGTGGCATAACTGAGATACATGGAAGACATCATGCATGGATTGATACCAGTGAGGTAACTATAACTGAAAGGAAACTATCCTGACACTCTCTGGAATCTCAAATAAATTGATGAATCTCGGTGAATTTTAATTTTGTCTCTTGATCCTCTTGTGTCCCAACATCAGTGTGAAGCATTGGAAACTCGATCCCTGACCTCAAACTCCAAAGGTCATCTACGGAGATCGACATATGATTTCTGATGAGACTGTGCATTATTAACCTTCTTCAGAATCAACTGAACCTCGGCAGTGGTCTTCTAGACAAGACGTGGTCCCATCATAGTTGTCTCTCCTGCCTCTAGACAACATATGGGTGATCGTCATGTCCTCTCTTAAAAATCCCAAAATGGAACTATTTTAATAGTATTCTGAAGGATATTTTTATAGGAATACTCAAACAGTGGTATATTTCTCTCTCAAGAACCCCCAAAATCTAAGATGCATGCCAGAAATAAGTCCTCCAGCACCTGAATCAGTCACTCAAACTGGCCACCTTTCTGGGGGGGGGGGGTAGGATATGCTCAGAAGAACCAGTATACCTAAATTCCTTTGAAGCCTCTACTAAAAATGAGATGTAAATCGGGCATTCCTATCTAAAATGACAAAATATAGAACCCTATGTATTCGTACAATCTCATGGATGTACAACCTCTCACGTTCATTAACACTAAATGTTTCCTTGATCGACAAGAAATGTGAAACCTTCGTGTGCCTATAAAAAACAACCCATACAACATCATTTCCTTGAGGATACCTTAGTAAATTTGTCCCAAAATCCATTGCGACGTCATTCAATTTCCACTAAAAAATGGGTACATTTGTAAATTATCTGATAATCTTTTGGTTTCATCACCAACTAATAGGTGGCGCACCTCATGACAAAACTAGCTATATCTCTCTCCATACCTAGTCACCAAAACTAATTATGTAAATCCTTATACATCTTGGTGACACCAAAATGAAATTCCCATGAAGAGGCATAAAAATATTGTATCAACTCCTGGCATATGTCCAATAGAACCCAAACACATATAGGGATACACAAGATCTCATAATCAACTATTGTCCATCCAGGACCAGGGTCCTCACATAAAGCACTCTCTTATAGAACTAGGCCTTTAGAATATGATAACTTCCTCATACTCAATATTTCCATTAGGATAGAGGCAACAAGAAAAGATGAAATAAATTGTTTTCCTTTTCATTCATGCACCTCCAGATGCATCTCAGACAACAACACCATATGATTCCACTAGCCTACTGCACTTCATGTATTTGAGTCCTCCAACTCATGGTGTCAGCCACTGCATATCCTTTTCCAGGAGTATAAGAATGCTCAAAATAAATGAACAAAATGTATTCCACACACCTTCACTGTCTTGAATTTATATCACACTGAGTAATGATATACTTGAGGATTCTATGGTCTGTGTACACAACGAAATGATCCCCCAATAAGTAATGTATCCAAATGTGCAAGGAATGTACAATAATAGCTAACTCCAGATGTGTGTAGGTCAATTCCTCTAATGTGGACTCAACTATAGAGACCCACATGAAAAAACATGATCCCCCTACATAAGCACAGATTTCTGCCCAATACCTTATGCATCATATTATATAGTGTAACTCTTTCCCTGCACTACAAATATCTGTATTGGTGCTAATGTAAAATTCCATTTCAACTTTTGAGAGGATGTACCACAAGAATTTGACCACAAAAACTTCACACTCTTCTTTTTCAAGCCTGTCATCAGTTATTCCATGTTTGAGAAGTCCTAAATGAACCTCATTTAGAAACCAGCTAGCCCCATGAAACACTGCACCTCAAAAACGTTCTTGGGATGCTCCCAGAAAACTACTTCTCTCATATTCTTTTGGTCCATTGATACTCTTGTCTCTGAGATGACGTGACCTAGGAAGTGAATATGATACATCCATAAGTGGTTTTTTGAGAGCTTAACATATAACTGATGCTCGCGATGTCTATTCAAAATGATCTCAAGGGGATTCGAATGGTCATGCCGATTGTGAAAACACAAAGATATCATCCGAAAAAACCACCACAAAAGAATATAGGTAAGGATTGAACAATCGGTTTATCTGCACTATAAAACCATCTATCACATTTGTAATGTCAAATAGGATAAATAGGTACTGATATGGGCCATAACAACTATGAAATGTCATACGGAGTATGTCTATAGGTTGAAAACGTACTTGATGATATGTTGACATTAATTAAATATTCAAGAACACTCGAGCTCCATGAATCTAATAAAACATGTTATATTTCCATGGAATGGGATATCAGTTTTTAACTGAAAACTGGTTTAGTTTGAAAAATTCCATTTCATATCCTAATGGTACCATCACCCTTTTTTAAGAAAGGACCAGTGATCCCCAGCGAGAAGTACTGGGTCAGATAAAACCATTCGCTTCTAGATCTTCAAACTACATATTGAGATCTTTCAATTCCATCGAAGCCCTCCTATAAGGAGGAATGGATACCGGGGTAGTTCTTGGAACTAGATCGATAGTGAACTCCACCTCAATAATAAGAGGTAAGCCTTAGAAGCCTTCTAGGAAAATATACCTAAAAGGATCATCCACTGGAGGTAAATATTATAGACATGTTCACTGGCCACAAAGATATATACTTGAAATCTAGCATATCATCTATCCCATCCCACTATGCTTTGGTCCAGTTCGGCCTGCCTGTACATCCCATTAACCCTTTTGTTGAAACGATACACCTTTGGTGACATACACTCAGCCTAGAGTGATACCAATTGAAAAAGGCTTCAAATGAGGATAAAAAATCTAATCCATGTATGAAATCAAAGCCTATAATATCCCAGACTTAGAGATCCAAAAATATGTTACACCCACCAACCTCAAATGGGCACTCCATACACTGATACACACCTTCCCTTACTATTCCGAATGGAGTGTCAAGCATCATAATGTCATCAAAAGTAATAACAAAAATCCCAATTCTCTCCACAATGAAAACAGATATGAAACTATGAGAAGAAAATGTATCGAAAAGTGTAGAAGATAAAACAGAGGCGAATAGAATAGTACCCATGATAGTATAAGTTACGGGATCCTTCTCATGTTGGGTATGTTGCACTGCATATGTCTAGCATGTTACGGAACCCAATGACACTGCTTGGCTACCCTAAGCTGACACACCCTACTGTCTCTCATATCTGGGGGTCTGGATACCATGGCCATGACCATCATCTTGTCCTGAACAACATAACGTACTCTAGTTTCTTATCTGAGTAGAAGTTACATACCCTAATCTTAAATTTGGAGTCAGTGCAAACCACATCTCACTAGCCACTAGTGGAAACATGTGTAGATGTATTGTAGACGGCTCATCCTGACGCAAGCTCCGCACTCAACTGGGTCCTTCATGCACTGAGTCCCCATATTCCCCATCCTACATTACAGGTAGCACCTTACCTTATTACTGGAAGAAACGTTATAACTGCTACTCTCACTGTGAGAGAACTCTAGATGGTTCTTCTTCTTACCAGTTGATACAATACTATAAATTGGTGTTGAACCACCCTGGCCCACAATACTAGCGCCTGTAGATTGTGATCAGTGATCAACACATGATTCACAATTTTAGAGACTGAAGGGAACATAAATATATTCACTTGTGATCATATGTCGAACCTGATTCCATCATCGAATCATATAAATAGACATAAGTCATCACCCATATGTCAGACATGATTCACAATTTTAGAGACTGAAGGAAACATAAATATATTCACTTTTGGTACACGCTGTGTGGGCTCACTCAGGCAGAACCCATGTGAATCTGGATGTGTGTGAGTACAATCCATGAGGGAGACTTATATACAAGTCGTGTACGTGTCTACACTACATGACTAGTAATCACACACATCCAGATTCACAAGGGTTCTACCTGAGTGAGCCCACACAGCGTGTACCAAATGTACACAGTCATGTAATGTGAAACCCACCATCCCATGTTCCATCTAATATTGTCGGAAACACGAACATCTACCACACGACATTTACAAATGGTTCATGGCATGTACATATTAAAACATGGAACATTGTATTCCCTAAACAAGAAGAACACATAGTGTGTTCAGATAAACTACACACCGTGTAGACTGGGTTTTCCAAGATAGAAACTATAGATTTCCCAGAAAACCCATATTAAGTAGAAAAACCAACCAGTGGTATGACATCTTCTGACTAGTAGGGGGCCATACTCCTCGCGAATAAAATATTGGAATCCACATACAGAATATAACTACACAATCTATATCGAATGGTTGAAACATGATCCAAAAAATTCTTATTCAAAAGGGCCCGTACACCTCAGGGATCAAACATTAGCACCCATCCCCACCAAAAAAATCTCATGCACCAATACACATATCCCAATATAATACATAACTATCAATGTAATATCATCACAACATGAATCCCTAGTAGAGAATCTGTCAAAACATCATGCAATGAGTAATGCTTTCTGAATGGAATGACAAGTATTCAGGGAATGTTATTTATAACAAGTGCCTATATGATGCATGAGATGGAATACCCTCATCTCATCAATTATCAATAAAATAAACCCACAATAATATCAATAATGACAATACAAAACAAGTGAGTCACCCAATGGTGAAATCAAATCAATTGTAGTTGCTCAAAATCCAAAACCATAATTTAATTCATGGAAATTTGGATTTTCCCTATACACAGGGTAGCTACTCTCAAGAATTTCTAATTACCAATATAAAAATCCTTTATATTATCCAAAAATAGTAACCAAAAACACAAAAGAAACCCTATAATACAACTTTTTAATGTCTTGGGTCCAGATGCGACTAAATGTGTCCCATACCCAATTAGACACATAGCCTCAAACGCTTTTCCCCAAATGATAGACGGTCTTGACTAGAAGTGAGTTCATAGGGTGTGATAGTCGGAAAACTATGCCCTCATTGGAAGAGTGTGACACAACAAATCAAATAAAAAAAATAGTGGGAGTAGTAAATAGCATGTAACAGAATTAAATACTGGAATACTAAAAGATAAAGATAACTAGAAGTTATATCATATCCAAGGGATGAAACATGACACATGCTATAAGAAAATAGAAACAATAGTATAAATTTTAATTATGTTTAATAAAAAACCAATGTATGGTAACAAAAAATAGTACACAGTAATATTGTAACACTTGGCTTGGTCCCATGCTATCCTACACATAAGCAAAAATCAAGTACTTGAAAAATCTCCCTTTCCCTTATCAAAACCAGTAACATTATAGTATGTTTGGGCACAAAAAACATGACACAAATATGGTGTGAGAAATAAATCCTAGTAGGCAGCCACCTAAGGTCAATTCCAATTTTTCAGTGAGTATATGTTGCAGTATTGTACAATAGTGAAATGTACTAAACTATGAGGTACTCAAAAGTTAAAAATTCTAAAATTATTGGAAGTCATTTATGAAGTTAATTATTTTAATTAGCAATCCATTTACCTGAGATATTTATGTATCTGAATTCATCCTAAACCCTACATTCCCCACATCAATGTAAGAACAATAGAATTCTAAAAATATATTCTAAACAAGTAAGTGATGTATGAATCCAATATTATTCTTCAGCATAGAAAACAAGACACAATTCATTCCATTCCATTATTTATTTATAACGTGATTTTTTTCATGATATTATGAAGTTGGAATTCAAGTATCACTTTAGGTGTAATTGTACCAACATTCTACAAGTCTGTTCGTACTGGATCTACATGGGATCCCTGATTGTCACTCTAGAAGTTGGTATATGTTCATGTGAGTCCATCCTTAGTGGTGCTACATGGGATCCCAAAAGTGTCACTCTTGGTATAGTATATGATCATGTTAATTTAGCCCATCCATGTAGATCCTAATAGGGAGTCCATGTTTTACTATTGGCATATAACTCAAAAGCCTCTCGAGTCTGTCCATGGTATTCTAAGATGAACCCATGTGTCACCAAAGCTTCATGGTAAAATAGTCATGTGAGTATATTCATTGTGTTATAAGATGAACCCATGTCTCACCCAATGCAATTAACCATTTCATCATTAAAATTCAATAAATCATACCAACCTACTTAAAGAAGAAAAAATGCGTCATGGGAAAAGGGGAAAACACAATCCAAACTCCATAATCAAAACACTTACAATTTTATCACAATTTAAATTCCATAATATATTGATGTTAATTTCAAACAAACCTACAGAAACTGATGGAATTCCTATAGAATTCCTTGGCTGAATTGGATAAACAATAATTATACAAGGGAAATGCACTCATGGGGTGTCCCTTAATCAAACAACAAATCCAATCATGGTATAATTTATTGATGTAATTACCATAACAAAATTAGGTAATAATAAGGATCAATTTCATTCAAGGAGATACCCTTATCATGGGTGCGCAGTACAAAAACACATATAAAAATAAAAAAAAATTAATGAGAGGAACAGGGACACATACCTTGTCATATTATAACTCTTCTCATCAAACCTCCACCTCCAATTCAAGATATATTGTTGTAGATCTATGAAACAATAATATTCACTCAACTTTAAATAACTCATTCGAGAGAAAATATCTTCAAGAATGGATCTATATAAATTAATAACTCATCGAGAGGATTCCAATGGATTTGATGGTGTTCGAATTTGCTTCTAGATGAAGAAACAAGAGAAGGAAGGAATCTTGACGCTGCTTGTTTGTCCACCCAACAACCCCTAGGTCCAAAAGATAGAAGAATGAGGCTACTGTCTATATTATGTGAAAAAACAAAAAATAAACAGTGTTGAAGTCCATATACATGACATGTATATCATTTATCTTCTCATATGGAAACTGAATTTTACCGACATACTTTCTAGGACCTGCCAATGACTACATGGCATGTACAAGGAACTACAAGATGTGTAGTTGGTATTTCCTATTTTCTATGTCGACATGACCAGACACCATGTATTCCCATCATACATGGACAAAACTATACGATGTGTACATAGGATTACACGGTGTGTAACCCTATGTCTGGTCGTGTGAGAGAGTGTTTATAGTACTTGTCTAGTTTTCTCTTATTTCCTTAAAAAACTCAAAGGAAAAATAAAAAAAGATGCTCGTACCTCCATGTATGAATCCGGTTTTTACAAATTTTGAGGAAATGATTTGACCCATTTAGTAATCATAGATGAATTCAAAAATGAACATTCATTAATATACTATTAAATGGATATTAATACAAGGAATGACGTTTTTGTGAATCCTTTGACATGAAATAATATCCTATATTTTAATCACTCTTCATACATATATATTTTTCTTGAGATGATCTAGATAGGATTTAATAACAAAAACATACTAATTAATATACTCAAATACATAGTGTATTAGAATCATTATGATATAAATGATTGTAGTATTCTTTTGATTTTAAAATTACCTCTTACAAATAACTCTTATTATAAAGACCCTTTATATTTAACCCTTTTATAATTAAGTACCGATTAATAGCCTTTTTAGAAATCTATATTTTAAGAAAAATATTCCATATGAAAATTTATCTAGAAACCAATTCATGATCTTAATGGAATTCAAGTGTATGTGATGGGATAAAGTAATTTAGAAGATGTTTTTTTGGAAAATATACTTGAGTTAATATGGTAAGTGCTACAAATTTTAAGTTTTTATTATACTTGGATGAATAGGAATTGGTATTAGATTTTATTCAGTGTTAATAATAAATTTATACCACTATTTTAAAATAAAAACATTACACTCTTTATAATAAAAATTTAATTCTCCACAAAAATTATATATCTATAACCATGAAGAAATTTTATATGAAATTAAGAAAGAGAAAATAATAAAATCAATGATAGAAATTTATCTAAGGTAGAATACATAATAAGAAGAAGAGGAATTTGGAGGTATACTGATGTTGAATGAATGATTAAATCTCCAAAAAAAATATTAAGGTCTGTTAGGCCATCAAACAAGTTCAATTTTGATGAATTGGGGAATCTTATAGAATAAAATTATAATAAAATAGTAAGTTTTAATGTACTATATGAAACTATCTTCCCTAAATAAGGAAATATATAAAATAGAAAAAACCTATGAGATCAAAATCACATATCTCCCATCAAGAGGTGAAAAAGGAATTTGAATCCTAGTGAGGGTAATAGAGAAGAGTGTTGTTAATATAACATACATGTAAATTGTTTAACATATACAATCACAACTGAAGGGGTAATTCTAAATCATTATATAATTGAGAATAAGAGGATTACATTATTAATGGAAAATAAGAATCATTCATAATTCTTCAATATTGAGCCAAACCTCCCAATCCACCTCAAAATTTTCTCTTTATAACTCAACTAAAATAACCCATAGAATATCCAAAAAAATATCACGTAATGAGTAAAAATACATCACACATTATTCAGGGAAGAACAAATTTATCTAGCCAAAAATGAACCTTTCATGAACATGGAATGAGAAAAAACATTTTTTAAAAGTTATACTTGGGTTTTGAGTAAGAAATTACCTATAATGGTATGTATGACAGTGGATGGGAGGAAAAAGGAAAAGTAAATTAATTGATTATCCCTAATGAACAAAAAAAATTATTAATAAAAAGGGGGACAAAAAATAATGATAATTATAGGACTGAAAAATGAAACTCATCTTGGATACTGATTGAATATTTATATGGTAATATTTTTCATGATCACTTTTCTATGATTCTGAGGATTAAGTGTAGGAGAATTAACATAATCAATAAATTCAAAATATTTGTTGATAAAAAATTGTGTTTATTACCTTAAATTAACTTATTGATTATGTTCTACTGCATTTTGTAAATAACATGTCAAATCATCTGACATTGTAAATACTATATATTTATTTTACGAATGAGAAAAATGGATGCCTTATTACTGATTATTATATATGATGTTTTTGGGAAGGATTTGTGTCGGTAATTTTGTATTGGATTTCATGAATGATAATATAACTATAAAATAAATTGGTGACCCATGGATGAATATTACTGATTCATCCCCTTTGTAATCATGATGAGATAGATGAATAAATGACACCATAAACAAGAATTAATGTTATGTGACCATCATCCTACACTATCTAACCATAATCAAGTACTATATATAACCATCATCCCACAATATATAATCATGAATTTATCCACCATAGAAAAGAATCCAATATGTGTATGAAAGAATTTCAGTTCTCTGTAAACATGATTTTATCCACAACAAAATTATTAGAAAAGTTTCTAACATGTCTTTATAATTATGGGATAACCGTCAAATGATTCCTTTGTGAAATTTTTAATCATCATACATTTTTTGAATTTAGTAGAAGGATGACGTGACAAGTGAACATTATAATGATCGCATGCACATCTGACTATGTATTTAGGCATCCAAATCAGTATTCATGAAACTAAATATAGGTGGACACATAGATTATAATTTTAATGAAATTTCAATTAATAAAAAATATATGAACCCATGAATGTTTGTGTAAGATAAGATCATAGCAGGGAAAGATGTTTGAGGAAGAAAAAAATTCTAAAAAAAATAAGAAATCAAGGATCTTTCATGGATTTTCTGCCCTAAAGAGATGAAAAAAATATCTATAAAAAGGATAATGATGCTGAAGGTGGGTGTTTTTTAGAGTTTTTGTTGGAGAGTATAACACTTTTATTATTATATTATCTAGTTTTTATTTTATGTTTTCCTTTATTTCATTAATGTAATATTTCTAAAACATAATATGTATTACCCTCCAAATGGAGGGGATATACCTTTAAATGATTTTGGATGACAATTATATCCTTTTAAAATTCATGATTCATTGAAAATTACTGAAAATAAAATTCATTCATTTGTTAAACTGGTTTCAATATTTGTAATCTGTTATTAATTTTATATGAGATTCTATTTGATTTACCCTTGTTTGTTTTTAATTTCATTGGAAAATAATCCATAATCTACCATTAGTCATTTTTATCTATAAATTATATAATATGACTAAGCTATGTTGTGGAGAGATTATCAATTGTTGGGCCATGTGAAAGGTGGTATACAAATATATGGTTTTCTTAGGAATCACAAGACCTGATATGGTATTTTTTGAGCTAGATGGGGTTATATTACTATTTTACATTCATATAAGGGATGTAGGGTGGACAAGAATGGAATATCTACTAATGGAAACCTCTCCATAACTAGTAAACCAACTATGATAGATTAAGTGATTGAAAAACCTCCCACAAGCTTGTTAATAATATAATGCATCAATAACACAAAGCATAAGATAGAATTTTAATTGTACAATCATCCAAAAATTAATAACCATTTTGTTATTCTATTTTTAATCTCCGTCTTCACTACTTATTTTATGAATTCATACAATTTCAAAACATTCTCCTTTTTTCTTTAATACATGTTACACATGTTTTTTTTGAGAATATTATTTAAATACAACCCTAGGATTATTAATAATTCTAAATTTATAATAGGAAATAAATAAATTTTCATGCATTGAGATATGTTGTTCAATGGGTATCTTGTGGCTCATGACCTTTGGAGTAGTCACCAAGTACCTAATTCTCCATATCAAGTACTCGGTGGATCTTTAATGCTAAAGATCAATGGTAGAACCATATATCACTGCATCAAAGCACTACCAACCCCAAAAATTTGGAAAAAATATCTAAAAATTTAAATAAATAATAATTCAATTCATTAAATTCATCTAAATAACTAAATTTAATTTTCATATGCTCGTGGATCCATAAAATTAATTTTCTTCTTTATAAATCACAAACACATAATGTAACAGGTTCTTATTGACACTCAACTATAGATACTATTTTCTTCATGGAACATCGATTAAAAAATATCAACAATAAAACCATACATTTTAATATGGTACTAAAACTTGCCTCCTATTCAAATTAATTTATAGTCCTATAACCCATATTACTACTCCATCTGAACAGTCCTCATAGATAAAAATATCAATAAAAATCATAATAAACCTTTTCAAAATTACATACCAGATGATACTTATAATTTTATACACTCAAACAGGTTATTAAAATATATATTAGTTCACCTGTAATATACCACCACTCACCCACTTTCTTAGGAAGAGGCTGAGACATTACAAGGCGTTCGGTGACTTCCCCAACACAGAAAAGGTTAGAAACAAATTCCAATGGATTTATAAAATTTGGAGGATTTTTTCTCTATTTTTAAAAATAAAACCATCAAATAAATATAATCCTAACCATTAAACACCTATATGATGCATGAGTATAATGTAATACACATCAATTTATATAAAATAAAAACAAAACAAAACAAAAACCCTGAACTATATAAATTTAAAAAGAAGTAACCAATTCCAACAAATCAAAGACTAGAAAAACATCCATTAATGACTCCCAACAAGATCCAAACTCTAACAAAAAAAATCCATGCCCAAGGTATCATGATGCATCAAAAAAAAGAATGAGACACCTTTCCTTTACTTGTTTCATTATATGCAATATTATGAAATGTAAAAAAGATTCCAAGATGGGTGTGATTCTAAAACTCCAGATGATTTCTCCAATGACTTCCCAAATTAAACTACTATGATAGAGCATGTTATAACATTTATAGAAACAATAGTTTAAAACAAAATTTAATGTATTTTATATCAAATCATAATATATTTTTCTATATATAAACCATTACCAAGTAATAAAACCAAAAAACACTTTAATCCATTTCACATTTCTATTTAGCAGAACCTAATCAATTCCACACAACCACACATGCATGCTTAGCTTATAGTTTCATACTCATGAGTAGTCTCTTGTTGACCTATAATTTCATAACAAGGTAACCATAACTCTTTTCCCCCAATGTAGAACTCCCAATTTTAATGGTTATGTCATTGTAACCTAAAAGTACACACCCCTTATAGAGGGTTATGTCAAGGAAATGATCTCGAACAAAGTATTATTCCAAATAGTTGTCCAAAAAAATCCCAATCCATTTCAATAAAACAATTAGTTTATTTAAATCATTTTCCAAACAATAATCCACGAATCAAAACAGAAAACCATTTTAAAATCATGTAACCAATTTCTCTTTCCAGAAAACAACCAATTTCAAATATTTCACAAACCATCACTAAAGAGGATTTCCATCTGGAATTTCAGAAAAATTACAAAACATAAATTAAGAAATTAAATAAATTGTAAATTAAACATTCATGATATAACTAAGAGGAGTCGATAGTGAATCCACTTACCTCTCTAACATAGGTGAAAACAATGAACTATCCAAAAACGTCAAATAAATCATCTTGAAACTCTAAACCTTACCTTGGATCTTGTTCCCTATTATCCAGGAAATCATTATGTACCATGATCGGAATAGCACAACATGAATTTGTACCCAATTGATTATATCCATGAATAATAGAGAGTTGTGAATAATAAAACTAAGGAAAACAACTAACAATAGACACTAAATATACATTTTTGGCCACTGATGAAGTTAAAATCTTCTACTGATTTCTCCCAGATCAAGAAGAATGGTATCTCCAGCCTTTGAGAGGATTGGAAAACTTGTTTTGAACAAAAAAAGAACAAAATTTGGTATTAAGGGGGCGACTCAAAAAAATCCATAAAATTATGATATAATTTTTAATATTTCACTTTTTAAGCTCATAGTTATGAAAACCATGAACCAAATAATGCCTCCAAGCACCCCTTACATGGTTGGATTGTGTGGTTAGAGAAACTGTGCACCATCCATATTGAATCCCTCTATCTAACATCACACAATTTCTCTTGGGTGGCCACATGGTTTGGGAAAACTATGCACGCTACCTTGTTCCTACAATGTTCCCGTTGTTTTAGTTTTAAGATTTCATGGGAGTTGTTTCAAAGTTTCTATTAACCATGATCAAACAATTATGTACAAGAATATCCCTGAAAAAAATTCCAAAACAACATTTAACCTCTCATAATTTCACCCAATTACTTTAGGTACGTAATATAATTAAGTAAAGTGTAAATTAACTAAAATTAAGTGTTAAAATTTCTCTTCTCTGGTGGTTTTTACATCCTAGTAAAGGAGAAATCCACCATTTTTTTGAAATTATTAAGGCCATTTCCCTACCATTTCCTTCTCATTTATCCATATTCTTCCAAAATATGACCACATTTTCATTAAACATTCACTAGAATGATGATTTTTTCATTCAAGACTCTCTCTTTCCTATGAAAAATTCTCACTGGAACATGAACCAACATAAAATATTGATCTAGGTCAATGGGTTACCATAAAATCGCATGGTTAGGTTCTGGTTGATATATTATCATCCGAGATAGATGAAAAACATTATTCAGTGAACTAATACTTGGTGTAAAATCCAACCAATATTACAACACACCAACTCATTAAAGTATCTCAAAAGATCATATTTATTGAGGATATAACTTTTTCAACTAACCAATAATTGTAGTTGAAGACTTATAGGGACCCTTAAGAACACATGATCACTCACCTCAAATTAAAACAATCATCGAAAATGATTCACAAAAACTTTCTAATGAATCTGAGCTTTCTTCATTCTCTTCTTGATCCACTAATCTTATCTGTTATCTATTTCAATATTTTTTGTCATCCCAGTGATGTCTCACATATTTCCAATTAACAAAGTGGAGAATAAAATTGATTATAATACAATGCTTCAAAATCATTCATATGTATCGAGTCATGATAACAATTGTTATATGATATCATTGCTAACGGTATGTTATCCTACCATGAGCCACTGAAATCCATTACATATTTCCCAGGCATGTCTTCTAATGTTTGTATTTCCTTTTCTTATTGTCCATCCGATTGAGGATTACACATCATGGTCATAGTCAACTGAGTCCCAAGGGATTTTTGTAAGGATTTCCAAAAAAATGAGATGTAAACCTCATATCTCTGTCGTATACGATAGAAAATTGTACACAATTCCTCTTTAAAACTTCTCAAATATAGATTTTAGAAAATTCCTCCAGTACAAGAGATTCACTAGTAGGGATAAAATGGGCCTATAGTGTGGTATGATCCATTATCACCCATATGGAATCATGTTTCCAAACTATCCTACGATGACCAATAAAAAAATACATGGCCATCTACTACCATTTACAATCAATAATTGATAAATACTACTTCATACCTGTTGGAAGTCGGTGTTATTCTTTAACCTATTTTCAGGTGAGGAATCTCATATCAAACTCATCCACCATTATTTTCCTTCCGTACCATGAAATTTTGTTTTAAATTACATATACATGTTTTGAATTCCATGATGAAAAACCAATATTGAATTTTGGTAAGTAATAAGTACATTCTCTTAAAAGTCCATAGGTACAATTATCTGATCTTGAAAACTCTACACTAAACTCTTATTCAGTTTGGATCCCTCAATAGTCTCTACACTATTGATTTTTTACCTCATAGAAGGAAAATTTTAGTAAGATTATTATTCCTATTTATCCTTCCAAACCAAATTTGGATCAAAAGAAACTAGGATGAAAACCATAGCACAACCTTGAAATTAACAATCCAAGTGCATGTCGACTTTCACCATCATCAACTGTCATTCATATGAATTCTCTTTCACCAACTAACTATATGTATTTATTCTTAATGTTTCCACCAACAAATTTAATTTACACATTATATATATAAAGACAAATTCAAACATTTATAGATACTCCATCCACCGTATTTTTCACAGATTCAAATCACAATTTTGAGAAAAAAAAATTTCAACATATTATGATCCATAAACACCATAAATCTCTCAAAAAATAATTAATGTCTCCTAGTCCTCAAAGCATGAACTATAAAAGATAATTATATATTCTGTGTTAGTTGTTTATTATCATACATCCATAACTATCATGACATATAAGAAACAACATGATCTCAATATATGAGAACACACCCCAGTCCTGATCTGGAAACATCACAATACAGTACATAACCCTGACTTGATTCTATAAATATCAAGATCAATGATAATGTAATGTAAAACATATTTTCTGTAAAAGAAATATAAAATTTCCTATTCCAATAGAATTTAACATTTTTACTTGTCAAATATTTCATTCATGAAGTTATTCATCAAAATCCATGAAAAAAAACATCGATAATAGACATCCAGACCATTGAAACTGTGTATCTCAAATACATTCATTAGTGGTTTCCAAGAGATCATAGACTATATATTTTATGGGTCCATATAAACACCTATAATAGAGAGTGTATTCCAATGGAATCATACCTCATATATCCAAAATTTACACATTTAATGTTTTTCATATAGATGATGATCTCTAATGATTTTTAACACTATATATAAGTGTTTATTACTATTAGACCTGATCCTTGAATACACCAATATGTCACCCATAATCACCACCAAAAAAGAATATAGAGTCCTTGAAATTATCTAATTAATTAATTACATATAGACTGATGGTTCATTTTTATGACCAAAATGCATAACCACATACTCATAATGGCCATATCTACTTATGGAAGCTGCCTATAGAATATCCTTTTTCTAAACCTATAATTGTTGATATCCTGAACAAAATTCAATTTTAAAGAACCATTGGGAACCCTTCAATTGATCTAATATATCATCGATGCATGGATGTGGAAACTTATTATTTATCTTAATGTGGTTAATATTATAATAATACACCCAAATCCTTAGAGTTATTTTTTCATTTTCTATAAACACGTCGATGTTGCCCATAGAGACGTACACGACCGAATAAACACTTTACATTCTAGCTCTTTCATCTAGACTTTCAATTCCATTAATTCTATTGGTTATATATGATAAGAAATAAGTGAGATATTAATGTTCCCCGGTAAGAGATTAATCAAAAAATACACTTCTGTTTTGGGTGAAACCAGGGAGAAATTATCAGGAAAAATGACTAAAAGATATTCAATAATTTACACAAAACTGTTATCCCTAATCTCATCCACTGATGCCAACGTCAAATTAACAAACTGGTATGAGATAGTTCCAACCAATATTTAATACAATATTTTTTCAACAACCTTTAGAGTCATGTATCCTCTATCAATATTCTCAACACTATCTATAGTTGAAAAAATAACCCTTTGGGTATAATAGTCAATACAAACATTAAATATTGTCAACCAATAGATACCCAAGATCATTTTATAAATATATATCTCAATCACATATAAATCCCATATTAATTCATCCCCATTAATATTTATAGAAAATTGTTTTCACATAAAGTCTCGACATTCATTTTTAAAAAGAGAACATTAATGTTTCAAAATAGAAGGTATCATCTCAACCTGAAAACCCAAAAGATCAACAGTATGAGAAGTAATATATAAATGGTATTCAATTATATCCAAAAAATCATTCATAATATTAAAAATCAATGTAATCATAAATCTCACCATCAATGGCCTATATTTATTTTCCACAATCACATGCTCAGCTGCATATAATTTCATAGTCACTGTACTTTGGTCTTTATTACCCTATAGATATTTCACTAGTTCAGGACTCATTGTATTCCATAGAACAAAAATGGATAGATCAATTTTACTAGAAATAATTATTTTTCATCCTTTTCCCCATCATATAATATGACATATGTGAAACATGAGATGTGTCTCTAACACCCAACCTTGGAGCACTGTGACAATACTTCTTAGGATTCCCAATCTTGATGCAATTATGGAATGCTCTAGCTGGTGTTTTTCATTCTCATTTCATGTGATCAAAATAACCATGTCTAAAACATTTAATCTATTTATTAGGTTTATGATAAAGGTATTCTGATCTAGTTGTATGATTCTATGTCATAGAACTACCATATAAATAAGTGCCCCTCTTTCTATTATTACCATAATTATAGTACTCACCATTTCTCATATGTATAAACATGTTTACTAACCCTATAGTTCATGAGATGTATCTTTCTACCAATATTTGTCTATTTACAATATTATTATAATCCCTTATATAAACCATGAAATTAATTGAGAAAATATATAGTCTCAACTCTAATTCAAAATTACATTCCATCAAGGATTCACATGAAAAAAAGATCAGGTGAAAAGAAAACTAAATTCATAAATTTATCTGCATACTCTAACAGTGAGAGATTATCCTATTTCAAGCTGAAAAAAACAATCATTATAGAATTCCTAAACATCTGAGGATATAATATCTTTCTATGATATTATTAATATTCCTCCAATGCAATTACTTAGTCTAATTTTTCCTGAAATGATAAATCCCACCACTAGGATGCTAGTCCACCCCACATATATATTACCAACATAATTTTCAGCTCAACTTGTATTCCTAGGAAATTGAATATTTGACTAATCATATTAAAAAACACCTCTTATTTTTATATTTCTAAATTACCCAAAAAATGCTTGGATTCTATTTTTGGAACTTAATGGAATGATCCACCTTCTTTGGTTAATCCATTTTCCCTCTATCCAAGGATAGAAAATCCCAGAAAATACTCTGAACCTTCTATTGGTTCACTTTTGTATCAAGTCCAACCACATTTTCTAAACCCTATTCCAATTATTTTATTATATGCATGACTGGTATCATCTTCTATAACCAATATACTATACCATTAAGTATCACTCTCTATAAACTGAAGGACCAGTAATTCCAAATTTATCGTAATAAACACATTGCCACAATTCTTTCCAGATGCCAAAATTTTTCCTCTTTCCAACCACTTTTAAAAATTAATCAATTTCAATTTTCAAAACATATTTTAAAATACCATAATCATGTATTTTAAAATCAAACTATTTTCCCCAATTTTCAATAATTAGGACTTTTTAACCAACTAAAATATAATTAAACTAAATGAGATATGAGATCTCAATGGGATGTCATTTCTATTGATGCATGTCATGCAGTTCTCATCATCCAAACCAAGGATGATGATGTTACAACTCAAAGAGCGTCTATAACACCCATGAACCACATATTAACATTAATTTCAGCATAAATAGGATATAAATACCTTTTTAGGATCTACATCCCATGTTTCTACAATCCTGTAATGGGATACCATCCCAACTCAATGACTAAACAAGGATGATTTATCAAATCTAGGACTAAGAAAACTGATACCATTTATCCCCAAAAGATATTTGGACCATCCAAGACTAACTCCATTGGTAACATATCGCCACTCACACATTGTCTGGGGAAGAGATAGATACATTAATTCGAATTTGGTGACATCCCCAAGACACCTATGGCTATCAATAAATTACAAGGGCTTCATAGATAATTGAGGGATTATTTTCCGTTTCTAAAAATAAAACCACCAAATAAATATAAACATTACTAAACAAAACATTGTATGATTCATGAGTATAAGGTAACACAACTCAATGTAAATAAACTGGAAAAAACCCAAACTAAGACCATGAAAAATATTTTCATGTCATTAATTCTCTATTTATTATTTTTTATATTTTTACGGATTTATTTTGAGACCGGTCACTAAGAAGGTGTGTGATTCTATGGATAGGTGTTCCCAAAAAAAAGTGTTGGAAAATATTAAAATATTTCATTACATGCCCTGGTAGTTTTCCTTAACAATTGGGTTAGTTCCTAAACAAATGTATGAGTCATAAATATGATGGAACCCTTGAATCCAGAATAGTGGCTTTACCTTAGGTACAACCTACCATTGGTCAGTTGATGTCATTTATTAAAATGTTTTCAAGGTTATGAAAGATATAAAATAAATTTAAAGAAATATTTATTTTATTTTTCTCCTCATAGTGGCTAGAACCCTCAATAATTTTATGGCTATGGAACATTTTCCATGGTTTTCCACTAAACCATTAATACCAAGATGTCATTGGGGGAGGTTGTTATTGGTGGAAGACAGAGGATATAGATCAGATCATAGATCATCATGCTGGTAAAGTTTGAGGATATCATCAACGAAGACAACACAACCATTCTTCATTGATGTTCAATGAAAACTCATAGTACGATGTTTTGTTTTGTGAATTTAATCCTTTTCATAATCTTGAATGAACACGAGTCAATTAAATGAAAAAAAATTAATCTACACATTGTCTATAGCATTCAATGGGTTAGAATTATTTAATTTTATTGGTTCATTATCTTTCTATGATCATCTTTTCTATGATAATGAATCAACGAAAAGTGAAAAATGGATGAGTTTCTTTCCTCAATTGTGTTTTTTTGGATTTCTACGCAAATTTATTTATGTGATCATCATTTGTAATCCCTTGGTGTACAGTTCAACATATAAATGGTCATGGACCATTGTGAAACTGTTCTTTGGCACACCAGATGGAAATTGAGGGTATGGAACATGATGGTGGTTTTATATTGAGGATCAATGGATAAGAAAAATAGATCTTTGAACAGTAATGATGGATCAAGGGTTCTACACCCTTCTCAAGAAGCGCCTGACAAACAGATGTCAGAGGTGAGTTACTGATGTGTTTCAAGGATGGATTCTAGCAAGTTAATAGTAGCGAGGCACGAAAAATGTAGATATGGGGTCTAGGGAGTGATTTTAGGTTTAATTGATGTGGAAGCATCATGAAAGGATAAATGAAGAAGAATTATGGATCTGGATAATCTTGAGCAACATGGTGTGTAACTCGGTACTATACATCATGTGTGGCCACTTTTGTAGAGGATGTGGTTTTGGGAAAAGGATGATGATCACACGGTGTGTGACCCCTATAACATGGCATGTGAACCTCCACTAATGACTAGGCATGTACTTTGGAGAGTACACGGATGTGGTTAATAGTACATTTCTAGATGTAATGATGTATACTTAGAAACAAACATGGCTTGGAATACACATACTGTTACATAGACACAGATTTGGTACATAGAAATGACCGTCCATCATGGGAAGAGAACTTTGTGCCTCTAAATGTCATGTACTAATCCTACATGTTGTGTATGTGGAGACTACATTCTTGGCGGGAACTTCTACATGGAAAGATATTGGGATAGATAAACACATCCTGTACCCCCTAGGACATGCCATGTAATCCCATCAAGAGTTCCTAGGGAAATTCATTTTCATAGTTTTAAAATTTTTAGGTTTAGTTTATTCGCGTGGATCATTCCTCATGTGTACACTTCATAATTAGATACACATCCCTAGATTTTAATCCCATATAGAGGTTGAGTCTCTGATAGAGTTGTGGTGTCCCTCCATGAGACTAGAGTGTGACCCTCTATCATCCCTAGTAGATTCTATGGAATTGGCATGACCTCCCTATGTATGGAATTGATCCTTTATCTAGTTGTAGACATCAATAGGTTTTGTAGAATCTTCGGCATGTGATCCCCTATGTAGAGGGTTGATCCAAATTGAGTTCATGGTTTCCCATAATGGTGTTGGTCGTGCCCCCTATTTGTGTATCAAGGATGATTTATATTGGGTTTGTGGTGCCCCCCAGTAGTCTTGGGTGGTACCCCTATCTTCATAAAATAGTATTCATAGACCAACACATTCTATTTTTGGGGGGGATTAGTTAGACCTCTTCACTAAGTGTCTATGATGATAGTAGGGCTTGTGGAGTGGAATCTCTTAGAAAAAGAGTTGCTTCGAATAGAACCTTGTTGCTAGCAGTTAGATATGACTGCCTGATTGAAAGGTTTCTATACTTAGTATATCTGGATTTTTTATCTCTTTTAACATTGATACATTGTTTCATCTTTCAGTGAGATTACTATATTTGGTGCTTCATGTTTAGTTTGTTCAGGGAGTCCTATTGAGTATTTTTACACTCACCCGTACATTGTATTTTCCTTCACGTGTCATGTCTTGTGAAGATGGTGGCCCTTTTGACAGTGTCATATGAATTCAGTTGGTCGATGGAGCATAGATGGATCGTGGCAGACTGTGTTCTATACCGAGACTCTAATTTTGACTCATTCCTCGCCATTAGAGCTTGATAGACTCTTAATATATTTGCTTGGGATTCTTTTTTGTTCATTTTATATTTAAATTACTTTATATTTCATACTGTATTGTGGGATCTTGGATGTATTCATGAATTATTTCTGTTTTTTTACATTTCATCATTTTTTGGCATGGTGGTTTGTGTGTGTGTGTGTATGGATAGGTGCTTTATGATAATGCCTCCCATTTTTGGGAAATTCATACTCAGTTCCAATAACCATCCCATACCCTATCAGAGGTGGGATTAAGATAGTCATGTCATGCCCCCTCTGGGATGGGTCTGTGAAGAGTGGTATGATATGTGGTTGGTTCTACATTATGATCGGGAGTCTGTGAAATTGGTTTTCCGTAATGGTGTTAAGTGTTTCAATTTATTATTTCAGACTACAGACTATAGTGTTGGTGCAGCGACCATCTTATCCATACACTATGACTCATATCACCTAATTTTCAACTCAAGACATGAGAACATGAGTTTTAGGTGAAAACAATGGTATATTCATCATATATGAATGGTTATATTCGCCATGTCCTTCATGATATAGCACCCTAGATATACCTTATTGACCATGGTACATTATGTTTTGTTTTAGGATGCCTCCACATAGATAGAAATCCATGATTCAACCATGTGATCACAAGGATGGTATACCTAGATATGAGGCATCAGTATAGGGGAATGTACCGAAGATAGAACCTTTGGTTGGTGTACCATATATACCACCACTCATTGAGAATCATCTTCTACATGCACTACTAGCTAAGGATGCATGCAGGTTGAGTGACTTGCCCATGTTTTAGAGGTAGTGACCTCCCTAGTTTTAGGGTGATCCATTCCCCTATACTGCTATGGATTGGCTATAAAAAGTCACTGATTTTTTGTCTATATGATGATGCATTCCAACTATATAGAATTCCTTATCATGAATATTCTTTAGGGATATGAATGGAGATGGTGGATCTTGGGGACTCTGTCACATGTGAACATAGCTTTCTCTAGGATAGACTTAAATCATCTCCTCATAGAGGAGTTCAATCCAGCCATGTTGCGATCAATACCCATAGAGGAACTCATGCATCTGCAGTAGGGAAATATGACCATGGAATATTACATAGAAAAGTGTACTAATCACTCACGTTACTCTTTGGATATGGTATGAGACTAGTTCACCATGGCTTGTAACATTAACCAAGGATTGCATCTGGACCTCAAAAAATCAGTGGTATCCCTTAACATTTGTACATATGCTGGGGTACTTGAGAGAGACCATTTAGTATAATGTTTTTTTGTAAGAGAAGACACCAATTTTGATAGCTAGAATTGGGAACCAGGTAGCTGAGACATAGGTAGTTGGTATTTGATGATATCTTTGGGATGAAAGTGGATCACACACTTAAAAATGCAATACCATCAATGAGGGATAACAAGAAGGGCTCCCAGGTTGGCTCGAATTAGCCAAAGGGATGAGTGGTGTTTCTCCTGCAATGGTTGAGGATATATGGCCCGAGATTGCCCAAACCATCATAAATCTGATCAAGAGATGGTCATGGGGTAGAGAAGACAGAAATAGTGGTAGGATAAAGGTGGTCTGTATGGCGTCAGATGTGGAAGAGGTTCCAGAAAGGTAGTAGGAGGAGGTCGGAGGTTCGGCCTATTACCACCACCACTCTTAGGTAGTCCACGTCAGGCTTAGGAAGTTGGTTGAAAGGTATGAAGCTAACTGAAGGATATATACACTTATGACCCTGATCCTCCATGAATGGTATGAGGTACAATCTATGTATTTTATAACATATATGATATATTTATACAAAAAGGTCATAATTATTCTATTCTTTCTACAAATGTTTTTGGACACTTGTAGAATTTAGTTGATATTTTGACTTGACCCTTAGGATTGGAGACATCTACAGAAGGAGACTTGATGATTACAAACTAGTTCTGCCCGTGTTACCTGACTCTTTGAGTTGAGAGTTTCTATTGGGATCTCTTGGTAGTGGCGTTGAGGCCGTATTACATCATTCTTAGTATGGACTGGTTATCCACAGTTCATGCATACATTTACTATTTTCAGTGAAGAGTACGGTGTGTCCTTAGTGATGGGACCATGTTTTACATTAATGGTGAAAATGCAATCCAACTAGTGCTGGACATACTCACGCATCCTAGGGTGCAACCGATTACGCATAAGTTGGCCAACCTGACTCTCGGTGAAGCTTATGATATGAGTCTCAGTTTTCTGCTATGGTGGTAGTGTGTGAGTACATCCTTCCCCAAGATGTTTTAGGTTTACCACCCAACCAGTAGAACTACACATTAAATTTGTTGTCTCTCGTAGATCTTGATGAGCTGAGGATATAGTTAGATGACTTGAAGAGGAAGGGCTTCATGAGACCATGTGTTTCATCATGGGTAGCCCCATATTTTTTCCATGAAGATAGACAGTAGATTGAATTCATGTGTGTATTTACATCCCTTAATCCAAGTGATGCAAAGATCAAATATCCACTATCAAGGATCAATGACCTCTTTGATTAGTTAAAGGGGGAACTTCCATTCTTGAAGTCCGACCTCAAATCGAGCTATCACCAGCTGTGAGTGTGGGTTGGGGATATACCAAATATGTCCTTTAGATGTCCTTACAGTAACTATTAGAACATGGTTATTAAATTTTATATGATTAATTACCATGTAGTGTTAATTAGACTCATTAACCAAATCATTCAACCTTACTTAGACCGGTTCGTAGTGATTGTCATCGATGACATCCAAGTGTATTTGAAATCTATGAAGGACCACATTAGAAAATTAAAGCTGGTTCTAGACACACTCTAAGAGGACCGACATTAGAGGAAGCTATCAATGTTCCATTTCTGGATTCTAGAGGTTATTTTCTAGGGTAGAAACTTTTAGAGGCTAGAGTTGTAGCAAATCTAGTGAAGGTTGAGGAAATGATTTCTTGGTGGCCACCCCAAAGTGTTATTGAGGTGTGGAGTTTCCTTGGATTGGCAGGGTACTATCAGAGATTAGTACCCAAATTCTCTTTATTGAAATCACCCTTGAAAGCATTGACATGAAATTGTTATCCTTTTTTGTATTGAAAAGTTCCAGTTGTGATTTTACAAGGTGAGGCAGCAGTTGACGAGCACTCCCATTTTGAGGTTACTAGAGGAAGGTGTCACATACATGGTATTCTATGATGCATAAGGAAGCAATATTGGTTCTATATTAATGTAGAGGCAAGTGGTTATTTCTTATGTATCTTTCTATTTGATGTTGCTTGGGAATAATTACATGACCCATGATCTTGGTTTAGTAGTTATGGTCATCGCTTTGAAGATGTGGCGACTTTACCTGATGGGTGAGCAGTTTTTCATCTACTCTGACAATAAGAGTCTCAAGTATATCTTATCTCATGATGATATGAACTTGAGACACAGGTGATAACTACAGTTCCTCCTAGACTATGAATTTGAGATTGTCTATACTCTTGGTAAGGGGTCCGTAGTTTCAGATTCACTTAGTAGGAGATCTAGTTCACAGTTTCTAAATTAGGCGTTAATGTAGTTGGCCTCATCATACTTATCTTTTATAGATGGATATAGAGCAGGTTACCTCTAGTTAATGGTTTTCACCCCTCCACTCTTATAGAGAGTTGGGGAGGCACAACACGGAGATATCTACTATGAGACCCTGGGTACAATGTTATCTAGAGGGTATGCTCCAGATGAATTTTAAAAATGTGCGGAGCACATCATTCTTTAAAGATGACACATAGTAGTACCATGGACATTGTGGGAGTATGTTCTAAGGTAATTTCATACATCCCCTATGGTGGTACATACAACTATGGAATAGAAGTACCAGGACCTTATACATCAGATTTGGTTTCCATGAATGAAGAAAAAAGTTACAGAGTTTGTTTCTAGATGCCTTCATTATCATCTTGTAAAGTCTGATCAAAAAAAGTTATATTAGTTTTATATCAACACATTAAGTTGTCATAATGGATGTGGAATAGGATATCTATGAGATTCTTGTTGGGATTATCAATGTACATCTAGGAGATATGATTCCATCTAGGTGATCGTTGATCGGCTAACCAAGTCGACCCACTTCTTAGTTATCCAATACCATAGTTCAGTATGGAACTTGGGATGCCTCTACTCGTAGGAGATATTTGGAATCCAAGGAAACACATTAATGACTGTTTTTGGTCATGATTGTCAATTTACATCCTAGTTATGGATTGTATTATAGGATGCGTTGGGACCCATTTATGCTTGAGCACAACATTTCACTCACAAACGGATGGTCATACTGAGCGGACCATTATGATTTTGGTTGACATGTTGCGAGCCTTCATTTTAGACTTCTCTCACATTTGGTACGATCACCTACCATTGGTTTAGTTTGAATATAACAATAGAAACCATTTCATCATCGATATAACACCATTAAATGATTTTAATGAGTAACCCTATTGGTCACCGCTTTGTTGTACATACCCCAGAGATTAAACAGACATGCACCCATAATTGTTGCAAGCCACTAAAATGAATGTTTAGATCATCTATGATTTGATGAAGACTGTACAGATTCATAATTATTATTTTTCTCATAGGTGACTGAGACCTTTTGTGTTTAAGTAAGGAGGCCATGTGTTCCATCGGTGTTCAGCTCGATGAGGATTATTAATATTTGGATAGGGTAGAAATATTTCGCAAATGTTCATCAGCCCTTTCCCGATACTACATAGAGTTGGTGAGGTGGAATACCACTTGGATATTCCTTTACAGTTAATCCCGGTACACGACGTCCTCCATGTGTCTGAGCTGAGAAGGTACATGCATGACCAATCACACATCATCAACTAGGGTGAGATGTACATCAACGACGGAGTTATTTTTTTAGTACCCAATGTAGATAAAGGATCTGTAGGAGAGGATCCTATATGGGCAATTTATTCTTTAAGTGTGTGTCTAGTGGTTGCCTAGGAATCTCCAGGAGAACACATGGGAGTGGGATGTTTATGTTCATGCTCCGTACCCTCATCTGTTTATGTATCCATTGTTTTTTAGGATGTAAAGCCCTAAGGTTGGGAGAATTTAACATATCGTATTTTCCATATATTTTTTTAGATATTTTATTAATTTATTTCCATACCATGTGTTGAGATGAAATGCAATTCTGAGGCACTGTTTTCCCAGACCAATGTTCAAAAAAATTTAAATCATTTAATAGTATATGCATAGTGTTTTGTGGAAAAATTTGATACCTCCAAAATTATTTGCTAGATCAGAAATATGATGGAACCATTAAATCCATAATAGCAGTTGTTCATTATGCACAAACTAACATTGGTTAGTGTGGATAATTTATGAAAAAATTATCCAGGGTCATGAAATTGTTACAATAAATTAAAAGAATAATTAATTTTATTTTTATTTAGTATAGAGACCTCTTCCCTAGATAATTTTATGGCTAAATTTTTTTTCCATGGTTGGATACGAATCCCTATATAACGATACACTATTGGGGAAGATAATTCACGTTGGATGACAATGAATCCAGATCAGACCATGGATCGTCATGCTAGTGGAGTTGGAGGATCTCATAAACAGTGGCAATGCAATCGTTCTTTATCAATGATCAATCCAAACTTGAGGTAGGGTGTTTTTATTAATTTAATCATTGTCATAATCTTGGATAAATGCGGGTCAATTCAAAAAACAATAATTGACCTGTTCATAGTTGGTATATTTCAATTGGATAGAATTGTTTAAATTGATTAGTTGACTATCACTCTCCATTCATCTTTTATAGGATAAAGAATCGAATCCAAATGAATAATGGTTCAAGTTAATTCATCACTAGTATGTTTTAATGATTTATCCTCAAATTTCCTGATATGAACATCATTGGTAATCATTCTTCCAATGGTTAGGAAAAAACCTAGTTACGAATTATTGTGAAACCATTCTTTGGCACAACAGATGTAACCCGCTGGTACGGAACCCGATGGTGGTTGCATATCAAAGATCAATGGTGATGAGAGATAGACTTTGGATGAGAGAAAAATAGATCTAGGATTATACACCCTTCCCACGAGGCAAATGAAAAACAATCATCGAAGGTGAGTTCCTGATTCATTTCATGGACGGATTCCAACAAGTTGTTGGGGAAAGGCACGATTGACATAGATTGTGTATCTAAAGAGTGATTTGTGGTAGTAATCAAGATAGAAGTGACCTGGAATGATGAATAGAGAAGATCTCTAGATCTAGAAAATCTCAAGAAGCATGACATTTAACTTAGTACTATAGGTCGGGTGGGTCCCCTTTAGCAGTGGAAAGGGTTTCGAGAATGAGAGGATGATCACATGGCTTGTGTCCTCTATCACATGGAATGTGAACCATTTCATAGGGATTACAACCCCCTTTATCATGTAGTGTGACCTTCCATAGATAAATTGGTGTATACTCCGAAGAGTACACGAACACGGGTAATAGTACAGATACAGATGACATGCCGAGCACATAGAGACAACCACATCAAGGCATTCAAAGACCGGTACACCGACATGGCTTCGGTACACAAACACGTCCAGGTAACATATGCAGGGAACCTTGTGTCTCTGCATTTCGTGTACTAATTCTGAAATCCATGTAAATAGAGACTAAATTACATGTGAGTATTTCTATATGGGTAAGAGATTAGGATAACTGAACAAGTAATGTACCCCATGGTACACACCATATAATCCCATCTAGAGTGCTATAGGCTCTCCATTTTCTTAGTTTGGACATGTGTAAGTTGAATATATTCCCTTGGTACATTCTTCAAAGGTAAGGCATGGTATTACATCCACATCAATAGATTGCAATACCTTTTTGAAGTTGAGTCTTGGATATAGTTGTGGTGTCCCTCTATGAGACTAGAGTGCGATACTCTTTTATCCCTAGTGCAGTTTGTGGAATTTAATTAACCTCCCTGAGTGGTGCATTTATTCTCTCTCCAATGGACCAAATCAATATGTTTTGTGGAATAATTGGAATGTGATGCCCTATATAGTTGGTTGACCTAGATTGGGTTTTTGGTGTCCCGTAGTGGTGTTGGACATGACCCCATATCTGTGTACCATGGTTGATCCAGCTTGGGTCTGTGGTGTCCCCCAGTGGTCATGGGAATGAACCCCTATCTGTATATCATAGTCTCTTTAGAACAACAAATTTTCTTTTTCCATGTCTCGAATTATTTTAACCTCTTCGTTAAGTATCTTCAATGATTGCATGGATCATGGAGTGGGGTCTCTTAGATTGAGCACTAATTTGAACAGAATTATGTAGCTGGTAGTTAGTTATGACCTGCTAATGGTGTGGTGTATCTTTTCTTTATATATGTGTTCTTTTTTTAATACTTGTATATGTGATATATTTATAACTATTTTATCGAGATGACTATATTTGGTTCATTGTGTATAGTTTTTTTGTGTGTCTTAGTGAGTATTGTTATAATCACCCCTTCATGGACATGGCCCACATGTTTCGTTTCTTGTACAGATTGGGGAACTTTTGATGTTGTTTTAGGAGGACTAGGAGTAGGTAGAGCATAGCTGGATCTTGACAGATCATGTTATTTATTGAAAGAAAACTTTTGACTCAATCCTCTTCCTTATATCAGTTTAAACTCATTATAGTTTTGGTTTGGATTATTTTTTACACATTTCAATTTACTATATTACCATTAGGATACTCTATTATGGGATTTGATATGTATGTATGCATTCTTTAGGTTGTTTTACATTTCAACATTGTGTTTCTTAGATACGTGTACATGTGATTTATGATAATGCCTCCAATTTGTGGGAAATACATACTCAGTGCCAGTCCCCAACCCCTGTCCTATCAGAGGCAAGTTTGGGGTAGTCAACACAAGGGTCCCTCTAGGATGGATCATGACATATTTTAGAGTAATAGGCTTAAACCAATTCCAAAAACTCAAAAAACAATCCAATAAAAACTCCCAAAAATCTCCATGATCCAACTCAACAAGACGTTCCCAAGGGATCAAGATGAATCCCTATAGAAATGATATATTGTGCATTTACCTATGTCCTAATAGACAATATAATAAATTGAAAAAAGTGCCCAAGAATTAGGGTATCAATAATACTCAGTAGGATTTCCCCAAAGACTTCCCAAATCACACCACATTGATAGAACATGTTAGCACATGTATATATAAAATAGGTCAAAAAAAATTAAAATTAGTTCATAACAATGAATATAATAGTTTTTGAAACAAAAAACATTACCTATGAATCTAACCAAATAACTCTTTAAACCATTTCACATTTCCATTTTCAATAACCCATTCTATTCCACACAACCACACATGAATTCACATATAGCAGTTCCATACTCATGAGCAATCTCTCTTCGATCTTCCAAGTCATCAAATGGTAACCATAACTGATGTTCCACAATGGAACACGCCACTGCTACATGGTAATGTCATTGTACCCCTATAGTATACTCCTTTTATCAATGCTCCCATCAAAGAAATGAACTCACACCAACCATTTATGCCCAATACCACGACAAAACAACAATTCCAATAAATTTAAATATATAAATTTTTTTAAAGAAACAATATTCCATTAAAATTTTCATGAATCAAAATGATGAAAACATTATAAAATAATCATTTTAAAATCATGTATCAAATTTTACTTTCCAAAAGGCTTACAATTTCCACAATTTCACAAACCATCACTAAATATTGTTTAACTCAATGATTGCACATCAATTTCACACTCAAAATCAAGAAATTATATAAATTTTAAATAAAGACATAATGTTTTAAAAAATAGGAGTCAATATTGAATCAACCTACCTCTCAACATAGGTGAAAATAAAGAATAGTCCAACAAATTCAAAAAACAAAACTCAGCATGAAACTCAAACAATTGACCTTAAATCATGTTCCCTACCATCTAATAAATCATAACTCGTCATTATTGGTATAAAATAATAAGAATATATCCTCTCCAGATTAGATCCACAAATCCAGGAGATGGAATAAGAAGAACACTAAGGAAAACAACCCATAACTGGCACATACCAAGGTATATGGGCCTATAATGCACTTAAAATCACCAATTGATTTCCCCCGGATAAGGAGGAAAGTTATCTCAAGCATTGGGAGGTTTGGGAATCATGTAATGGCCTAAAAACATAAAATAAGGATTGATAAGGTGATCTATATTATATCCAAAAAATAAGGATTAAAATGTTAATATTGCAAAGTTTAGGTGCATGGTTAATAAAACATGCACAATCTATGTGTCAGTCATTGACTCCAAACACCCTTCACATGGTTGGATCACATGGTTATAAAAACCATTGGAAAACCATGATAAATACATCTATCCAATATAACGTAGTTTCTACTGGGTGGCCTCACAGTTTGGACAAAACATGTGCCTAAACGTGCACCTACCCAGTGCCCACCATTTCAGTTACACGGTATCATCGGAGGCACTGCACAGTTTCTACTAATTGTGATCAAACTATAAAACTCCAAAATATCCCCCAAAAACATTCAATAAATCATATAAACCTCTCCAAGACTCAAAAAATACATTATATACATAAAATACATAATTAAAGGGTAAATTTCCTAAAACCATAGGTGTTACATCTATAACAATCCAATACGGGTCATCATCCAATCTAGCACCCAAAATGGTCTGTAGAAAGGCCCAAAGGGCATTCCTGATCTCTATGGGCTAACAGTTGTTCCCAAGTGTCAATATCCACGCTTTGGAATGATTTTACAGGAATTTAACAGTTTAAAACAGTCAAAAATATAAAATAAAAAAATCTAGAAAACCAAAAAATCCTTTATAAGGTTTCAAATTCGATCTAATATGTTTATAGAAAATAAAAAGAGGGTACTACTAAAAAATATAGAACCAAAAACCACCACAATGAAAGGGGAACACCCTCCCTCAATTTATCGTCTCAACACCACCCAAGAGGCTCACTAGTATCCCAACCCACCATCAGCAAAATATTTACCCTTACATATGTCAAAACATGATCTAATATGCTAACAACCAATGGTGTTTGTAGGGTGTCAACTATTTCCCATTAGGATTCTAGTCGAAAGGATTCCATGCTCTAAAAGTTAATTGATAAATAAACATGAAATTTTGATAAATAATAGTATATTCTAGAATAATATAAAGGAAGTTAGTTTTAATGGAAAATAAAATTTAATGGAATGATATTTTAAACAAAATAACATTTACCATTGATGTAAACCTGAATCCAAACCATATGTCGTTGGTGAGAGAAATATAGTCAAAGACAACTAAACATGGGAGAGGCCCTATAGGCACTAGATAGTGATGAGACCTCGATTCTCACATCTCGGTGTAAGGTGGTATAGTAACCACATCCATTTATGTTCTCGTGCATGATACACTAGAGATTAGAAACATCAATGTCATTTAGCGTTCTCCGATCATCATCAATATTTAGTCACTATTGTCCTCATTAATCTCGCAAAGTGAAATCGGGTTCAATTAACTCTTGTTCCACTAGCACACTAGTCCTATTCTAATTCCCTATCCACAGGATCTTCCCTTAGTGTGCTCAATCATGTTTCATTTACAACAAGAAACACCACATTCACATACAAAAACCATAAAATTCACTACACGCTCTAAAAGCCACCATTTTCACACCCAAACATGATTTCAAAAAACAAACTCCCACTAAAAACATTCCAACCATAATTCTCATTACAAATAGAATTTAATAAATCATTTACTCAATTATTAATACATTTCAAAAAAAACACAACAAGGGATTACATCAAGAATACACCAATTTCACAGGTAATGTCCATATTAAAAATAATGATATTTCAATTCTCTTAAAAAAATACTTTCTCATTACATTTATAACTCACAAATCATGATAAAGAACATAGGAAAGCCTAGTAAATTCATCAATAAATGTTTAATCATGAAATCACCTACCTCGGGTTTAGAAAGTTCCCGAAATTGGTGCTAAACTCTAAGAACCCATCAACCTCACCACTAAAATGTATGATTAATCCCTAATACAAGGGATCAAACCAATAATGTCCAAATAAACCCCTAAAATTTTATGCATTGGGCTGTAGAAGAAGAAACCCCAAAAAGAAGAAAGGAAACCCTAGAATCAAGACGGAATCAATGATAAGAGTCATTTACATCAATAAATAAGGAAGAATCAAACCAAATACAACACAAAATCAAAGTACCATGGGAGGTCAAAGGATAGTGAGGTGCACATATGGGAGAAAAACTTGAAGGAGGGGATAAATGAGGTGTTTTGGCTGTCAAACTTGAGAGGAGAAAGAAAACCCCAAAAAAATTTAATGTAATAGATGAACCTCACTAATTGGTAAATAATTCAGAGCACTCTGTCCAATGAAAAAATTGTCGAAGGTTACCTGAGACAAGGTGCACGACCTTGAGAAGGCCATTCAATTGCTTTTGTCTCCCACTGCATTGTTTCATAGGTGGCATCACAATTACTACTAATCATGTGTCCACCATGTGTATCAGATTTCTCTCTCGAAAATATTGTTTTTCCCAAAAAAATCAAAGGTTTAACAAAGGGAAAATATATAAAGAAAATTAAATAGATTAATACTAGAAAAAGATATTATGGATGTGACAATTCTCACCAATAGGAAAACACTCTACCCTCAAGAAGTTAACCCGGAACCTGATCAAAAAATAGAATCTTTTACTCTTGCTCGATCCAAGACATTATATCAATTGTCACATTTGTTTCACTCCGATCATGCCAAAGGATACAGACCAACCTAATAGAATACCAAAAAAGAACATTATCTTGGGAATCTGCTATTTGAACTGGTCGTTCAGGTAATGATAAATTGGGCTCCAACGCCAACTCATCCCAATTCAACACATGAGACGAGTCCTGATTATACTTTATTAGTTGGAAGACATGAAAAACATTGTGAATCGATGCCGACTGAAAAGAAAATTCTATCCCATATTCCACTTTTCCAATTCACGTAGTGATTTTGAAGGGCCTAGCATACATTAGTGTTAACATCCCCTACATTACCAACTGATGATGAACCAAATAGGAGGCCACATTCATGAATACCCAATCACCCATAGAAAAATATATATTCTAACACCTTTGATGGAATAATAATTATAGTGAATCTGAGCTGTCAATAACTGATACCTGATCATCTTGATATTGTAAGATGTCTCTTACACAGTGCTCGACCCCAAAATCAAGGTCTCTCCTACCTCATCCCAACATAACGGAGACCAATAAGGCCAACCATAGAGTGCTTCAAAATGAGCCACTCTAATAAATGATTGGTAACTATTATTATAATCAAATTAATCCAATACCAAATTCCTATCCGATGAATATCTAAAATCCAAAACACATGCATATAGAATTTTTTCAATAATATGAATTTCCCATTCAGTTTGACCATCCATTTTAGGGTGGTATTACATACTCATCTTGATCTATGACCCCAATTCCCTTTGAAGGACTTCCCAAAACCAAGAGGTAAATAGGGGGTATCTTTTAGATTTTTTTTACAAAACACCATGAGGTCTAACCACTTCTTGAACATACAACTGTCCTAGATCATCCACCATTACTAAATATTTGTGCAGAATGAAGTGGGATGATTTGGTCACGCAGTCAATCAAAACCCAAATAGTGTTCCTTCCTTGTGGTGTACCTGGTAAGCCAATAATTAATTCCATGTATACCTCATCCCACTTCCATCTAGGAATGGATATATTCTAAGGAAAACTAGAGGGTTTTGAAGATTTACTTTCTCCTACCAACAAGTATATCATCTTGAGACAAAGTCAGCTATGTATTTCCTCATACCATGCCATCAGGACTATCAATGAACATCATAATACATCTTGGTAGTACAAGGATAATTTAACCAATGAGAATTGTAGCTATCCTGCATCAACACATTATTGAAAGACCACACACCATGAAATGACCCTTGAATCACAGAATTATCATAGGAAACAATGACCAATTGTAGGACTTCTCCCAGCCATGACGAAACATTATATACCAATGACATAACTCATCACCATATTTTTCTCACTGATCTAGTTCCAAAAGTAAACTTAACTAAACATTCCCAAAGAACACACCTCTATTGTGCTCCCTGGTCTCCCAGTGCATTTGGGAAATGATCCCCATCAAGGTCCATTCATTACTAGACATCCTCAAATCCTGCATTGAGACTTTTTTTTCTTAAGGAATCAGCCACTACATTACCCATTTCTTGAGGTATAGATGATATAAAATTCAAATTCCTATATATATTCAATCCAACGGTGCTACCTCATATTGAGGTCCTTCTGGGAGAAAATGTATTCTATGATTTTATGATCATAGTAGGCAAAAAAATTCTCCCCAAAGAGGTAGTGTCATCATGTATTTGAAACATGCATCACCACTGCTAAATCCAATTCGTGGGTTGGGTAATTATTCTATTTTGGTCATAGTTGGCATGAACTATATGCCACAATGTTATCATCCTGCATCAACACACACCTATGGCTCATACCTAAAGCATCACAATAATCCACATACCCCTTTCATGATGCTAGAAAGATCATTACGTGTATTATAGTCAACTACCACTTCATCCAGTCAATAGACTCAAGAAATTTTTGGATCCATTAAAACATCACCCCTTTTTGAGTGAGTGTGGTCATAGAAGATGAAAGCTATGAAAAATATGAAATGAACTGCATATAATAAACATCTAGGCCAAGTAAAATCTTGATCGCAGACACATTATTTGGATACTCCAATGATATAAATGCATTGATCTTCTCAGGTTCTGTGGAAACCCCTTACAAAAAAATTACATGGCCTAAAAACTTCACATCCTTAATAATTAAAACAAATTTCAATAACATAACATAAAGATAATGTTCATGAAAAGTACCCAATACAATTCGCAAATGATGCTCATGTTCTTATTTATATCTGGAGTATACTAAGATGCTTTCCCAAAATAACAAAATGAAGGAGTTGATATATTGTTGTATCACCCTATTCACGTGTTCCATAAAGAACACTGGAGCATTTTTCAATCTAAAAGGCATGAAAAAAACTCAAAGTGGTTGTACATACTATGAAATTCAATTTTCAAGATATCTACCTCCTTTACTCAAGCATGGTGGAAACCCAAATGCAAATTGATCAAGGATAACCCTTCTTCCCCTTTAATCTAGTCGAACAAATTGTCTATTCATGGAAAGTGTTATGTATTCTTGATTCACACCTTATTTATCTTCTGGTAGTCGATAAAAACCCATAGAGAGTTTTCTCATTTTTCATGAAAAAAATAGGAGCGGCCCATGGAGAGATGATCAGGTGAATGAACCCTTTGGATTAAAAATCATTCAGATACATCTTTAATTCCCACAATTCGGTGGTGGCCACATGATATGATTGAGTATATTTTGGTTGTGTTTCTAGTGCCAATTCGATTGGGAACTCCACATCCTGCTCTTGGGGTAAACCTGAAAAATTAGTAGGCAATACCTCTGGGAACTCATACAACACATGAGTTAATCCATCCTCAGGACAACCACTATCATCCCCATATGTGATCAATGATAATTTAAAATCAATATTACCCAACTCCATTAGTGGGGGTATAGCTTGACCTGACCGAGGAGGTCATTATTTGAAAAATAACATGAGAACATACATCAGGTGCCCTAAATATCACACATTAATGATAAAAATAAAAGTTTTATTGGAAGTGCACAATCCAGTACATGCCAAGGTTCATGTCAGAGAAGCCCATATTCAGGTCCATGAAGTCTCACTCCATCTCAACACCTAACATGGAAAAGTTCACAACATGGGCACCTGAGTCTCTTCAACTTCTCCTTCCCCAATGGCGTCACCAACTCCATTGCAAAAGATATGATCTTAGTTTGAAAATTCAATAGGTTTAGAAGATGAGAAGATATAAAAGACATAGATGCATCCATATCAAATAGAAAAACATCTAAAGAAGATGAAATAATAATGGTACCTTGAACCATCTAGGGCCCCACATCATGTCCCACTAGTGTTTTCATTAAAACATGAAGGTGCTTGGTGTCTTCCTGAGTCTGACATCGACCACTGCCATGTGCCTCTGCTCTGTGTGGAATAATACAAGAAAATGATCTTGACTTCCACCGTGACCACCAAACCAAGATCCCACCAACCTATATGGTTCTAATTGAGATTTCATTCTCCTAGAAGAAACTAATGCTACAACTCCCTAATAAGAACATGTAACTCTACAGAAATACTCTAAGTACACCAAAACTCCACACGGATGACACGATTTTGGTGGAGATATACAATAAGGTTGAGTGTGTCACACCATTCCGACCTGGTGACACATGTCGGACCCTCCATTGGAAGCCAATAATGAGGAATTCCTACAAGGATGAACCACACTACCCCCCAACATTCTTCCCTTACTCCTTACACTTCCACCTCCTCTAACAAACATCCACTATATATTAATAACATAATCATAGAGGCACTTGACCTTCCCTTGTGGTCAGTCTCCACGATACAAGTTCGGTCATCCACTTCAGCATAAGTCATCATCTGGAAGTGAGAATCCTGATAATAGATCTCGGGCTAAAATCCTTTCTCAAAACAATGAGCCTTAATCTTCTCATGCTTCCCAACAGGAATCATGGAGTCCCACCACCTTCGACTGGGACCCTCTAGAAAAAACGAAGCACACCTCACCCTTACCTCTTCTGTAGTGTCCAATAACACAAACATTATCTCTATATTCTCAAGACGCTCCTGTTATTGCTGAGGATCTATGATACCAATGAAAGAAATAGGTTTATTCTTTTGGAATTCATAGGATTTATTATTTTTAGAGAGAGGATAGATTTCTCAGGGAGTAGTAGGTTCAGGACCCACTCCCAATCCTAGATCCTTAACATCTCTTACCAAAACATCTACCAACTTATGACCAAGAGGTGATAGATAAATCTCTCTATATTCTTCTCATAGTTTTAGGGGATCTTTCTTAGAGAGGAATGCAGCCACAGGAAGCAAATATCACATAAGAACATCATTAAAACAACAGCTCTGAAAAGTTTTAGCAATAAACACAAAACCAATAAATCAAATGTTCCAATGGAATGCAATGAACAAACCACTTCACCCCCCAACTAGTGTCCATGTACAGTCTGCAACCTACTATTTTTAACCTAGAAGAGAAGCTAAACATACATCCAAACATTTCAGGGTGACTGGAGGTCTTCCACGTAGTGTGCTAGCTAGGCACCCAACTTGTAACCAGAACTCGGATCCCCAACAATCCTAGCTCCTATCTATCTAGACTCATCCCAAATAACATGACCCAATGAGCTAAAACTCATTTGATACAATTTTTTCATGAACCAATCTAGGTTGTCATCCGAACTAGCACCCGACCTAGTCCATGGAAAGGCCCAAAGGGAATTACCGATCCCCATGGGCTGTCACAAGTTCTTGGGTATAAATATCAATGCTCGGGAAAAAATTTAACCAAATTTACCATTTTGAAACAATCAATAATATAAAAAAACTTTATCTATAAAACCAAACCAAATAATCCTTTACATGTTTTTATATTTGAGCCTACAAGTTTATACTGAACCAAAAAAGTGATACTATAAGAAACAGGAAACAAAAAATAGCACAAGCCAAGGGGAACATCTCCATCAGGCCATCACTACAACACCAATCAAGAGGACCGCTATAATATGAAACCACCATCACCAATAGTTTTAACTTTACCTATATCAAACATAACCATGTATTCTTAAACCCAAGGGTGTACATAAGGTGTGATCTATTCCTTAGTAAGATTCCACCAAAAAATATTCCATACACTAAACATTAATTGACATATAAACATACATGTTTAATAAATTAAAGAAAATTCTAGAACAATTTAAATGAATGTTGTTTTAATAAAAAAAATAAATGAATAATATTTTAAACAAAAAAAAACACATTTACCTTTGATGTAACCCAAAAGCCACATTGTATGTCGACGGTGAGAGAAACATTGTCAAAGAGCACTAAACATGGGAAAGGCCCTCTGGGTACTAGAAAGTGATTAGACCATAGAACATCACATCTCAGTGTAATGATTTATAAGAACCACATCCATCTATATTACCATGCATGAGATACTATTGATTATAAACATACATAGATTCTAGTGGTCTCAAATAATCATCAATATTTAGTTTGTCAAATCATTATCAATGCAGATAAGTGAAACTGAGCTGAATCCACTTATATATCACTAGAAATCTAGTCCTAGACCACTCTCATAACTCCTTGGGATTACCTTATTGTTCTCAATCAAGATTAATTTACCACTAGATACACCACATTGACTCACACAATCCAAACAAGGCACTACACACACCAAAATCATCCATTTTCACACCCAAAAACTCTTTCAAAAATAATACTCTCACCAAAACCTTTACAAACATAATACACATTACAAACACAACTTAATAAAACATTTACATAATTAATAAAACATTTCAAAAGATCACAATAAGTTATTACATCAATAATACTCCAATTTCACATGTGAAGTCCATTTTAAAAACAATGGAAAATCTATTCTCATCAAAAAATAATTTTGCAACACATTTATAACTTATAAGACATTATATTGAACACTATAAATCCTAATAAACTCATCATGCAATGTTTATGCATTGGAGTGATATATAATACCCCACCTCCATAATAAATACATATTCATTACACATAAAATCAATCCTAGAAATATTATAATGAACCCATAGAAAGAAAATCAGTTTCATATTCCTTTGAAAAATTATCAAATAAGAAAAAAATTCATAATTCCATTAATAAAAATACTAAACCCATGGAAAATATATTTGTATTCAATAGTAAGAAATACCTTTCTAGTTATATATTATTAAATGATATATATGGAATTTTCACAATAATATTTAGGATATATAGTATAGTTAGTAATTTTACTAATCAATAATTTCACAGAATCTTGGTGAAAACCATTCTTGTTAATAAAAATAAAACATAGTATTTATAATGGATGTTCATTTGAAGAAAATTTATAAAAATACTCAATTAATTGATTAGAAATAAAAACGATTTGATGGATCCATACATAAAAAAAGAAAATCATATAAAAAGTCTAGGGGAAGAAATATGATGGTATGATTTTGGAAATATCTGCAATCAAGCCTAAAATATTTGAAAATATATTACCATATATGGAAAATGATTTTTATAATCATTAGAAAAATTTCTTGAGAAGTACTAATTACAAATTTAGTTTTGAAAATAATTATGTAAATGTTTTATAAAAAATATAATAATAATTTTCTTTGAGAAAGTATAGAAACATACAAAAGAATTTTCAACACTAAAATAAAATCATGGTGGGAAGATATATTCTGAAGAAAAATGTTAAAAGAGATTCATTTCACACTTTGATAAAAATGAACCCTATTGAATAAATAAAATATACATTACATTCATTTTAAAATTAATTTGATACTATTATGAAACGTCCATAAAAAATTATTTTCATATCATTACTGACATTTATAAAACCATCTAATGAATATATATATATATATATATGGAAGAGTAAGGTTCCCAAACCAAAAAATAGATGACATAGTTTCACTTACTTGGAAAACATCAAGAGAATTATGATTTAGGGGGAATGAAACATTTATTAGACAAGTAAAACCCCATGAATTGAATTAATATGGTAAAATATATTTATTATTCAATAATTACACAACATCAATGATATCCTAGTGAATACTGTCAAATATGTTGCAAAAAATTTAATTTTAGAAAAAGAACCCAGTACATTGGTTTGTCACATACTTAATCATGATATAGCCACCATTATAATAATTATAACTTTATTAATCACTAATTTTAGAAAATACCTATAATATATTACCTTTTATACATAAAATTTATAACCATATACCACAAATATATTACGAGGATATAATTTACTTTCAACATCAATTTTTAGGATTTTGTGATAGTTTGTTTCACAAAAGTATCATCATAATGAAAAAAATTATCAACGGTAATTTCAAGGATCATATTTACTATATTATTCATTATATAATAATCATTTTTTAAATTATTTCTTATTTCCAATTTCTTTATGAAAAGTATGTGTATATGGTTCTTGAAAATATAAATTGCAATGAAATAGTTATGTCATATTTAACGATCAATAGATGATATATTAATAACATTATTAAATATAAGTAACATCATAAGATAATTATTAAAAATATTTAATGAATTAGTATTACATTATTTACCATTATGTAACATTACATAATCATTCATGATAAAAATATTATAACATTTTTCATACAGATGGTAAAACTGACCCAAATAAGAACAGGTTATAGTAATTTAATGAGTGAGTACATGTTATTATATACTGTTAACATAAATATTAGAGATTTGTAAATAATTAATAAATATAAATTTACATTACTAAATTTATTATTAGAGCCATCTATTTAGGTTTTTGATGAAAAATGAAATTCAACATTTTTTGAGGTAGTAGTCCAGATGTACCCACTGTTAACGATACCATTTCTCAAATAATGGGATATAATTTAGTTATATGATAAATTTTCATTTTAGAATATTAATCAAGAAATATTAAATATATTTATTCCAAAAAAATATCAATTTTTCCATCTATGATAGGTAGTGATGAAAAATGAACCACATCGCATTATAGAGGCAATAGTCTATATGTCTACACAATTGAAGTTGTTTTGTTTCTATTAATGGATAGAAAAGATTGAATAATGGTTGATACATTAATATAATAACCTTATAAAATATTAATAATATTAATTTAAAAATTATAGGGTTTCCATAATATGTTTTGATGATAGATGTTAAGAGGAAAACATTAATTAGAAATAAATACCCATGTTGGAAATTTGATATTTCTCTTTGAAATAACCATGGAAATGGAGGCTTTAAGATAAATAATTGAGACCATAATATTAATAAATAATATATTAGTATATTAGTATTTAAATAGATGTTTTTTAGTATGAAATATTAAGTAATAGTTGTATCATAAATTAGTTTCATTGATCCTATTTTATAAGTGAAGATAATGGTAACTTTATAAGTACACATTAAATTTGAACAATGGTATGCCACATTTCAAGGGAAAACAAATCCAAAGGTTTAAGATATTTGGGGGGGGGGGGGTTTGGATAATAATAATAATAAAAACACTTCATGTCATGGTTTTTAAATTATTTCACTCTTTTACACTTATTAAATGATTTTGTACCCATTTTTCTTTTACTCAGGTAATTTTTTTAACCATATTGATTAATTTTAACAAAAGGTATTAACACTATACATATTAAATAATTTTTGAGTAATAATTTAAAATTTTAAAATCATTTTATAAAATAAAATTTTATATGGTATGAATATTAAATTTTAATACTACTATACATAACGCATGTAAATAATATTTAGAAAGAGCTAGTTTTAATGCCTAAAACAAATCTATATGGTATAGTTGTCAGTATAATTTAATATAATTATAATTATAAATTTATTATATTATATAAAAAATTTATTTCATACTAAAATCATGAAAATTTAAAACATCCCCATTAAAATGTTTAGGTAAAATTAAACCTAGAAAAAAATTTTTAAATTAGAATAAAATGTTACTTTTGTTTTAAAAATTTTAATGTAGGTTATATAAGATTTATATATTATTTTAAAAATTGTAATTTTTCACATTAATGAAATTTTTTATTTATTAATTTTATTACAAAATTATTCTTTTTTACTTATATAATAATAAATTCATAAAAGGTATTATTTTGGTAAAAACATTATTTTTGACTATTCACCAAAAAAATTATTTTTGAATTAACCCGACAAATATAACAATTGAAATTGTTGTATTTATAAATCCAATAATTTATTTAATTTATCAAAATTTAAATTCTAAAATTTGATAATTTAACTCTTAAAAAAAAATTAATGTAAATAATTTTTGTGAGAAAATATATTTTTAAAATATTAACTGTTTTTTTCTAATTTATTATAATTTTTTAATTAGACTATGTTTAATAAAATATTAATTTAAAAAATATATATTATCTAATTAATACCCCCGATTTCTCTTAAGTAACCCTTGTGTTATGCTTTCGAAGTACATGAAGCATATGAGAAATGGTTGGGGAAGGGTTGGATACTTTTAAAGTGTCGAATGGAAAAAGGGTGGTGGTGCACAGGCTTCACACGGTTTTCCCAAACTATGCGGAAGCCATGAAGGTGGTGTCACCTTGGACAGAGAAGACCGCATGGTGTGCGCACGGTTTGGGAAAACTGTGCGAGGAGGCCTTGTGGAGCGCCCCTTCCATGTAGTGACTACCGCACGGTTAGCGCATGGTTTTACAAACTTGTCAGACTAACCATGCACAAAGTCAACTTAGATCCTATTTTTAAGGGTCTAATCCATTTTATATTTAAACCCACTCGTTTTTTTCCCTAAATGGCCCTAACATGGAATTTCTCTTTGATTAATGCAGGAGAACACTTACCAGGCATTTTGGAAGTGATCAGGATGTTTGCCTTGGTGTTTAGAGGCTGGTTGATCGAGGTAAGTATCGTTTCCTTTAGTTTTCTTAGATCTCCTTCTTCCATCATGATGTATCCTTAGATCTACGCCAATGGTGGGTAGATATAAGGCAGTGGATGACCTTTATGTCAGGTTTTGGTCTTGTTGGTGATATGGGAATGAATCTAAGGAGGTTTCGTGGGTTTTGGATCGGTTCTTTGTTAGTTTCACCTTTTTTTGAGGTATGTGGCTTCACTCTCGATTCCTCTTTCTTATAACTTGAATACTTACATCAAATTCATTTAATTGCTTTGTTTTGACTGTGAAATTGTGGTGTAAATCATGTTATAAATCTTCATTAGTGATGATTTATGGGTTTTGATGAAATTGTGGAAATTGAAAGAATGGTTTGTGAAATGTTCATTGGTTTCATGATTGTAAAATAGTGATTTTAAAATATGGATTTTCTGGATTTGGGAAATTCTTTGTGAGAAAAAGGTTTTCAATAAAAGTATAGTTTTATTGAAATGGTTTTGGCATGGTTGGAATGGTGTGGTTTTTTTGCATACATTGTGTGTGTGTTCATATAGAATTTACAATGCTTGGTTGAAATATGACCTTGTGCTTGGTGCCAAAGGTGTAATGGCACATTGTGAATATTTACCTTGTGATGACTTGGTAGATCGAAGAGAGACCGCTCTTGAGTATGGAACTGTCATAACCAAGAATTCATGGTTGATTTCATAGGTTGTGAAATGGTTGGTTGTGCAAAAAAGTGATTTGTGAAATGGAAATGTGAATTTGATTGGAAGATTTTCTTTGTTTCTTTTCTTGATAAGGATGGGTTTTTTGGAAAATGGTTTTGACATGGAACTTGTTATATTGTGAGCTGTTTTCGAATTGTTTTATATAAATTGTTTTATATAAATGTGCTAACATGTTTTATCTTAGAGTCATGGGTTGGGAAGTCATCCCGGAAAATATACTGAGTTTCATTACTCACCCACCGATTTTGTACATTGGTGATTTTGCAGATGTCAAATACCAAGATGTTGGAAAAGGTAATGTGTCGCATGTTTATAGCACTACTTTGTGATACTGGGACTAGTTCGTGACGATTGGAACTTAGAGCATGGGGATAATGGAGTTGGGTTGTCATCTAGTAGTCTTTTAGTATGTCTTTCCTCTGTTTATTCTAATTTAGTGTGGGTTTCCTCTATTATAATCCTGGTTGGTTTATGATAAAATAAATTTTTTAGTTGTCTTAGTTTTTATCATGCATCATTTAGTTATTTAGTTTGGTTGTGGTTGTTGTCTCTGTGGTATGTTCAAAAATGGTAAATTGTCCCCCACTTTTTTTCAAAACCTTCGGCATTTATTTCTAGCGTTTAGCACCATGGGGATGTCGCTTAATACCTAGTAATGACATGTTGTACTATCAAGCCAATGAGAATTGGAGGGTCATTACAAATGGTATTAGTTTGTTCGGTCCTTGGGGTCTAAATACATTCAGCTTATTTCTTTCTTTGTGGAACTAGTATTCATCAGTTTTTGTTGATCTTGGCGTTGAATTCTTACGTGTCTATTCCTTGGGTGGTCATCTTAGGAGGGAGTACGATTTCCAGAACATGGAAAGTAGAGCATAAAAAGATGTAGCAAACATTTTTATGCTGAACATCAAGTTACCAAGGAGTATGGTACATAAGTGTTTTGAAGACACTTTTAGGATACCAAATCTCATTGTCATTGGTTTAGCCAATGATATGAGCATGACATGCATTATAGGAATGACTTCCCACTAAGAGTGCATATATCATTTTAAGAAATGGATTATGGTTTGATGCAAAAGCGTGATTTCTAAAAAAATATTAATCTTTTTTTCAAATGAAATATTTTGAAAAGACAATGGTAGATGTATTTTGAAAATAGAATGATTTTCAAATGAAAGAAAAGATATTATTTAGAAATGTGTAAATGTGTAAAACCATGATGGTTGGAAATCAATGTTGTGATAGTGATGTAACAGAAATTAAAATTCTAAGGCTTCAGTTGCTAGGAAGTGAGACTAACAATATACGTTGTTTGTAAAGAAAATGGCACCCGTTAGGCATTGTAGAAACAAAACAGAAGAGGCTGCAGAGATTGTGGTCACACCTGAGCCACAGGTAAACCAACAGCTAGTCCAAATTATAGTTCAAGCATTTCTGGATGTGGACAAGGGGAATCAGAGTGACGAGTCAAGGCATTTAGACCATTACTTCTAGTTCCAGAAGCAGAATCCACCCATCGTTCGGGGTGATTCTAAACCAGAAAGGACAGAGGTGTGGTTTAGTGGGATGAATCATATCTTCGATTTCTTCGACACACCAGCAGAACTGAAATTAAAGTTTGCGATGTATATGATGGAGGATCTTGCACCACTCTAGTGGGAGCTAGTGGTACATGACAAGCTGGATCAAGGCATGGGTTGGGAAGAATTTGAGGAATTGTTTAATAAACAATTCTATCTTCACACATTCAAGATCCAGAAGATGACAAACATTTTCAGCCTGAAGCAAGAGAATCTATCTTTCATAAAGTATGAGGCTATATTCATGAATTTAGGGAACTTTGCACTGGAAGTTGTTATAAGTGCGTCGCAGAAGGAACATATCATTAAATCAAGGTTGCGATAGGAGATTCGCTCAGAGATAGTTGTTCTCTATATTATAGATTATGCCGAGATGATAAGAAGAGCAACAATAGCTGAAAGAGACATCTAAGGAGTTATTAGATGAGGAAGTATGATGATACCCACGGGAAAAAGTGGTAACTCTAATGCTGGGAACCAGTGGAAGAGGGAGACCTACATTGAAGGTGGGAGTGTGAATTAGAATTAGATGGGTGGATTAGTGAATCTTCCTCCACGAACCATTATGAAAGTCGGGTGTCTACAATGTGGCTCGATTGATCATATGAAAAAAGAATGTACAGCACCACCAAAAGCATGCCACAATTGCAACAAGATGGGGCTTCATCAGTCATATTGTCATAGTACACCACATTCGGGTGTTCGTGACACTTCCCAGGTGTCATAAGTATTTTATGCTTCGACAGGTCGAGAATGGAAAAATCAGTCTCTCCAGTATAATAGAGCTTGCTATGGTGATTCTAGGAATACCATGACTCCACAGGCAGGGAAATCTCAATAAGGCAATATGGAGTAATGTGCAACAATAAAGCAATTGTATGGAGTGGAACAGGTGATTATGGATGACCAGTCTGGACCGTCTACGGTGATAGGTACGATTATTTTGAATCCAACCCTCAGACATGTTTTGTTCGATACTAGTGCATTGCATTCTTTCCTTTCTTCTCATATTTCTGATTTACTGAACATAAAAGTTGTAATGATGCCTTCTGTGAAAAATCTTCAATCTCCTCTCGGTGAAAGAGAATTTAGATCCTTCATGTGTAGAGCATGTTCTATAACAGTTTATGGAGCTGAGATGAAATGGGATTTCTCTATGATGGAGATGAATTTCGATGATATAATCCTTGGTATAGATTGGTTGACAGAGTTCAAGGCTCACATCTACTGTTATAGCAGAATAGTCAGCTTCGCGACCGAGGATGGTGTCGAGCATCTCTTTAGAGAAGAAAGAGTGTTGAAGCCAGTTGAAACCGGATTATTGGCACCAGTAGTGGAAACGATCTCTTACCAGTTGGCTGAGTTTGTCTTCTAATCGAGGGATGAGATCGCGAATAACAGTTTTCCAGTAGTCGCGGATCAATTTCATGATGTTTTCCTCAAAACTTCTCATGGTTAACACCTGTAAGAGATGTGGAGTTTATTATTAATCTCCGTCTAGGGACCAGTCCTATTTCACTTACATAATATAGAATGGAACCAATGGAGTTATAATAATTGAAATTTTAGTTGTAAAACTATAAAACAAATGTTTTATTCGTCCGATCATGTCTCTATGGGCCGCGCAAGTTTTGTTTGTAAATAAAGCAGATAGAACTTTGATGATATGTGTGGATTATCGTAAACATATACATGTTACGATAAATAATTGGTATCCACTTCCACACATTGATGACCTGTTTGATCAATTGAGGGGATCTCACTGGTTCTCTAAGACTGACTTGTGATCAAGATATCACCAGTTGTGAGTTTGGAGGGAGGATATTCCAAAGACAGGCTTCAAAAGCAGATATGGACACTACAAATATGTAGTCTTGTCTTTTGGTCTTATGAAGTCACCAGCAGCCTTTATGGAATTGATGAATCAATTATTTCAGTGATATATGTATTCGTTGGTTTTGGTGTTGGTGGATGACATATTTGTGTATTCAAGAACCAGGGCTGAGCATGAGCAACAATTGGTGATAGTATTGGAAATCATTAGAGACCATCAGTTGTATGCCAAATTATCAAAGTGAAATTTTTGGATATTAGATGTATGATTTCTGGACCATGTTGTTTCTGAGACAGGTGTTTCAGTGGATCTAGAAAAGATAGAAGTTGTACTTTCTTGGCAACTGCTGAAGAATGTCTTCAAGATACACAATTTTATTGGTCTAGCTGGTTATTACTGATGCTTTTTTTGTGACTTCTCATAACTAGCTTTGCCTATATCAACATTGAAAAAGGAGGAAATTTCATTTCAATAGACTTATGAATTACAGTGATCTTTTCAAGAGTTGAATGTTAACCTTACATCATCACCCATCTGGATTTTTCAGGAATCAAGATAGGGGTACGTGGTTTATTGTGACGCTTCAGGATCTGGGTTGGGATGTGTTCTCATGCATGAAGACCACGTTGTTGCTTATGGCCTATGAAAATTGAGAGTTCATGAAAAGAACTACCCAATACATGATTTGTAGTTAGGTACAGTCGTCCATGCTTTGAAAACATGGAGACATTATCTCTTTAGTGTGAAATTTACTCTATTTATGAATCACACAATCTTAAAACACATTTTCTCACAGTGAGATCTAAATCTAAGGAAGAGAAGATGGATGGAGTATCTTCAAATTTTTTTCTTTGACATGATAAAGACACCGGGTAAGGGAAATTTCTTGGCTGATGTATTAAGCAGAAAGTCGTATGCTGAGTTGGTGAAAGAAGCTTTAGACGAATGGAAGTTGATGTCGGTCCTAGAAGAAATGCGTATGGAATGTGAAGACCTAGATGATGTTGTGGTTTTAATTACATTTTCTCTTATACTTAATTTGGAGGATATAGTAAAGAAGGCATAGACATCTGATGGAGACTGTGTTGCAATGTGTTAAAAACTCAATGGTGGGGAGACCATTGAGGGATGGAAGCTGGATGGTTGTTATGTTTTGTAGTTTCAAGACCGGATGGTTATACCTGTAACTACTCAAGAATAAATCCTTCATGATTACCACCATTAATGATGGGATTTACACCCCGGTACACATAAGATGTATAAGGTATTGAAAACACATTTTTGGTGGATCGGCATGAAAAAGAAAGCGGTTGAGGTCATATCGTAGTGCTTAACTTGTCAGCAAGTTAAAGAAGACCATCAGTGGCCAGTGGGTATGCTTCAGTAATAAGCTATCCTATTGTGGAAATGAGATTAGATAGTAATGGATTTTGTTACAGGTCTTCCAATAATGGTCCGAAAACATGATGTTATTTGGGTGATAGTGGATCGGATTACCAAGTCTTCCCATTTCATCCATATTCGTCAAACTCATAAGGTGGAAGATATGTTAAAAATCTATATCGAAGATGTGGTAAAGATGCATGGTGTACCATTGTATATTGTTTCAGATAGAGATCTGAGGTTCACATTTCATTTATAGTGATCCATATAGAAATCCCTGGGAACTCAGTTGAACATGAGTATGACGTATCATCCTCAGACAGATAGACAATTCAAAACGACAATACAGACTTTGGAAGCAATGTTGCAGGCTTGTGTAATGAATTTTGGTGGCTTGTGGGAAGATCACAAGCCATTAGTGGAGTTCTAATATAACATCAGTTATCAGGCCTCGATACACATGCATCCATTTGAAGAATTTTATGGGTGTCCTTGTCGTTCTCCACTTTTTTGGGTGGAAATAGGTGAGACATCACTAGTTGGACCGAGCCTTGTCCATGAAAAAACAGAGAAGATTCAGTGGATAAAAAAGAGGATGGAGATGACACAGAGTCATCAGAAATCATATGCAGACCATCGCCGAAGACCGTTGTCATTTGCGGTGAGTGATCATGTCTTTTTGAGATTCACTCCAAGGCTTGGGCATTGCCATTTAGCAAAGAATGGAATATTATATGCTCGTTATATTGGACCTTTTGAGATACTAGAATGGGTTGGAGAGGTGACATATCGGTTGGAATTACCACCACGGTTCAGGTTGGTGCATGATGTGTTCCATGTATCTCAGTTGAAAAGTATCATCCCGATCCTGCCCAAGTGATTAGATGGGATCACGTTGACCTAGAGTCAGATGCATCGTCGATACATATCCCGGTATGGATTGTGGATAGGTAATAAAATGCATTACATGGAAAATGCATTGGTCTAGTGCAGGTTTTGTGGATACATTGTTAGATTCAGGTAGAGTCTTCAGAACGTGAGAAAGAAATGAAAGAGTAGTGGCTAGAACTCTTTCAGGAGAGATATGGATTTCTACTTTCCAGGGATGGAAAGGCCAATGGTGAGAAGAATGTATTACCCCCGGTTTTTGGTAAGTAACCATTGTGTTATGCTTTCTAAGTACATGAAGTATATGACAAATGGTTGGGGAAGGGTTGGAGACTTTCAATGTGTCAAAGGGAAAAAGGGTGGTGTTGCAAAAGCTTCACACTGTTTGCCAAAAACATGAGGAAGCCATCCAGGTGGTGTCACATTGGACAAAGGAGACCACATGGTGTGCGCACGGTTTGGGAAAACTGTGCAAGGAGGTCGTGAAGAGTGCCCCTTCCAAGAAGTGACTACTGCACGGTTAGCGCACGATTTGACTAATCGTGACGACTAACCATGCGCGAAGTCAACAAAGATTCCATTTTTAAGGATCTAATCCATTTTACCTTTAAACCCACTCTTTTTTGCTCCTAGACGGCCCTAACTCGGGATTTCTCTCTAGTGAAGTTGGGAGAACACTTACTAGGTGTTTTGGAAGCGATCTGGAGGTTTTCCTTGGAGTTTAGAGGCCGGTTGATCAAGGTAAGTCTCGTTTCCTTTAGTTTTCTTAGATATTCCTCTTCCATCTTCATGGATCCTTAGATCTGCGCCCAAGGTGGGTAGATCTAAGGTAGTGGATGACCTTTAAGTCGCGTTTTGGTCTTGTTGGTGATAGGGGAAGGAATCTAAGGTGGTTTCATGGTGTTTCGACCCGGTTCTTGGTTGGTTTCACATTTTTTGTTGAGGTAGGTGGCTTAACACTCGATTCCTCTTTCTTAGAACTTGAAGGCATAGATCAAATTGATTTAATTTATTGGTTTTGATAGTGAAATTGTGGTGCAATGAATGTTATAAATATTCTTTAGTGATGATTTAAGGGTTTTGATTAAATTGTCGAAATATAAAGAATGGCTTGTGAAATGTTTTTTGATTTCGTGATTTTAAAATAGTGATTTTAAAATATGGATTTGCTGGATTTGGAAAATTTTTGTGAGAAAAGGGTTTTCAATAAAAGGGATGTTTTATTGAAATGTTTTTCACCTGGTTGGAATGGTGTGGTTTTTGGGCATACTTGGTGTGTGTGTTCATATTGCATTTATGATGCATGGTTGAAATATGACCATGTGCTCGATACCAAAGGTGTAATAACACATGAGGAATAATTACCTTATGACGAATTGGTATATCGATGAGAGGCCACTCATGTGTATGGAACTGTCATAACAAAGCATGCATGTTTGAATACATGGGTTGTGAAATGTTTGGGTGTGCGAAAAAGTGATTTGTGAAATGGAAATGTGATTTTGATTGGATGTTTATCTTGGTTGCTTTTCTTGAGAAATATGGGTTTTTTTGGAAAATGGTTTTGACATGGAACTTGTTATATTGTGAACTGTTTTGGAATGGTTTTATATAAAGTGTTTTATATAAATGTGCTAATAGATTTTGTCTTAGAGGCATGGGTTGGGAAGTCATTGGGGAAAACCTACTGAGTTTCATTACTCACCCCCTTCTTTGGCATATTTGTGTTTTTTCAGATGTCATATACCTAGATGTTGGAAAAGGTAATGTGTCACATGTTTATAGAACTACTTCGGGATACTGGGACTGGTTCGTGATGATTGGAGGTTGGAGCTTGTGGAGCATGGAGTTGGGTTGTCATCTTGTAGTCTTTTAGTTACACTTTCCACTGTTTACACTAATTTAGTGTTGGTTTCTTCTGTTATACACTTGGTTGGTTTATGATAAAATAAATGGTTGAGTTGTCTTAGTTTTTATCAGGCATAATTTAGTCGATTAGTTTGATTATGGTTGTTGGCTCGATGGTATGTTCAAAAAGGTTAAATCGTCCCCCACTGGTTTTCAAACCCTTCGGCATTTATTGCAATCCTTTGGCTCCTTGGGGATATCACTTAAGGCCTAGTAATGACTCATTGTACACTCAATTCAATGACAATTGGCGGGTCATTACATCTAATATATGTTTTTTTCCAATATTAAATATTATATAAATAATTATTTGAAATATATTTTTACCTGTAGAAAGATCATGTTAATTTTATCAATGTGTTGGTAAAAAACCCTTTTTTATTTAAAATTCAAATTTTGAAGTAAATAAAATAAATTTGTCAAATAAATTTTTACCTCACTAATTACTTGTTTATTTCATCTTAAATCCCTATTACATAACCCATAAAAATACTTATGTAATATATAAACTTAAGGTATACTATAGTGGTAATCTTGGGTGAGGATTTCTCAAGAATTGATATTATAAAAAATAACATGGGTTTTAACTTCTCTCATATTAAATATCTTATAATTTGTGTTTTGATCTAAGACTTGGTATAGGGAAAACCCTAGTGAAGATACATCATTTCTAGGATCAAACAAAAGAGATTCATATGGGAGACTTCTACTACGGTATGTCATTTCATTCATTTTATTTTTTAGGTTTCATAATATCGTTACTTGTTTTTAAGCATTATAATTTAATGGATATATTATAGTGGTAAAGTTTTATTTTAATGTATCATGGTTTCTTTTGAGTTCAGTATTTCATATAGAACATCCTTCTAATATAGTATTTATTTAAGGAAAATAAATAGTGAATTTGTTTCATTATATTCCGAAATAATATAAAATATATATTCTCAATTTTAATTATTACTAACTAATTAAATAATTAAGGTTTTCTATAATAAAATCATAGATATGGATTTAATGTTTAATTTGATTTTATCCTCACTATCGTTAGTATGAATACTGAACCAATACTTTCCCTCATAATAGAAATATAACTATTGTTGGGGTTTTCACTAACCATTATTGGGAAATACCACTAAACAATATGGGTAATTTTTTAATAGGTAGATTATATGTTACGAGTATTATTATGTGAAAATGGGATTAATTTTAGTCATGTTCATCTTATTATAGAAATCATCATTTCTAATAGGTTTAATCCATTCCCAAGATCACATCAAATTTGACTAAACTATGGATAATAGGATATTATTGGAAAAAAATCTTGTAAACATATATTAGAAATTTATTATATAAATAGAATATAATAGTCATACCACTGTAATTTTATATTAATAATTTAGTATTATACTCATCGAGGTGGTGATTTTATGTTTTTAGTGATCATTCTATGTAATGAGGAGTATATTGACCAAAGAATGAATACAAAACACATATATCATAGGTGGGTGATATTTGTTCCTTATTAAATATCATTTTTGGAACCCAATTCAATATTTTTGGCTGAATAAGATTTTCCTTCTCATCCGTATCATCCTTCTTAGCCCCTATATTAGAAAATTTACATAGACATTCTTTGTCTTTCCCACATTTAGGTTCCTAAACTATTAGGGGGATTTCCTTTCAACATATCCTATTACAAATTCACACTTATATGTAATTTAAGTTTTATATTACATTTTTATCAACACATAAAACATATCACAGTTACATTGAGTAATTATCCTTGGGGCTTCTCTCAATATTTTTGACATGTTTGGAATTGGACCTTCTTTCCTTCATCATCTTTGTCACCAAAACATCAATGATTCTCTGCCCTTCTTTTATTTGGATATTTTTATAATTTAAATATGTTCTCATTTTAAATCATTGTTAATGATAGATTATTTATAATAATCACTAGTCTTATCACTATAGCTCTTTTCCTATAAGGTTTCGCATTGGCACAATATCAAAATTATATGTATCATCCATTGTTAACATTATTCCACTATGCTTCATCCATTACTAAAACCAAAATGAGTTAACATGAGTAAGGAAAACCATATGATAATTATTTTAAGATTATTATATGAAAAATCCATCCTTAAATTGTCTTACTCATTAAATATTTTAAATTCTATATCGGTTTAACCTAAATCAATCTCATCTGAAATAGGTTTACTTAGGTTGGGTTCTCTAATAATAGTTTACCATATTTCATAAAATTATAAATCATTAATAATGGAATGTAAATGTAATTTCAATTAACCAAACTATATCCCTTGGGATATTCTTTCCAAATGTGTAGTCTTAGGCCCATAATCAATTTAAGAGTTGTATCAATATTCCAGTATCTTTATAAGGGTGTAATTTCTAGGATAACCAAAGTTATATATACTTTACCATAATATAATAATGTCATCCAATACTTAGAACTGTTCCATGGATTTCCCCAAAGGTTGTTCACTATAATTCACTTATACCAACACCAAAAATATTCAATATTGCCTCAAATAAAATAAATATTTATCTATAAATTTAATATTTTTACCGAACATAACTTATCATCCTTTTACAACATTTACTTCCTCAATGGAGAACATATAAATATCTAATGTTATCTAAACCCAACATGGATACTAGTTATGGAAAAACATGGATGTGACCATATCAATATTACATGAAAAAAATACTTCACTATAATATATTCCCATTATCATTTATGTTTTTATTTTTTGGGAATTGGAAAAAATGATGAACAAAGTCCATGTATTTCTTTACTAAAAGAAATTTTTCACTATACCAGAAACTTATTAATCCATAAAAGGCGTCAACATCTCCCAAAAATCTACCACACAATATAATATTCTTGGAACATCATACAGATTTTTTATCTTTATATCATTAGGAAATTAAATCATGAAAAAGGGGTGATATCAAGTACATTGTGTGGGAAAACACAACTAATAACAATATCAGATATTAAATGAGCATAATATGATAACATGGGTATAGTTAAGATACATAATAATTTTATTTTCCCAACAAGATTATATCTTAGATAATATAATAATAAATAGTGTAATATAATAACAAATCCTGAACTTTTCACATATTAAAGTGGCATAAAAATAAAATAATTTCATAGATTCATAAAAAATAATCCCAAATCATGGGATTATAATATGAAAGTGTTGAATATCATAAAAAAGAATAAAATAATTTAATTTAATGTAGCCTATAATATATAACCATCATATAATGTTATAAAAATTCAGATCATAGGAAGCCATGTAAGAAAACTCATAATGCCAGAGTATTTGTGAAAAAATCATTATTTAAACACACTTAAATATGAGAAACCTCATTATTCACATTCATTTTGGAAATAACTCTTTATTTCTATGGCTTACAATCTTATTAAATGTAAAAATGAAATAATTCATTAGATTGAGACATAGGACCCCACATGTCAAAAAACATACATATGTGTGTGACATAAAATCAGTCATCATCATATCATAAAGAACCCATAAAAATAAAATGGGGTTCATGTATTATTCAAGTGGAATCATATCTGTAAAAAATTCATAATTCAATCAAAAAACATTTTAAAACTATTGAATATAAATGGGTATCAAATGATACTAAATAAGTTTATTGGTAGATACCATTCAATTAAGTATAATTATTTACAATTAATAAATAATGGTTATATATTTTATTCAATAATTTCTCCATGAAATAGATTTATAGAAACATAGTGGAAACCCTTCAATAAAATAAGTATAGAGTAGGGTATTCACCAAGGAAGGGAATTGGAATAAAATTTATTCGTATTATCAATGATGTTTAAGAAAGATAAATCCAGTGATACATCACTCCTTCTTTAAAAAAATCATCTTAAGATCAATCCAAATGAAGCTGTAAGATTTTTTAGTTTGAATAATATCCCCAAAAATAATATAATATATCAAATTATATTTATAGGCATGGAAAAATATTTACAAGAAAATTAAAAATAATTATCTGTATGTAATAAATATCATTTTCCTTTTTAGAACATTTATAGAAATATTTTATAAAAACAGGATAAATATAATTTTTTTAGAAACCATAAAAATTTAGAGATGAATATTTATATAAATAGGTAAGTATCACATAAATATGTGTTCATATAAAATATGTTAAAATAGATTATTTCCACAATTTTATGAAAACAATACATAATTAATATGTTAAAAATCTCATTAAAATATTTTTTAATGCATGTAAAAGTATTATAAAATAACCATAAAAAATTATCATTGAACTAAAATGGAAATTAAAAAATGTTTTCAATTAATAATAACATAATAGAGGAAGGTTATCTATAGAAAAAAAATAGATGGGATACTTTCACTTATAATAACCACTTCAAGTAATTTTTGAGTCAAGGAGAAAAAATTGTCACATGAAATGAAAACTCCATAAATTACATGAATATGGTGATAAATATACACTAAGTAGTAATCACCCCATATTAATGATATCCTAGAAAAATGTGAGATGTAATGACCCAGTTTTTTCACTAAATGTATAATTGATTTGAAGAATAATTGAATTGTACACAAAAATATATTATATAATATTATACTATCAATTAACATTTTATTTATCATGATAATTTATGATTGAATATTTATATATATTTCAAGATATATGTAAATTAAAATATATTATATATGTTTTTGTGTCTATTAAAAAATTTTAGTCATTCATTATTTGTTGTAATGTGAAATAATATAAGATAAATAACATAATAAAATAACTATTATAGGGGACAATGATAGAAACTTATGTCCTAATAAATTTATTCGAAACCAATGAGTATTAAATTAAAAAATTAATTCTTATTCATTAATAAACCATTTTTATAAATTATATTTTCTAATATACATGATCTTGGAATAAAAAATTTCCCAATGGATTCCCAACACATGACACTATGATAGAACATGATAGTACATTTATTTATTATATAGTTAAAAACAAATTTAAAGTATTTAATAAAGAATAATAAAATAGATTCTAAAACAAGAAAATACTGATGAATTGATCAAAACAAACCATTAAACAATTTCACATTTCTATTTGGCATAACCCATTCAAATTCTAGATAGCCACACATACATTCTTAGGTGGTAGTTTCATACTCATGAGAAATCAATCTTCGATATTCCAAGTTATCACAGGTTATCCATAACTAAAGTTCCTCAATGGAACATTCTTCTTCTAATGTGTCACCTAAATGTATCCCAATAGTACACATCCCTTTTCCATGTTACCATCAATGAATTGAACTCACAACAACCATTTATGCCAAATACCATGCCAGAATAACAATGCCAAGCATTTTAAATAAAGTAATTTTTTATAAGAAAAATTTTCCATTTGATTTGTCATTAATCATCACCAAACAACCATTTTAAAATAATCTTTTTAAAATCATGTATCCAATTACATTTCCCTCAAAAAAACATCCACAATTTCGAAAAATATCACTACAGAGGGTTTAGATCAACCATTGCATGTTACATTAATTGTATAAATAATGAAATTAAATAAATTTGAAATAAATACATCAATTTTTGACTAAGAGGAGTTGAGATTGTATTCATCTACCTTTCAAGATTGGTGAAAATGAATAATGGTCCAACAACTTCAGAAAAAATTGTTTGAAACTCAAAAATCGACCATAGATCTTATTACCTATCATAGAAGAAGTCATACTTCATCATTATTAGAATCACATGACATTAATATATCACCAATTTACTATATCCACTAATAAAAATAGAGAATAAGAAGAAAAATAAGGAAACCAACCCTAAAAGGGAGAGTTCCAAGGAATCTGGGCCTCTAATGTACTTAAAATCACCAAAAATTGCTCCCAGAGAAAGAGGAATGGTATCCCCAGCCAATGAGAGGTGGGTAAATCATGATATTCCCTAAAAATGGGGGAAAATAGAAATTAATAATGTTATTTTTGTGAAATCTAAAAAATCTGGATCAATTTTTTAATGTTACTCAGTTTAGGAGCGCTGTTAAGAAAACTGTGCGTAAATTGGGTTCTAGCCACTACCTTGAAACACCCCTCACATGGTTTTATCACATGGTTAGAGAAAATATGTGAATCAATTTTAAATAACACCATCAAACATAAAATTATTTATCCTTGGTTTCTACAATGTTTTTCAAAAACATTTTCCTAACCGTGCACCTACCTAGTTCCCACTATTTTAGTTACACAGTTTCTTGGGAGGTGATTCATCATTTTTACTAGATGTAATCAATCAATAAAACTTTATAAAATCCAAAAAATGAATCTAAAACTCTTTTTATCCTCTATGAACATCACCAAGTTACTTTATATACTAAAAATACTTATCTAAAGGGTTAATTTCCAAGAACCAGAGGTGCTACATCTCATATTCAACTAATTAATAAAAACATATACCAAACTATTGTGAAATCAACTAATTTGAAAAATATAAATTCATAATCCCAAGGATATCATGATAAAATAAAATCTCCACACATCCCATTCACTAAATCTTACTATATTCCAACGACCTAATGCACATAATACATCATCCACTACTAATGTATCCTCATATTATATGGTATCACATAATTGTGTATATCTCATTACTGTGTGACATAAATAAAATATTTTAATATAATACATTTAATTAACTTCTTAGGATGAAATTTTTAGAGATATATGAATATATATTTACTATAAAACTGATATTTTTCAACTAATGGACATTTTCCACTATATAAGAAGATAATAATCACATAACTTGTCTTTAATATCGACCACAAATATTCCACATAGTATGATCTTCTAGAAACAAAATTTGTATTTATTTTTATCATAATTAAGTGATATTGAAACATAATAATGGTTTGAGATTAGATGCATTGTAAGTTTAAACATAAGATATAATAGTAAAATATAATTTTTGGCCATTAGATGAGCATATGGGTATAATAAAGAAAGATAATAATGTATTTCCAAATAAATAAAGACCATAGATCAGGGATCAAGTAATTCTACAACATAAGAACATATCATGTAATTATCACATAGAAAATATTCACTATAATAATAAGTTCTCTTAGATGCATAAAATAGTCATATTGAATCATTGAAGCATGACATCATATTTTTGAATATCTTAGAAAAGCAGCATAAAAATGGAATGTAGCCTAGTTTAGAATGGGAATGTTTTATAATGTTTTTCATAATCATAGTCAAAAGAAAAATTATGACAAAACAAATTAAGAAATGTCCTTGTAGAAAACTCATTATTTCTATGCCTCACTATGTCCGGAGATATTATACATAATTAATTCATTAGAGTGAGACATAATTCACTACTCTTCATCATACATACATATGTGTTCCTTATAAAATCAATCATTATAATATTATAAATATATATGGGATATAAAGTGGGTTTAATATCACTTTAAAATGGAATTATATAAATAAACATTTAATAATTTCATTATTAAACAGACCCATGTGAAATAAATGGTAAATCAATAATACTAAATAATTTTCTAGTTAGATATTATTTAATGATATATATAATATTTTTACAATATATATTATTGGTATATAGTTTACATAGTAATTTATCCAATCAATAAATTTATATAATCTGGGTAAAAATCATTCAATGTAATAATATAAAAACATGTTATTTATAATGGAATGGACTTAGAAGAAAATATATGTTAATTAATAATTAATGGATAAGAAATAAAATGGTATTGATGGATCTCTCCTTCAACGGAATAGAATATACCATATGAAATAATTAGGAATACGTTTGATGGTATGATTTAAATAATTTCTATAAACAAGCCAAAAATATGTCAAAATCTATTGAAATATATTAAAAAAATTCTTTCTAATCATTATTAAAATTTCATTAGAAGAATGAAATATCCATGTAATTTTAGAAAAAATTATAGAAAAGTTATATAAAAACTCAATAATAATTTTCATTGAGAATTTATGAAATCATAGGGATAATGTTTCATTATTAAAATACAATCATGGTGGAAAGATATGTTCACAATGAAAATTTTAAAAGAGATTATTTTCACACTTTAATGATAATGACCCATGAGAAATAAATAAAATATTTATTTAAAACATTTTAAAATGTATTTGATTGTAATATAAACTGACAATAAAAATTATTTTTACATCATTAACAACATTCAAAAACCCATCTATTGAAGAAAAACATGTAAGATAAAGGTTCCCAAAAAAGTAAAGATATGGCATAGTTTCACTTTTAAGGACATCTTCAAGAGAATTATGAGTCATGGGAATATGATACATTTTTTAGAATTTTAAAACACCATAAATTAGAATAATATGGTAAATATATTTATTATACAAAAGAAACACCATATCAATGTTATCCTTGTTCATGTTGTGAAATATGTCCTGAGAAATTTTATTTTTGAAAGAGAACCCACTACTTTAGATTCCCACATAATTGAGCATGCTCTATAAAACATTATAATAAATATAACTATATAAATATCTAATTTTATAAACTAATCTAAAAATATTACCCTTTAAAAACACAATTTATAACCTTCTTGTCACAAATATATTACCTAAATATAGTTTTTTCCAACATCGTATTTTAGGATTTTCATGATTGTTTGTTTTATTAACGTTTTATGACAGTGATTAAATTCTCACTTATAATTTAATGGTGTATATTACCTAGATTATTTAATATATTATAATCATTTTTTTAAAATAATTTCATAAGTCCTATTTATTTAGTGAAATATGGGGATATGGTTCATGAAAAATGATATTGCAATGAAATAGTTCCATTATGTTTAATGATAAAAAGGTGAAATATTAATTAATATATTAAATATTAGTAACACATTTCTAGAATAATGAAAGATTATTTAATTAAAAATTATGAAATGAAATTACCATTATATAGTATTCCATAATCCTTCAAGATATAAATATTATAACAATGTTCATAGAGGTCGTAAAATAGTCACAAACAAGAACATGTTATAATGACTTAATTAGTAAGGAAATATTATTATATACTATCAATACAAATTTTAAAGAGTATTACACATTAATAAATATAAATTAACTTTATTAAATTCATTATTTAAACTATCCATATAGGTTTGGGATGAAAAATGAAATTCATCATTTGTGGTGGTAGTAGTCCACATGTAAAATCTATTAATGATTATATTTCTCAATGAATGGGGTAGAATAATGATATATAAAAAATTATAATTTTGGAATAATAATTTGTAAATACTAAAAAAATTTATTCCTAAAATCTATCTATTTTGTCATCCATGATAGGCAGCATTGAAAAATATAACACATTGCATCATAGAGGCGGTTGATTGTATTTATGCAAAATAAATGTTGTTTTCTTTTTATTAGTAGATAAAAAAGGATTGAATAATTGTTTATCCATTAATATTATAACATAAAAATATATCAATAATAATTATTTATGTATTTCATGGTTTCCATAATATTTTTGGATGATAATTATTAATAAAAGAAGTTTTAAGTATATGAAATACACACGTTAGGAATTTGGGATTTTTTATTGAAATATCATTTGAAATGGAAGAATTAAGATAACTAATTAGAATCATATGATTAAAAAAAGGAGAGTGTATTCTAGTAGTATTAAAATGGAAGAGTTTTATTATCAAAGTTTAAGGGATAGTGGAATCATTAATTGGTTTCATTGATCCCCTTTTACAAGTGACGATAATGGTAACTTTAGAAGTACCCATTGAATTTTAAAAATAATATTTTACATTTCAAAGGTCAATGACACAAAAAGATCATTATAATTGAAGGTATTATTTTTAGTTCATAAAAATCTAATCAACGTACTTTTTTTGACTTTTTTTTAAATTATTTATCTCTTTTACACTTACTAAAACTCATTATAACCATTTTACTTTTACTGAGGTAACTTATTTTTTAACTGTGGTGATTAATATATACATAAAGAATTAAAACTAAAAATTTAAACTAATTTTATAATTATGATTTAAATTTTCTAATCATATTAAGAAATAAATTTTTAATGGTTTAAAATTTTAATTTTAATACTATTGCACATAACGCATAAAAATCAGGTTTATAAAAAGTTTTTTTAATGCTTAAAAATATATCTATAGTGTAAATTTATCAATATAATTAAATTTCATAATACTATTATGATTATTATAATAGAAATAAATTTTATTTTTCATTAAAATAAATAAAAAACCAAATACAACCATAAAAAATTTTAAGAAAAACAAAACAATGGAAAACAATAATTTAGAATGAAATCTTACTTATGTTCTAAACTTATGAACATCAGTTTTGTAAGACTAAAATATTATTTTAAATTTATTATTTGTCTCATTAATCATATTTTTTAATTAAAATTTTTATAACATTATTGGTTTTACTTATATAATAATAATTTCATAAAAGTTATAGTTTTGGTAAAAATGTATGTCTCACTATTCACCTAAAAAATATTTATTTTACAAAGAACACCCTAAAATTATCCTTATATATATTTTTAATTATAATTTTAATAAATAAGTTAATTTATAAAATTTTAAATTAAAAAATTTTATAATTTAACTACTAAAAAAATATAATGAAAATCATTTTCGGGGGAAAATATCTTTTTAAGATTTTATCTATTCCTTTTCATATATACTGTTAATTTTTAATTAGATTATTTTTAATAAAACAATAATTTAAATGATATATATTATCAATTATATGTTTTTTCATATAATAATGAGTATAAAATTTCAATTTTTTTCCAAAAAATACACTTTTATGAGTAAAATGTTCTAGTTAATTTTACCATTGTGTTGGTAAACAAACACTATTTTTATTTAAAATTCATAATGTGAAATATATAAAATAAATTTTGGAAATAAATTTGTACATCACAAAATACGTATTTATTTTATTCTAATTTCTTATTACATAACCCATTTGTATCCCTATGAAATATATAAACATAAGGTAAACACTATTGTTAATGATGGGTGTTTATTTCACAGGCAAGGATATTATAGATATTTCCATGAGTTTGAATTAATCCTATATTAAATTTAACAAATATAATAATTTTTTTTAGTTCATATTATACTTAGTCTAGGGAAAACCGCAATGAAGATTCATTTATTTCAAGATCGAACAAATGAGATTCATAAGGTATACTTCCACTACTAGATTTCATTTCATTCACATTGTTTATTAGGTTTCATAATATAGAAAATTGTTTTTATAATTTTTACATTTTAATTGATATATTATTAAAGAAAATTTTTATTTTAATGTATCATAGATTCCTTTTAAATTAATATTTCATATAGAACATTCTACTAATATAATATATATTTAATGAAAATAAATTGTCAAATTTTTGTTCCCTATATTCCCCCATTAAATAAATTAAATCCTATAAATTTTAATTAATAATAACTAATTAAATAATTATGGTTATATAAAAGGCATACATGGATTTGTATTTAATTTATAATGTTGTTTCATCCTAACTATCATTGGTGAGAATATTGATCATATCGTTTCCATCATAATTTGAATATAACTATCGTTGGGGTTTTCTTTAACCATTATTGGGAAATACCACTATATGAAGGGGTACTTTCATAATAGGTATATTATAGTTTCACTATATTAATAAGTGAAAATGGGTGCAATTATATATGTGATTTTCCTATCATAAAAATATTCATTTCCAAGAGAGTTAATCCATTCCCAAGATGACATAAAATTTGACTAGAGTAAGGATATTAGGATTTTACAAGAAGAACATTCCTATAAATATATATTAGAAATGTGTTATATAAATAATATATAATAATCATAACACTATAAATTTTTATTGACAATGCACAATTATATTCATCTAGGTGGTGATTTGATGTTTTTAGTGACTATTCTATGTACTAGAGAGTATGTTGACATAAATAGGCATACAAAACTCATAACTCTTTGGTGGTTGATATGTGTTTCTTATTCCATATGATTTTTTGAACCCAATTCCATTGTTTTGGTTGAATTCACTTTCCCTTCTGATGCATATCACTATTCTTATCCCCCATATTAGGTTATTGGATTAAATATTTTCCATGTCTCCCGAGTTTATGACATTAAACAATGAGTTTTATTTCATTTAATGATATCCTATAATAACATAATTATTCCAAGGAAATTATTTTATATATTCCATAATCATTAACATAGAAATCATTATAGAGTTACTTTGATTAATTATACATGGGGATTCTTATGATATTTTTAATAAGTCTGAAACTGGACATTTTTTCCATCATTATCTTTTTCATATAGAATTAACTGAGTCTCCACCCTTCACTTATTATGTTTTTTTATAATTCAAATATGTTAAAAAATTATTATAATTTTGATAGCTTCATTAGAATAATCACAATATTTATCATTCTAGATTTTATAATATAATGTTTCTCATTTGGATAATATATACATTTTCCATGGGATCCATTGTTAACATTATTCCATTATTCTTCACTCATTAATAAAACCTAAAGAATTTAGAATGAGTGACGAACACCATAAAATAATTATTATAATATAATTATATAAAAAACGCATCCTAAAAACGTATTCTTCCTTTAATTTATAACCTTATAATTCAATTTAACCTAAATCTCTCTCATTTCAATTAGATTTTTTTTTTGGGTTCTACCATATTACTTAAACTAATTTCATAACATAATTAATCATTAATAATGGCTCATAAAAGTAATGTTAATTAACTAAACTACATCCCCTATTATTTTCTAACCACATTTGTAGTCTTAGGCCCACTCATCATACACTTGAGTGATGATATATTTAATACTAAACCAACCATTTCAGGGTGATTAACTCATATTGAATCAATTTAAATGTTATATACTTATTCCAGTATCTTGAAAATGATTAAATTTCTAGGAAATATATATACATAAATATATAATTTACCAAAATATTATAATATTATTTAATACAACGAATTATCCCTTAGATTTTTACCATGGGAGTTCACTATAATTCTCTTATCGCAAAACCTAAAATATTCAATATTTCCTCAAATTAAATAAATATTTATTTATAAATTTTATATTTTTTCAGTCCTTATTATCACATCCCTTGATGGCATTTACTTCATCAACAGGTAACATCTTAATATCAAAAGTTAGCTAAACCCAGCTCTGATACCAACTATGGAAAAATGTAGATTTGACCATCTCAATATTAAAGGAAAAAATATATTTCACTATAATTTATTCCCATGATCATTTTAATTTATATTTTTTTGTTAATTGGTAAAGAAATAAATAACAAAACCCAATTTTTTTTTACTAATGGACAATTTTCCACTGTATAAACAACTTCTTAATCCATAAAATTCTTCAAAATCTCTTATAAATTCACATCACATGATACTCTTATAGACACATAATGCATATTTATTCTCATTATAACTTGGGAAAATCGAAACATGATAAAGGGTTGTGCTCAGATACTCGAATTTGGTAAATATAAGCAATAAAAATCACATATTATAAGTGAGCATAATATGTTAATATAGATATAGTCAAGATACATAATAATGGTATTCCACAAAAATATTATATCATTGATTGTAATATAAGTAATAGTATAATATAAGAACAAATAATGAAATTTTCATTTATCAATGTGGCACAACAATAATAACTTCTCTTAGATGAATAAAAAATATACCCCAATCATGGGATAATAACATAAAATAATATAATATATTATAAAATAATTAAAAATTCAAATATAACATAGCCTAAAAATAGAATCAACATAGGTAGATAGAAAATATTATATCATATTTACCATTTGCGAATACTCATTATTCCCACACCTTTGTGAACAGAATCATTATTTTCACGCAATTAAATGTGGGAAAAATCATTATGCACATTCTTTTAGAAAAAAAAATCTTTTTTTCTATGACATATAGTCTCATGAGATTTAAAACATTAAACGTTAATTGGATATAGATATATGACCCCACATATAATCAAACACACACATGTGTTCCACATAAAATCAATCATCATTATATGATATATAACCCTTGAAAATAAATATTGTTCAACTCTCATTCAAGTGGAATCATTTAATTAAAACATTTATAATTCAATTAATAATCAGGTTATTCCTCTGAAATAAAAATGGGTATAAAATTATTCTAAATAAATTTATAGGTAGATACCATTTAATGAAGGATATAGTATTAAAATGAAAAAATAAACGGTATATGGTTTTGTCAATAATTTCCTCAATCAATTGATGTATTGAAACTAGGTGGACACCCATTAATCGAATAATTAGAAAATGATATACAAAAAGGAAGGGAATTAGAAGAAAAGTTATTCCTATTCACAAAGATGGTTATGAATGATAAATCTAGTGATAGATCACTCCATCGATAGAAAATAGAATTATATCATGAATACAAATGAAGATCTAAGATTTTATTATTTTAATAATATCCTAAAATAAGCATATAATATGATAAAATATATTTACATGGTTGGAAAAACTTTTCGGAAGATAAAGAAAATTTCTGTATCTGTAATAAATAACATATAATTTTTCAAAACATTGATAGAAATATTTTATAAGAATATGATGATAAAGACTTTTTTTGAGAAACCATAAAAATTTGGAGAGGAATATTTATAGAAAATTAAATGGATGATAAAATGATGTATTTAGAAAAAAAATATTAAAATGGACTATTTACACATTTTGATGAAAATGAAACTGACTTCATATGTTAATATTTTACTTCAAATATTTTTAATAAAACATAATTTTTTTTTAAAATGACCATTAATAAAATATTAAGGACAAACATGGAAATTCAAAAATGAATAAAATTAATACGGACATGGAAGAGGAAGGTTTATGATCAGGAAAACCAATATGCGATAAATTCACGTATAATAACTACTTCATGTAAATTTTGAGTAAAGGTGAAATAAAATAGTTACAGGACATGATAACCTCCATGAATTACATGAATATGGTAACTATAACAACCCTACTTTTTATTACACACTTAAACTAGATTTATTAAATAAAATATTCACTTGATATAACATAGAAGATCAAGAGGTATAGTGTGTCTGGAACTTAGGAACATTACATAATAGCTTTGAACATAAAACTCACAACATCTTTATTGAAAACCTCTTTTACATGACAACTACATTCCCCTGTACTTAGTATTGAATGGGATAACCTGAGGACATGCATAAGAAAAGGTGATCTATAAATATGAGTAAGAGAATAAACATGGAATAACAAGAGTAATACAATACATGATAGACAATAGGAATATCAATGGAGCACAAGAGTAACATGAACATAAAGTCATGATAAAGAATGGTAATCATAACATGGAAATGTGGCAACAACACTTAACATAGAATTAGAATCATCCAAGGCTCATTGAACATAGAGCATGAGTAAACCCTCAATTCATATGAAGCATGATTAAAACCTTGTTTCACTTGAAATATCATGATTCAACACCAATTTCACATGACGTGTTATGATACTATACTTTACGCAATACATTTGAGTGCTATCTGGGCACACCTTTCTTAAACATTTCATTTAATGCATAAGTGTACCAGATTGATCAAGGAATCAATCAACATCCTAAGTTATTCCATGACTATGAAATGTGGGATAAATACATGAATTTACCATTCAATATGTATATGTGTATAAAGGTGAATACCTTGGATAGAGAAATGGGTATGGTATTCAATACACAATGATATTGGCTTGGAAAAATGCGGTGTAATTTCGGCAGCATAACGTTGTGACATAAGGATTCAGGAAAATGGTTCATGAGAGGGAGAAGGGTGTATCATCATATATACAAAAAATAATATATATTGGGGTCATATAGATACATGTCCCAACAAACGTAATGGAATTTAGATGCATAATACAATAGAATTACTTGGATGTAAAAGAGAAGAGAGAAATCCCTCAAGGAATTTCACCATGGTAACGGGTGTACATGGGAGGCATTTATGAGAGATAAAGGGTTCACTCATAATCCAAAAATAAAGATCACATTATGGGGGAGTTGTGAAATAATACCCCAACATTTGTAATTGAAATAAAAAGGGCACAACTACTTAAAGAATATTTGACAAAAATGATAAAGGTAGAAATCCTTTACTTGGAAGTGTGATCCCAAAGGCTTGAGAGAGGCTTGAGTGAGGATTATTGGGCGCTTGGGTCACCTTGGGAGGATTATAGAGAGATGATGGTAGGGTTTGGTCAAACTCTAAATTCTTTGAGTGGAGAGGAATTGGGAGCTTGGGTGAGTTTATATATGAAAGGAGAGGGAATTATTTATTATTTTGGTTTGGGACACCTCACATTAAACTAATCAAAACCAAAACCATACTATGGTGTTTTCCCAAGGTCCTTACTAATGGGAAGTGTAAAAAAATATTTTATAAGGCCAATGGCTGAATTTTTTAAAATAATAGGGTTCCTTATGTACAGGTGAGTCACACTCTCAAGGAAATAAAATTTAAATAAAAATGTTTTATAATCCATGAAGGGTACAGTAAATATTTTTAAAATAATTAAAACAAATATAAACTCACATTATTTTAATGATAAGACATATATTGGCCAAAAATAATGTTTATAGTATTTTATTACATCACTATTTGGTCATTATGATGTCATAAAACACATTATATATTTAAATGGTATTTAATTTTTACCCAAAAATTTGGTTGTCTCAAAAAATTATGAAAAATTCACGATTGTGTATTTCTAACATCCTAATTCCAAAAATAACATTCATTTTATGAAAATAATTTTATAAATATGTGAATTTTAACTTTTAACATAAAAACCGACTTTTAACAAAAATTCAAGGGGTTTGACCAAAACAGCTTTCAATCCTTAATAAAAATTAAAATAGAATTCAAAAAATTATATAATAATTTATATTTAATAAAAAGTACTTTAATTATAATAATATTTTATAGAAATATTATTTAACTAAAAAATCCAATAATTCATCAAAATATATTTCATAGTTGAATATTAACATAAAATACTATACTTTCCTTAGAAACTATTTACAAAGTAAAAATAATAAAATTAATGCACATTGTTTATAAGAAAATAATGTTCATAGTCATAGTAATAGGGTCTTATTACCTAACCCCTTATAAATATTACATAAGTCTTAAGGGTATGATGTGTGATGGTGACAGACTCTTCGGTGGGTCTGATAACATCACTCACGTGGTAATCTCAATTAACTTACACTTATTCCATAGTCGGTTCTGCTCAATCTTAACTTGTTCATGCTCGGATCGGGTTCAGTCAAGAGTGAAGCCCAATGATGCCACCTTCTTTCTAACTCTGAAAAATGGGCTTCATAGAGGGAAAGTCTACTAGATGAGGTCATCACATCCTTTGTCTGAGTAAATTGGATTTGTTAGAGCCCTATATTTATATTATTCATGTGATCACAGTTAAATGGATATATTAGCAATAGTAACATTTCATAATGGTATTTTAAAATCTAGAAGATTAAAACCAATTATGTTCGCATATTATACAACCATAATAAGACATTTAATTAGATCAAGCTGAATTTCTGTCAATGAATGTTTGGGTCTTTACAATCTTCCCCCTTAAGAAATTTCACCCTCGAAATTTTCATTTCCCACACTAAAGAAAATGCAGGTAACACTGCTTCATTACTTAATTTGATTCCCGTGTCGCTTCTTCAAACTTGTGGTATTTTCACAACACCTTGTTAAGGTGCATTGTATTATTTTGTAGAACTTTTTCTCAATGATCTAAGATCTTCACTAGAAGTTTCTCATAAGAAAGATCATCATCTAGTTGCACTACCTCAAGAGAGAGTACTTGGGAAGGGTCTGGAATGTGCTTACTTTAGAGGGATACATGAAATACATCTTGTAAGTTGGCCATGGTAGTGCTAGTCGATATGCTACAGTCCCAACACAATCAAGAATCTAAAAGGGGTGATGTAGCTAGGACTTAAAATCCATTTCGTTCCCAACCTTAGGACCTTATTCCGCAGAGATCTGTGTATACATACTATGTCTCCATCTTTAAACTGAAGGTCTCATTGATATTTATCTGTATAACTCTTCTATCGACTCTGGGCAGCCTTGATATTTTGTTGAATGGTATTCACCTTCTCCACCATTTCATCGACCATTTCTAGTCCTAACAGCTTATGTTCAGTGACTTCATCCTAACATGCCAGTCTTCTGTGCCTCTTCCCATATAGGGTGTCATAATGTGCCATTCAGATGCTCAAGTGGAAATTGTTATTGTAGAAGAATTTAACCAGTGGAAGATGATGGTCTCATCCTTCTTTAAAGTCTATATAACATGATCTTAACGTATCCTCTAGTGTATGAAATGTTCGATCAGATTGGTCATCAGTTTGAGGATGATATGACTTCCTGAAGTTCAGTTCATCGTATAGATCATATTAAATACTCTTCCAAAACTTAGAGTTGAATCTTGGCTCTCGATCTGATACAATATATAGTGTTACTCCATGAATCTTTACTACTTCCCTAATATATATCCGTTCTAATTGATCCAATGAGAAATCCTCCCGAATTGAAATAAACATTACATACTTTGTAAGACAATCCACAATAAACCATATTGCATTGTTTCCTTTGGATTTCTTTAGTTGTCTTATGGAAAAGTCAATGGTGATGTTCTACCATTTCTTTGTTGATATGGTCAATGGTTGCATAATCCACTTAAACTTCTACTTCTCTGCCTTCACTTGCTAACACACCAGGAACAATGATGTATACTCAGTGATCTCCTTCTTTATATTATCCCACAAATAATTATCATGTATATCTCGATACATCTTTGTGTTTCCTAGGTGAATAAATAAATTTGAACAATGTTCATCATCCCCATGACCCTTCTTCAGCTCTGGACTTGATGGGGTACATTGTCTTTTCTCAAATATCACAATTCCATATTCATTAACATTGAACTCTAAGGATTTCCCTTTTCTGATAGCTTCCATTTTGTGCTGAATTCCCACATCATCCTTTTGAGAATCCTTTAACTTTTCCAAAAGTGACGGTTGAACAATCATTTGTGAAACTATTGATGATGTTCCATTCTTTATGATTCCCATGTCCATATTCATCAAGTTTAAGAATATTGGATCATTCTCAATTATCACCAATGATGGAATCGTCAGGTCTTTTCTACTTATAGAATCTTCCACATAGTTAGAATTCCCGTTGGGGTAAAGTATTGAGCATTCATAGTCTTTGATCTTCTCTAACCATATTTGTTGGCACATGTTCAACTATTTATGTCTGAATATATACTTGAGGTTTTTGTGGTCCGTATATATTTCACAATTCTCCCCAAAGAGATAATGCTGCTGAATTTTTAATGCGATGATCACCACAGCCAACTCCAAATCATGTTTTAGATAATTCTACTCATGTTATTTCAATTTCCATGAATCATAAGCAATGAATTTTTAATTTTTCATCAACTCACAGCCCATGCCCTTATTCGATGCACCAGTAAATACCACAAAATTTTATCCACTTGTAGGTAAAGTGTGCATGAGCAATGTGATAAGACTCCTTTTTAATTATTTGAATCTTTTTTCACATTAATCACTCCAAGAAAACTTTACTCCCATCCGCGGTTTCTTGGTAAGAGGTTTGGACAATCGTGGGAAATTTCTCACAAATCATCAATAATTTTTAGCTAACCCCAAGAATCTATGGATATCCATTACCGATATTGGCCTTGGCTATCCCTTAATTGTTTCTATTTTTGAGGGATCCAAAAATATCCCATTGCTTGTGATGATATAGACCAACAATGGGACCTCCTTCAACCAGAACTCAAACTTTCTGTACTTTTCATAAAGATTCTCCTTCAGCAAGGTCTCTAGTACAATTCCTAGATACTCCTTATGATCCTCCTTGGTTTCAGAGTATATCATAATATCATTTATAAATAGTACCACAAATTTGTTGAGGTAATCCCTAAAGACTTTATACATCATTTACATGAAGATTTCAAGAGCATTAGTGTGTTTGAAAAGCATTACTACGAATTCATAGTGCCCTTATATTTTACGAAAAGAAGTCTTGGTGTTATCATCCATCTTCACACTTACGTGATTTTATCCCGACTTCACATCCACCTTAGAGAAGTAATTTCCCCCAAAATACTTATAAAACAAGTCATTGATTCATGGGAGAGACTAATTTTTCTTTATCGTGATTTTGTTAAGCTCACGATAATCGATGAAAAGGTGCATTGACCCATCTTTCTTCTTGACGAAGAGGACTGGGGAACCCCATTGTAAAGCCCATGGGTGTATAAACTCTTTATCCAGATTCTCTAGTAGTTATTTGTTTCACTACTCAAGATCTAGAACAACCATTTAATACAGATTCTTGGATATTCGCTACACCCCAGGTATAAGGTCAATTGAGAATTCAACATCTCTTCTAGGTGGAAGACTAAGAAATTACTCGGGAAACCCTTATGTGAATTCCCTCACAAAAGGAATGTATTCAAGAATGTTTGCCTATTTAGACTCAATCATTTGAGCCAGATACACATGCTTGTAGGGTAGTAATATCCATTCTTGAGGAGATGGAGAAAAAGAAGATTAATCTTCCTCCTTGCACTTGTATAGATTTGGGGGTCGATTCTTCAGATAGAGAGTGCTTTCCCTCTCATGACAATTTATGTTGGCTTTATATAAGTAAATCCAATCCATGCCAAGAATTAAATAAAATTCCACCAGAGGTTGTATGATGAGGATTTTTAGGAAATTCTATCCAATGATTATGACAAAGGAGGAGTTATATTCAAGTGATGTAATGATGTCCCCATTTTTCATACTCACTGACATCTTTACTTCCATGATTTGTGGTGGTGATGGGATTGTTCTACTAATATTTTGGGATATAAAACAAGGCTTAGAACCTGAATCAAAAAGCATGTTCACAATTTTTGAATGAATAACTAGTTTACCTATCACCACATTGTTTTTGGGGATCTCTTCGGTAGCTATGATGGAAAAAGATCTCCATTCTACCATGGAGGTTGTTGGTTGCCTCCTAAAACCCTCGGCATAGGGCATCGATTTTCACAATTCCCTGGTTCATTATAGTTGAAACAATGAACAATGTGATGATGTTCGAATAGAGTGTTCCTTTATTCTGTTATAGCCATAGGTTTTTCTTATCATCATTTAATATCTAGGTTCCCTTCTCTTCCACACATAATGTATTTCCTCATCCCCTTCAATCAATTTACGAGGTTCTTCTTTCTGCACCTTTGGAAAGTTGGTGTTGGATCTTCTTAAAACAGTTGGATTTATCCATCAGAACTCCATAATTGAAGTCCACCTTACACTTCTTATCCCCATGATACCCCTGATATTCTGAAATCTCCATTTTGATCTTTAGGGCACATCAGAAAATTTCTTCATAGTTTTTGAAGTCACGGATCACCAGCACTTTCCATAGGCTAGGTTTCTTTCTACCAAAGAAGCTGTCAACATTGCATTCGGGGGTAACGACAAAGCTAGAGAAGTATCGGGCATGCCTTGTGATGTTTTCCTTGTATGCTCTAATAGATTCGTCGTCTTTTTTTTTGATGTAATGGAAGTGCCATTCCATCTTATGTCGGAGGGTGCATAGAAAATATTTATCGAAAAACAACTTCTCAAAATCCTTGCATTCCAATGCCTCGATCTCCTCCCCTGGCTTTTTATTTTTGATCAAAATCTCCCATTGATCAACTTCACCATCCATACTATAAGCAGATAAAATAACCTTTTGTTGTTCAAAACATTGAAGGATGGAGAATATCTTTTCAATGGAGTTGATCCACTGTTCGGTGATTGAGGAATCAGATGATCCATTAAAAGTAGGAGGCCTTTATCTCATGAATCTCTCGATAGTTACTTATTTTTATTAAGGGGTTAAACATTCCACTTGACCCATATTTTGATTCAATGCATGAGATAACAGAGAGAGAATCGTGACAATGTTCATGATTCTTACTCCCATCGGATTGGGAATCTCATTAGCATTGTCATCACATTGATATTTACATTAGTTATTAGCCCGGGTCCTCCTATTACCATCCATTGGATGAAAAAAAGTAAATTTATTGGTAACACATAAAGGGTAATCAAAGGAAAAAACTAATTAATTATAAATAACATTTATTTACATAATATCTGAATTTGTAGGCTTCAATCTATGATATTCATGATTTACTTTCTGACATATATTCATAAGGGAATTTTTTTTTTAATTTACTTTAATAAGGGTTCATACTATGCTTATGAATTTAACAAAGAATATCCCTCAAGAGTGTCAAAACCAAGAGTAGAGTAAGGCCTGTTGTCATGCACCATTTCCTTTTCGAGTCTCACTCAAAGTGGTGTTTTCAGGTTTTACACCAAGGATACATTTGTGACGGAGCCACCTCTAACTGCTCGTATCCTGACATGGGTGTATTTTCATGATAGACCACTTACTCATTAATAAACAATACTTAATGATGTTTTTATAATAATTATTATTGTATCTATGTCTTCACTAGGGTTTTCTAATCCTAATCCAAAAAATAAGTAAACATAACCTTTGATTCCATCTATAACAACCCAAATTTTAATTACACACTTAAACCTGATTTATTACATAAAATATTCACTTGGTACAAAATAGAAGACCAAGTGGTCTAGTGGCTTTGAAGCTTAGGAACATTACATAACCTCATTGAACATAAAATACACAACATTTTTATTGAAAACATCATTTACATGACCACTACATTCCCTCATACTTATCATTGAATGGGATTACCTGAGGACATGCATAAGAAAATGGTGATCTATAAAGCCCGTTAAGGGAATAAACATGGATTAACATGAAGAATAAAATACATTTTAGACAATAGGAATATCAATGGGGAATAAGAGAAACATGAAAATAAAGACATGATAAAGCATGAAAATCATAACATGGAAATGTGACAATAACACATAACATGGAATTAGCATGAGCCAAGGCTCATTGATCATGGATCACGTGTAAAACCTCAGTGCACATCCAGAACGAGTAAAACCTCATTTCACTTGAAATACAATGAGTCAACACCCAATTCACATGACCTATCATGATACTATATTTTACCCAATGCATTGAAGCGCTATCAGGGCGCACCATTCTTAAACATTTCATTTCATGCATAAGTGTGCCACATCGATCATGGAATCCATTAACATCATAAGTTATTACATAGTTATGTAATGTGGGATAAATAAATTAATGTACCATTAAATTTTTTTATGTTTTTAAAGGTGAATACCCTTGATAGAGACATGGGTATCGTATTCACTACATAATGATATTGTCTAGGAAAAACATGGTGCAATTTCACCAGCACAACGACGTGACATAAGGATTCATGAAAATGGTTCATGAGAGAGAAAATTGATTCTCATCATAAATTAATAAAATGGAAAGTGAGGGGGTCATATAGATACATGTCCCAAAAAACTTATGGAATTTTAATGCATAATAAGAAATAATTAATTGGATGTAAAATATGAGAGAGAAAAACCTCAAGGAATTTTAGCATGGTAACAGGTGTACTTGGGAGGAATTACTGAGAGATAAATGGGTCTCACATCATCCAAACATAAAGATCATACACTACAGGAAATATAGGCATTTGCGACGGGTCATTTGCGACGGGATCCCGTCACAAATGCCTTTTTGCGACGGGGATCCGTCGCAAATCGCCCGTTGCGGAAAACGCCGTCACAACAATTTTTTTTTGCGATGGGCCCGTCGCAAAAACACTTATTTGCGACGGGAAAAGGACCCGTCGCAAATAGATTTGTGGTTTTTTTAAAATTCTTATTTGCGACGGGCCCGTCACAAATAAGTTTTTGCGACGGGCCTTTTCCCGTCACAAATAGTTCCTTCGAAGCAACTATTTGCGACGGGAATATATTCCCATCGCAAATAATAATAAAAAATTAAAAAAAAATTAAAAATTATTTATTAATATATAAATCAATAAACCTATTTATATTGATATAAATATAATATTTATTTTTAAAATATGTTTTAGAAAGGATGAATAAAAATCAAATATGACTGTATAAGATGTTCAGTAAATGTGGGTTATAAAATATTTTACAAAATATTTTTAATTAATAATTACATAATTTTTATCAATTAATAGTCATTTAATAACTCTTTGAATATAAAAAAATAAAAAAAATAATGAAAGATGGAAAATAAGAAGAAAATGAAACCCAAACTTCAAACGGACATAACTTTTGATCCGGGACTCCGTTTGAGCTCTACAGCATATCAAATCGAAGCTTGCGACAAGCTCTACAGCCCTATGGACGGGTAAAACCCGTCCAAGGTTTTTTCGAGGCCCAAAAAGGCCCCGAAGGCCTCAAAAATTGAGTTTTTAGTCGGGGCACCCCGATTTTTCACCGTTCAAACAACTATAACTTGTGATCCCGATGTCCGATAAACCTCTACCATATATCATGTCGAAGATCTTTTAATGTTATTTGATTTGACTGATTGTGGAGCTGAAACGGACTCCTGGATTAGAAGTTATGGTCCTTTTAACATTCACATGGCTATAACTTCCGATCCGGATGTCCGTTTGGCCTGTACCGCATATCATATCGAAGATCGTTTCATGTTCTTCGATTTGACTGGTTGTGGAGTTGAAACGGACTTACGGATTAAAAGTTATCGTCATTTTAACATTCTCAGAGGATTTTCACCGCCTCATTTTTATGTATTCATTCATAACTATACATATATATATATATGTGTGTGTGTGTGTATGTGTGTGTGTGTATTGTATATATGTATTTATTTATTTATTTATAAATACACATAAAAACACATATTTTATAAATTTATTTAAAACTAAGCTTATAAATATATATTAATTAATATACAAATAAATATACGAATAAAAACTTATAACTACATATATATATATATCTATATGTATATATATATACAAATAGAATAAATATATATTAATATACGAATAAATATATATTAATATACAAATAAATATATATTAATATACGAATAAATATATATATTAATATATGAATAAATATATCTATATATATATATATATTTATTCATTCATATAACCAAATATATTTATATTAATATAAATCTATATTAATATATGGCTAAATATAACTATATATATATAACTATAATTATTCCTAATTATGACTAATTATTATTAATTATTCCTATTTATTATTAATTATTTCTAATTATTATTATTTACTCCTAATTACCATTAACTATGAACAATGAATACTAATAATTTAAATTTATTAAATAACAAAACAATCTAAACATAATTAAATTACAACTAATTAAAAAAAATTAAAACTAATAAAAAATTAAAAATAAATATTAAATTAAAAATAACATAAATACCTTCAAAATTGATCTGAGGTTGATCTCTGATAATTGTTGAAGACTTCAATATCAAATCTGAAAAAAAATTAAACTTAAGAAACTGTGAACTCTAAAATTAGAGAAGTTGAGAGTGAATGGAAAATAAACGGCTGGGTGTATTTATAAGTTAGATTATTTGCGACGGGACTATTTGCGACGGGTTTCCCGTCGCAAATACTTTAGCCCGCATTTATTACGGTCAACGTTTAAATATTTATTTGCGACGGGACCCGTCGCAAATAATAACCTACCGACATACTATTTGCAACAGGGGTATATTCCCGTCGCAAATAGTTTCTACCACCATCGGTTATTTGCGACGGGGGTATATTCCCGTCGCAAATACTTTTTACCACCGCCGGTTATTTGCGACGGGTGGTTACCACCCGTCGCAAATAATTTTCCCGCGTTTTGGCGTGCAATGCGCGCCAACCTTTTTGCGACGGGTGGGATTTCCCCGTCGCAAATAAGTAGTTATTTGCGACGGGAAAATCCTCCCGTCGCAAATAAGTTTTTAACAGGACTATTTGCGACGGGATTTATTCCCATCGCAAATAACCCGTCGCAAAAAGCCCTTTTTCCCGTAGTGATAGTATGGGGGAGGTGCTGAATCGTACCCCTTCATCTTTAATTGAGAAAAATCTCATAACCACATAATGAAAATTGGACAAAAATGAGAAAGGAAGAAATATCTTACATGGAAATGTGATCCCAAAGGATTTGGAAAGGCTTGAGAGAGGCTTCATGGGAGTTTGGGGGAACATTGGGAGGATTAAACATTTAAGAGGGCAGGGGTTGGTTAAACCACAAAGGCTTTTAGTGAAGAGGAAGTGGCAGGTTGGGTGGATTTATATAGGAAAGGGGAGGGAATTCATTGTTATTTTGGTTTGGGACACCTCAAATTAAACTAATAAAAACCCCAAAGAAGCCCATGTTTTTTTCCAAAGGGAAGTGGAAAAAATATTTTATAAGGTCAATGGCCTAATTTCTTAAAATAATATGGGTTTTTATGTGGAGGAGAGTCAGTCTCTCAAGGAAAACAATTTAAAATGACAAAATGTAATATAAGCCTTGAATGGTCCCATATTGCTTTGTAGAATAAATCAAAAAAATAAAAAATCACAATATTTTAATGATAAAACATATATTGTCTGAACATAATGTTTATTGTATTTTATTACATCATTATTGGGTCATTATGATGTCAAAAAACACATTATATATTTAAACAGTATTTAATTTTAACACAAAAATTCGACTGTCTTAGAAAATTAGGAAAATTTCACCATTGTATAATTTGACATCCTGATTCCAAAAAATAATATTTATTTTATGTTTATAATTTTCTAAATATTTGAATTTTGAATTTTAAAAAAAAACTGCAATCTATCAAAAATTTATAGGTGTTGACAGAAACAGCTTTCAAACCTTAATAAAAATTACAATTGCATTCGTAAAATTATATGACCATTAGTATTTAATAAAAATTAATTTAATTATAATAATATTTTATTATAATATTATTTAATTAAAAAATATATTAATACATCAGTGTAGTGTTCTTAGTCGAATATTAACTAAAAATACTATTTGTGCTTTAAAAACTATTTACAAAGTATCAATAATAAAATGAATGCAAATTCTTTATAAAAAAATGACGTACATAGTCATAGTGATAGGGTCTTGTTATATAACCCCTTATGACACCCTCATAATACCAAAGGGTAAGGTTTGCAAGGGTGAAAGACTCTTGGGGTGGCTCGGATAACATCGCTCGGGTGGTAATCTCTTTTAACTTCTACTTCTCCCGTAGTCGGTTCACCTCAAGCTTCATGTGTTCAAGCTCCTCTTGGGCTTGCTCTAGAGAAAATCCAAATAGATCCACCTCCTTTCTGAGATCCAAAAAATGGGCTTCGTATAGGGAAAGTGTGTTGGATGAGGTCATCGCTTCCTTTCTATAGTAAATTGGATTTGTTAGAGCCCTATATTTATGCTAATCATTTGATCACTGTTCAACGACTATATTAGCAAGAGTCACAATTCATAAAGGTATTTTAAAATCCAGAAACATAAAACCAATGAAGTTCACAATTTATATAACCGTAATAAGCCTTTTATTTATATCAAGAGGAATATCAATTAATGAATTTTTGGGTAGTTATATTAATAAATATACATTAATAAGTAATCGCCTCATATGAAAGATATCCTAGTTCACTATAAGAGATGTAATGACCTAATTTCTTTCAAAAATATACAATTAAGGTGAGAAATAATTTAATTGTACAAAAAATATGTTTGATAACGTTTATAATAAATAAATATATTATTTATCAAGATAGTTTTTGTTTTAATATATATATATATATATATATATATCAAAATATATGTACATTAATATATTATATATATATATATATGTGTGTGTGTGTGTTAAAAAATATTATTTTATTAATCTTTATAATGTGATATAATATAAGATACATAACATAAGAAAACAACAATTTTATATGATAATATAAATTAATTAATTCTTATGTAATTTATTAGAAACATTTTAGTATTTAATTAATAATAATAATTATTATCCATTAATAAAACATTTTCATCAATTAAGTAAGCTAATATACAAGATATGCTTGTGAAAAAACGTTCCCAAGTATGGTGTGAGTATAAAAATTGGTAGGATTTCCCCAATGGCTTCCCAAATCACACAACTATGATAAACATGTTAGCACATTTATATATATAATAGTTTTAAAATTAATTTAAATTAGTTTATATTAGAGAATAAAATACATTTTTATACCAAAAACATTACCTAGGAAGCCAAAAAAATTACTCATTAAACCATTTAACATTAATATTTGGCACAACTCATTATATTCCACACAACCACATATGCTTTCCAAGGTAACATCTTCATACTGAAGATCAATCTATCATTGATCTACCAGGTATTTACAAGGTAAACATAACTAAAACCCCCAATGTAACATGAAACTTTTATAGGGTAGCACCATTTTAACCTAATAGTACACTCTCCTTATCCATGATGCCATCAATGAAATGAACTAACACCAACCATTTCTGACAAATTCCATGCCAAAACAACAATTCCATGAAATTTCAAAAAAATAGTTATGTTATAGAAAAAAAATTTAATAGATTTCTCATGAATCAAAACCAGGAAACCATTTTAAAATTATCATTTTAAAAAAAAATTACCAATTTCACATTCCAAAGAAAACCTATTTTCTAAAATTTCAAAAACCATCATTAAAAAGGGTTTTCATAAACCATTGATCATCAATTTCACATTCTAAATCAATAAATTAAATAAATATGAAATAAATAATTCAATTTATAACTACAGGAGTCTATATTGAATCCACCTACATCTGAAATTTGTTAAAAATTAGTAATAGTATAACAACTTCCAAAAAATCATCTTAAAACTCAAAAACCCAACCTTAGATCATGTTACCTATCACTTAAGAAATCATAAATCATCATTATTAATATCAAATAACTTTAATCAATCCCAAATGGATTATATCTACGAATAATAGTGATTTAATAAGAATAAAACTAATAAATACTACCAACAATGGGCACATACCATTGAATCTCGGCCTTTGACACGCTTAAAATCGCCAATGGATTTATATCAGATAAAGAGGAAAGGTCCCTCCATGATATAAGAGGTTTTGAAATAATATTATGGCCTAAATAAAAAAATTAAGGATTAAAACCGTGATTTGGATTAGATCAAAAAAATATAGATCAAATTATTAACATTCCACAGTTTAGGCACACTATTAGGAAATATGTGGACAAACTATGTGTCTGCCAATACCTCAAAACACCCCTCGCGTGGTTGATTTCACGGTTATAAAACCATTTTTATACCATGATAAATATCCTTATCCCACATTAAATAGTTTCTCTTATTTTCCCGCATCGTTGTGCCAAAACATATGCCTTTCTGTGCATCTACCCGTACCTAATATTTTAGTTACACGGTTTCCTAGGAGGTGACAGATGGTTTTTACATAACATGATCAAAATGTACACCTCAAGAAAATCAAAAAAAAAACATTCCAAAACTCCTATTAACCTCTAGAAACTTCCCAATTACTTTATATACATAAAATACATATGTAATGTGTTAATTTCCAAAAACTAGTGGTGCTACATCTCCCATATATCAAATTACTGCAAACTAATAAAACCTAATATAATATCAATAGCTTCAACTGATATCAATTATTAAACCCAAGTAAATCTTTATAACATAAACTATCCTCATATCTAATTCACTTAATATTACAATATTACAAAAACAAAATGCACAAAATACATTATCCACTATTGGTATACCCTCACATTTTATGGTATCCCATGAATGTTTCTATCTCTGTGTTACATTAATAAAATAAAATATTTCAATGTAATACATTTTTTTAATCTATTAGGTTGTTGTTTTTAGTTAATTATGGAAAAATATTTACTAAAACCCTATATTGTTCAACTAGTGTACATTATCAACTATATAAGAAACAAATTAACACATAAAAAGTATTTACTCTCTACCAAAAATTCTCCACGTAGGATTCTCTTCTATAAACATCATATTTAATACATTTCATCATAACTTGTTGAAATGGAAACATAATAAAGGGGAGACATGAGATGCTCTGTATGTTTAAATATAAGAGATAATAGTAAAATATAATTACTAGGAATAATATGAGCATATGAGTATTATAAAGATACATAATAATGTAATTCTTAATAAATAATAGAACATAGATCATAGAATAAAGAATTCCATGACATAAGAAAATATCATTGAAATTTTCTATATCAAAGATTCTCTATAATAAAAATTTTTCTTAGATGCATAAGAAAATAATATTGAATCGTGGTAGCTTGATATAAAATTTCATTATATCATAGAAAATTGGTATAAAAATGGAATGTACCAAAATTGGAAGAGATAAAAAATATAATTTTGGCCTAATAATGATCGTAGGAAAACTTGTGAGTAATCAAATTATACCCATCTCTTTGTAAAAAATTCATTAAGTATATACCTTTCTATGTTAAGAGATATTATATGTAATTAATTCATTGGTGTGAGATATAAAACACCACTATTAATCATAAAAACATTTGTGTGCCATGTAAAATCGATCATATAAATATTATAAAGATCCCATGGAATGAAAATGAGTTTTATATCCCCTTAAAAAGGAATCATAAAAGGAAAACATTCTTAATTCCATTAATAAACTTAAAAACCATTTGAAAATAAAAGGGTAAGAATAATACTAAATAACATTATATATATATATTATTCGATGATATATATAGTATTTTCACTTTATATTTTGAGGGTTTATAACATAGTTATTAATCTATCCATTCAATATTTATATATAATCTTGGCTAACACCATTCAATTTAATCTATAGAAAACATACTATTTACAGTGGAAGGTAATTTGAAACCAAGTTATTCCAATTCACAGTGAATGGATAGGAAAGACAAAGGTAGTGTTGGATCTCTCCTTCAACAGAAAATACTATCCCATAATAAATCTAGAGTAATAATGGTTTGATTTTAATAATTTCTACAGTAATGCCTAAAATATGTCAAAATATACTGACAAAGATGGAAAATTATTTTTAGAATCAATAAGAAAATTTCTTTGTATGCATGAAATATTCTTTTAATTTTGAAAAAAATATAAAAATTTATTATAAGGAAAAATATAATAATAATTTTCATTCAAAAATTAGGAAAATATAGGGATGAATTTTCATTATTAAATTAAAATTAAGTAGGAAATGTATTTTTACAATGTAAATGTTAAAAGATATTTATTTCACATATTGAGGAAAACGACATATAAATAATAAAAAATATATTTATTTTAAATATTTTTACAAGAATTAGATTTTTTTTAAAAATGACCATAATAAATTAATTTTTTTTTTCAATTTTAATGGAATTAAAACCCCATAAAATCAATTCAAACATCCAAGATGTTGGTTCCCACAAAAAAACCACGAGAAGACACAATTTCACTTTCAAGCAGAACATCAAAAGAATTATGAGTTATGGAGAAATGAAAAATTTATAAGAAATATAAAACCCATTAAATTACATTAATATGGTAAAATATATTTAGTACAAAATAATTACACTACATGAATGATAACCTAGTACATACTGTCAAATAAGCCTCTAGAAATTAAATTTTAGAAAAAGAACCCACTACCTTGGTCTCTCAGTTACTTGATCATGATCTAAACACATTTATAATAAAAATAACTATAAAAAAACAAATTTTATGAACTAATTCAAATATATGACCTATTATACACACAATTTATAACCTTCTATCACAAATATATAACCTAGTTATAGATTATTTTAAACATCATATTTTAGGATTATTAGATTATTTGTTTCATAAATGTATCATGACAATGAAATTAATTATAACTTATAAGTTCAAGGTTAATATTTCCATTATTATTAAATATATAATAATAATTGTTTATAAATTATATCTTAAGTCCCATTTCATTTAGTGAAATTTGTGGATATGGTTATTGAAAAAGGAAATTAAAATGAAATAGTTTAATTTTGATTAATGATCGATAGATGATATGTTAATAAATATATTAAATATAAGTAACAACTTTGAAAAATCATTAAACAAATTAATGAATTATTATTTCATGATATTTCCATTATATAACATTCCATAAAAATTCACGAAATAAATATAAAAATAATGTTCACACAAGTGGTAAAACAGACCCAAATGAGAACATGTTATAATGATTTATTGTGTAAGGACATGTTATTATATACCTTCAATAAAATCTTTAAATAATATTAAAATTTTAATAAATATAAATTACCTTCATTAAATTTAGTATTAGAACAATAAATGTTGTTTTGTTATGAATAATTAAATTAGTCATTCATTGAGGTAATAGTCCACACGTACCCACTATTAAAAATTCCATTTCTCAAATAATGGGTTATAATTAAGTTATATGATAAATAATAAATTAAGACTAACAATTAAGAAGTATTAAAAACATTTATTCATAAAATATATCAGTTTTTTCTATCCATGATAGGAAGAGATGAAAAATGAACCACATCGCATCATGGAGGCAGTAGTCTGTATGTATGCAAAATCAATGTTGCTTTGTTTATATTAGTGGATGTAAAGGATTGAATAATGATTGATATATTAATATTTTTAAAATTAAAATATATTAATAATACTTATTTAACAATTTTATAGTGGCTAGAATATTATTGAAAGATAAATATTATGAAGAAAAGATTAAAAGAGTTAGAAATAATCACGTTGAGAATTTGAGATTTGTTTTGAAAATATTCTTTGAAATCGAGGCCTTAAGATGACCAATTTAGATGAGAGGATTAAAAATTGAAATAAAAATCTAGTATGATAAAAATGAAATAGTTTTAGGAAAAAAATAAGGAATAGATGTATCATTAATTGGTTTCATTGATCCCCTTTTATAAGTAAAGATAATGTTGGCTTTATAAGTACCCATTAAATATTAAAAATGGTATCTCAAATTTCACGGTTCAACATATCCATAGTCTTAAAATAATTATGGGCAGGATTTTTGGCTAATCCAACTCTAATCAACACATGTTGAGTGACGTTTTTAAATTCATTATCTCTTTTTCACATACAAAAACTCAATATACCCATTTTACTTTTACCTAAGTCAATTATATTTTAACTATGGTGATTAATTTTAAAAAAATTAATTTAAAATAAACTTATTAACTAATTTTATAATAACAATTTAAATAATTTAAATAATGTTATCAAATAAAAATTTTCAAGGTTTGAAAATTTAATTTTATTATTAGTGAATGTAACGCATGATAATTATGTTTAGAAATTTTTTTTATAATGCTTAAAATATATATATAGTTTAAATTTATCAACACTATTTAATTTGATCATACTCATATGTTTATTATAATACAAATAAAAGTTATTTGGTATAATAATAAAAAAACTGAATATCACCATTAAAATTTTACTGTAAATGAAAACACTAAAAACAATTTTTAAATTAGAATGAAATGTTATTTCTTTTCTAAAATTTTCAAAATATGTTTTATAAGATTAAAATATTATTTTAAAAATCATCATTTATCAAATTAAAAAAAAATATTAATTTTTTTTAAAATTATTGTTTTCAATTATACAATTATAATTTTCTAAAAGGTATAGTTTTGGTAAAAATTATTATTTTTCCTATTCACATATAAAATATTTATTTTAGTAAAAAACGTAAAAAAACTATCCTTAAAAATTATTTGAATTAAAAATCCACTAATTATGTTAATTTATTAAAATTTATATTCTAAGATTTTATCATTTAACTCTAAAATATAGTTATAATGAAAATAATTTCCATGGGAAAATATCTTTTTAAAATTTGAACCATTCTTTTCCATAATTATTATAAATTAAAAATTAATTTAGTGTTAATAAATTACAAAATTAAAAAATATATATTATCTTTTATGATTTTGTTTCCTAAAATAAAGTGTATAAAAATTTATTTTTTTAAAAAAAATTAAATGTAGAACTATCTTGTTAATTTTGTTAATGGTTTGGTAAACATTCACCCTTTTTAATGAATTTTTAAAATGATTAATATATAAAATATTTATGTTTAATTTTTTTTACCTCACTAATTAATTTGTTATGTCATACTATTTTCTAATTATATAAACCCTATGTATCCTCATGTAACATATAAATAGAAGGTAAACTCTAGTGGTAATCATACATCGTGATTTCACAAGCAAGGATATTATGGAAATTTTCATGATTTTGTTCTTCTCCCATATTAAATTTCACCCATATCATTATTTTTTGAATTTATCTTGTACTTGGTCTTGGGAAAACCCCCGTAATGATGCTTTCTATCCAAGCTCAAAGAAATGAGCTTCATAAGGGATGTATCCACTACCAGATGTCATTTCATTCCTTTTCTTTATTTTGGTTCATAATATGGTTACTTGTTTTTATACATTATAATTCAATAGTTATATTGTAGCTATAATATTATATTTTAATGTACCATGGTTTCATTTGAGATTAGTGTTGCATATATAACATGCTGTTAATATAATATTTAATTATGAAAAATAAAAGGTGAAAATTTTGTTCATTATATACCCCCATTAAATAAATTAAATCCTCTCAATTTTCATTATTCCTAACTAATGAAAAAGTTATGGTTTTTTACACGATAGGACTAGTTCGGGATTTAATTTCTAATGTGGTTTCAACCTCACTATCATTGGTATGAACAATGAAACTATATTTTCCCTCATAATAAGAATATTACTATTATCACAGTTCTATTTAACCATTATTAGAAAACACCACTATATAATGGGGATAAGTTATTAATAGTTATCTTATATTATCATTGAATTAATAAGTAAAAATATTTATAATTTTAGTTGTGATTTTCCTATCATGAAAAATATCATTTCCAAGATAGTTAATCCATTCCCAAGATAACGTAATATTTGAATAAAGTAAGGATAATATTATTATATTATAATCCAAATCTTATAAATATATATTATAAATGTGTTTTGTAAATAGGATATAATAATCATACCACTATACTTTTTATTAACAGTATTATATTCATTGAGGTGGGGATTTTATGTTTTTAGTTAATATTATATATACTAAGTAGTATTTTGTCCAAAATATGAATACAAAACACATATATCTTTTGTGGGTGATATGTGTTCCATATTGCATATCATTTTTGGAACCCAATTCCTCATTTTTGGTTGAATATAATTTCCCTTCTCACGCCTATCATCCTTCATATCCCTTGGATAAGGTAATTGATTGAGATAATGATTGTTTTTCTCACATTTAAGAAATTCAAACATTAGTGGTATTTAATTTAATCAAATCCTATGAGCAATTCACTCTTCCATGGAAATCAGTTTCTATATACCCTTCTTTTCAACACATAAAACATTTCACAGTTAATTTGAATTATTATCCTTGGGGCCTCTTTTGATATTTTTGACATGTCTCAAAACTGAAAATTCATTCATTTATCATCTTTATCACCTAAACTTCTATGATAATCCTCCCTTAAATTATTTCGTTTGATTTATAATTAGAATATTTATACACATTTATTCATGCTTCGTGATAGATAATTTTGAATAATCACAAGATTTATCACTCTAGATCTTATCCTATATAGTTTCTCATGGGGGAAGTATCTACATTGTCCATGGGATCCATTGTTAACTTTATTCCATTATGATCCATCCATTTCTTTAACCAAAATTAGTTAAATTGGGTGATAAACACCATAAGAAAATTATTTTAAGATAATTATATGAAAAATTCATCCTCAAAATGTCTTACTCATCAATGTTTTTACATTATATATTAGTTTAACCTAGATCACCCTCATCTCAATTAGGTTTATCTAGGTTGTTTTCTCTCATAGTCCTTCAACAAACTTCATAAAATAATAAATCACTCATAATGGATCTTAAAAGTAATGTGAATTAACTAAACTATATCTACTAAGAGATTCTATCTTTGTATGTAGTCTTAAGCCCACTCATCATACACTAGAGTGACGATTGAGTTGATATTCAACCAACTATTTCAGGGTGATTAACCCAAGATAACTCAATTTAAAAAAATTATCCAAATTCCAATATCTTCAAAAGGATGTAATTTCTAGGAGAACTATATATATATATATATACTTTACCAAAATATCATAATTTTATCAAATACTTAGACTTATTTCTTGTATTTCTCCCAAGGTGTTTCACTATAATTATCTTATCCTAGCCCCAAAATAATTCAATATAGACTCAAATAAAAAATATTTATTTATACCGTTGATATTTTGAACAACCATAACTTATCATCACATGATAGAATTTACATCCTCAGCTGATAATATCATAATATCTAAAGTTATCTAAACCCTACTCTATTACCAAATATGGAAACACATAGATATGCCCATCTCATTATTACATGAATGAAATTAAATATTTCAATATAATATATTCCAATAATATTTTACGTTTTTAGTTTTAGGAAATTTGTAAAAAATAACGAACAGAACCCTTCTTATTTTTTAATTAATGGTCATTTTTCTGCTGTATATGAAACTTCTTATTCCATTAAAATTATTTAATATCTTTTACAAATTCACCAAACAAGATAATTTTCTAGAAAATTTGTAAATATTTATTCGATTTATAAAATGAGGAAATAGATAGATGTGTGGTAGTGGTGAGTTCAAATAATCAGTATGGGTAATCATAAGAACTAATAATATGAGGCCATAAGTGAGCATAAGATGATAATATGGGTATTGTCGTGATATATAAGAAATTTATTCATCACAGAGATTATATCCTTGATCATAACATATTTAGCAGTTCATTATAAGAAAAATCATAAAATCTTTACATATCATAGAGGCAAAACAACAATAACATGTCTATAATGCATAAAAAACTAACCCCAAATCATGATATAATAACATAAAATGGTAAAATATATTATAGAAGAATAAGAAAATTGAATGTAACATATTTGAAAAATAAAAAGAAACATAGATAGTTGGAAAAATAAAAATCATAGGAAACTATGTGAGATAAACAATTATTTACACATACTCAAAGCTAAGAAAACACCTAATGCACATTCCTTTTGGTAAATCCAATATATGTATATGATATAAAATCTTATTAAATTTAGAACATAAATAATTAATTAGATAACGATATATCCCCCCATCAAAAAAATACACATCTGTTCTATATAAAATAAATCAACATAATATCCTAAAGAACGTGTGAAAATAAAATGGGGTTCATATCTAATTCAAGTGGAATAATATAAGGAAAAAGATCATAATTCCATAAAAAACATTTCAAAACTATTTTATATAAATGGTTATCAAATGATAATAAATAAATTTCTTAGTATCTTCCATTCAATAATGTTTATAGTATAAAAAATTCATAAATAATTGGTATATGTTTTAGTCAATAATTTCCCCAATATATTAATGTATGGAAGCTATGTCGGAACCCTTCAATCATATAATTGTAAAATTAGGTATTTGGAAAAGAAGGACATTGTGATAAAATTTATTAATATTCACAAATATAGTTAAGAAAGATAACTCTAGTGATAGAACACTTCTTCTATAAAAAATTCCATCTTAAGATCAATCCAAATGAATAAGTGAGATGGTATTATTTGAATAATATCCTCCAAAACCATATAATTTGTAAAACTATATATACATGGATGGAAAAAACATTTCAGTAACATTATGATTTATTTTGTAAGTTAAAAATATAATATTTCTTTTCAAAACATTTATATAAATATTTTTTAAAAATTGGATAAAAGAAATTTTTTAGAAACCTTAAAAAATTAGAGATAAATTTACATATAAAAATGTAAGGATCAAAAAAATATGTGTTCAAAAAAAATATTAAAATTGATTCTTTTAATTATTTTATGAAAATGACACGTACTTAATATGTTAAAATTTTATTTAAAATGTTTTTCAATTATAATAAAATTATTATAAAATTAATTTAATAAATTATTAAGGAACATTCCTGGAAATTTGAAAAAGAATAAAATGAATACAGACAAGGAAGAGGATGGCTCTTCATCAGAAAAAAACAAATGGGTTACCTCCACTTATAAGAACCCATTCCTGTAAATTTAGTGCCAATGAGAAATAAAATAGTCACAAGACATAAAATGCTCTATTAATTACATGAATATGCTAAGAAATATAAATCAATAACTCATCACCCCATATCAATGATATCCTAGTTCATAATATAAGATTTAATAACCCATTTTTTTAAATATAAAATTGATTTGAGAGAAAATTTAATTGTACAAAAATATATATTTTAGAACGGTGTAAAATAAATTATCAATTTATTTATCATAATAATTTAAATTTTAACATATATACATACAACATATATATATATTTCAAAAATATATTTATTTTCAACTAAATATGTTATATATATATGTGTGTGTGTGGGTGTGTGTATGTTAGGAAAATTAAATTCATTTATTATTCTTTATAATTTGATATAATATAAGATACATTATGTTAGAAAATAATATTATAGATGATAACATTAATTATGTCCTATGTAATTTATAGTAAACCTATAAGTATTATATTAATAAAACTAATTCTTATCCAATAATAAAACACATTCATTAATTATGTCTTCTAAAAGATTACAAATTTTAAAAACATTAAATGGATAAATTTAGATATGTTATCTTAATAAGAGTTTTCTTCAACATATTCTTTTTCACCCTCAAAATGTTTTCTTATTTTTCCACGTATGGAAGGAGTTATGATGGAATCATTCTAGAAAATAATTCTATCCTACTAGATAATCTAGATTCAATATACCAAATTTTAAATCATTAATAGATACATTAATGGTTGAATATTAAATTTTGTTATTATTATAACATTCAACGTTATGTATTTCTCATCCACCATCATACATTTATCCCTTAAATTATGTTTTCCTGGAGTTATACTCGAATCATTTATGAATGAATTTTCATCCCGGTAGATTCATTGAATTTGGATTCATTTATTTCACTCATGATTTTGACCATGATAAATTAGTAATATATGTTCCTCCAATTGAATTAAATTGTCCAAATAAATTTATCAAACATGTTTCAAAATTTCAGGTTAATCTAATTAAGGCGAATAATGTTATAACCGAATTTCTATGGTGGAACCCATCCATTTCTACCAAATATATGTTGAATTCATAGACACTTATCGCACCCCAAAATGAAGATAAAACATCATTTATATAAATGATAAATATTGATATATTACTATAGAATCAATTTTCAAAATAATTTATGGATGAAACTAAATTTTAGAAAAAAAATTATAAAGTGAAAATTAAGGTGTTAAACTAGAATTCTCGTGAAATATTCAATTTTTTTAAACATTATTATTGATCAAAAAGTATTTAATAAATAAAATAATTAAATGTGTAATAGATGCATTGGATGAACTTAACCATCCTTTATAAAAAATAATTGTCAGCGAAAAATGTAAGAGTTAATGCCACCAAAAATTGGTTAGACTTAATAGAAAAATTATTATTATTTAAACCCTTAATATCATCCCTCCTAATTTATAAATACCCACCCCCCCATTCTACTTAATCAACACTAAAATTTTTATTTATCTTATCTAATACTTCCCAAAGATTATTTTCCATTTCTTTGTCTTAATTCATGAACAGTTATTATGATTTGAATGTTTTCTTCCTTAAGATTTAGGAAGTTACTCTTCAATATAAAGGAATTGTCCTCTTATCTTTTTTCATTCATGTACCCCATTTTTGTTATGTCTCAAAATCCTGAATTACCTTCATTCTGATACACCATTTATTATTCCATCACTTCCAAAATATTTTTTTTACCAATGGGAGGACATCATACACTTTTATTATTCCCTCCATTCAATCTGTTTTGTATAGTGTCATGCTACCAAATTTATATCTTGATTTTCCCTCTTTTGTGTGACAAATTACAATATTTTAAAATCCCAAAAAACTTCATTTTCAATGGTTATTCACCTATATGTAAAAATAATTTAATAATTTAAGAATTTAAATTTATATAATCCATGTTACATATTCTTGGATTCAAATTTATGTAATGTTAAAATTCATTAAGCACCTATGTACTCAGTGATTTTTATAAAACTCATTTTTGATAATCACAGGTTTCTTGATGAAATCATTTGTTTTGATTAGTGTGAATCCTATGAATTAAGTCATATAAATATTAAACATTTATACCACTTTAATTCCTTATGTAAATAATTATTATCTAATGGTGTAATGTTTATGATACCTTAGAATCAGTCCTAGGTAATGTTCTAAGATACCTATATAAAACAAATAGTATTATAAAGGGTGTGACCTGATAGCACTCCAATGCATGGTAAAAATTTAATATCTAAATATGGCTTGTTTTATGATAACTTTGTGAATAACCTTTTCAATTATGTTTTATGACAACTTGGTGATAAACCATAGTGACATTCATATGAATGTATTTTTTTATGTTTTAACCACATTTACATGTTATGTATCATGTATTTTTTATTTTTCTCTCATGATATGCCTCATGATTTATTTTTGGGGATCTTTCATGTTTTATTTCCTTTTTAATTCAATTTCTAGGATTTATGATCACAGTATTATATTGATGTATATCCCAGTGTGATTACTTGTATAGAAGTGATATTGGATATAATAACAAAGGAATAATGTAGAAGAATTTAATAATACCAATGTCTGTGTTTTCATTATGTAAATAATTTATTATATAAATGTTTTTCAGGATAATAGACCTCAAAATAACCGTCAATGTCATTAATTAAATTATTTTTTTATATAATTATGATAAATTTCATGTAACAAAAAGACAGGTCCCCATATTTGGTACAAAATTATAGTTTAGTTATTTGTGGAAACTATGAATAGAAAACATTAAAAAATCATAAAGATAAGTTTTAATATAAGAAAAATACTAGAGTTTTTCTGAATGATTATTTGAGTAGTTTCTAATTGATTAAATCTTTATCTAGATACAAAAACTTGATGTGTCTCTTTCTTTGTTATACATAGGGGTAATAACTCTAAAAAGGGCATTTTTATCTCGACTCAAATTTCACATGGTGAATGATATTGATTCTTATTTCACACCTAGTTTAAAATTCTTAGGGGATGTGATTTTGTCAATCACATAATTTAAAAACCATAAATCGAATTAGGAAATATTGTAACTAGAGGAAATGATGTGATAAAAGCACCCTCGTCAATTCTCAATTAATAATTTGAGATAAAATTATAGATAAAATTGTTTTCAAGGGGGGAAGAATGTAACAAATGTTTTTCCTAAAATATATGTATTTTATTTGAGATGTAATATAATTTTGGAAAAAACAATATTTTATATTATGTTACTAAAAAATAAAATTTTATTTATGATGTTAATTTATGTTTTGATATATATATATATATATATATAATTGATTGTTTAAATATATATGTTATTTATATATATTCTAAAAATATGTATTATAATATTATTATTTGTAATTTAGAATAATATAGATACATTATTTTATAAAGTAACACTTTATAGAAGATAATTAAAATTAATTAAGTCCTAAGTAATTTATTAGAAACCTATGAGTATTACATTAATAAAAGTAATTACTAAATATTCATAAAATATTTTCTTCAATTTAGTGCGACAAAAACTTTTCTGTTTTGAAAATTTATATGGATGAATCTACAACATCCTAATATTTTATGAATTATTATTTTACAAAATAATTAAAATCTTTAAATATCTCATGTTACATAAAATAATGAGTTACTTTAATAGCATACATGACACATGACACCGAGCTATGTTAAACCATGAATTTTTTTTATTATAATATAGACATTAAGTATATCGGTATGAATAGTGTTAACTAGTTAATGAGATATAAATTTAAATTTCATACTCAATAAAAATTTATTAATAATTTTTTAGCATATAAACAAAGATTTCTTAATAAATTAATTATATTCTTCAAAAATATATTTTCTTCAAAATTATTTTGATTCTTTTTTATGAAAAATTATTTCAGTTAATTTATAGAGATTTTAGAAAAATATTTTATAAAATGAACATAATTTTTTTATTCATCATATAAAAATTAACATATGGTTAATTTTTGAAAATTTTACAATAAAATATTGATTTTTCAATAAATAGTGAAAAATATAAACTTATAGTAAACAATCATTTCATTTAAAAAAATTAATTAATTAAAATTACAAATTATGTTTTAAATTAACATAATTTTTATTCATTAATATTTAATCCACTTAATTAAATCATATTAATATATATATTGGATGTTAATATATGTTTATTGTTGGGTTTAAAAAGGGGGTTTTCTGGAAAATATTTTGAAAGGCATGATGTTATTTCCTTTTAATATATTAAAAGAATCTATAATGATAAATGATTTTAATGCAATTTATAGATTATATATCAAAAAAATTATTTTAGATTTATATAATTAATATTACTAGACACATTTTTAATATAAAATCATTTTAAGGTTTAAAAAATTATACTTATTAAAAGCCCATTTTTTCATCACATCTACAATTTATGTATTAAATTAATATTATTAAACTTTTATAAAATTTATTTGAAAAAATAAACTTTATTTTTTAAATCATCATTTCAGAATTATATTATTTATTCTTTTTGATTATTTTCTGAAATGTTTAATTATTTGATTAATACTGATAAATTATGAAGTTTAATTTGAAATTTCATTTTCATTTAAAATATTTTTAAATATAAATTATATTTTAAATTGGTATTGAAGTTAAAATTACTAATATTTAATATCTATTAATACAATTTATTTTATTTTAATCAATTTCATATTTAAATTGGATGTAAAATATTTTTAATCATTTGGTCATTTTTTCTTTCGAAAACCACTTTCTCATCGTGTCTGTGGGATTATTTGTAAATTAAAATTGTTAACATGCTTAAAATAAATTGGAAAAAATATATGTAATACTTAGAATCATCATAATTTATATTATCTAATAATCTAAACTTAATCTTCTTCCAAAATGAATAGTCAAAATAGTCAAAATAAAGTATCACAGTTAAGTTAAAAATGGGTTTATCAGGTGTTAAACTAAAAAGATAAGGATTTAAATGACATAAAATTTTTATAAAATATATTGAATTGGAATATTTAAACCTTATAAATTATTAAAACAAAATAAAACTCCATTTTTTATCGGTTTTTGTGTTAAAAAACATTGTTTCACCATTTTTCAAAAAATTACAAGTGTCCCTCCCACATAATTTATAAACAGCCACCCCTATCTAATCATATTCACTCCTTAAAACCTGTTTGGTTCATTATATACCTACAAAAATACCTTAAAAAAATTTACAATATCATACTATATGCCTTATATTGGGTATAAATTCATCGTATAATGTCTTTTATGAAAACCTAAAGAGGTTACCACGAGAAGAGGTTACATTATTCAATAAGTTCTTTTATTTTAATTCATCCTCAACATTAATAAATTCTGAAAAAAAATCACTATCTTCTATATAATGATATTTTTTATGTTATATTCATGACCCTAAATCATCTCTTATATCATAAAATGTGTAATAAAATCATTATTTGTGTGTATGGAGTAATATTTTCTAATGAACCAATGTTAGTCAATTTTCCATTAACACCTCTGATGGTTGTGTCTGCTGATGGATCTAATATATGTTTATATATTTGATATTTATAACATTAGTATACCTATATATTCATTATATCCTACGAATATTTTATTTTCCATTCCGTCGGGGATATGATAATTTTGTTTATGTGTATAGCAGACTATCGATATGTGAAGTAATGTGAATCATATTCACTAATGCTTTAAATAGAAGATAATAAAGATAATGTTAAAAAATATATGTTATATAAATGATATAATTATGATATTAATGATATATTTCAAATTATTAAAAGGTATTATAAAATTTTATTTCTTACCTTTTCACTCACTGAGAGATGTTTGCATCGTTCATGTATATGTAGACTACCACCTTCATGAAGCGATATATCTCTATATTTTCATAACCAAACCACATTGATGATATGTATAATTATATATAAATAATTTATTTATAATTATATTTTTATTCTATAAACATAATATATTACTTAACACCTTTCCATAATGATAATTTATAAACAGAAACATTATCCATTCATATTTACGACCTTCCATCTATATGATCACAACATAAATAATTTTTGAAAACCATTTTTCATGATTGGTATTAATTAATTAATTGACATATAAATATGATAACTATTTCAAGATAACTATTATGGATATTATTTAATTATTATCAATGTAATATGAAAAAAAACAAATCAAAACATTCATAGAATAAAATGCGGTTATTAACCGAAATATGATTTTAATAAAGAATAATTAATAAATGCGTAATAAAAAGACATAATTAAATCATAAATGGTATGATATATATATTTATTGTTATTTAATATATTTATAATAAATATATATTTATTATGTATTAGGTTCAATTTGGTATGATGTAATTCAAGTATACGGTAATGGATTTCCATCTCACTTTAATTTTCTTGTGAGAAACATGTCATATTCACCATATGTTTCATTTTTGGGGTGAATATATTACCCATGAATTTGTTTAATGAAAGTTATAATTACAATTATCTATATTTAAATAATCATTTGAGTGTCTCTCTTTCATTGTGTTTCTGGTTCAAAAGTTACCAAATGGATAAGGGATTTTTTTGTCCAATATTCTATCTTTGAGACATGTGATTATGTTGTGAACCAATATTATTGTATGATGTGCATATATAGTAAAATTTAAATTTATTATCATTAATTTATATATCTTAATGATATGTTAAATTTAATTTAATGATATTATTTAAGGGGGTTTACATTTCAAATTTACCAATGTGGTAATGATTTTATGTTACAATCTCATTTTTTATCGAGACAGTTTATAATTATGTTTCAAATGATAGATTATTTTTATCCATATCTCAATCTGATCAAAATTTCTCTTATCAAATTTTTATATCATCATAATAAATATTTTACTTTCAATTTTCTATCATTATGTACTCAAGAGTTAAAAAATCATTTTTTCCCAAAAAAAATATCATTTCGGTTTAAAACCCTTTTTCTTCCAAAAAAATGTTTTCCAAAAAAAATAAAAAAGGTATCATTTTTAACAAATATTTATTAATGAAATAATTATGTTGTTTGAATTTTTAAATAATTTTTTAATAATAATCATTATGTCATTTTAAAATCAACCTTCATTTGGATTTTATTGAAAATTAGAAAAGTATCATTATTTTTAACATATAAGGCATGAACACAATTTCCTGCTATCATTACTACTAATAATTATAAATATTTCCTTAGAAATGTCAAATTAATTTTAATATAAAAATATTTTTTTCATTGTTTAGAAATATTTATATTTTAAAAAAATTATTTTAACATAAAAATAATGGATTTTGAAAATGTTTCAAAATAAATATTTTCATAAATAAATGTTTTAAATAATTTTTAATGATTACTTCATAATTTTACATGTTTCTTATCAAAGAAAAATATTTCCCAAATATTATTATTTTTAAAACATATTTTCAATGAAATTTTATCTTCCTCAAGAAAATTTCCAAATGATTTTTCTTTAAAAATAAGTCTCTATATAAGATGATTTATTTTGATATAATTTATGCTTTACAAGAGATATATACCAAGGACACCATTATTATTCATTATATGAAGGGTTTATGATGAAAAAATATTTATGAAACTTGTTTCATTTCCATGTTTAATGACATGAAAAAATTATTATGGAACATTATTATTTTCCATGGGTTATTATGAAAAAATAAAATGTTTATGAAACCTATCACTTATCTACATGTTATGATGTGGTGAAATAATTTAAAAATCCATTTCAATTTCATGTATTGTGATAGGATGAAATTTTAATTATCTTTTGGAATAGATATATTTGTTTTTCATTATGTGAGGAGTGGTACCTATATATCCCTTCAATGTATTAGGTACATATTTAAATCTTTTGAGATAGAAAAGACTAAAATAGGGAGAAAACTTGGTTTAATAAGAGACTTTGTCCAATATAATGGTCTTTTAAGGGAACATTCACTGCTATTATGGGATTTTATTCAACCCATTCTACTAAGATAAACATAGAAGTGATCCTTGACTAATATGGAAATGATTTTCTATGCATATGTGTGTGACATAATTTTACATATTATTCAAATTTTATGTTCTTATGGATCATTGTATTTTATTTTTTGATTCATATCTTATAAACTACTAAAAATATTTCATTACTCGATATTATCATATTTTATTTTCAATGATTGGTTATAAATTTTTATTTTAATGGTATTATACACTTATATTCCGTTTATTCTTATGTATCTCACTTGTTTCCCCTTATTGGTCATCTAATATCACTCTTTATTTTGTTTCATTTCCCCATGTTATGAGGAAATATTAGTATGGTATTTATAGGAATATTACTTAATGGGAATATCACAATGGGGGAGATTGAATATTTTTCTCAAAATTAAACGATTGTGTTCTTAGTACACAAACACACTAAAATGTTTTGGTCCTAAGTTGTGTGTTTATATAATGTATTCAATATTAATATATAAATATTTAATATTCAAATATAATATTTCTAGGTTTTTATATTCGGTATTAGGGTAACAGTTTAGTTAACATTTTTGTACTAGGATGATAAAAAATTAATGAAATCCATAGGGTTATGTATAAGGATGTGTCTAATGATATATCTATGGATAGGTATAATTATTATTAAATGTGTAGGAAAATATATTTTAATATTGATATAGTATTAAGAAATTGGTTCCTATGAAATTTCATCCCAATCTAGATACTAAAAGTGGATTTAGAATAGGAATAGAGGTGCATAGGGGTAATAACTCTAACAAGGGTGCATTGATATGTACTCTATCGTCACATAGTTCATGATAATGAGACATGTTTCACACCAGGTTGACACTCCCAAGGTGTATTCTCTATAAATTCATAAAATCTTTATAAACCATCATGATGGATCTAAATAGTTAATGAGTGGTAATGGCCTAGAATAATCCTATAGTATCACAGATTAAAAATAATGTTTAATGATTAGGAAATCATATAGTGTTTTTCATGATTATATGGTTCCCCGCTATGATTGTTATAACATTCACTATGATTTTTTTATTTAGTGAATGGAGGAAACCAGAAATAACTGGCTTAAAATGGAATATGATGAAATAATATCTAATGAGTAGCCAAATTGGATGATTACTGGAGTAAAGGATATTCTTATTATGCCTAATCATTTTTCATGACATATGATTAACAACATGAACTATAAATAACTATCAGACTCACCAAAGAACATAATGATATAGTTCTCTTAGAGTTAAACTAATTTAAACCCACGGAAGAAAATAATATTTAGATTCTTATATTTTTGAGAATGTTAGAAGAAGCACTCAAGGGAGGCCATAGTGGAATGGGAAGATGTTTTTGAGTGTGGAAAAGGAAAAAAACCATGCAATTTTCAATGAAAAATTCAATGTTTAGTTAATGTAATAGATCTGACAAATGGTATCTCTAAGGTATCATAAACCATTTATAGTTTTAAATGTGGGATGTTTGGTAACTATACAAATTGATTTCATAATAAGAAATATCGTGAAGTGAATTATCAAGGTTGTATGAGTAATAGTTTTTTATTGATGATGAAGAGACTATCAAGGATATAAGGAAGGAAAGAGGTATTAATTAATAAGAACAAAAATCATAGTTAATGGTTTGGGAAGGAAATGCGATGAATACAATATTTATTTATTGGAACTCAATAATTATAAAATATATAAGAATTGTTTTCTATAAGTGTTTCATTATGAATTTTACATAATATGAAGGATGATGTTGATTACTAAGAAGAGTGAATTAATGGTAAGGTAATATCTATGGAAAGAATATGATTAATGAAAAATATTCATAAATATGTTCTTGATGTTGAGATAATTAATTTTTGATAAATAGATAATTTTTATGAATAAAGTAAATTGGATGGTTTTAATGACCTTGGAACTGACTAAAGGATTTGGAAAATTAGTTTTTTGTTTTCATTGATGGAGTTTACATAATATTTTTATTTAATTATATAGGCTTTACTTATGGAATAAGGCATCATGGTAATTTTGGTTATTACCATTTTTCAAGAGAATATATTATCAAGGTATTCACATGTTTTGTATGTGACCAGTAAGACCTACTTAATGATGTTTGGTGGATTGTTGTTATATTTATTCTGAGAAATTGAGTGACCTTATTTATAATTTTGAGGTTTTTATGGTCTATATGGTTATCCATTTCTGAAATGGTTTAAAATGAACTATAAAAAGGGTTTAGAGATTGATTTATCACTTCATCATGTGATGTTTTTTACAAATTAGATAACCTATTCTAACACTATTTTTTGTGATGGTAACAAAATATTGACATAATAAATTATCACTATTTTTGGAAATTATGATCCATTGGTGATCCAGGTATAATGAATTCCCTTACATTTCTTGGAGTAAGATATGAAGTGGAAATTGATCAAGTCACAACCAATGGTTGAGGTTATGGTTATGAAATGGAAGGAAATCAAGATAATTTATCTTCTCGTGAAAATTCTTTAAAATTAAAAAATGATCTTGAAATATTTTTTTATCATTGTCATTATATTTTTTTATATTGATGAATTTTTTCATACTTCTCTTGTTTATGGTTTTGTGGGTGTTAACCATCTTTGAATCACCCACTTTATTGTAATAAATTATATCTATCACTACCTATAATGATTTACACATTTCTTTCATGTTGAAATATTAACTTCTAATATATGTTATCTTATATGAAAAACTATTTATGATTTACTTTATGTAACTTTTATATTTCCATATTTTTATTTTAAGGGATGTTTTATTATTAATTTTTACGATGTGCGTTCCTTGGATTTAATTTTTAAATGTTAAACTTTTTGTGACTATGATGAATTTTATGGAAGAAAACTTTTTTATGGGGTAGAATGTAACATCCTGATATTTTATGAATTATTTTCTTTCAAAACAATTTAAAATTTTATATAGATTTCATTACACATAACAATGAGTTTCTTGAATAACATGCATGACATGCTACACTGAGCATTAGTGAATCATAAAAGAATATTATTATAACCTAGCATATTATTAGGTGGGTATGAATATTATTAACAAATTTATGAAATATATATATTAAATTACTAATTAATGTAATTTTTTATAAATTCTTTTTAAATTATAAATCAACTTTTTATAAAGAAATTATAGTCATCAGAAACATGTATTCTACAAAAATGATTTTTATTTATTTTAATAAAAAAATATTATAATCAATTTATTGATATTTTAGAAAAAAAAATTTTAAAAAAATATTCAAGTTCTAAATCATCATATAATAATTAACATATAGTAAAATTTTTGGACTTTTTAGAAAATATTGATTTTTTAGTGAATAGTGAAAAATACGGATTTTTATAAAACTATAATTTGATTTCATAAATTAAGTAATTTATTTTAGAAATTATTTTATATATTAACATAATTATTATTTATTTATATTTTATCCATTTAATTTCTTCTGAATCAAATTTATATTGGATTTTATTATATGTTTCTTTTTTGGTTTAAAAAGGGTTTTTTCGGAAAACTATTTTGATGTTCATAATGCATTTATAGATTATTTAATTAAAAGAATCCATAATAATAAATGTTTTTAATTAAATTTATAGATTATATATCAACACAATTTAATTTATATTCATAAAATTACTATTATTATAAATAATTTTAATATAAAATCATATTGTGCTTGAAAAAAATATACATCTCGAAAAAAATATTTTCCATCGTGTCTACAGGTTTTGTTTAAAATTAATTTATTTCCAATTGTTTATAATTTATTTAAAAAAAATAATTTATTTTTTAAATCATAATTTAAAAATTATATTATGGTTAATTTTATTGATTTTTTTAAAAGAATAATTTTTTGATAAGTAGTTAAAAATAATGAATTTTAATTGAAAATAGCCTTTTCATATAAATTATTTATAAAGATAAATAACATTTTAAATTGGTTTGAAAGTTAAAATAGTTAAAATTTATATATTTTAATTCAATTTATGTCATTTTAATAATTTTTATATTGAAATTGGATATAAAAACATTTTAAACATTTGAATATTTTTTCTATGAAAACTCGCTTTCTCATCACATCCAGAGGATTACATTTAAATTAAAATATTAAAATTATGTGAATTCATTTTGAAACTATTTATATAATAATTTTAATTGTAATATGGTATTATCTAATATGTTCAACTTAATTTCTGACCAAAATGAATGGTGAAAAGGGAAAAAATTAATTACCATTGTGAAGGTAAAATTGATTTAACGGGGGTTAAACTAAAAATATAAGAATTAAAATGAACTAAAATTTTCTAAAATTTATTATATTTTCTTTTTTGTACCCTATGATTTATTATTCTCAAGAATACTTCATTTCAGAGAATATTTTCATGAGAAAAAATTGGGCAGACTATTTCTTTTAAAAAAATTACATGTGTTCCACCCACCTCACTTATAAATGGCCACCCTCTATACTCTCTTCTTCACAACATTAATCCATTTTGGTTCATGAAATAAATATCCAAATCCCATTAAAACATATATTTTATCATTCTATAATCCTAATTTTGTCATATCTCCCACTTATGAAAGATTTTGATGCAACCCTACAGAGGATACCCAAAGAATAGGTAACGTTCTTCAACGAGCGCTTTTATTTTATTTCATCATCCACCTCCTTCAATAATTATTAAACCATGATGATATAATAACCTTATAATAATACATATTATGTTATTTTTTTATGTTAAAAAATTATGTCAGAACCATCTACAATTTCAAAAAATTGGATATCAAATCATCATGCATTTATATGATGGGATGTTGCATCACGAATTGATGTCATTAATTTTTACAATACCTACTCTCGTGGTGATTTATGATGGTGGATATAATGTATATATATATATATTATTTATAAAATTACTATTCCATTACATTCATTATATTAGATTATGTATTTACATTACAATATATAGGGGATACAATAATTACATTCATGTGTATGATGGACTATTACCTCATAATGAGATGTGACTTTTTTAACTCATTCTATACATGGATGATAGTAAGGATAATGATAAAAATATATATGATGTAAATGAATTAATTTTATTATTAATGAAATATTTATAATTCTTAAAAGATAATATATCATTTTTTTACCTTTTCACTAACTAAAATAAGATAACATTGTTCATGTATATGTGCACTACAACCTTCACGAAGTGATGTGTCTCTCACTTTTCATTACCAAGCCACAATGATGATATGTATATTTGTATTTAAATAAATAATATTTTATTTATTTTATTATTATATTTCTATAAATATAAAATACTACTAGCAACCTTTACCTAAAGAACATTGAAAAATTGAAACATTAGTTATTCGTACGTAGGGGAAACCATCCCTATGATTATAATGTAATTCACTTCTCGAAATAGTGTTTCATGATTGGTATTAAAATTAAAATTTATATATAAATATGATAAATATTTAATTATTATTCTAAAGATGATGGCACCATGATCAATGTAAGAATACTATATAAATAATAACTAATCGATATATACATGAAAAAAAATCTGTTATTACCTGAATCCTGATTTTAAAAAGGAATTGTTAATAAATGCTTAATAAAAGGAAATAAGTAAATAATATATGGTATGATATATATAAGTGTGTTTCTATAATATATGTTTAATAAAATTATATTTATTATATCTGAGGTTTTAATCTGTACAAATTATGTCAAGACTTAAGGTAAGGGATTTCCTACTAATTTTTATTTTTTTAGAGACACATGATGCATTCACCATGTGTTAAATTTATGTGATGAATATATTACCAAAGAATTTATTTAGATAAAATTATTATATAAATTATTTGTATTTATATATCCATTCTATGATCCACCATTCATGGGTTTTATGGTTAAAAAGCCACAGAATCAATATTGGATTTTTGTCACAATTTACATTGTTTGAGACATATGTTTTAATACACATATTTTATTATACATGGTTGGTAAAAATCTTATTTTACACATAATATCATTAATTTTTTCCCCTCGTGATACTTAATGGTATTAATTTTTACGAATTATGTTTCAAATTTACCAAATTTGTAAAGATATTATGTTCTCATCTCATCGTTTATTGAGATTCATTATGATTGTGTTTCAGGTCATAAAATAATATGATCTATCTCTCAGTAAACTCACGATTTTTACAATACAATTGTTATTTTAGGAAAATACATGTCTTCCAGACATTTTTCTCTCGTTATGTACTCAGTAGTAAAAAATATATTTTTTTTTATAAAAAAACAAATTTCAGTAGAAAACACTTTTTCTTCCAAAACAATTGTTTTCAAAATGTTTTTAAAAATGTTTATATAATTTTTAAAATTATTCATTAAATACATTTTTACCCATGTTTTAATTTTTACATTTTTTTAATGTTTAATTTCATTTAATTTTATAATACAAATAGCCTTTCGATTTTAATAATAATAAGAAAAGAATAATTGTTTTTAACATGCATGGTGTGAGTAGTATTTCCCATTATCATGATTCGTAAAATATTTCAATCATCCCATAAATCTTTTAAAATTTATTTTCAAGGTAAACATCTAACATATTATTTGGTAAATATTTATATTTTGGTTAAATGATTTCAATATAAAATTTAATTTTGAAAATGTTTTAAAAAAACATTCAAATAAGAAATATTATTTTCCCCAAGAAATGTTTTAAATGGTTTTCGAAGTTTCTTATATAAGGCATTGATTATTATTTTAAAAGAAATAGAATTCAAAAAATATATTGTTAAAATTTAATTTTTAAGGAAAATTTATCATCTTTAATAAATGTTTCATGTGATTTACTTTCAAAATAACTCTTCATCAAGTATGATATCTGTCACGACCCGCCCTCGGGGCCCGTGCCGTGACTACCCCAAGCCCGCCTTCCATAGGCCAGGGGCTGGCGACTAGCACCAAGGCGTAAAATCCCAGTAAAAAGGGAAGGCATTGCCTTACTAAAGTAAACAAGCACCTCAGAGTAACAAGCAGAAGTAAAGAAGTACACAAAACTAGAACAACTGTGCTGAAAAAAAAGGGGCCGGAAATACAAGCCCAACTGTAAAGTAAAGTACAACTCAAAAAGGGAAAACAGCAACTGAAGGTACAAGCGGCTCCTGGGACGTCCTCCTCGATTCCTACCTGAAGGGTAGGTACAGATGGCTCAACTCTTGGATCGTCCACCACGGATCCTACCTGAAGGGTAGGTACAGATAGCTCCACAACTCCTCGGGTCCAACTGTCCGCTTCGAGCACGTCCCGCTCAGTGGTCCTCCTCCGGGTACCGACCTACTCCGTAAGCCTCAACCGCAGTCAGCGTTGTCCATCGTCTGCAACCAACACAACGAAGTGCGGGCATAGCCCGTGCAGGGGTGAGTATAAGATACTCAGTAGGGACCCCGAGACCCCCCGAAGGTCTCCTGAAATCCACAAAGGATAAACCACAAGAAGATACAATCACAAAGTAACATCCAGTATTGATTAGGTATATGCCCATACATATACCTATGTCACCAATTTCCGTTCGGCTCCAACACCGAGCCCAAGAACAACCCAATCCACAAGAAGAGTAAACAGTAAATCCACACAGGATAACAGTACAAGTTCACACAGTTTATAAAAAGTTTATGAAATCAACGGATAACTATCACCCAGGTATATGCCCATACATATACCTAAGTTATCAAGCAACCCATCTCAATCATGAGGAAACACAATGATCATTGACTCAGCTCAAACCAGGATTTTCATTATCGAAACCGTAGCTGCTGAAGAGCCCCGTCTCTGAAGTGTGCAGTAGTCCTGTCACGACTCCAAGGTACTGCTCACTAACCTATGACTGCTGAGGTACTCCTCCTGTCGAGTACTGCGGGTCTGCTGCCAACTACTGGGCGCTCCGTCCGCTGAGGGTCTGCTGCCAACTACTGGGCGCTCACCCAAATAGCCTACTGAGGTACTCCTCCTGTCGAGTACCGCGGGTTTGCTGCCAACTACCAGGCGCTCTGTCCGCCGTGGGTCTGCCGCCAAATACCGGGCGCTCCGTCCACTGGGCTAGTCGACTCACTCCAAGTCAAGTCGGTCAAGCAGTCGTCAGGTCTCATCCGGCTGCACGGTCTCCGTACCCTGCACGCACGTCTCCACCGTCGCGGGTCTGTCGCTACAACCAAGCACACACACTCCGTAAAGTATCGCGGGTTCGCCGCTACAACCAAGTGCTCCACCGCCAAAGGTCTGCTGCTGCATCCAAGCGCACCACCACTGTCAAGTACCACGGGTCCGCCGCTACACCCAAGCGCTCCCCCGCCCACTCGTCTCCGGGAGGGTCCACTCCACGAGCTACTGGTCGATACTCCAAGTATCTCAATGTCCAACGAAGAAGTGCCACATACGTCCGCTTCGTCAAAGGAGTCTCAACGCAACAGACGGCGCGTCAATCGGACGCCCGGTCTGTGAGTTATTAGCCTTTTCGTCCCGAGGGCCCGGTTGGTTTCGTGACCGAACCAAACCCGGCCATATCTCAACTGTATCCAAAACTCGGGCGGAGTATGTCAAAAGTTCCGTCCCACTTAGAGGATTCCATCAAAGTCGACGGCACGTCAATCGGACGTCCGGAACTCAAGATATGAGCGTTTCCGCTCCGAGGGCCCGGTTGGTTTCGTGAACGAACCAACCCGGCCGTACTCGACCTGCGTCCAAACCTCGGGCGGAGTATGCCAAAAGATCCGTCTCACTAAGAGGAACACATCGCGACTGACGGCGCGTCAATCGGACGTTCGTAGCTCGAGATATGAGTGTTTCCGCTCCGAAGACCCGGTTGGTTTCGTGAACGAACCAACCCGGCCGAACTCAATGTAATCCGAAACCTTGAGTGCGATATACCGAAACGACCGTCTCGATCCAAGGATCGCGTTGCCGCAGACGGTTCGTCATTCGGAGGTCCGAGGCTCAAGATATAGCCCAAAAACCGATTCTGGTTCGAAACGGGGGGGTCCGGGTCCGGGCCGACCCGACCCGACACCCCCTGGCCGGCGGCGGCGCGGCGGTGGCGGCGCGGCGGCGCGCGGAGGCGGCGCGGCGGCGCGCGGAGGCGGCACGGCGGCGCGCTGGGGCGGCGCGGCGGCGCGCTGGGCGCGCAGGCGGTGCGCGGGTGAGACCCCCGCCTCCCCGTTTTTCCCTTGGCGGCGCGGCACGTGCCGCGCCGGTTTTAAGAAAAACCGCCCCCTCACATGAGGGGGCCTACTTTTGAGCGGATCCGGGGGGTGGCGCTGCCCCCCCTTCTAATGAAAATCGGCCCCCAATTTAATTGGGGGCCAATAAAGGTTAACCGGGGGAAATTAATTCCCCCGGTTTGACTTCCTTCCAGCCGGCCCGACCTGGCCGGCCGGTTCCCTTTCGACTTCCGACACCGGCGGCCCGGTTGGCCACCGGTCTTCTCGATCCGCCGCGGCCTTCGTCGTCCGGCGCGGTGCGACGACACCGCGCGCCTTCGCCGCGGCCCCGCTCCGGCCGCGGCGCCTTTGTTTCCTCCTCTGATGCGGCGCGGCGGCGTTGCATCCAACGGTCGCACTTCCTTTACTCCGCCGTGGCCAACGGGCCGCGCCTCATTGCTCCGGCGGCTTGTTCAGTCCGGCTGTGGGAGACCACCACGGCCCTCGTCGTCCGGAGTGGCGCGTCAAACTTGCGCACTCCCATGAAGCCCTCTACATCCTTGCGCGGTGTCACGGCACCGCACCGCCTCCTCTTCGATCCACGAGTAATCCAACAACAAGGTTTGGGAGGAGGATCGACCGTGTTGGTACGGTCCGATCCCCTCCCATGTGAAAGATAACAAGTGGTCCAATTAATTTATTTACGAAGGCGTAAATTAAATTAAGATTAAAGGTACAACCCCTACCTCGAAGGAAGTTCGCGGAGCTCATCAACAATCCGTGAAGGACGAGCGTCGCGGAGATCGGACATCACGGAGGTCGGTCGTCACGGAAGAAGACGTCGTCGGCATCGCGGTAGACGGACGCGGGTTCGCCGCTAGAGGCACGCCGCGGAAAGTGCGTTGCGGCTTCGGACGAAGGTTCGCCGCGGAAAGAACGTCGCGGAAAGTGCGTTGCAGCGTCGGACAAAGGTTCGCCGCGGAAAGCACGTCACGGAGAGGATGCGTTGCGGCGTCGTGGAGGAAAACCAACGCGTTGCAGTCCGACGTCGTGGAAGAAGGACGCCGCGTTCTTCGTGAAGTTGTGTGTCCTTTGTGATGTTGAGCGTTCTTCGTGATCTTCGTCAGAGATGAAGAAGAAGAAGAAAATGCTCTCCACCTCTCAAGGAACAAAGTAACTAACCCAAAAAAAATAAATTAAGCTCATACTTAATTTATTAACACAACACCAACCATTGAAATTCAAGAGTTTGAATTTCAAAACTTTAATTTAACTCACTTATTAATGACATAAGTTATAACCTAAGTTTACATCATTAATTGTGAGTTGGGGAGGGTTAGAGAATATGAAGGGGTGGGGTTCGTGTGGGCCCCACCACCCACTTAACCTCCCAAGGGAAGTTGGGTTGTCACCCAACTTCCACCCAAAGGATAAAAACACTTAAGGAAGATAAAAATAAAAATTGAAGTTAAATTTTTATTTTAACATTCACAATTTTATTTTTTTACAACTCCCCTCGTGTAAACGCAACTTCGGGAATGGTCTCCTTAGGCGAAAATCAGCGCTGCGAGTTCATCGGTGCCCTCGGATTTCAATTCCGAGCACCGGATCAAAAGTTAGAAATTCCCGCTCGTTCGTTCACTGAACGTACCCGAGCCAAACTTCGGAAATTAATTCCGGGCACTCCGGGCCTCGGAATCAGGTGCCGTCTGAAACCACGCTCTTGTAAAATTCTAAAGAAAATTAAGAAAAAATCTCCCTTGAATTTTACGGGTCTTTACATTACTCCCACCTCAGGGCTTTACGTCCCCGTAAAGCTTCAACTCACACTTAAGGGAAACAAGGTAGTACTGAGCACGCAACTGAGCATTACGCTCCCATATGCTCACCTGAAGATCTCGTGCTACCCGAGAAGCACCCCAGAGGAAGCAACCGTTCACGTAGAACCTGCTCCTGTCGATCCTCGATTTCTACCAGAACCTCTGTGCTTGTCGCCCTGTCATCGACGTCCAACTCCCCGGGGTCGATGACGTGTGAAGAAACATACACGTATCTCCACAGCTGAGACACGTGGTGGACATTATGCACCCGGTGCGACTGAGGTGGTAGGGTCAAGCGGTAAACCTCCTCGCCTACCCTGCTGAAGATCAAAAGGGTCCATCGAACTTCGGAGATAACATGCCGCCTCGACCACATCTCCGAAACCTCATCGGTTGAGACCGTATAAGAACGTGTTCGTCACCCTCGAACTCAAGAGGTTTCCCTTTTTAGGATAGAACTGAAACTAAAAACTCCTGCTGCCACAAGGGTAGGGTTGACCAACTCAAGAGTGATCGGTCACACCCTCTTATGCCTGAGTTTAACATGTGCTGCCCAGGGTTTCCTTTTTGCCGACCAAGGAAAACCCATTCCGACGTTTGCCTAAAACAGTCAACCGGGGTATGATTTGTGAATCAAAACCATACCCAGATCAACGTCTTAAGGCCTCTACGCTGCCACCAAGAGATTCCAACCGAAACTCTCGCCTCGAGGTCAAATCACACCGTCGGCGTAAGTGTGATTATCGAGTCTCCTCCCAAAGGTATCTCCAGACGTGAGGGTCAAGTCTACGGCTTACCCGGAACCTCTAGGTATGGGACATGATTCGCGGAAGGGTAGAATGATTGGTTCTTATGTCTATAGATATGGCAGCTCGTAGTAGACATAATTCGTACCCCGAATCATTCTTAGAGCTCCTGGGTCACACTCCTTGACCGCAATGCAGATACTCTCCTCCCCATCCCTCCTGCTCCCTGAGCCTGGCGGGGACTACTAAGTCGGGTGGTCGTAACATGTCGAAATGTACACCACCACATGCTGCTCTCTAAGCTCCGCTTCCACGTCTGCTACCCTGCAGATTCATCTGTCCTTAGCACTTCCTCCTCCCGAAACATTTTACACGCCTGAGTCTCTGAGACTGGTGCTAGTTTCCTGCCTTTCACTGCTAACGTTCACAACCACAAAGGTTCTCTATAGCATCCTAGCATAGGTAGTAATGCATAGAGGAAAAGTAATGGTTCGGATGTCCTTTAGACACACTTCGCTCAGAAGTTCGAGTCTAAAGAACTGATCACAACGTAACCAATGAGTACCAAGATTGATTGGTAAGCCACGTTGACTGCTCTGCTTCCGACTTGTCGTACTGTCGAAGCTGTATTAGCTCCAGAAAACTCACAACCACCTCCTCAAGCCAGTCCTCAGCCGCCTATGAGTCAGGCTCACCTCGAAACTTGAGGGATATCTGGTGCTAAAACATATGTAAGGCACTAAGCCTGTGAGTCTCTGCTACCAGTACCGCCGGTAGTGTCTGCTGACCAACAGGTAGTGACATAGCTGGCGCACTACCCGTAGGTACTATCCCAGGTATCGGTTCGCGTACCGAAGCCTCATTACTAGTATCCAAGCTAGGCGTAGAACTCTAGCAACCGCCTCCATCCAGTCCACTGCTGCCTGGGAAATCTGTCTCGCCTCGTATCCTCAGAGGCCTCTACTGCTGGAACTCGTGCATCGCGCTCTGCTAGCGTGCACTGTCAGCTAGTGGCATCTGCTGCCTAACGGGTGGTGGTGCTGCTGGTACACCACCCGATGGTGCCAACACTGAAAAAGAGCCCTGCACCGGAGTCTCGCTGCTCGGTGGTCCATCATCGAGAACTCTCTCGGAACTCCAGCTAACTATCTGCATGGTGACATCCTGAACAGTTGTGTCACGGTCAACGATTTATACCTGGTGAGATGACCTGGTTTGAGCTGACTTAAACCTTTTTGGAAACACACACGCAATCAGTGTTTTCGTGCATTAAGTCGGAATTCAGAAGTCAGGGTCCTGGTGTACGGATACGTCGGCCGCCGCACCAACACTGGACTCCCTGGACTGATAACCACACTCAATACAATAAACACTATTGCTTCACATAGAAAAAAGATCAGAGTCTGCGGTAGAACCGACCGCCTCTGATACCAATTTGTCACGACCCGCCCTCGGGGCTCGTGCCGTGACTACCCCAAGCCCGCCTTCCATAGGCCAGGGGCTGGCGACTAGCACCAAGGCGTAAAATCCCAGTAAAAAGGGAAGGCATTGCCTTACTAAAGTAAACAAGCACATCAGAGTAACAAGCGGAAGTAAAGAAGTACACAAAACTAGAACAACTGTGCTGAAAAAAAGGGGTCGGAAATACAAGACCAACTGTAAAGTAAAGTACAACTCAAAAAGGGAAAACAGCAACTGAAGGTACAAGCGGCTCCTAGGACGTCCTCCTCGATTCCTACCTGAAGGGTAGGTACAGATGGCTCAGCTCTTGGATCGTCCACCACGGATCCTACCTGAAGGGCAGGTACAGATAGCTCCACAACTCCTCGGGTCCAACTGTCCGCTCCGAGCACGTCCCGCTCAGTGGTCCTCCTCCGGGTACCGACCTACTCCGTAAGCCTCAACCGCAGTCAGCGCTGTCCGTCGTCTGCAACCAACACAACGAAGTGCGGGCATAGCCCGTGCAGGGGTGAGTATAAGATACTCAGTAGGGACCCCGAGACCCCCCGAAGGTCTCCTGAAATCCACAAAGGATAAACCACAAGAAGATACAATCACAAAGTAACATCCAGTATTGATTAGGTATATGCCCATACATATACCTATGTCACCAATTTCCGTTCGGCTCCAACACCGAGCCCAAGAACAACCTAATCCACAAGAAGAGTAAACAGTAAATCCACACAGGATAACAGTACAAGTTCACACAGTTTATAACAAGTTTATGAAATCAACGGATAACTATCACCCAGGTATATGCCCATACATATACCTAAGTTATCAATCGACCCATCTCAATCATGAGGAAACACAAAGATCATTGACTCAGCTCAAACCAGGATTTTCATTATCGAAACCGTAGCTGCTGAAGAGCCCCGTCTCTGAAGTGTGCAGTAGTCCTGTCACGACTCCGAGGTACTGCTCACTAACCTATGACTGCTGAGGTACTCCTCCTGTCGAGTACTGCGGGTCTGTTTCCAACTACTGGGCACTCCGTCCGCTGAGGGTCTGCTGCCAATTACTGGGCGCTCACCCAAATAGCCTACTAGGGTACTCCTCCTGTCGAGTACCGCGGGTTTGCTTCCAACTACTAGGCGCTCCGTCCGCCGTGGGTCTGCCGCCAAATACCGGGCGCTCCGTCCACTGGGCTAGTCGACTCACTCCAAGTCGAGTCGGTCAAGCAGTCGTCAGGTCTCAGCCGGCTGCACGGTCTCCGTACTCTGCACGCACGTCTCCACCGTCGCGGGTCTGTCGCTACAACCAAGCACACACACTCCGTAAAGTATCGCGGGTTCGCCGCTACAACCAAGCGCTCCACCGCCAAAGGTCTGCTGCTGCATCCAAGCGCACCACCACTGTCAAGTACCACGGGTCCGCCGCTACACCCAAGCGCTCCCCCGCCCACTCGTCTCCGGGAGGGTCCACTCCACGAGCTACTGGTCGATACTCCAAGTATCTCAATGTCCAACGAAGAAGTGCCACATACGTCCGCTTCGTCAAAGGAGTCTCAACGCAACAGACGGCGCGTCAATCGGACGCCCGGTCTGTGAGTTATTAGCCTTTTCGTCCTGAGGGCCCGGTTGGTTTCGTGAGCGAACCAAACCCGGACATATCTCAACTGTATCCAAAACTCGGGCGGAATATGTCAAAAGTTCCGTCCCACTTAGAAGATTCCATCAAAGTCGACGGCACGTCGATCGGACGTCCGGAACTCAAGATATGAGCGTTTCCGCTCCGAGGGCCCGGTTGGTTTCGTGAACGAACCAACCCGGCCGTACTCCACCTGCGTCCAAACCTCGGGCGGAGTATGCCAAAAGATCCGTCTCACTAAGAGGAACACATCGCGACTGACGGCGCGTCAATCGGACGTCCGTAGCTCGAGATATGAGCGTTTCCGCTCCGAAGACCCGGTTGGTTTCGTGAACGAACCAACCCGGCCGAACTCAAAGTAATCCGAAACCTTGAGTGCGATATACCGAAACGATCGTCTCGATCCAAGGATCGCGTTTCCGCAGACGGTTCGTCATTCGGAGGTCCGAGGCTCAAGATATAGCCCAAAAACCGATTCTGGTTCGAAACGGGGGGGTCCGGGTCCGGGCCGACCCGGCCCGACCCCCCCCCCCCCTGGGAGGCGCGGTGGCCGGCGGCAGCGCGGCGGCGCGCGGGGGCGGCGCGGCGGCCCGGCGGCGCACTAGGGCGGCGCGGCGGCGCGCTGGGCGCGCAGGCGGTGCGCGGGTGAGACCCCCGCCTCCCCGTTTTTCCCTTGGCGGCGCGGCACGTGCCGCGCCGGTTTTAAGAAAAACCGCCCCTCACGTGAGGGGGCCTGCTTTTGAGCGGATCCGGGGGGTGGCGCTGCCCCCCCCCTTCTAATGAAAACCGGCCCCCAATTTAATTGGGGGCCAATAAAGGTTAACCGGGGGAAATTAATTCCCCCGGTTTGACTTCCTTCCGGCCGGCCCGACCTGGCCGGCCGGTTCCCTTTCGACGTCCGACACCGGCGGCCCGGTTGGCCGCCGGTCTTCTCGATCCGCCGCGGCCCGGAACCGGCCGCGGCCTTCATCGTCCGGCGCGGTGCGACGACACCGCGCGCCTTCGCCGCGGCCCCGCTCCGGCCGCGGCGCCTTTGTTTCCTCCTCTGATGCGGCGCGGCGGCGTTGCATCCAACGGTCGCACTTCCTTTACTCCGCCGCGGCCAACGGGCCGCGCCTCATTGCTCCGGCGGCTTGTTCAGTCCAGCTGTGGGAGACCACCACGACCCTCGTCGTCCGGAGTGGCGCGTCAAACTTGCGCACTCCCATGAAGCCCTCTACGTCCTTACGCGGTGTCACAGCACCGCACCGCCTCCTCTTCGATCCACGAGTAATCCAACAACAAGGTTTGGGAGGAGGATCGACCGTGTTGGTACGGTCCGATCCCCTCCCATGTGAAAGATAACAAGTGGTCCAATAATTTATTTACGAAGGTGTAAATTAAATTAAGATTAAAGGTACAACCCCTACCTCGAAGGAAGTTCGCGGAGCTCGTCAACGATCCGCGAAGGACGAGCGTCGCAGACATCGGACATCACGGAGGTCGGTCGTCACGGAAGAAGACGTCGTCGGCATCGCGGTAGACGGACGCGGGTTCGCCGCGAGAGGCACGCCGCGGAAAGTGCATTGCGGCGTCGGACGAAGGTTCGCCGCGGAAAGCACGTCGCGGAAAGTGTGTTGCAGCGTCGGACGAAGGTTCGCCGCGGAAAGCACGTCGCGGAGAGGATGCGTTGCGGCGTCGTGGAGGAAAACCAACGCGTTGCAGTCCAACGTCGTGGAAGAAGGACGCCGCGTTCTTCGTGAAGTTGTGTGTCCTTCGTGATGTTGAGCGTTCTTCGTGATCTTCGTCAGAGATGAAGAAGAAGAAGAAAATTCTCTCCACCTCTCAAGGAACAAAGGAACTAACCCAAAAAAAATAAATTAAGCTCATACTTAATTTATTAACACAACACCAACCATTGAAATTCAAGAGTTTGAATTTCAAAACTTTAATTTAACTCACTTATTAATGACATAAGTTATAACCAAAGTTTACATCATTAATTGTGAGTTGGGGAGGGTTAGAGAATATGAAGGGGTGGGGTTCATGTGGGCCCCACCACCCACTTAACCTCCCAAGGGAAGTTGGGTTGTCACCCAACTTCCACCCAAAGGATAAAACACTTAAGGAAGATAAAAATAAAAATTGAAGTTAAATTTTTATTTTAACATTCACAATTTTATTTTTTTACAACTCCCCTCATGTAAACGCAACTTCGGGAAAGGTATCCTTAGGAGAAAATCGGCACTGCGAGTTCATCGGTGCCCTCGAATTTCAATTCCGAGCACCGGATCAAAAGTTAGAAATTCCTGCTCGTTCATTCACTGAACGTACCCGAGCCAAACTTCGGAAATTAATTCCGGGCACTCCGGGCCTCGGAATCAGGTGCCGTCTGAAACCGCGCTCTTGTAAAATTCTAAAGAAAATTAAGAAAAAATTTCCCTTGAATTTTACGGGTCTTTACAATATCATTTGATGTAAATTAGTATTTTTAGGAGATATAAACCAAGGATTGCATTATTATTTTTTATCTGAATGTTTTATGATAATAATATGGTTATGGATCCCGTTTATTTTCCAATGGTTATACCATGATTAAATTCTTATGGATCCTGCTTTTTTCCCCACAAGGTATGATGAAATAATGAAATGATTATAAAACCTGTCACTTTTCCACTAGTTATTATAAGATGAAATATTTATAAACCCCATTTTTATTTCATTGGTTTTGATATGATTATTTTTTTATCATTTTCTGGCACAAATACAATTTATTTTCATTATGTGAGGTGTGAGACCTATATATCCCACCAATATAATTTTTAATGATTTATATCTCCTGATATAGAAAGGATAGGAATGTGGAGTGAACTCTATTGAGGAAGGTATTGTGTCCTCTATGTTTTCAATGGTATTGAACCTCAAATACTATAATGGATTGGAGAGTTTAACCATTTTACAATGATAGCATTGGAAATGATCCTTGACTACTATGGAAAAAAATTTCTATGCTTTTATGTATCTCTCGGTTTTATATCTTATGCTAATTTTAGGTTCTCATGGATCATGTACTTTATTTCTTTAGGATTATTGTCTTATAAACTTTTAGTATATATTCCATGACTAAATATTTGTATCTTTGATATGAAGGGTATGTTTTTTATTCTTATCATCATGTTCTCGTTCCCAAATTTTCATATTGTGCCTATATATCTCTCTTGTTTACCCTTACCAAGTATCTGATCTCTTCCTTTCTTATGTTTCATTTACCCATGTTATAATGTTGTTTTTTATGTAAGGTACGTATTTGAATTTTAATTTATGAGAAGATCTTAATGGGATAAAGTGAATATTATTCCCTGTAATAAAATACAATGTTTCTTGTATCCAAACACACTAAAATATTACCATCCTCATCCATGTGTTTGCGTAATTTATTGAATATTAAAATAAAAATATATAATATAACTTTATGATAAGACTAGTTTGATATATAATCTGGTTAAGTTATTTTTAATATTTTTTTATTCCATGCCTTCTCTTTTCTACCTAAAAATTAATGCTTATTTTGACATGTATTGAAGAAGTAATGGGAAAATCACTGTAGAAAATAATTCTTTCCATATGGACGATCTAGATTTAATGTACCGAATGTCTATATGTTTTTAGAAAAATTAATGTATTAATATAGGAATGTTGTTTTTTTAGGATTTATCCCCTATTTATGGAATGTCCTCTCAAAAAATTGAAGCAACATACGTGATGTGTTGAAGGAGTTATAGTGAAATCATTGGGGAAAATGTTTCTAGTCTTTTAGATTCATAGAATCTGGATGCATTGAATTCACACAATATTTTTACCTTGAAAACATTCCAACCATGTGTTCTTCAAGTTGTATAAAATAATAGAAATAAATTCATCTTTTATCTTTAAAAATATTCGTCCAATCTAAGAAATATGAAAAATTTGATGAAGAAATCATTTTGGTGGGACTCGTCTAGTCATATATGTTGGCACTGGGGCATAAATCAGAAGTTGGTTGGATAGGGATATAAAAATTGTCTATCATCGAAATGATGAAACTTCTTCCTATATGATAATCCTAGCCATGGTATGGTCATAGTATATCATATTTTCTAATCATAGAATATAAAATAAAAGAACGAGTACATCATTCCTTTTTTAATGACCACATGTCTATCGCAAGTCAATGGTGACCATTGGTTAAAGGATCCGACATAAAATCCACTAGATCATGCACATACATTTCTTTAATATTTATTTTTTTTTCATTGGACATTGGCTACTAGAATTTAGCTCTAATGATCTCATAAATTATGTGATGATCACTATGATCTCCTTTGATACGTGAAGGTGTTCTCTTATCATTCTCTTGGATTGAGAGATTATCTATATAGGATTAAGAAGGAGGGAGAAGAAGTCAATTCTGACTGAGAGAATAGTCACATGGAATGTTATTATCCCTAAAATATATAATGGATGTATAAATACCTGGTTAGTTTTTCCCAACCCCCATATATTTAACATAATATAAATAAGTAATAAATAAATAATTATTAAAATCAAAAAACATCATAAATATTTATTTATATTTTGTCACATAACTATAATATATTTCAGATATATTACTTGATAAAACCAAGTCATTAACTTGACTCTTAATTACTACTAATAATAAAAGAACATTGAATCTAAAAATAATAGTTGTTTGCATAATATTAATCCAAATATTTACTTAAAAACTTCTATATACTTTAAATAAATTCAACCCAAATATTGTTTACCAGGATAATAATGAATTTATTTATTTATCAATGATCGATAATGCTTGGACAACTCTCACACCCTGTATTGGGGCCCACCATGTCTATATACCTATTCATCATAATAGTGTGGGTTCTTGAATGCCCTATTGTATATGACCACTTAGGCCCCTATCTCGATCGCTGTGAATAGTATTTACAAACTTAGTGTGCAGTCTAGAAACAAATAAATTCACCTAAATATATAAGGAATATTCATGGAAATAAAGACCAAGATAAAAATAATAACTATGTAATATAATCTCCTTTTCATTCCATATCTCGTAATGTCATATGAACACTTGTGTCATCATCCATTATTTATTATTTGTTGATCTAACTGGATGGATATACCCTTGACTACCAAGACCATTAATTTATAAAGGTACTCCCATCCTGATCAAATTGGCATGAGATATTACTTCCTTAACTCAAATGAAAAAAATTATACCTTTGTCGTTCAACCAATTCCATACTACCAATGATGCAACCAACACAAGATACCACGCCACAATTTAATTATCATGGTTTTTATTTTCATCAATGTACAATATCAAATGTTTTACATTGATAATTATCTCAAGTCAGGAGACCAATACACATGTACATATATAGTAAGAAACCATAAAACCCAAAACAATTTGTGTTCATATTGTCGGGTCTGTCCTCATGATCTCAACTACTAGAGACCACCAAGTGAGAACGTCATGATATGAAGTCTCAAGGACTATGCACCCCAACACTTGATAGTTTTACATATAGTATGTCCAGTTAATTTGTTGTATCACGATCATATGACATATATTTAAGATTAATTTCTTAGTATCTCTATATTTTCATTATGAAAATATATCTTCTATAACCATTTTATTCAACAAATAATCGATGTACATTACCATTAAATAGTGTGTGCATAAATATCTACCCTACAAAGATAATTTTACATCATTCATATCTCATTGTATAAATGAAATTGTTATAAAAAAGTATTTTTTTTGTTTGGTGTTGGGAACCCAATATTACAAAAATACCACATAACTAAAAACAAATGGTTGACCATCCTTGTTATATTTCACATGATTAACATCATGTTTCTATTGAGTAATGACTTTGTTGTTAGGGTTACCAAGTCTCTACTATATAGACATTTAGATATCTGTGATATTGCATCCTTGAATCAAATTCATCATGATATGTAATCCATGATTGTATAAATATTATTCTTCTTTCAAAAAATGACATCATGAGTAATAAAAGTAACATAATTTACATTGTGAATTCTTTAATCATTAGTTGTGATTACATGAATTGGACAAAAAAATTTCATTTTTTACACATCTTTTTAGTTGTATCAGAATCCGTAATGAACTCTGTATTTATATATATGGCTAGAACTAAATTGAATGTGGTTTTCTTGGTCATTTCCTTATTTTAACTGTGATATTAGATCATATTGACCATATAGGAAAAGTATTTTGTTTTCCCTTGTAACTAGTATAATTTACACTCCACATGTCATGATTATAAATAGTGTGCATTCTCTAAATTATTATTTTATAGTTCTATCTAATTCCCTTATAGTTCTCCAAGATATTACTGGTATTTTCCTACTATAAAGTTTTAGTTGTAAATATTATCTCATATGAATATCATGTCATATGCGATTGATCCATCACAGAAGCATATGGGATTCAATTCACTACATTCATCTCCTCATATACATATGCATGTCTTCATGGATTGATTTATTCCATGTGACTCTAGCAACAATTATCTCTAGATTTATTTCTATATTATCATTATTTTTATGATTGACTATGTCTATGAAAATGTTAGATCTAGTTCAATAGATATGGTTTTCTATAGATTATGTTCCTACAGTAAGACAATCACAATATAATTACTTTAATTTTGGACTTAGATAAATGTAATTCCAATATTTTTTCCAATATGTTATCAAAAATATATCATTAGGAAAACAATGTTTCTCCCGAAAACCTTTGGTAGGCACATGGAAAAATATTGTTTCAAAATTAATACTAAAAGTTCTTCTTTATTACATAAATATTAAGCTGAATTTCAATAATGTGAAACCTTATTGGATTTCAATAATTTCACCATCCGTTTTTGGTTGAATTATTTAAAAACCTTTCATTATGGTAGGTCTTTGAATTTAATGTCGAATATATTTATCATAGAAATTATCAATGATATGTAAATTTCAAATTTATTTAGTCATAAATACTTTATGCTGCAATTTGAGCCCTATTAGTACCATTCATATAGCATCCATGTATAATATCACTTGAATACCCACCAATGTATTCAAAATAATAAGCCCCCTATACATTCATACATGGAATATGTTATTGAATTTTTATATATTATTTGTAATTTTAGAAATTTTTCATATACTAGTTACTTTTAGGAATTATTATTCTCAATATATAATATATCACCAACTATGGTGAATATAGAAATATCACAATTGTTTTATCCTTTCTACGTAGTAAATGTCTCTAGAACTTTCCTCTTCCATGATATCTTATGGATATCATAACAATATCAACTATATGTGTGCCTCTAACATTTTCTAAGATCATGTAAATCTTGCTCCCGCTATCTCAAAAATAAATTTTCAATGTTTTATAGAAATATAGTATATAACATGAGTATAAAATTTCAACCGTAGTTATTCATTTCATATATTAAAAATATTTTATGATAATTAATTTAGATTCACATTGTAATTTTCTTGATTCATGCTTGTTTATATCACTAAAAAACACTTTTCCTTAAAACACATGTTCTTATGAAATAATGGAATTCCATCATATCTGAACTCATATGATATCAATTTTCATTATATTTGGAATTTCATAATAGGATAAAGTCAATATTTTTTATTCATTTCTTTAAAACAATGGATGTATCAGCAATGCATGAGTTTTAATCATTTATCCCCTTTTACTTACATCATGAATTTGAGGTGTATAAAAATATACAATCAAGAATTACTCCTTGTTATATTTTTTGATCAACATTAACATGTAAGACTCATAAAAACCCCAATTAATATTCATCACAAATATAAAACCCCAATATTTCATGTTATTTTATCATTATAGAGAAATTCAGTATCTTACATTGTATGCAACACCGAGTTCGAGCTTACAACAACATACTAAATTATCCATTTAAAAAGAAGTAATGAATAGTATCAACAACATTATGAAATTTCTAATTTTTATTATTTAAAATAGACATCATTTTTGAAATCATAATATCAAAATTAGCTTCAGGTTTTTTTGATATTTTTCTAAAAAGAATAAATTTTTGATAAATAATGAAAAATAATACATTGTAGTTAAAAATGAATTTTTCATTTAAATATTAGTTGTACATAAAAATATTTTAAAGTAAAAACAAGTAAATAATATATATCTTAATCCGATTTAATTCATTTTTATCATTATTATAAGACAATTAGAAATATTTGTTTATTGAAATTTTGAACGTCCCTTTTTCCCGCCTTCTAGCCACATTTGTAAAATTATCATTAAACATAATTTTACTACTTGTGTGCATGAAATTTAGAAACATGAACATATATTATTTTAATTAGTACGAACATTTTGATCTAATATGATCAAATTATTATTCTTTTAATAGTAACTTTAGTAAATGTTTATATTTTTACCGTGGTTAAGGGTAAATCAGGTAATTAATGGTATAAATAATACTATAATATTTATAAGTTACAGTGACACTTGTTCTAATTTCATAATATAATTGATATTAGACCAATTTAAATCTTAGATAAAAATTATGATATTTTCAAGCATCATGCGTATTAAAAAGTCATTTATTATATTTTATTCAAAGATAAGTTAAAATTGTCATACTCAAACTTTTAATAATTAAATGATTTTTAATATATGGTAATACCTAATATAAACTAGATGGTAAATATTAATTAGAAATATAAAATGTTTTATCTCTACCATGATAATTTATTTATAATTTTTAGACATTTAAAAATTTTAATTTAATTTTGATACAATGATGATGCAGTAATTGATTAATTAAAGGAAGAATCAAATAAATGATATGAATTATATCAAAATAATTAACATTTGAAATATTTGATGTCATACACTAATTTTATGGAAGGAATTTAAACATTGGGGATTAGTTAATGTATTTTTTTTATGGAATCATGTTTCTATGATTTTATAAAAAGTAAAATAACAAATAGTTTCAAAATTAACAAAAATGAGATTTTAAAAAAACTAATAATTTATAAAATGACAAAAAATATATAAATATATAAATATATCATCCAAATAACTGTGATAATGTTAATTATATAATAAATGATCTAATTCGGGGACTTTTTTCATTTTATAGTAACTATATTAAACCTATGGTGTTAAAAGACATGTTTTCATGGTTTGAGTTATGTTGTTCAACTAAGGGTTAAAGCCAAAAAAATAAGGATACATTTCTGACATAATTTTTTTTAAAATGTATTGGTTGAGATAAATTAGAAAAATCCACATCTAATCATGGAAATAACTAACATGGGAGCTATTTGAAATTGAAAATCAATTTACATTATATTAATAGTTTTGAAGATTCATAAAGTGTCCCTCCCCTCTATTATAAAAGGACACCTCTACTTCTCTTTTATTGACACCTCTAAAACACATTGGATTGGCCAATAAATTTCAATTTATTCTTCCAACTACCCTCACTTCATCCAAGAGACTGTAATTTGGAAGAAATGTATCCTAAGAAGTAGTTTTGTGAAAATCAAAAGGAGATACTCAATAAAGATGAATCCCAGACATGTATGGAAGAAATATGGCCTACGGTAAGGGTTAATTTTCAAATCTCATTATTATCCAGAATTTTTTATAAATATGTATTTTTATGGAATGATTTATTATTCATGTACATTTTTCTGAAAAATATTTTCAAAAGGAATATTTTTATGGATTCATGTAAAGGAACCATTAACTAAAATATTATTTTCAATTTTCTAAAGATTAATTTTTCTAAAATCTTTCTCATTAATTTCCATGTTTTCAAAATGGTTTTGATTATTTATTTATGTGGACACCAATATTTTAAAATGAAAATTCCATTAAAGTTTCAATGCTGTATGTGACACTTTAATTCAAAAATATCTTTTTAAATTACTTTTATTGGTGCATGACTTTTGAATAAATTATTTCAAAGAAAAGGGGTATTTGTCTTAAGATATTTTTAATGATTTTGTTAGAGTATTTTCATTGATGTAAACGTACATGGTTGGATCATATGATAAATTTATGTTGATCTCTTATGATGTAATTTACCATATTTTATTGAATGGTTTTTGTTCAATTTGATTATGGATGTTCTATTTAGATACCATTCTTGGATTATGGTTAAATAATTCATATTTTATATATTAGTTTTTAATACAAATGATTATGCAGTTTTTGTTTCACCATTTTAATAAGAGAAATTTATTAGATTTAGTAAGTGACGAACATGGCCATCTATAGCCCATTTATGCATCATTAGGTTGCATGAAATGAATTTATTTGGAGACAAACCCTTATATTTCTTTCCAAGTATTATAACATTATCAAAAGATGATATTTTGAAAAAGATTTATGGGTTTCTACCCACAGACTTAAACTACCATGAGGATAGATCTTGACAGTATCTATATTGTAGATATATATCAATAGTGTAGATGTCTCGAATTATGCATTCCATCATTAAGATATTAGTTATTGATATTCCATGTGATTATTTGACTAGTATAATATCATATGTTATGCATATTTTATAAGGTATTGCTTATTTTTTCAATATTGTACTCAAGATTATGTTTCAAGGGATTTTGTTTCATATATACATATTTCTATAAGGTTAATTGTTATTTATTCATAATAGCTTATGTTGTATGTTTACCCTTAGTGAGCATCTAAGCTCACCCCTTTATTATATTTTATTTTCCTAGGATTCCAGGAATTGTATAATGACTGATGTAATGGGTTAAACTAGGAGAATAATGGTGTTCTCAAAGGATTATCCATGTTGTGTTTTATTTATTTAAATTATATTGTATGGTTCATGTATGTAATATATTTTCGAAGACATTTAAACTAATCAGTATTTTGGGATTTTATTCATTGTAATCATTCTGATGTATTAAAATAATGCATCGTCTCCGTGCTTTTAGAGTTGGGGTGTTAAAGTTGGTATCAATGGAAGTTTACCAATAACCTTGGAAATTAGATTTTGGAAATATGCATTCAAAAACATAACACTATGAATGACTTTAAGGATAATCATATGTATATGAAATCATAATTTAGATTTCTTAATCGATAACATATGTTAATCCTTTGTAAAAATGGATTGACAAGAATATTCCCCCATTTAGATATCCTACATATGATTCTTCATCACTACATCATTATTATTAATGTTTCTCACATTATACTTTGAGTTTTGATCAATGGATAAAATTGACAAGGTTATATATTCAATGGTTATATTGATGATAAAGAAGATATTAAAAAATAAAAATGAAATGAAGAAGGTATTAATGAATAATATGTTTAAGTTTATTTAATGGTTTCACAATTAAGTGGACTGGTTAAGGTTATTTTGTATTTGGATTCAAGAATTATTACACAAATGGTTCAATAGTTATAATATTCATGAGATATAAAATGATTTTACTACAATACATCTTCACCAATTATTTTGAAGCAAGAATTATTTCATTAAGCTTTTGAGGTTATAAAGGTATGAGATAATAATAGCTACATTACATTGTTTGTGGAATCTAATGTTAAGATTGATTGTAGATATATAGATACCTTTTTGGAAATTTAATTTTGATGGAAGTATTTTGGTTGAGTATTAATACTCGAATGGGTTAAGATAAAAAGTTTGTATTATGTGCTAACATTTTCAGTTTTAATAAACATTTAATTGATGAAATAAATACATTTGGATCATACGATTCATTAAAAGTTCTTCTTACATAATTTAATATATTTAATATCCATTTATAGGAGAATGAAATAAATTCAAAATAGATCAAGGAACACCAAAATGATTACATTGATATATGTAATAAAATCAAGTATGTTTTCTTGAGTTCTTATCTAGATAGTAAAAAATCCCTCAATTATACAACAAAGTATATAAAAATGTGTTATCCTAATACCTCGTGTTTTTTGTGCCATTTTCAATTTAAATCATCATAGATTTATATCGTTAAGTCCAAAAAATTTCAATTTATCTTTTAATTATTTGTGATTAAAGACCTCAATCACTCCCCATAAATATTTATGATTTTCCCCAATGTAAGTATCTCTACTTTATGGTAATATTATCCTATTCAAAAGCCTAATTCAGCTGTGACCTTTACATTTTCATTTCCCTCTTATTAATATTTTATTTTATTAACCATATTTTAGATGTAGGTTTTCCACAAAAGTATTTTCTAATATCAACATTTTATTTTTGAAGTGAAATTTCAAAATTTGGGGATGCATTTTATTTTAGGTGGGGAGAATATAACACCACAATAGTAGAGTAAATTATGATTTATATAAATTCAATATCTTAAGTTGCACACAACACCTAGTTCAAGCATACCATGATATACTAAATTATTTGTTTAAAAAGTTATTTTTAATAGTATTAACCACATTATGAAAATTATAATTTTTTTTCATAATTGTCACGACCCATCCTCAGGTCCCGTTTCGTGACTACCCCAAGCTCGCCTTCCATAGTACAGGGGCTGGCGACTAGCACCAAAGGCGTAAATCCCAAAATAAGGGAGTGCATTGCCTTTATGAAGTAACATACACTACAGAGTACGCAAGTGAAGTAAGAACTAAGAAAAACTAGGTACAAGGTAAGTGATGAAAAGTAAATGGGCTTGTATATAAACCCAACTGAAAGTACAGTACAACTGAAAGGAATGTACAACAGCAGTAAGTAAAAACAGCAACACCAAGTCATCCTCTGGAAATCCCACCTGAAGGGTGGGTACAGATAGTCTCCTCAGCTCCTCGGTTCTGGCCGCCCGCTCCGTGTACATCCCATCAAGTGGTCCTCTTCCGGGTACCATCCATCTCCACAAGCTTCCACCTCGATCAGTGATGTCTGTAGTCTACAACCAACTCAACATAGTTTGGGCATATCCCGTGCAGGGGTGAGTATATGATACTCATTAGGGACCCCGAGACTCCCGAAGGTCTCTCAGAATCCAAGAATGATAATCCAAAAAGGAAAGATAAAATCACAAAGTATCAACAACACTACTTAGGTATATGCCCATACATATATCTATGTCATCGTTTACAGTTCAGCTCCAGCTCCTAAGCCCAAGCACAACCCAGTCCACATAGGAAAGCACAACCTAGTCCTCACATGAAAGAATAACCCAATCCACATGGGAAAACAAGTCAACCACATCAAAGATAATGATTGAAAATCAAGACTCAGCTCCCACATGTATACACTTCGTAAGGCGATATAGATGATCAGATGTAGCCACTAATTCATCGAAGGTGTTAGACCCACATAGGATACAAGACCAGCTAAGCTGTCAGACCCACAAAGGATACAAGACCAGCTACTCTGCCGGACCCACATAGGATATGAGTACAGAGGTCAATATTGTTGGACCCACATAGGATACAAGAACAGTAGTCATCCCCATCGAACCCATGGAGGATTCCAGTACGGTCGTCTTTACTACCGAACCCATGGAGGATCCAAGTACAATAGTCGTCACTATCAAACCCAAGGAGGATTCCAGTACAGTAGTCGATGCAATCGCAGCTTGCTTTAGGGTTCCCGCACACAAAATGCTCGATTCTAGTAGGGTCTACTCTTCGAAAAAAATATTCGATACATCAACGGTCATGAAGTTCAGAGATGATGTATCCCAATGTTCTGTCTCATCAAAAGGAACTAAACGCGACAAACGGTGCGTCAATCGGACGCCCGGTCTGAGAGTTATTGGCTTTTCCATCCCAGGGGCCCGGTTGGTTGGTAAGATAATACCAACCCGGCTGTACTCCAGCTTCATCCAAACCTCAAGAGGAGTGAGCTAAAAGTACCATCTTATCAATAGGAAATCAATGAAGTTGATGACATGTCAAATGAACATCTGGACCTAAAGTTATAAGAGATTCCGCAATATGGTCCCTGTTGGTTTCAGGTTCGAACCTACCCGGAAATACCCAAACATTTCCAAAACCTTGATTGTAATATAATTAAACGACCATATCGATCCAAGGATTTCTATGCAACTGACGGTGCATCGATCAAAGATCCGTAGCTCATGTTATGGGAAAAAGACCGAAATAAGTCCAAAGTGGGGGTTCTGGACTCGGCCCAAACACCCCTGGGTCGGCCCGAACCGGGTCAACCGGACCCGGCTCCGGGTCCAGCCCGGGAGGTCGTGGCCTGGCCTGGTCTGCGTGACCCGCCCCAGCAAAGCAGGGGGTGTGCTGGCTCGGCCAGCGGGCCGAGCAGGGGGGACACGGTCCCCCCTTTGTTCCACAGATGCGGTAACCGATGCCGCGTCTCCACCAGATCCTGCGCTGCCGGTTACTTCCGCAGGCCACCTGAGTCATTCTGGTGCTCCGATTTCGCTCCTGTCTGCGCCATCAGTCGTCTTGGGTCTCGTACATTACTTCGATGGCCTCCAATCTCCAAATCGGCCCCATTTCATCATATCCATGGTTTGTACACATCAAGAACAAAAATAGTGGTGGGTTCGGACTTGTTCGTTAATCCGCACCCAGCACATTAGTGGTTCTAAACATCACCAAAAATAAAGCATGCCATGCCGAGGGTATAAAAATCCCCTGAAGAAATTTATTCAAAAACCACTACCTCAACAAAGAAGATGAACATCAGAGTCATGGTAAACTGTGTCGCGGTAGACGTTGTCACGGGGAAAAGGGTTCATAGGCATCATCAAAGTGTGTCGAGGAGGAAGCGTCATCTCCTTTCTTTTCACAGAGAATAGGAAGGGTGGCACGTCATCGATCACTGAGGAACCGGAATTCTTCTTCATTCTTCATCGGAGGCCGGCATTCTTCGTTGTTCTTCATCGGAGGCCATCGTTCTTCCTCGCACAACGAAGCTCTCCTCCTTAATAAAATTACACTTTCCTCCAATTATTCTATTAATCACGCAAAGAAACTCTCCCAAATTAACTCACCACATTAAATAAAACGTGATGTCAATTAATTAAAGAAGGGAGGGAGAAGGTTCCCCATTATTAAACACATTGGTGGTTAAATAAAAAGGGGAAAAAGGGAAAAGGGTAAGCTTCCTCATTAAAGGGTTGACATTTAATGGAGGTTTGTCAAATTAATGAGGGTTCTTAATTAGTTTATGGGAATTTAAACGGTGAGGGTCATGTGGGCCCCACCTCTCTAATATACACACTTGGGTAGTTAAGTGGTTGTGGGCCCCACCCTTAACTACCCATGGGAGGGAAAAACCTCCTCATGAAATAAAAATTGTTCCGACAATTTTAGATTACTTCTTAAATAAACCTCCAAATATTATCTCTCCTCTTTTGAGAACACAGCCACAGTAAGTGTCCCCGTAAGATAATATCGGCGCTGCGAGTTCATCGGTGCCTTTAGATTTTAATTCCTATCACCGGTGAAAAAGATAGAAAAACACGCTAGTTCTTTCACTGAATGTCCTTAAGCTAAACGTCGAAAATTAATTCCGGTCACACTGGGCCTCGGAATCAATCACCTTCAGAAGACACAGACTCGTAAAATTCCAAACTATATAAAAAAATTTCCTTGAAATTTCCAGGTCTTTACATTACTCCCACCGTAGGGCTTTGTGTCCCCATAATGCTACTACATAAACTAGGGGAACAAATGAGGGTATTGAGCACGAATCTGAGTCTCCCACTCCCAAGTTTTCTCCTCGAGGTTCCCATGCTGCCAACGAATGCACACAAGAGGAATCGACCGCCCATATAGGAAACGCTTGTAACAACCCAAAATTTTGAATAAATCTTGTTTGAAAATTTTGTGTGTTATTTTATTTTTATACTCAACAAAACTGTTTCATTCGATAACATGAGTATAATTAAAATGAGACCATTGGGTTTTGACTATTATAGGACCATTGGTCAATATGACCACTGGAAACTAAACGTTTCGATTTTTGTCTCTAAATACAAGTGATCATGGTTAATTATTATAGAATTAAAATTCGATGGCCTCACCCAGTAGTCTTGGACCGATCGAAGCCCATCTAACAGAACATTGGAAGGAGGTAGCACCACTGGGCTTTGCTTTGGACCAAACCCTAGCCGAACTTCATCGTGTGAAGCTAGAACGGAATCGCCTTCGCGAGAAGTTCAAACTGATAGAAATTACTACTTGTGTGATGTTGGATGAGCCTCCCTCAGATTCTCTCACCTTAGCACACCTTACACTTAGGTCCTATGCTAGCGTGATAAGGGGCTATTTAAGGAGACCGTAACTGCCTTGTGTAATCCATTCTTTTAAATAAAAATTGGGATTTCTTCTGATGATAATGTTTATGTCTTTTCAAATGTCCGGATAAATATAGTGTGCATATTTTTGGTGAATTTTAGAGAAAGGATATTTTAAAAAATGTTTATGTAAACCTTAAATAATTAAAAATGTATAAAGATTTTCAAAAAATGGTGTTCTACAATTATGTTCAGTACGAAATTTAGAGTCTAATAAGATCAACTTGATTATTGATGAATAGTAAATTATGAATAGTTATTTTATGCTTAGGATTAGTGATGTGACCAAATGGATTAGTAATCTCACTTAAATAAAGTATTAATATATTCTGGGCACCTTGATTAAGTAACGTGATTCAATAAAATGGTTAAATAACGGTTTCATAAATTATTATTCAAGTATTAGTTTTTTCGAGTGAATAGTATTTTTTAATTAAAAATTAGATTAAAATTATTTAGAAAATTAGTTTTATAAAATGGATTTCATTTTTGAACTCAGACCATCGATATTAGGTTAAGGAAATTTTTGGGGATTTTTCTGAAAAAAATTAATTTTCGGTGAATTGTGTATTTATTTAAAAATTAAATTAAAAATATTTAGAAAGTTATTTTTATAAAATTCAGATAATTTTTGAAATTAGAGCATTGATATTTGGTTAATGTGAAATTTTGGGAGTTTTCTGAGAAAGTTGAATTTTCAGTGAATAGTAAAAATACAGTTTTAGGGTTTCAGTATGTTTAATGACATCATAACTGTGTCATGATGATTTCATGAGATATTTTAAGGGTTGTCCGACCAAAGGTGATGAATTTTTGTATTGGGGGCCCCATGTGGCCTAACTTCATGGGAAATATCATGGGAGGGAACATGGTTTTGAGAAAACCACTTTTGAGGTGTCGCTTGGCCATTAATGCCTTGTCCCCTCACTTTCCCTATAAATACCAAGCCATCCTCTCATCCACTCGACTCCAAAACCATCTTCAACGATGTTCTGGTCTCCTTACCTCCCAAGGAGTACTTCCAAGGTGCCCCCAATCCCTCAAGGTCCAAACCATTGACTTTTAAGAGTTACGTTTTAAGGTAAGGGATCCGACCTCTCTCTTTCTTTTCATGAAATCTCTTTTATGTCATTTCTTTTATTATCCATGTTCTTATGTTAAAGGATGTTCTTTTATAATCCTATTAATTCTCTTTTAATGTTAATATAATGAGATATCCCCTCTTACTCTCATTATTTCGTTCTGTGTTGTTTTAAGTGGCGCCATTAGGCTGCCGAAAATTTTGTAACAGATTCTTTCTTCCATCTCATTTTTCAAGATCTATTTTCATGTATAGTATTTCAAGTTTCTTTTAATTATGTTGGGGTATGATCTCCAAATTTATCATAATGATATTTTATGATCATATGATGAGAGACCCCTTTTATCTCTTCAATTCAGTATTTTGAAGTTTTAATTTCCGCCGTTAGGCTACCAAATTTTTAAGTAGTTCTTTCACCTTTCTCCTTTTTCAAAGTTCTAATTCCATGTCAATTAGTTCATTTATTTTTATTTTTTTTGGGTATTATATCTATATCTATCATACTTATATTTTATGTTTATATGATGAGAGACCCTATTTGATCACATCAATTCATTTTTGTTGACGTTTAAGTGGAGCCATTAGGCTGCCGAATTTCTAAGGGGTTCTTTCACCCTTCTCGTTTTCAAGATCTACTTTCATGTCATGTCTTTCAAGTTAATTTTTATTATATTGGGGTATGATCTTTATATATATCATACTGATAATTTATTTTCATTTTATGAGAGACCCTATTTGATCTCTTCAATCAATTTTTGGAAGCTTTAAGTGACGCTGTTAGGCTGCCGAATTCTCATGAGAGAAATCTTATTTTTTGTCTTCCTTTAATGTTCTTCATTTCATATGGTATATTTTCAAATTTCATTACCATGTTATTAAATCCCCTATATTTTGTCCCTCAACTTTTTTATGGGTCATTTATGAATGTTGGACCCATGTCCCCTCTCTTTTCAATGTTTTCTAAAACCCCGAAACATAGCCGTTATGCTGTAGAATTTTCGCCTCAAAATGCCTCTCCCTTTTCTCTAAATTATTTTATGTTATGAAGTGAATAATCAAAGATAGTATTTCTATAGGGGTATTCACATATATATCAAAGTTTTCTATTTTAAATTCTGGGATTTACATACATGAGACCCACTCTCCCCTTCCGTGGGTTTAAAGTGATGTAAAGATCATGTCCTTAAAGCAGTTTTTAAAATGTTATGATAATGAAATTAAACCCATTTATTTTATGCTATATTTGTTATTTATGAAATGATTGATGATGATATATGTGGCTCACATGATAATAAGGACAAATTAAGGGTGCAACCTGATAGCGCTTCAATGCATTGGGTAATGATGTAACCACTAGAGATTACAATTTTCATGATATCATGGTGAATAACATTGGTAATTTTCAAATGACACCATGGGGATGGACCTTGGTGATATGTTCATGATTGTCTCTGTTAAATTATGTAGCCACATCATCAAGTTATGAAAAATGTTATTTTTGTTATGATATGCCTCATGATTACATTCTCATGCCTTAAAGTTCTTTTCATGACTTTATTGATATATATCAAGTTCATATGTAAAATGTTTCGCTTGTTTCCCTTACTGGGCCTTCTGCTCACCCTTTCTTTTGATATATGTCCCCAAGTTATGAGATGCAGTAATGAACCTAGGACGAACTTAAAGAGAATCCTTTCAAGTGTTTAAGAAGAATGTTTTATGTTGTTTTCATGTATTATGTTCCTGGTTTCCAAGACACTAAACCTTAAAGATCCTTAGTTTTGTGTAATGTAATGAATGTTTATGTTATAAAAAGGTGGGATGCTATAGTTGGTATCAAAGGATGGATTAGTTATTTGTGGAAATTAGGATATGAAAACACTAGGAAGAACCCTATATAAAAGTTTAAATATATGAAATCTTCCTGGTATTTTGATGAATTTTGAGTAAGGGGTTTCCAAGAAAATACATCCCTGTTTGGATACGAGCGGGTAGAGGTGGCTCTGGCACATATGTAGATAGGGGTAAAACCTAAAAACACCGCTTTGAGTTAGACTCGAATGGGAACTGGTACACGACAACTGGCCTTGCTGCACTATTGGTTACGACACTCCTGGGGGATATGCTTTTGTAAATTCATAAGATTAGTATAAACCATTATTAAAGAAACAAGGATAAAAAAAATAAAGATTCACATAAGAATATATGATCATGGATGTAGCGACTCGGGTTTTTGGCCATGTCAGACTTTGGAATATTTCTACGAATAATTCCAGAGCTAGGCGCGAGGACGGTGTGCGATTCTGCGGCCCGGTGTGCCCGGAATTAATTTTATAAAAATATTAAGTATTTTTATACTATGCACGTGGCGGGGGTGTGATATCTCCTAAACAGTAGCTCAGAATGGGAATCTGATGGCACGGTTGCGTCCGGAACGTTCCTTTTACCCTAGGCAGGGTGTAATCTTTGCGGGCGCGGGCCTGCGTTGAGAAACGCCACCAGGGGCGTTTCCGTAAATAAGTGGCAAATTTGAGTGCGAGCGTCGGCTCAAATAACTTCTGAACGGAGTCTCGGATGAAAAATCTGAGACCGCCGTTGCGTTCAGAACGGCGCGTTTACCCTAGGGGTGACCTTACTTTTGTTCGCATCGGGCGTCGGGTCCGAGGTGAGTTTGGCGCCGGCGGGCCGCTGATATAAATATCAGCGTCCCGCCCCCCCCCCCCCTTTTATCGTTCTTCGTCGTTCTTCGCCGTTCTTCACCGCCACTCCTCCGAATCGAGAAAACGGAGCGCCCACGAGCTCAGAATTCGATGGCGGACGTTCCAGGAGTGCGCAGCGGAAGCTCTGGAGCGCGGATCTGAGGCAGAACGTCGGCGTTTCGCCCGCGAGGTAGGCGGTTTGAGTTTTACAATCCCGGATCCCGTTTTTGTGTTGTTTTTCTTCAAATTTTCATAAGATTTGTATATTTCGGGTCATGAGCTTTCCAAAACATGTTTCGGATCTGAATTTGGAGCACCGGGGTGCTCCCGGTGGCTCCCGGATGTTTTCCGGCGAAAAACCCGGTTTTCCGACGGCGGCCATGGCGGAATCCGGCGATGGCGCGGCGGCGCGGCGGCGGTTTCCGGTGGCGGCGGCGGCGGCGCGGCGGAGTCCGGCGGCGGCGCGGTTGTTTCCGGCGACCCTGCGGTGGTCCGGCCAGTTTGTTCCGGGGGTTCTTTAAACCCCCGTAACTCGCAAACCGTAACTCCGATTTGCGAGCCGTTTGCAGCGACGCGCTCCTTGCGTCGAGACGGACCTTTTGAAATAACTTTGAGAATTTTATGGTTCGGGATCGTGGCCCGGGAGTTAGAAACGTCGTATAAAATAATATTATTTTATTATTTTACGACTTCGGGTCGTTGTAACTTCTACCCGGAGTGTCCGATTGACGTGCCGTCAGTGGCATTGAGACCCTGATGGTACGACGGACTTTTTGAGATGGTTTCCGGGTGTTGGGACTGCGAACGGGGTGTGGGCCCCACGAGGCCGGGTTTTGGCGTTTGCGGGGAAACGCAGCTTTTGCACCAGGAGTCCGATTTTGACGGATGAATAGTCGATCCTGTGTGTTTTTTCGAGAGGATCGCAATGGTGCGATCCGTTCGATGAGATTCGGAATCCAGGCGTGGGCCCCACCCGAGCTGGCCTTCGGTGAATAGTACCTTTTTCACCAGGAGTCTGTTTTGGGCGAGCGAGTAGTCGATTCCGCTTGTTTTTCCGAGGGGATCGTCGTGGTGCGATCCGCTCGATGGGTTTCGGGATCGGAGCGTGGGCCCCGCGCGAGCTAGCTACGGTGAATAGTGCCTTTTTCACCGGTGCTCCGTTTCGGGCGAGTAAACAGCTTATACTGCATGTTTTTCCGCGTGGAACGCGATGGTGGCCTCGGTTTTGGCTTCGGAGGTGCGCAGTGTGGCTTTGGGGAAAGTCGCTCGGGTAGCGACGTTTGGACCAGTAGTGGTTGAGGGTTCTCCCTTGGTTCGTTCCTACGAGGGTTCGTGTGGTATCACAACCTTCGTATGAGTTTGTGATCCTCTCGATGGGATGTTTAAACTGTTAGAGTTGTGGTATCCCTCCGGTGGGCCCGGAGTGGATCCTCTAGCATCTTTACCCTATATCGGGTTCTTGGTATCGCTGTGACCGCTTATTCACGGGTAGCGATCCCCTATCTAGCAGGTTAACCCCGTAGGGTTTGTGGCATCATCGGGAATATGATCCCCTACGCGGTGGGTCGTGCATAGTAGGGTTGTGGCATCGTCGGGTTTACGATCCCCTACTCATCATGATGTTTATAGTAGGGTTGCGGCATCGTTGGTTATACGATCCCCTACTCAGCGCTTGGTGTCGGTAGGGTTGTGGTATCGTTGGTTATGCGATCCCCTACTCAGCGCGTGGTTTCGGTAGGGTTGTGGCATCGTCGGTTCGATCCCCTACATCGCGAGTTATACCAGATAGGGTTCCGGTATCGTCGTGACCATCTTTATATGGAAGATGATCCTCTATCTGAGTGTGAAGCTTTTGTCGAGTGCAGATCGGGTTGTGGTATCCCCCAGCGGATCCTGGGTGTGATCCCCCATCTGTGAGAACTACGTATGCCAGATCGGGTCGTGGTATCCCCCAGCGGACCCTGGGATTGATCCCCTATCTGTGAGTTACGTATACCGGAGTGGGTCTTGGTATCCCCTAGCGGACCCTAGCGGCGATCCCCTCTCCGAGTAGTTTGGTGGTTATGGTGTTTCAGCGATGTTTCCTCAGTGATGCTATCCGAAGAGCGTGGTCTCTCGGGTGAGCGTCTGTGATTTTTGCGAGTATCCCGATGGAGTGTATCACTCGGATGAGTGTCATCTGGTATGACAGTGTTCGTGGTGTACTCTCCTTGTTGTGGACAGTTGCTGGTGACGAGGTCGGTACCTCTTGTGGCTTTGTGGCGTGAGCTGTGTATATCTGGATTGTTCAAGGTGTATGTATGGGCATACACCTGAGCTGAGCTGAGCTGACTAGTTGTGTTTAGCCGAGGATGGTCACGAGATGGAGTTTCTCTCTCGTCTGGGTTCCCTCTGGCTGGGTTGAGCGGACTGTTGTCTTTCAGTTGCTCCCTTGGGTTTTGGGGTTTTGGGGTGCCTACTGAGTATGTTTATACTCACCCCTGCACGGGCTTTGCCTGCACATGTTTGTGTCTTGTGCAGACGACAGGCCTTTTGACGGAGTCCCAGGAGGACCCGGAGCAGGCGGAACTAGTGAGCGGGTTGACCGGGGTGCTTACCGGAGCTGTGCCGAGGGAGCATTCCGACGGTTCTTCGTGGCAGCGTTCCCCTTCTTCAGAGCAGGTTGGATGCGCTTTGTAGTTTTCTTTTGGTGGGACCTGTTTTGCCCTTGTACTTATGTTGTTGCACTCTTGTTTGGGATAGATTGTATGCATGCATTTACTTTCCAGTTTCTATATCTCTGCACTGTTGCATGGAGGTGTTTGTGGGTGCGTGTGTACAGGTACCTTAGTCTAATGCCTCCCATGTGTGTGATAGCCTACTCGGCGCTGGTCGCCAGCCCCTGGCCTATTGGAGGCTGGCTTGGGTAGTCGCGGCTCGAGCCCCGTTGGGTCGGGCCGTGACAGAGTGGTATCAGAGGAGGTTCCAACTTTTGGATCTCTGAGCGTAGCTGGTCTAGCTGTGAGTTTGGTTTGGGTTGCATAGTGGCAGTGTTAGGATGTTTCGAGTTCGACTTTCAGGCCAGGGACTCAAGTGTTGGTGTGGCGGCCGACGTATCCATACACCAGGACTCTGATAACCTTCCTTTTCGCTCGGGACATTCGTACACTGGTCGCGGGGACATAATGGTACATGCATCATATAGGACTGGGTTTTGGGTTTTCCCTGACCTTCTTGAGTCAGCTCTCCAGATATACTCTTTGACTGTGGTGTGTCTTGAATGTATTTCAGGATGCCTCCACGACGACAACCAGCAAGGGTTCCACAGCAGGATTGTGCTGCTGACCCGCCCCGTGTAGTGGCTGTGGAGCAGGGCGCAGGTTCTGAGGTTGCACCTCCAGGTGGTCTGCCAGTTGAGCCACCGCCTGTCGAGCAGCTGGTTGTGCCGGCGGTGCAGGACGAGGTTGCACGCAGGCTGAGTGCATTGCACGAGTTCTAGAGGCAGCGACCTCTGAGGTTTCGTGGTGATCCAGACCCCCAGGCAGCTAATGACTGGCTTGAGGCAGTCACCCGAGTTTTCCGCCTAGTGAGGACACCTCCAGATCAGATGGTGGTCCTAGAGGCGAGCCTTCTGCATGGTTCTGCTGGGCGATGGTGGAGTTTGGTGATAAAGTCCCATGATGAGGAGATGCTCACGTGGGCAGTGTTTGAGAGGCTCTTCAGGGAGGAGTTCTATCCGGTGACGCTGAGGTCAGTGCGGATCCAGGAGCTTCTGCAGCTTCATCAGGAGAGCATGACTGTGTCAGAGTACTCAGCGAGGTTTACAGACCTGTCGCGCTACTCCCTGGATATGGTTCGAGACCCGTTCTTTAGGGCTCGGACCTTTGAGCAGGGCTTACGCAGGGATATCCGAGGAGGTGTGGTTTCCTTGTGCCTGCCCACCTATGCTGGAGTGCTGGAGCGAGCGCTGGTGGTGGAGAGCTTTCTGGCCGAGCAGATCTCACCTGTTAGTGTTGGGCACTCGAGAGATGAGACTTCGTCGGTCGGATCGGCATCTGGTAGCCGACGTTGGACTCAGGGTTCTGGACGTGGCCGACGATACAGGAGGCGACCCCAGGATGGAGGATCTGAGCCTCAGGGCTCACAGGGCTCGCAGGCCAGTTTTGGTCAGCCGCAGGAGAGGCGGTGTTACGCTTGCGATGGTCGGGGACATCTTGCTAGAGATTGTCCGACCCGACGTGCTGCTGAGAGGGAGCCGGTCGATGGACCGCCTTGGCAGAGGCAGCGTCTCGAGCAAGGAGGTCTGCAGGGCGGCGGACGTGGCGTCAGAGCTGGTGCAGCGGGAGGCGGTGGTAGACAGTACCAGTTGCCACCACCCCCACCCCCAGGTGGTCCACGCCAAGCTCAGGGAGATGGTGGTCGAGGGCGAGGACAGCTGCATGCCTTGGAGGTTGTTGACCCAGAGGCACCGCAGATGGATAGAGGTACCGCTTGTGTCTTTCTACTTACTGCAGTAGTTTATCAGACACTGTTTAGCGGTACTCTTTCCCTTTGTTGCTTGCTCGAGTTTTGTTCAGGGTGTTGGTAAGACCCTGAGTGGTTGTTTGTTGGTGAGCTCGCTGGTGTGTGAGACCCAGTTGAGAGTCCAGTCATTTTCCTTGTGCTTAGGGCTTTGCAGGAACGAAAAGTTCTAAGGGGGGAGGATGTAGCGACTCGGGTTTTTGGACATGTCAGACTTTGGAATATTTCTACGAATAATTCCAGAGCTAGGCGCGAGGACGGCGTGCGATTCCGAGGCCCGGTGTGCCCGGAATTAATTTTATAAAAATATTAAGTATTTTTATACTATGCACGTGGCGGGGGTGTGATATCTCCTAAACGGTAGCTCATAACGGGAATCTGAGGGCACGGTTGCGTCCGGAAGGTGCAGTTTACCCTAGGCAGGGTGTAATCTTTGCGGGCGCGAGCATACGGTGAGAAACGCCACCAGGGGCGTTTCCATAAATAAGTGGCAAGTTTGTGTGCGAGCGTCGGCTCAAATAACTTCTGAACGGAGTATCGGACGGAAAATCTGAGACCGCCGTTGCGTTCAAAACGACGTGTTTACCCTAGGGGTGACCTTTCTTTTGTTCGCATCGGGCGTCGGGTCCGAGGCGAGTTTGGCGCCGGCGGGCCGCTGATATAAATATCAGCGTCCCCCCCCCCCCGTTTTATCGTTCTTCGTCGTTCTTCGCCGTTCTTCGCCGCCACTCCTCCGAATCGAGCAAACGGAGCGCCCACGAGCTCAGAATTCGACGGCGGACGTTCCAGGAGTGCGCAGCGGAAGCTCTGGAGCGCGGATCTGAGGCAGAACGTCGGCGTTTCACCCACGAGGTAGGCGGTTTGAGTTTTACAATCCCGGATCCCGTTTTTGTGTTGTTTTTCTTCGAATTTTCATAAGATTTGTATAGTTCGGGTCCCGAGCTTTCCAAAACATGTTTCGGATCTGAATTTGGAGCACCGGGGTGCTCCCGGTGGCTCCCGGATGTTTTCCGGCAAAAACCCGGTTTTCCGGCAGCGGCCAAGGCGGAATCCGGCGACAGCGCGGCGGCGCGGCGGCGGTTTCCGGTGGTGGCGGCGGCGGCGCGACGGAGTCCGGCGGCGGCGCGGTTGTTTCCGGCGACCCTGCGGTGGTCCGACCAGTTTGTTCCGGGGGGTTCTTTAAACCCCCGTAACTCGCAAACCGTAACTCCGATTTGCGAGCCGTTTGTGGCGACGCGCTCCTTGTGTCGAGGCAGACCTTTTGAAATAACTTTGAGAATTTTATGGTTCGGGATCGTGGCCCGGGAGTTAGAAACATCGTATAAAATAATATTATTTTATTATTTTACGACTTCGGGTCGTTGTAACTTCTACCCGGAGTGTCCGATTGACGTGCCGTCAGTGGCATTGAGACCCTGATGGTACGACGGACATTTTGAGATGGTTTCCGGGTGTTGGGACTGCGAACGGGGTGCGGGCCCCACGAGGCCGGGTTTTGGCGTTTGCGGGGAAACGCAGCTTTTGCACCAGGAGTCCGATTTTGACGGATGAATAGTCGATCCTGTGTGTTTTTCCGAGAGGATCGCAATGGTGCGATCTGTTCGATTAGATTCGGAATCCAGGCGTGGGCCCCACCCGAGCTGGCCTTCGGTGAATAGTACCTTTTTCACCAGGAGTCCGTTTTGGGCGAGCGAGTAGTCGATTCCGCTTGTTTTTCCGAGGGGATCGCCGTGGTGCGATCCGCTCGATGGGTTTCGGGATCGGAGCATGGGACCCGCGCGAGCTAGCTACGGTGAATAGTGCCTTTTTCACCGGTGCTCCGTTTCGGGCGAGTAAACAGCCTATCCTGCGTGTTTTTCCGCGTGGAAAGCGATGGTGGCCTCGGTTTTGGCTTCGGAGGTGTGCAATGTGGCTTTGGGGCAAGTCGCTTGGGTAGCGACGTTTGGACCAGCAGTGGTTGAGGGTTCTCCCTTGGTTCGTTCCTACGAGGGTTCGTGTGGTATCACAACCTTCGTATGAGTTTGTGATCCTCTCGATAGGATGTTTAAACTGTTAGAGTTGTGGTATCCCTCTGGTGGGCCCGGAGTGGATCCTCTAGCATCTTTACCCTAGATCGGGTTCTTTGTATCGCTGTGACCGCTTATTCACGGGCAGCGATCCCCTATCTAGCAGGTTAACCCCGTAGGGTTTGTGGCATCATCGGGAATATGATCCCCTACGTGGTGGGTCGTGCATAGTAGGGTTGTCGCATCGTCGGGTTTACGATCCCCTACCCAGCATGATGTTTATAGTAGGGTTGCGGCATCGTTGGTTATACGATCCCCTACTCAGCGCTTGGTGTCGGTAGGGTTGCGGTATCGTTGGTTATGCGATCCCCTACTCAGTGCGTGGTTTTGGTAGGGTTGTGGCATCGTCGGTTCGATCCCCTACATCGCGAGTTATACCAGATAGGGTTCCGGTATCGTCGTGACCGTCTTTATATGGACGATGATCCTCTATCTGAGTGTGAAGCTTCTGTCGAGTGCAGATCGGGTTGTGGTATCCCCCAGCGGATCCTGGGTGTGATCCCCCATCTGTGAGAACTAAGTATGCCAGATCGGGTGGTAACCACCCGTCGCAAAAAGGTTGGCGCGCATTGCACGCCAAAACGCGGGAAAATTATTTGCGACGGGTGGTAACCACCCGTTGCAAATAACCGGCGGTGGTAAAAAGTATTTGCGACGGGAATATACCCCCGTTGCAAATAACCGATGGCGGTAGAAACTATTTGCGACAGGAATATACCCCCGTCGCAAATAGTATGTCGGTAGGTTATTATTTGCGACGGGTCCCGTCGCAAATAAATATTTAACCGTTGACCGTAATAAATGCGGGCTAAAGTATTTGCGACGGGAAACCCGTCGCAAATAGTCCCGTCGCAAATAATCTAACTTATAAATACACCCAGTCGTTTATTTTCCATTCACTCTCAACTTCTCTAATTTTAGAGTTCACAGTTTCTTAAGTTTAATTTTTTTTTTCAGATTTGATATTGAAGTCTTCAACAATTATCGGAGATCAACCTCAGATCAATTTTGAAGGTATTTATGTTATTTTTAATTTTTTATTAGTTTTAATTTTTTTTAATTAGTTGTAATTTAATTATGTTTAGATTGTTTTGTAATTTAATAAATTTAAATTATTAGTATTCATTGTTCATAGTTAATGGTAATTAGGAGTAAATAATAATAATTAGAAATAATTAATAATAAATAGGAATAATTAATAATAATTAGTCATAATTAGGAATAATTATAGTTATATATATATAGTTATATTTAGCCATATATTAATATAGATTTATATTAATATAAATATATTTGGTTATATGAATGAATAAATATATATATATATATAGATATATTTATTCATATATTAATATATATATTTATTCGTATATTAATATATATTTATTCGTATATTAATATATATTTATTCGTATATTAATATATATTTATTCTATTTGTATATATATATACATATAGATATATATATATATGTAGTTATAAGTTTTTATTCGTATAATTATTTGTATATTAATTAATATATATTTATAAGCTTAGTTTTAAATAAATTTATAAAATATGTGTTTTTATGTGTATTTATAAATAAATAAATAAATACATATATACAATACACACACACACATACACACACACACATAAATCTTGTTTCATTGAAAGTCCCACATCGGAAAAAGAGTTAGTAAAAATAATACTTTAAATAAAAGAAAAGGAAGTACAAAGGTCACCCGAGTTAACCCACACTAGGATTCCATGTAGGAAAACATGGACATGGAAGAAAAACAAGGGGTCAAGTTCTGAGAGAGAGTGATAGAGAACATTATTAGGAGAAAGTTTACCATAAGAAAATCTGAATCTTATGATGTGTGTAAATGTTATTTGATTACCTAGTAGGAAACATAAACCAACAACATTTTTTTACGTTCCATTTCATAATTTTGAGGAATTCATTTACTACATAGAACAAAAACATAAGAAAATATACCTACCTTCAAGTATAGTTTCATCCTTTAATAAGTCTCTACCAAAACTAATCTTTTCTCCAAATGATGAGAATTAAAAAACACTTGGTCTCATCAAAAGCACCAGAATCATCTTTTAGAGAATCACATAATCCACAAAAGATTAACTATCTATTTCTTCTATCTTTAAACATTATCCCAAAAACAGAAAGGGTAAGGTAAAACAACTCTTCAAAAAGAAATAATCCCATAAGAATGGAAACTACATTAAATCTTCAAATTTCCATGGTACTACCGAAAGTTCATCATAGACCATTCAATAAATAACAGTTATTGAAATTCCTCAAAATAAACAAAACTAAGATTGAATCCCAAATACAAGAAGAATTTGATAACATAGTCTTCCAAAATAAACTTCATTTGTTCATCTCCAAAACAAATCAACCACTCCTAACATCATATAACAAAATTATTTAACCTAAACATATTTTACCCAAGATAGGTTAATCATTTCCATAAGTAACCTAAATTACTATAAGTCCACCTTAAATTCATCAATTCTATAAGTCAACCTTACTCCTCAATGAAAATACAGTAGTAATATATTTACCTAGATCATATAGGGTCCTCAAAATAATGAATGTCTTCTAAAATAATAATCATCTTTTAATCCCCTAATCATCTTTGTGATATTAATAAGGCAATCATCGCATTTCATATCACATTGGTTGTTGGGACATGTTCTTCTATTTCCCACCATTAACTAAGAGGAGAAAGTATAATTAGAGGCTTAAATACTTAACCAATAATCATGAAAAATAGCTTAAAGAATATAAGGATAACTTGTTGAAGAAAAGTATACCCTAACTTGTGATCCCCTGGGTTTCAATCTAGGTTATCCATTGTCACGACCCGACCCAACGAGGCTCGAGCCGCGACTCCCCAAGCCCGCCTCCAATAGGCCAGGGGCTGGCGACCGGCACCGAGTAGGCTATCACACACATGGGAGGCATTAGCCTAAGGTACCTGTACACACGCACCCACAAACACCTCCATGAAACAGTGCAGAGATATAGAAACTGGAAAGTAAATGCATGCATTCAATCTATCCCAAACCAGAGTGCAACAACAAAAGTACAAGGGCAAAACAGGGCCCACCAAAAGAAAACTACAAAGCGCGTCCAACCTGCTCTGAAGAAGGGGAACGCTGCCACGAACACCCGCCGGAAAGCTCTCTCAGCACAGCTCCGGTAAGCACCCCGGTCAACCCGCTCACTAAGCTCCGCCTGCTTCGGGTCCTCCTGGGACTCCGTCAAAAGGCATGTGGTCTGCACAAGACACAAACATGTGCGGGAAAAGCCCGTGCAGGGGTGAGTATAAACATACTCATTAGGCACCCCAAAACCCCAAAACCCAAGGGAGCAACTGAAAGACAACAGTCCGCTCAACCCAGCCAGAGGGAACCCAGACGAGAGAGAAACTCCATCTCGTGACCATCCTCGGCTAAACACAACTAGTCAGCTCAGCTCAGCTCAGGTGTATTCCCATACATACACCTTTAACAATCCAGATATACACAGCTCACGCCACAAAGCCACAAGAGGTACCGACCTCGTCAACAGAAACTGTCCACAACAAGGAGAGTACACCACAAACACTGTCATACCAGATGACACTCATCCGAGAGATACACTCCATCGGGATACTCGCAAACATCACAGACGCTCACCCGAGAGACCACGCTCTTCGGATAGCATCACTGAGGAAACATCGCTGAAACACCATAACCACCAAACTCCTCGGAGAGGGGGGAAGATTGTAACAACCCGAAATTTTAAATAAATCTTGTTTCACAATTTTGTGTGTTATTTTATTTTTATATTCAACAAAACTGTTTCATTTGATAACATGAGTATAAATAAAATGAGACAGTTGGGTTTTGACTGTTATATGACCATTGGTCAATACGACCACTGGAAACTAAACGTTTTGATTTTTGTCTCCAAATACAAGTGATCGTGGTTAATTATTAAAGAAAGAAGATTCGATGGCCTCACCTAGTAGTCTTGGACCTATCAAAGCCCATCTAACAGAACTTGGGAAGGAGGTAGCACCATTGGGCTTTGCTCTGGACCAATCCCAATCCTAACTTCATCATGTGAAGCAAGAACGGAATCGCCTTCGCGAGATGTTCAAACTGATAGAAATTACTACTCGTGCGATGTTGGCCGAGCCTCCCTCAGATTCTCTCACCGTAGCACACCTTACACTTAGGTACTAATTTGGCGTGAAAAGGGGCTATTTAAGGAGACCATAACTACCTTATATAATCCTTTGTTTTAAATAAAAATTGGGATTTCTTCTTATGATAATGTTTAAGACATTTCAAATTTCCGGATAAATATAGTGTGCATATTTTTGGTGAATTTTAGAGAAAGGATATTTTAAAAAAAGGTTTATGTAAAACTTAAATAATTAAAAATGTATAATGATTTTCGAAAAATGGTCTTCTACAATTATGTTCAGTACGAAATTTAGAGTCTAATAAGATCAACATGATTTTTTTATGAATAGTAAATTATGAATAGTGATTTTATGCTTAGGATTAGTGATGTGACCGAATGGATTAGTAATATCACGTAAAGAAAGTATTAATATAGTATAGGCACCTTGATTAAGTAATGTGATTCAATAATGGTTTCATTTATTATTATTCATGTATTATTTTTTTCGAGTGAATAGTGTTTTTTAATTAAAAAATAAATTAAAAATATTTAGAAAATTATTTTTATAAAATGGATTTCATTTTTGAACTCAGACCATCGATATTATGATAAGGTAATTTTTGGGGATTTATCTGAAAAAAATGAATTTTCGTTGAATAGTGTATTTATTTAAAAATTAAATTAAAAATATTTAGAAAATTATTTTTATAAAATGGAGTTCATTTTTGAAATCAAAGCATTTATATTTGGTTAATGTGAAATTTTGGGATTTTTCTGAGAAAGTTGAATTTTCATTGAATAGTAAAAATATTGTCTTAGGGTTTCGGTATGTTTAATGACATCATAACTGTGTCATGATGATGTCATGAGATATTTTAAGGGTTTTCCGACAAAAGGTGATGAATTATTGTATTGGGGGCCACATGTGGCCTATCTTCATTGGAAATATCATGGGAGAGCACATGGTTTTGAGAAAATCACTTTTGATATGTCCCTTGGCCATTAATGTCTTGTCCCCTCACTTTCCCTAAAAATACCGAGCCCTCCTCTCATCCATTCGACTCCAAAACCATCCTTAATGAATTTCTGGTCTCCTTTCTTCCCAAGGAGTCATCCCAAGGTTCCCCCAAGCCCTCAAGGTCCAAACCATTGAGTTTTAAGAGTAACGTTTTAAGGTAAGGGATCCGACCTCTCTTTTTCTTTTCAAGAAATCTCTTTTATGTTATTTCTTTTATGCCTCATGTTCTTATGTTAAAGGATGTTATTTTGTACTCCTATTACTACCCTTTTCATGTTCATATAATGAGAGATCCCCTCTTACTCTCATTATTTTGTTTTGTGAAGTTTTAAGTGGCGCAGTTAGGCTGCCGAAATTTTTGTAACGGATTTTTTCTCCCTTCTGATTTTCAAGATCTATTTTCATTTATAGTAATTCAAGTTCCTTTTTATTATGTTGGTGTATGATCTCTAAATTTATCATACTGGTCTTTTATGATCATATTATGAGGGACCCCATTTTATCTCTTCAATTCAGTATTTCGATGTTTTAAGTGGCGCCGTTAGGCTGCCAAATTTTTAAGTGGTTCTTTCACCTTTCTCCTTTTTCAAAGTTCTAATTCCATGTCAAGTATTTCATGTTCCTTTTTATTTTTTTGGGGGTATGATCTCTATATCTATAATACTGATCTTTTATGTTCATATGATGAGAGACCCTGTTTTATCTCATCAATTCAATTTTGTTGAAGTTTAAGTGGTGTCGTTACGCTACCAAATTTCTAAGGGGTTTTTTCACCCTTCTTGTTTTCAAGATCTACTTTCATGTCAAGTCTTTCAAGTTACTTTTTGTTATTTTGGGTTATGATCTCTATATCTATCATACTAATCATTTATGTTTATATGATTAGAGACCCTATTTGATCTCGTCATTCCATTTTTGAAAGCTTTAAGTGACGCAGTTAGGCTGCAGAATTCTCATGAGAGAAATCTTATTTTTTGTCTTCCGTTCATGTTCTTCATTTCATATGGTATATTTTCAAATTTCATTACCATGTTCTTAAATCTCATATATTTTGTCCCTCTACTGTTTTATGGGTCATTTATGAATGTTTGACCCATGTCCCCTCTCTTTTCAATGTTTTCTAAAAACCCGAAACATAGCCGTTATGCTGTAGAATTTTCGTCTCAAAATTACTCTCTCTTTTCTCAAAATTATTTTATGTTATAAAGTGAATACTAAAAGATCTTATTTCTATAGGGGTATTTACATATATATCAAAATGTTCTATTTTAAATTATGGGATTTACATACATGATCCCCACTCTCCCCTTCCGTGGGTTTAAAGTGACGTAAAGATCATGTCCTTAAAGAAGTTTTTAAAACGTTATGATTATGAAATGAAACCCATTTATTTTATACTATATGGGTTATTTATGAAATTTTTGAAGATGATATATGTGGCTAACATGATAATAAATAAAAATTAAGGATGCGCCCTGATAGCGCTTCAATGCATTGGGTAATGATGTGACCACTAGAGATTACAATTTTCACGATATCTTGATGAATAACCTTGGTAATTTTCAAATGACACCTTGGGGATAGACCTTGGTGATATGTTCATGATTTTCTATGTTAAATTATTTATCCACATCTTTAAGTTATGAAAAATTTTATTTTTATTATGTTATGCTTCACGATTTCATTCTCATGCTTTAAAGTTCTTTTCATGACTTTATTGATGTATCTCAAGTTCATATGTAAAATGTTTCGCTTATTTACCTTACTGGGCCTTCCGCTCACCCTTTCTTTTGATTTATATCCCCAGGTTATGAGATGCATTAATGAGCCTAGGATGAAATTATGGAGAATCCTTTGAAGTGTTTAAGAAGAATGTTTTATGTTGTTTTCATGTATTTTGTTCCTGGTTTCCAAGAAACTAAACCTTAAAGATCCTCAGTTTTGTGTAATGTAATGAAAGTTTATGTTATAAAAAGGCGGGATGCTATACCACTCCTGTCGAACCTCGATCTCCATAGGGACCTCCACAATAGTCACCCCATTATCGATTTCCATCTCCCTGTGGTCGATGATATGTGTCGGGTGGTGCACGTATCTCCTCAGCTGAGATACATGGAAGACCTCGTGCACCCTGTGCAACTAAAGTGGAAGGGATAAGCGGGACGCCACCTCGCCTACCCTGCTGAGGACCTGAAAAGGCCTGATTAAGCCTGAAGATAACATCCCTCCCCTGACAAATCTCTGTAACCCACGTCGAGGTGAGACCTGTAGGAAAACATGGTCGCCATCCTTGAACTATAGTGGCCTTCGCCTCCTATCACCATATGACTTCTGTCTTTTCTGTGCAGTCCTCATCCACTACTGGATGATTTGCACCATCTTCATCGTAGCCTGAACCATCTCTGGTCCTACAAGTGCTGACTCCCCAGTGTCAATTAAGCACAGAGGTGATCTGCAAGGTCGGTCGTACAATGCCTTGTAAGGTGCATCCCGATGGTGGAGTTGTAGCTATTGTTCTGCGCAAACTCCACCAAGGGTAGGTGATCCTCCCAACTGCGACCAAAGTCATTGAAACAAGCACGAACCATGTCCCCATGTGTCTGAATGGTCCTCTCCGTCTTCCCATCTGTCTATGGGTGAAAGGCAGTGCTCAGGTGTAACTACATCCCGCAAGCCTCCTGTAACCCCTTCCAAAGTGGGGAAGTAAAGCGAGCCTCTCAATCAGAGATGATAGATGATGGAACACCATGAAGTCGTACGATCTCTTGAACATAGAGGCATCCCGACCTCTCTTCTGTGCCCTGCTCTCGGATCAGTAGAAAGTGGGCTGACTTGGTGAGTCGGTCTATGATCACCCAGATGGCGTCGTGTCCTCTGGAAGTACATGGATCCCCGTCATGAAATTCATGGATATCCTGACCCAATTCCACTCCAGGACCTCTAAGGGATATACCAAGCCTGCAGGTACCTGGTGCTCTGCCTTCACTTGCTGACAAGTGATGCATTGAGAAACGAACTCTTCCACAACCTTCTTCATACCCAGCCACCAGTACTTTCGTCTGAGGTCCTGATGCATCTTCGCTACTCCAGGATGTACCACTAGAGGGGAAGTGTGGAACTCTCACAACACCTCCTCTTGTAGTGAAATTGGTACCATGGTACGTCCCTTGAAGAGGATGACGTGCTCCCCGCCTTCTGAAAATCCATCGAGTGCTAGCCCTGAGGATATCTGAGAACATCGCACCTCACAGTCAAAGTCCCCATGTTGTGCCTCTCTGACCCACTGAAGAAGTGGAGGAGTGACTATTAGGGACTATAGATAGGCTGTCCCATCTGTATCCATGAAGGATATCTACAAAGAAGCTAACTGATCTATCGCCTCTCCTAGTAGCTGAATTCCCGATCTCCTGCTGAGAGAATCAGCCACAACATTCCCCTTCCCAGGAGTATAGAGAACCTCAATGTCATAATCCTAGAGGAGCTCGAGCCATCGCCATTGTCTTAGGTTAAGGTCCTTCTGCGAGAAAATGTACCTGAGACTCTGGTGCTCAGAGTAGACTGTAAAGCACTTGCACATCAGATAGTGTCACCACATCTTCTGGGCGAAGACCGCTGCTGCTAACTCCAGGTCATGGGTAGCATAGTTCTGCTCATGCTACATCAACTGCCGTCATCCATAAGCAATCACTGCTTGCTCCTGCATCATGACACACCCGAGTCCGATCCCTGATGCGTCACAGTAAACTACGTACCCTACGCCCTCCTCCGAAAGCCTCATGATGGGCGCATTGGTCAATCTCCGCCTCACCTCCTGGAAGCTCTGCTAACATATGTCTGACCACACGAAGTGTTTCTCCTTCTTCGTCAAAGCTGTAAGCAGTTCTACAACATTGGAGAACTCTGACACAAATCTAAGACAGTACCTAGAAAGACCTAGGTAACTCCACACCTCCATCACGCTCCTGGGTGGCTCCCAAGCAAGTACCTCCTCAACCTTCGCGGGATCCACTACAACACCCACCTCTGAGATGACATGCCCCATGAAGTGAACCTCTCAAAGCCAGAACTGGCACATCGAGAGCTTACCATAAACCTCGAGCTCTTGGATTGTATCCAGTACAACCTGTTGGTGGTAGGAATGCTCCTCCTCAGTGGTCGATTAAATCATTATGTCGTCAATGAAAACTACAAAAAACCGACCGAGGTAGGGCTGGATGATCCTATTCATGAGACTCGGGAACACTGCTAGAGCATTGGTCACACCGAAGGGCATGACCAAGAACTCATAGTGGCCATATCGACACTTTAAGGTCATCTTCTGCACATCCCCATCCCGAACTCAATGCTGATTATTGCCTGACATGAGGTATTTCTTCGAGAACCAACGTGCTCCCTTGAGCTGATCAAAGAGGTCGTCAATCATCGGAAGAAGATGCTTGTTCATCACGGTCACCTAGTTTAGGTGAAGGTAGTCGACACACAATCGCATGCTCCCATCCAACTTCTTGGCAAACAGAATCAGAGAAGCCTAGGGTGACACCCTGGGTCGAAGGAAACCTTTCCCCTACAAGTCCTCAAGATGCACCCACAGCTCACGAAGCTCGACGGGAGCCATTCGATATGCTGGAGTAGATATCAGTGATGTCCCAGGGTACAGGTCTATGTAGAAATGTACCTCCCTGGGAGGAGGTAGTACTGGTACATACGTCTGGAAAAACTTCCACATACTGATCCACCACTACAGGAAAACATGGACTCCACACATCAACTACTATGAGGAATAGACTAGCCAACTGATGTGTGATTGGCTGCCCTCTCCTCTGCGTGAGTCCATCCTGAGCTGTGAAGGTTCCCTTCTTCACTGGTGAAGGTGAACCTAGTCCCATCCGTGCGGACAGACCGTACCTTTCCCCTAATACAGTCTCTATGAGCATGGAATGTAGATAACCAGTCCATACCCAAGATGACGTCGTAAGGCCTCGATGCCACTACAAGAAGATCCCATTTGAAGCTGTCGCCTCCTAGAGTAAGCTCACACTATCATCACCAGTGCGTAATCATCGAGTCTTCTCCCGTAGGAGTCTCTAGCCACAAGGATCAAGCCAATGACTCAATTGGAATATCTGAGCTCTGAACAAGGGCAGTTGCAATAAAATAACGACTCGCACATGTGTCTATAAAAATTGCTGCAATGGTGGAGTAGACACAGATAGTACCTCGAATCATCTCGAGGGCGTCGTGGTCTTAAGCCTCTGCTTCCTAGAGCTGAGCATGCATCTACCCATTAGTGCCCTGTGGTCGGGGTGGACCTCTTGGGGGTGGTGGTGGTAGAGAATCGATGTGTTGTCTACCACCCACTACTCGGCCAGCTCCTCTGCCTCATCTGCATGCTCCCTGCAGACCGCCACAGTCAAACCTCTGCCTCTGCTTGGGAGGTTCCTCCACTGTTTGATAATCATCTGTAGGGTGAATAAGGCAGTCATGAGCCATGTGGCCCTACCCACCGCATTAATAACACTGTCTATTCCTCTTAAGGCTAGCTTTGGGCTATGTGCCCCGCACAGCCTATCCCGTGTCCTAAGGTCGCCCACCTGTCGGCCTCGTCCACTTGGACCCCTGCGTCTTCTGTCGACTGCCGGATGCATTAGACTCCACCTCGTGTCATCCTACGGTGGGTCTCGCTGTTGATGGCTTCTCGGTGAGAAAGATCTCTACTAACAGGGCTCTCTCCAGCACCCCTCCTGCGTCGGGATACTGAGGGGAATTATCGAAGCTATGATCTCATGCCTCAACCCCTGCTCAAAGGTCTAGGCCTGGAGAATGGGTCTCGTACCATGTCCGTGGAGTAGCGTGATAGGTCGGTAAATCTCGCTGGGTACTGGGCTATTGACATGCTGCCCTACCGCAGCTGTAGTAACTCCTGGATGCACACTGCACAGAGGGTGTATGGAACAATATTTATGCGGAAGAGGCTCTCGAAGTCCATCCAAAGTAGAGATGCCTCGTCGTGGACTTGGAGCATCAGGCTCCACCATCTACCTTCTACTGCATGCAGGAGACACACGACAAGGATCACCATGAGGTCCGCTGGTGTCCCTACCCATCTGAAGACTCTGACGATAGCCTCCAGCCAATCCTTGGCTGCCTGAGGATCCGTCTCTCTCTGGAACCTGGGCGGCCTCTGTCTCTGAAACTCATGCAATGTGCTCAGGCAGCATGCACTCTCTTCCGCTGGTGTTGGTAGCATCGGTGGCTCAGTGGGTAGAGGTATTGTCGGTGCCTCCGCTGTAATGGGGCCCTGCACCGAGGCCTCGTCGCTCAGTGGGCTGCCATATCGCACAAAGCTCGGAACCCTAGCTGGCTACTGTCATGGGGTCTTCCTAAAAGAAATAGGTGTGCCATGGTTAATAGAGTATACATGGTGAGCTGACACAATGTAATCACAAAGAAAATTTTTCAAACACACATACAATCAATGTTTTCATGCACTAAGTTAGAAATTAGAAGTTAGGGTCTTGGTGTATCGATACGTAGGCTACCGCACCAACACTGTACTCCCTGGACTAATAACCACACTCATTACTCTAAAAATTATTTCTTCATAGAGAAGACATTATCAGAGTCTTGAGTTCTGCGGTAGAACCGACTCCTCTGATACCAATTTGTCACAACCCATCCTCGGGCCATGTGTCGGGACTACCCCAATCCCGCCTTCCATAGGCTAGGGGCTGGCGACTAGCACCAAAGGCATAAATCCAAAAAGAAGGAAAGGTATTACCTTTAGGAAGTAACATACACAACAGAGTACAATAGTGAAGTAAGCACTACAAAAAACTGGGTACAAGGTAAGTGCTGAAAAGTAAATGGGCCAGTATACAAATCCAACTGAAAGTACAATACAAAGGAAAGAAAAATACAACAGTAGTAAGTAAAATCAGCAACACCAAGTTGTCCTCTGGAAATCCCACCTGAAGGGTGGGTACAGATTGTCTCCTCATCTCCTCGAGTCCCGTCGCCCACTCCGTGTAAGTCCCGTCAAATGTTCCTCCTCCGGGTACCATCCTGCTCTACAAGCCTCCACCTCGATCAGTGTTGTCCGTCGTCTGCAACCAACTCAATGTAGTTCAGCATATCCCATGCAAGGGTGAGTATAAAATTATCAGTAGGGACCCCGAGACCCCCGAAGGTCTCTCCGAATCCACGAAAGATAGTCCACCAAGGAAAGATACAATCACGAAGTATCAACAACACAACATAGGTATATTCCCATACATATACCTAAGTCATCAGCTACAGTTTAGCTCCAGCTCTCGAGCCCAAGAACATCCTAGTCCAAATAGGAAAGCACAACCCAGTCAACACAGGAAAGCACAACACAATACACACAGGAAAGAAAGTTAAACACATCAATGATAATGATTGAATATCAAGACTCATCTCACACAGGTATACACTTCGTAAGGAGATAGAGATGATCAGATGTAGCCACTAATTCATCTATGCTTTTGGACCCACATATGATATAAGACCAACTATGTTGTAGGACCCACAAAGGATACAAGACCAGCTACTCTGCCAGACCCATACAGGATACAAGTATAGAGGTCAATACTGCCAGACCCACATAGGATACAAGAACAGTAGTCATCATCGGTGAACCCACAAAGGATTCCAGTACGATCGTCGTCGTAGTCGAACCCACAGAGAATCCAAGTACAGTAGTCGTCGCTGTCGAACCCACGGAGGATTCCAGTACAGTAGTCGATGCAGTCACAGCCAGCTTTAGGGTTCCCACACACAGCATGCTCGATTCCGAGAGGGTCCGCTCCTCAAGAAAAATAGTAGATACATAAACTATCACAAATTCCAGAGTTGATGTGTCCTAAAGTTCCATCTCTTCAAAAAGAACTCAATGCAAAAAATGGTGCGTCAATCAGACGCCCAGTATGAGAGTTATAGGCTTTTCCGTCATAGGGGAATGGTTGGTTTTTAAGCCAAACCCAACCTGACCATACTCCAGCTTCGTCCAAAACTCAAGAGGATTAAGCCAAAGTATCGCCTCATTAAGAGGAAATCAACGCAGTTGACAGAATGTCCAACGGACGTCCGGTCCTTAAGTTATAAGCGTTTCCACTCCAAGGCCCAGTTGGTTTCAGGTTCAAACCAACCCGGACATACCCAAACATTGCCAAAACTTCGAGTGTAATAAACCACAACAACCGTCTCAATCCAAGTATTCCTATGAAACTAACGGTGCATCGATCGAAGGTTCGTAGCTCAAGTTATGGAAAAAAGAGTGAAATGTGTCCGAAGTGGGGGGTCTGGGCCCAGCCCGGCCGGGGGGTGTGCAGGCTCGGCCAGCAGGCCGAGTAAGGTTAATGCGGTCCCACCTTTGTTCCGCGGATGTGGCGACCGATGCCGCGTCTCACCCAGATCCCGCACAGCCATGAGATTTTGCCCCTGCCGACGAACCGCGCCACCGGTGAATTCCGCGGGCCACCAGAGTCATTCCATTGGTCCGATTTCGCTCCTATATGCACCAGCGGTTATCTCAGGTCCCGTACATTACTATGACGGCCTCCAATCACCAAATTGATCCTATTTCATCATCACCAAGGATTCCGCGCATCAAGAACAAAAATAACGGTGGGTTCGGACTTCTTCGTTAGTCCTCACCCACCGCGTTAGTGGTTCTAAACATCACCAACAATAAAGCATTCCATGCTAAGGGAATAAAAATCAAATGAAGAAATTTATACAAAAACCCTACCTTAACAATGAAGATGAATGTTGGCGTCACAGTAAATTGCGTCACGGTTGAAGGAGTCATGGGGGAAAGGGTTCGTAGGTGACATCAGAGTGCGCCGAGGAGGAAGCAGCGTCTCCTTTCTTGTCGCGGAGAAGAGGAATGGTGGCGCGTCGTTGATCTCCAAGGAACCGGTGTTCTTCTTCGTTCTTTTTCGGAGTTCGGCATTCTTCTTCATTCTTCATCGAAGGCCGACGTTCTTTCTCACACAATGAATCTCTCCTCCTTAATAGAATAATAGGTTCCTCCTATTATTTTATTAATCACGCAAAAAAAATCTCCCAAATTAAATCACCACATTAAATAAAACATGATGTCAATTAATTAAAAAAGTGAGGGAGAAGGTTCCCCATTATTAAACACATTGGGAGTTAAATAAAAAAAGAGGAAGGTTACTCATTAAAGGGTTGACATTTAATGGAGGTTTGTCAAATTAATGGGGGTTCTTAATGAGTTATGAGGAAATTAAATGGTGGGGGTTGTGTCAGCCCCACCTCTCTAATATCCACACTTGGGTAGTTAAGTGGCCATTTCACCCCCTAACTACCCATGGGAGGGAAAAACCTCTTCATGAAATAACAATTGTTCCAACAATTTTTATTTATTTCTTATATAAACCTCCAAAAATTATATTCTCTTCTTTTGCGAACGCAACTACGGTAAGTGTCCCCTTAAGAAAATATCGGCGCTGCGAGTTCATCAGTGCCCTTAGATTTTAATTCTGAGAACCGGTTCCAAATATAGAAAAACCCACTCATTCGTTCACTGAACGTACCTGAGCTAAACTTCGAAAATTGATTCCGAGCACACCGTCACTCGGAATCAAGCGCCGTCAGAAGACATAGACTCGTAAAATTCCAAAGTATTTAAAAGAAAATTTCCATGAAATGTCTGGGTCATTACCAAAATTGGTTTCATTTTTTATTTCGGAATATAAAAATTAGCTCAGTGTGATTTTTTTGGTATTTTCCAAAAAGGATTCAATATTTGATGAATATTGAAAAATACTGTATTGTAGTTAAAAACAAATTTTTCATATAAATAATAATTTTACATTAAATTTTTTAGAGTAAAAATATTTAAATAAAAAATATATTAATCAAATGTAGTTCATTTGAATCTTTATTAAAATATTATTATATATAAAAAATTATTGAACATTTGAACATCTCTTTTACCCACCCTCTAGCCACATTTACAGAATTTACATTAAACATAATTTTACTGCTTCTATGAATGGAATTTTAAAAAATAGACATAAATTGATGTTATTAGTATTAAATATTTGATCTAATTGGATCAAAATAATTTGTTTGTGAATAGTATCTTTAGAAAATTTTTATTAATTTACCATGGTTAAGGGTAAATCAGGTTATTAAAGGTATAAATAATATTATAATTTTTAAAAGATACCCTAACACTTGTCCCAATTTCATAAGATAAGGGGTTTTCAACCAAAATCATCCTTATGTCAAAATTAGGATCTTTTTAATGCACTTGGGTAAGAATAATACAGTTATTATATTTTATTCAAAGGTAAGTTTCAATTTTTATACTCAAACTTGTTATAAAAAAGTAATTTTTAAAATATTTTTATACATAATATAAATTAGGTAATTAATAATAATTATAAATATGAATTGTTTATCTACATCATTATAATTTATTTATAAATTTTATACATAAATAAATAAATTTAATAGCAATGTAATGAGTATACAGTAATTAATTTATTAGTAGTAATTTCATATAAATGATATGAATTATATTAAAATAAATATCATTTAAAATATATGATTCCATCCTTGAATTTATTTGATTACATTGACATATTAGGGATTTTTTAATGTAGTTTTTTCAAAATAATCATGTTCATATGGTTTTATAAAAAATAAAAAAATATATAGTGCCAAAATTGAAAAAATTGATATTTTAAGATAATTAATATTTTATAAAATGAAAAAAATCATAAAAATATAAATTTATTCCAAATAACAATGATAATGTTAAATATTTCCTAAATCAACAAATTGGAGTTCATTTTTCATTTTCTAGTAACTATATTAAACCTATAGTGTTAAAAGACAATTTGTCATGTTAATAGTTATATTGTTTAATTAAGGGTTAAAGGAAAAAGATAAGGTTTTTTCTGACCTAAACATGAAAAAAATTCCTTAGTTTAGATGATTTAGGCCTATTCTCATCTAATATTAGAAATAAATCACTTTGGATCTATTTTAAATAGAAATTCAATTTTCATTAAATTAATTCTTTTGGAGTTTCATAAAATGGTCATCCCCTCTCTTATGAAAAGGAACATCTCCTTCCCTTTTATTCACACCTCTAAAACACTTTGTCATGTCCATGTCCTATCCATTTATTCTTAAAATATCTATAACTTTCTCCATGAGGCCATAATTTAGGAATAAAGGAAACCTAAGAAGTCATTTTTTTCAAATCAAAAAGAGATACTTGAAGAAGATGAGTTAAGGACAAATGTGGAAGAAATCAGAACTAAGGTAAGGTTTATTTTTTAAATCACACTATTTTTGGAGGTTTTTTATGCATAATTATTTACTTGGAAAAAGTAATCATCAATGTCCATGATTCATAAAAATATTTTCAAAATGAATCTTTTTAGGGTTTTATGTAACGGTCACATCAACTAAAACACTGTTAAGATTTTAGTTATTGATATTACATGTGATTATTAAACTAAAATAATATATATGGTTATGACTATTTCATATGGTATTATTTATTTTTTCCTTTTTATAATCAAGACTATATTTATTTGGATATTGTTTTGAATATACATCATTCATTATGGTTTATAAATATATATTTATAATATCATTCATTATATGATTAACGTTACTATGCTTCTAAGATCACCCATTTATTACATTTTTTCCCAGGATTCCAAGAAGTGCATTATGATTAATATGTTGGGTTATTCTAGGAGAATAATGGTGATCTCAAAGGGTTGTCTCTATTTCATTTTATGTTTTTATTTGTAATTTGAGGTTCATGTATGTAATCTATATTCTAGGGTGGCTAAATTGGTCAGTCCATCAGGATTTGATTCATTGTAATCATGCCAATGTATACAAATAATGAATCTTCTCGTGGATTCTAGAGTTAGGGAATTATAGTTGTAATCAATGTACATTTTGTAGCAACCATGCAAAATAGATTTAAGAAACATGGTTTTGAAAACATAACACTATGAATAACATTAATGATAATCATAAGTATAAGATATCATCATTTGTATTTGGTAATGGATAACCTAGGTTAATCATATTGTAAAATGGATTGAGAAGAATATTTACCAATTTAGAAATGCTATGAATGATTCTTTATCACTAAATTACTCCGATTAGTATTACTCACATTGTTCTTTGAGTTTTGGCCAATGCTTAGAATCAGCAAGGATATACATTCAATGGTTATACTAATGATAATATAAACATTAAAAAAGAAAAATGATATGAAGGGGTATTATGGAATAATATGTTGATGTGTAGTTAATGGTTTAAGAGTGATGTGGAATGATTAAGGTTATTTTTTATTTTGATTAAAGAATTATTACATAAATTTTTTTAGTGTTGTGTCTATTTTCATTTAGTTAGTAATGAAATTTGAAAGAGTGTTTGGAATATAATGTCTTGCGGTATATCATGAATTTTTTTTGTAAATGTTTTTGGAAGTTCATTTAATTATAGAAATGGTCTTTTAAATTCTTCTGGTGGATTCTTTAATCGCATGTGATGTAGATTAGGTTCTTGAGGTCGCGTTGTGTGTGTGTGGTCATGTGTGGGGGTTTGGGGCTATCTAGTGTGTAAAGCGGTGTTTTTCTCTCCAAAATATATTTATAAAATTTGTAATTATTTTATTAAATAATAATTCAGGATGAAAATTTGTTTTGGATAAATTATGTAAATTGTTTTTGTGCGTAAAGCCATTCGATGTGTGTGGAATTTTTTTAATAAATTAAATTAATGGTCTGTTAGACCATGTAAGTGCTTTCTTTGACTATAAAATCATTCTAATTGGTTGTGTAAGTGATGAAGATTTGGTTTTGGGTTATTTTTAGTGTGCATATTATTTTTAAATGGGTTTTGTGTGTACGAGTGTAGTGTTTGTTAGAGATAACACCTCATTTGTTTTATTTGATTATGATAAGAATATGACATGAAGTCTAACTACTTGAGCACAAATGGGAAGCCTGGGTACTTGGTGGGCAGACTATGACTAGTGTTCTAGTGATACGAAAGTAGCATTGGCCCAGTTTCACTTAGCTGGATTGATGAATACAACACTAACTAATCTTTTGGATGAGGTTGGGATAACAATAGGTTATGAATGTGTTACCCTAATACAAAATCATGCACTAGAATGTATATTTTTGTGTTTATATACTATTATTCACGGAGACACGAAGTTTTAGGGTCCCACTTTTCACTTGTATCTTTAGGAAATCTTCCTTGTATTGTGATCATATTTTTCATTGCGCTAACCATCGTCACACGGTGTGACATTGGGTTACCAAGAATGTGTGTGTGTCTGTTTTAATTTAAACATTCATTCTCTAATGTAGTTTTCCTTAAAACTTTATTCAATAAAATTGTTTAAGAATTTATTTATTTTTCATCTCTTAAATTTCAAATGTATTTTACATTTAATAATTATTCGTGGAACCTTTTGTTGGTGGAATCCAACTGGGATTTTGGCCCACATCCTATATTCACCTTTGGGTGTATATAGATCCTATTTTTTCAATTCCAGGTGGATTTATCGAGGAAAGTATGGGTGGTTCAGGTTTTTAGTGGCATCCTCGTCTTGGTTTGGTGAACGTGGATTGAAGTTTATTCACCACATTTTTCATGGAGGTTTGACTTAGTTTTTTTTTGTTTTTACCTTATTGTCATTCCTTTTGGGTTTTTGGTTTAAGTTGTAACAATTAATTTTTGACCATAGATAAAAGTCATCATTGGTTGTCTGATTTAATTATTAATTTATTCATGCTTTTGTTTGTTTAATGTATACTGATTAGGTTAAATCATTCCCAAGTTCATTTTTGATACTCAGGCACATGTGCCAGCCCGTGGGGATTGATAATCCCACTCGGGCCTTGCCGCGGACTCAGTCAGGCGTGAGTTTGATGGCGACCCAATTTGGTTTGTGAAAAAATGGTATTAGAGAACGTTTTTCATGTTATTTTTGACATCAGGTAGATCAGAGAAAGTACAATCGGATCTCGAGTGACAGGTGTGGGGAGAGTGTCATGAACTCTTACTTGTTATGATCCTCGAGTAACCAGGGGTAGTCCAAGATTTAAATTTTGGCTTTGGTCTATTTTTGATGGGGGATGGAAATAGGAGTAAACCAGTTCTGTGCGTGCCATCCTATGAAGCAGCGATCCATGTGATGCTTGAGAGTACGGTTCGACACTCCTAGTGGTTGGCGCTTGCCTAGGGCATGGTCTGCTAAACCTTGTAGCTAGGTTAGGCAAGACCACTAGTTCTCCATCCAAGTGCTTTAGTGTTCATGATGTCTTGATTCCATTTTGGGTTGGCGCAAAAGTGTTTTATTTTATATTGAATATGGACCTTGGGGATTCTATTATTTTATGTGGTGTCTGTTTGGAATAATTTTTACAGTGCCTTTCTTATAGAATCTGGTGTTTGGTTTGGTGAACTTAAATTCATAAAAAAAATGTCTTCATTTATCTAACATTGAGGTGGGTTGTTTTATAAATAGAAATTATTTTGTAAATTTGCAGTGAATTTTTTAAATGGTTTTGGAAAAGAAATATTTTCGAGAAATTGGGAATGTTTTGTTCTGAAAATGGAAGAGCCTTGTTTTTTCCAGTGATATTCTAAATAGTGCTCGCATGTTCATGTGTACATGAATAATGGACAATGGTGGATTTTTGGGATGGGTTCCTGAGTGGAACGAAAATGCATATTTGTGAGGCATCATGGAATATCGATGGTGAGTGATTGATATTTATGTCTGCTTCTTGTTTCCTAAAAAGTGGGGTTTTCTATAAATATGTTTTTATTCTTAACTGGTTTATGAAATTTTGAAATTATTTTATGTCCCGAGTGAATGTTATGTGCTCAAAATAGTTGGTGTGTTTTATTGTATTATGCTTGGTTTTTCAAGCATGTGTTTTTATTTAAGAATTAATTGATGATTTAAATTGAAATTTTTGTTTTTTTATATGGTATTTGGATGTTTATTTTGTGATGTGTATAGATTTTTGGAAGTGTTTTTTGTGTTTCTTGTATTGGATATACCCCCCTATAAAGCTCCCATTGGTTTTTATTAGATCCTCAGTTTTTGGCTCAGCCCAGACTCCCAGTGGAGTGGCGGAGTTTGGTTTTAATCGCTTGTGTCAATTTTTTGAAGATGTCAAGGTTAGTTGGATATCATTGGAATATTTAGGGAATGTTAGGTGTGTCTCCTATTTTTTAGGAACTCGAAATGTTGTATAGGTGTATGTTGTCTCAAGTATGTTTGGAGAAGACAGACTACACCAGCTAACGATGATCGTTCTGTTTTCCTTGCGAATGAGGATGTCGTGAGTGATCCTCAAGACTAGCTTCATCTCACAGTTGTACCTAAGAAATTTAAGGCATGAGAGAGTGGTTTATCTTGTAGGTGTTCGAACAATCAATAGGCGAAGAAGTAGGTGCATTCACCATTTTGATGACCTAGATTCATGTTCCCTAGAGGATGTGCGTAAGAATCATTTTAAAGGTCATAGTAATTGTTGGTCTTGTTCAAATTGTGGAAAGTGGATATTCCTCATCCGATGATCAGTGTCAACTAAAGGGACATTTATTGGAGTGACCCATCCATCAGTTTTCATTGTGTGTTTGACTAACCACTCAATCTCATATCTCTAGTGTTGTCAGTCAAACACTCTAAGTCATTCGCTGTAATTCTCAGTTGGTATGTTGATGGAGTGGCACCATGGGACATGAGGATAAGTTTGTAGGTTGCTTTTACAGCAAAAGAAGTTCCATTTAGAGGTGGTCATCTTTTGAATGCATGGATGTAGATTCCTCAGACATCATGGCCCCAGCCACAGGTCTCGAGGTGAAGCTTACACACAGCTAAAACGCGTCAGATGTGGGATAGGATTTTTCCGACTTAAGTCTTCAGTGATTGGATGGGGATGACATAAATTTCTCAAATCCAGTATCATCTATGAAAGATTAATTTTTGTTTTGAGGGGCATATATCCTTTATCTCCTTGTCGTGGTCTTCATTTATGTGAGTCTCTCTTGGGCCATAAAGAGGTTCGATGAATCATTATTCTTGTAAATCGATCGGATGTGCACTTTGAACATTCTTGTGGTTGGTTATGGATTGAAATTTCACTTGTTCTATAGATTCTCATGTCTTGTGGCATTGACGTGCACCTGTTCGGTTTGCCTCCTAGTAAGGGATTTCTGCTATCATAACCCATCTACTGTGGTTGTGTATTGGCAAGTGTAGGAATCATCCATGCAGTTCGACCCATGTTGGTGGGTTTGCGATGAAGATTTCAGTCTGTATTTCTCAAAGTAAACTAGAAATTCCCCCAAGGGTTCTGTGGTGTTAGGAAAATTCTATAATGGTGGGAAGACCTATTGCGGGTCTCTCCAGCATCCCCTCTTGTGCTGGTTTGGTTAAACATAGGGAACTTGGAGGGTAAAGCTTGTGTTAGAGGTTATCTGGTTTGTGAGTCATTCTGGTTTGGATAACCAATGTTTGACATGAATGCTAATATTCTAGGGACACCAACATAGGATGAACTTGTTTGAAAAAATTATCTTAAAAGTGCGCTTGGTAGGGAAACCCCTTACTTATGTTCTTCCCAGCCTCGACCATAGTAATTCGGTAGCTCGTGTAATGGGTTGCTTGATGAGTGTTCTTGGAGGTCTCGAGAGGCCCCAGTGATCCATAAGATAGGGGTTGTGGAGTTCCATGTTGTAGTTTTATTTGGAGGTTAATTTCTTATTGTTGATCATTTTTCTTGGTCATTCTGGTTTTGAGATCTCTAGAGTTCAGGTTATGGGTGTTTTGAATACTGGGTCATCGGGAGATTGAGGATTTGTTCTAAGTGTCTTTGTGGTCTCTCTTGGAACCCATGGTTGACCATGTATTTTGGGACTTTTGTGGGCAAAAAGTGTCATGGTGGAAAGAATTTTCACACCCGATATATGATTTATATTAATTTAGTAATTTTGGGGTCTCACTTTTGAGATGCAGTTTGAACAAATTCTATTTTTGAAGAAATTTCTATTTTAAATGGGTGTGTGAATGTACGCACGACTGTGTTTCGTGCCCAACCATAATAAGGGAAATTTTTATGAATAAATTTATTATTACAAGGATGTGCGACTATGCTGCGACAACGCATGCATCTGTGCACGGAGTCCAGACTCAATAATTAATGCAATTATACTGTGACTAGTTTTATTATTTTGGTTTTATCATTAGTATTACTTTTGTTTAATTTAATATATCTATTAGGTTATTATTATTATTTTTATATCAACTAATATGAAATTTGGTTGTAATATTAAATTTTGGTGGAAAAAAATTTTATTTTTATGTTGTTTTGATAAAAACAACAATAATATTTTTAATATTATCATTATTATTATTATTGTAAATAATTCACATAATATTTTAATATTGAAATTTTCATCATAATTTTAAAAAATTTAACATATTATTATTATAATTATCATTATTGTTTTTTAAATTTGTTTGGGATTTTTTTAGGATATATTTGACCTTATTTTATTTTTTTCATATTCATTTATTTCCCCCCTTTATTTTATTTATTTATTTATTTCATTTCATTTCCTTTCTTTTTTTACTTCTTGTTTCTCTCTTGATTCCCCTTTCCCCCATCATACCAGGCCTCCCCACATTCCCTTTTTTCACTGCGCTCCCCCCTATCACCTTAGCGCGCCGACCAAGTTATCTTGCTTTCTCCACCTCCTCATCGGACTGCCTCTTGTTGGCCTCCATCGGCGCAGCACTGTCCTGCTCCTTACCTCCCTACCAAAATGCCTTTAAGTCATGACCTACCTCTATTCCATCACAGAAGCCCCACCTCTCTCTATTGCAGCAACACTGCTGACCCACTCCCCTACACCAGGCCGGCCTCCTTCAGTGCACCAATCAGCCATGCACACCCTCTCTTCCAGCCCATAATAGCTCTGCACTACACTCTCTCCCATGGTCGTACCTCACACAAAAATATCGACCTTTTTGTCACAACCATACACCATCTCCCCCTATACTAGCCTATGTCCCACAATGAACCCAAACAGGCCACCTACTGGCGCAAATTCTTGTGCCCCTCTTCCCTTCTCCAGCATGGCTTCCCTCCGTGTAAACCCTCATCCCCAAATTTGGGGTTTTAATTTATATTTATTGGGGTTTCAGTTTTTTGTTTGGTTTCTTACAGTTTTATTGATTATATTGTTTGATTTTAGGACTTAGTTGTATTTTTTTGAGGTTCTGTTGAAGGGCGGTGGACTTTGCGCACCAATTTTGTGAATTCGGTCTTCACCGAGGTAGGTGGTTCCATGTATGATTCTTAATTGATAAATTAATTCACAAATTTAACTAACTTAGCACGTTTATTAATTACATAGTTTGGTGAGAATTGGATTTCAATTATGGTTTGGTGTGTTTTTATGTGTTTTGTACTGTGTTGAATTATATGAGTATTTTGTTGTGAAACATACGATGAACTGCTTATTAGTTATTTTTAAAAGTTTTGTAGATAAGTTGTTAGGGCGTGCAAAGGGAGAAAATTGTTATTTTAGTGTTTCGTCTGTTTATGGTTAGTCAGAAATGAAAATTGAAAGAGTTTTTGGCATTTAATGTCATGTGACATATCTTGAAATTGTTTGGAAAATGTTTCTGGTAGTTTGATTAATTATATAAATGGTCCTTTTAATTGTCGGGTGGTTTCTTTAATTGCATGTGTGATGCCGATTGGGTTCCTGAGGTGGCGTTGTGTGCGTGTGGTTATGTATCAGGGTTTCTGTAGGTCTAGTGGTAATGTGGTGTTTTTCTCTCAAAAATTTATTTACAATAATTTGAATTGATTTATTAAATAATCCTTAAGGGTGAAAAATTGTTTTGGTTTAATTGAGTAAATGTTTTTGTTGCTTAAAGTCAAGCGACGTGTGTGAAAAATGATTAATAAATTATTGTAATGGTTTTTACCATGTAACTGCATTCTTTGACTATGGAATCATTTTAATTGGATGTGTATGTGATTTAGATTTGGTTTTGGGAAATTTTTCGTGTGAATATTATTTTTTAATTGTTTTTGTGTGTGTGAGTGTAGTGTTGGTTGGAGATAAAAACTCATTTTTTTTTCATTGTTTATGATTGGAATATGACATGAACTCTAAATACTTGAGCACAGATGGGATTCCAGGGTACTATGTGGGAGGACAAGGAATAGTGCGCTAGTGATACGGAAGTGGCATCAGCCCAGTTTCACCTAGCTGGATTGACGACAACAACACTAACTAATATTATGGATGATGTTGGGAGACCACTGGGTTAGGAATGTGTTACCCTAATAGTGGCCCGTGCATGAGAAGGTATATTATTGTGTTTCTATACCATTGTTCCCCATGACGCAATGTTCTAGGGTCTCAATTTTCACCGATATCATTATGGCATCTCCGATTTATTATGCTCCTCTATTGATTTTCACTCCCCTTCGGCACACAGTGTGAAGTTGGGGTTACCATGAAAGTGTGTGTGTGTGTTTTAATTTACGTTCTTTTTTCTATAGATTAGTTTTACTTATAACTTTTTTCATTAAAATGGTTTAATAATTTATTTACTTTTAGTCTGTTAAATATTAAATGTATTTTTTATTTAATAATTATGCGTGGAAACTTTTCCCGGTGGCATCCTACTGGGCTTTTAGCTCACACCCTAAATACACCTTTTGGTGTATGTAGATCTTATTTACTTTTTATTCCAGATTGAGGCATCGAGCATAGCATTGGTCTTTCAGGTTTTCAGTGGCATCGTCATCTTGGTTTGGTGAATGTTTTTTGAAGTTGTTGCACCTCATGTTGACTAGAGGTTTGAGTTAGTGTTTTTAGTTTATAATTTATTTTTGTTCCTTTTAGGTTTTTGGTTCAATTTGTAAAAAATAATTTTTGACCATACATTAAGGTCCTACTTGGTTTTCTATTTTTAGTTTTAATATTTTCATCTTGTTTTTTGTTTTATAATTATTTATTTAGATAAATCATTCCCATGTTTATTTTTGATACCAAGTAACTTGTGCCAGCCCATGGGGATCAGGAATGCCCCTCAGGCATTGTTGTAGACCGGTTCGGGCGTCAGTTTGATGGTGACATGATTTGGTTCGAGACATTAGCCCATCAAGTTTTACAAATCATATATTTTTAAATGATGATGCTAAACTAGTGAGGCAGGCACAATGTTGATTGAACCCAAACATCCTAGAAGTTGTGAAAATGGAGGTAACAAAATTATTAGTAGATATAATCATTTAACCCATATCTAATAGAAAATGGGTCAATCTCGTTCAAGTGGTTCCTGAAAAATTTTCCTTATAGTAATTTAAAATAAAAATTATGAATTGGTTCCAACATGTGTGATGAATAGTTTGAGTGTGTTCATAGACTATCGCTGACTAAACCAACACACCAGGAAGGACCATTTCCCTTTCCCATTCATTGACCAAATGCTAGAGAGGCTAGCGGGAATGTCCCACTACTATTTCTTTAATGCATATTCTGGATATAGTCAAATCCATATTTCCACCTAGGATTAGAAAAATACTACATTCACTTTCCCCTTTGGCACATTTTTATATAATTGGATGCAATTTGGTCTTTATAATGCTCTGGGTAGTTTCTAGCATTGCATGGTTAGTATAATTTCATATTCCCTTGAAAATTGCCTAGAATGTTTCAAGGATGATTTCTCTGTGTTTTTCTCCTCTTTTGATGTATGTTTGAGAAGTCTTTCATTATTACTACATCACTATATTTAAAAAAAATTATTATTAAATTATTTGAAATTACATTTCATGGTGTGACAAGGAATAGTTTTGGGACATGTAATTTTTGGTAATGGTATCCTGGTAGATAAATCAAAAGTTGATGTCATTTCTTCACTACCATTCCTCAAAAAAGTATGGGATGTGCGATCTTTCCTAGGTCATGCTGGATTTTACCATCTTTTTTTCATGACATTAGTAAGATTGCACTCCTCTACCAGTTAGTCCAAAAAGAAAAGGAATTAGTTTATGATAATGACAGTGATGAATATTTTAATATGTCAAAATGGAATTTCACATCACGCCTGGTAATCCAACATCCTCGGTGGGATTTACCATTTGAGCTCATGTTTGACGCCACTAACTATGAAATTGGAGCAGTTTTGTCACAAAGGGTTGATCAAGCTCCACATTTCATTGCCTATAAATCACGTACGTTAGACCCTGCCCAAGAAAACTACACCACAAATGAAAAAATAATTTTTTTCCATTATGTTAGCCTTTGAAAAATTCAGTTCATATGTTTTGGGACCCAAAGTCATCGTGTTCTCAGACCATTTAGCCCTCCAGAATCTCCTTAAGAAAATGGATTCCAAACCACAACTCATTCACTGGATGCTCCTCCCTCAGGAATTCAATTTTTAAATTAGAGATAAAAAAGGAGCAATGAAAGTGGTGGCTTACCATATTAATAGGTTCCACCCATAATCAAACATTGACTCATCCCCATGTATTCATATAAATGATACATTTCATGATGAGCAACTTTACCAAGTGCAAGATGTTATTCTGTGGTTTGCTAAAATTTTAAATTATTTGGTAGCATCTTGCATTCCAACTAATTTAAAAAAACAGGCTGATCATCAAAAAAAAAGTAGTCTCATTGGTACATTTGGGCTGAAACCTACCTCTGGCACACATATAGTGATCAATGTTTTAGGTGTTTTTTTCTTGACAGTGAGTTTATGTCTGTCCTTAGATTCTGTCACACTCTTTTTTAAGGGTGGACACTTTGGTCTCCATCGGAATGCTCACAAATTCCTTGATTCTGGTCTCTTTTGGACCACATTATTTTGGGATTCCCATGAATTCCTTATCTCTTGTACTCACTATCAATGAGTAGAGAATGTATATAAAATAATCTAGATTCCCTAAAAACCCTTGCTCCTCCATGATATTTTCGATTTCTGGGTAATTGACTTTATGGGTCAAATCCCCAATTTATTAGGTAATATTTACATTTTTTTGGCATTGCATTATGTTTCAAAATGGAGAGAAGTGTGAGCTTCAAGGATTAATGATTATAAGGCTATTGTGGAATTTTTGATAACCTAGATTTTCTATAGGTTCATATTTCCTAGGTACATCTTTAGTGACCAAGGTTCTCATTTCAGCAACTGAACAATGCAATATTTTTGCGTCGTTATGGGGTCGAGCATCAAGTGTCTACTGCTTATCTCTTATAGGCTAATGGTAAAGAAAAGGAGTTAACAAGAGATGTAATACAGATTCTTGAAAAAATGGTTTAACCTAATAGAAATTATTGGAGTCTTATACTCAAGGATTCATTATTGTGTTACCGTACTGGATTAAAAACTATCTTTGGCATGTCACCATATTCGCTGGTGTTGTGAAAGATTTGTCACCTGCCTTTTGAGATTGAGAAACAGGCCAACTGGGCTATCAATCAATGCAAATATAATATTTCAGGTGCATGTTCTCAAAGGAAGCTACAGATTCAGGAACTAGAGGAAATGAGAAGAGAATCATGTGAGAACTCTAGGATTTATAAAGAGTAATCCAAGGATACCCATGACCATCCCATTCTTCATTGTCAATTCCACATTAGGTATAAGGACCTCCTATGTAATGAAATTCTGATGTTGCATCGACATAAGCTTCGTTAACAATGGTTTAGACCATACATTGTTACTAATGTATCTTCCTTTGGTGTTGTTCAGGTTCAAAATAAAGATATAGAGAAAATCATCACTGTCAATGGTAATCGGCTAAAGCACTTCCATGAAGCCCATATAGAGTTCCTAGTGAAGGAAATCCACGTTCAAGAAGAAATATATCAATAATACCTACCATGTTTTATCCATCCATACCAAATTATATTTTTTATAGTGAATAAACTAACAATCTTGGTGTAGGGGGATGGGTACATTCTTGGGTTTGTTAGGAATTTTCATCACCTTTTTTCATTCTTCTCTTTTTCACTTTATTTATGGTATCTTCACATTTCCCCATCATGTTCTATTCATTTGTATTTTCATCATCTTTCTTCTTTATTCTCTATTTCACCTTCATTATGTAATTTTTACTCCCCCCCTTATGGTTACCAGATCAAGGAACTTACTGAAAATTCTTGTTGAAAATATTGATTCCATGTTGATTTAAAATTTGATGAAAACCTGACACTATTATGGAATATATGACTGTATGAATTGAAAATCAAGGAGTGATCTTTACTGAATTGGTTTTTGTTCAATTATATAAGTGGTTGTATCCCTATGAAGCCATTGAGAAGATTTATGTCCATTGTGTGATTAGTTTTTTGGAAAACCATGTCCCAAATATCTCCACAAATTTTTTCACCAAACCACAAAGTGTTAATATCTCATACCTAATATAAGCTAAATATATGTTAGGATAATATTTTTCAACTTTAAAATATATTTCCGTACGTTCTTTCCTTATCCGATCTGTTTCATTACTGTACCATATTGACCTATGCGTGTGTACCTCATATCTGAATGTTGTACGCTCTCCAATGAACCAAAAAAAAAATTGGTTAGTGTCTTGAAAAATTCACAACCCACTCCTCCTCAGCCTTTTATCTTGTTATAACTATTACTATTAATGTCATGAGGAGATCAAACTAGGGTTGAGAGATGAGTGTGAGATTTATTACAAATGAAACTTATGAAATAAATGAGGTGAGTGATAAAATGTGCAATATATGGGGATATCCTGGACCAAAGCTTATGGTTTTACATCTTGGAATGATTAAGTGAGTGGGTATTCAAATATGATTGAAAAATATGTATGTTAGGTTCTATGGACAAAATAATATAAGCTGATAAATGTAAAAATAATCTATATTTATTGGATAGAAAGTAGAAAGAATAACATGGAATAGTTTTCCCACACACACATGTAGAGTTAGTGGCATGGTTTACATTTGAATTCCTTTCTCAATTTGTTATCATGAATCTCTTTTAATTTCATTAGGATATTATTTTTAAGATATCTTTTTCCATTTTTACTAGGAAGAACTCCTTGGTGATGTTTGTTCATTGACAACAATACAATAATTAATTAAAATTTCATAGAATTTTAAAACTTCATGATATTGGGAATATATACATGCATCATTTTTTGGGATATGTGACTTTTAATAGGATTGAAAATGGTCAGTTATGGGAGTGAAATTGCACAATGATTCAAAATTCAATGTTACCCTTACATTTTTGTTTTAAACTGGTTGTTTAATGAATATTCCAAATATAATAATAAATTTAATATCATTTTTGAAGTGATTAATTAATTTTTATCACTATTCAATAAGGAAATTTTACTTGCTTTTGTGTTTACATTATAGGAGGAGGTGATTTAGGGGCCATAAAGATGATCTAGTTGAAAAATGGGTCGAACTGCATGGCATCCCATGAACATATATCCACATTTTTAATAATTCCAAAAATATTGCATTATAATGGACTGATCCTTTGTGTTCCCCTTCATAAAATTATGGTCAAAATCTCTTCGCAAGGAATTGAAGGCCAATTTCTCTATCTGGTGGCCTGTTTGAAACATTCTGTCCAGGAGATAGAATCTTCATGAATTCCAAAAATTGGTTCGATCTTCTAGTATATCTCACAATATAGATGTCTAATAGTATCCAAATTTGATAGAGATACATTCAAGAGGCCGGCCAATAACTCTTCTCTTCTGGTCAAGTCGTGATATTGGTTTATACTATTCCAAAACTGAGACAAAATTGGTAACTCAAAAATAGGGTGCTCAAAACTGTGATCAATTTTGGATATAAAAAGGCACCATGGGAACATCATTTTTATGTTCTCCCAAAGAGTGAAGTGCAACCAATTTGGAGATTCAAAATATCCTTCTCCTAATCCTAGAAGTTTTGGAGGCCCCTATCCTCATAGGGGGATCAAGGATGAAGAATGAGTTCCACACGAGCTTCCTCCTCCTCCAGATGTCGAGCTAAATAGTGGGCGTTCATTGTTATGAAGCTACACACATGTCAAGGGAGTTCTGATGCATATATTATATACTAGTTTTGAGTAATTTGGGTGTTTTAGAATTAAATTCTATTTAACTTACATGATTTCATTTTTGAATGCATGTTTTGATCCATGTCAATATTATGCTCTTAATTTATTACCGATCAGTGTTAGGTTTTGAGTGTGTGACTTGCGTTGTTCCAATTGGAGAACACAAGGATGATTTCAATAAACTCCTTCTTGAGATTTTAATTTTATTTGGGACCTCTAATTACATGAATAAGCTCTGGACCTTGAAGATATTATTGTTACAACAAGGTTAGGTTCTTTAAGAATTGAAATAAAATCATAGAAATTAATTGGGATTCAAATTTATCTCATCCAAAGAATTAATCCAAACCTAAATGAATATCTTTGAAAAATGAACATGAAATGTCTGTAGTGAAACCGCAATGAACCCTATCTCTCATAATATTTTTTAAATCCACTAGCTATGTCCACTATTAAAATAATTGAGTTAAATTATTTTCTTAAAACTGTTTTTTTAAAATCACCCCCTCTTTTAGTAATCTTTTTTAAAAGTACACACTATAAGCTACCAACGGTCCTTGAGAGACTGCTTAAGGTCATCCGTAAACTATAAATCAACCTCAAAATCATATTCAATTTGATGTTTCATGACAACGCGTTCATCCATCTCCAGGTGAAGGAAATGAAGTTAAAATAGATCAAATCATAGCCAAGGGTTTAAATTGATTTATAGAATAACATAAAGTAAGTTTTATTGAGTTATTATCAAGATTGTAAAATAATCATTAAAATCTAGTAAAATTTATCTAGAAATATGTGTTATCCTAAAACCTTATGTTATGGTGATCTGATGGTATTTTAAATCATCATAGATTTATGGCTTTAATGTCTTAAATTTTCCATTTATCTTTTACTTGATTGTGATTGATGACCTCAATTACAACATATAAATATTTAAAATTTTCCTCTCATTAAGATTAGATTTTTAACCCTATTTATATTATAGGTTTTCCGCAAAAGTATTTTCTAGAATCATCCTTTTATTATCGACATGTAATTTCAAATTTTAAGGATGAAATTTATTAATGTAGGGGATAATATAACACCCTAATATTTCAGAGTAAGATATATTTTTAGATAAATTCAACATCATTCATTGCATGTAATACCGAGTACAATTGTACCATGATATACTAAATTAGATGTTTAAAAGTGGTTATAAATAGTGTTGTGCACATTATGAAATTTATAAATTTAATATTTCAAAATGTACTTCATTTTTGATTTGGAATTTAAAAACTAGCTTATGTCGATTTCTTAGTGTTTTTTTAAACATTAATTTTTTGGTGAATATTGAAAAGTATTTTTTTGTAGTTACAAAATAACTTTTTAATTTATATAATTATTTTACATTAAATTGATTTTCATGTTACAATAGATAAATACAACATATATTAATTCATTGTAGTTCATCAGAATCATTCTTATAATGTAATTAGATATAAAAAATTATTGAAATTTTTAAGGTCTCTTTTACCTGCCATCTAGCCACATTTATGGGATTATAATTAAATGAAATTTTACTACTTTTGTGAATAAAATTTCAAAAACTGAAAATAATATGTTGTAATTAGTATGATATATTTTTTCTAATAGGATCAATTTTTTATGGTGAATAGTGACTTTAGTAATTTTTTTAAATTTCCCATGGTTAAGGGTAAATTGGGTAATTAAAGGTAAAAATAATATTATAATATTTAAAAGTTACCCTAACACTTTTCTTAATTTCATTGATAATTGGGTTTAGACAAAAATATAACTCGGGTATAAATTATGATCAATTTATGTAAATGGGGTAAGAATATGAAATTTATTATATTTTATTTAAAAATAAGTTAAAAATATCATAATCCAACATTTAATGACTAAATAATTTTTAATATATTGTAATACATAAGATAAATTCGACTATAAATATTAATTAGAACTCTAATATATTTATATACATCTTGATAATTTTTTTTTAGTTTTTAGACATTAAATAATTAAATTAATTTTTGATATAATCATGATATAGTAATTGATTTATTAAAAGAGGAATAAAATAAATGATATGAATATTATTAAAACAAATATAATTTGAAATATTTGATTCCATAAATGATTTTTTGGAAGAAATTGGCATATTTTTTATGAGATAATTTAGTTTTTTCGAAGGAATAATGTGTTTATGATTTTATAAAAAGTCAAATAAACAATACTATCAAAATTGACATAAATGTGATTTTAAAATAAAAAATATATTATTAAAAGATTAAAAAAATGATAAAAACAAATATTTGAAAAAAATAACTTGGATAATGTTAAATATTTTATTAATGATCCAATTGGGGTTTGTTTTTAATTTTATAGTAACTATACTAACCCTATAGTGTTAAAAGAAAAGTATTCACAGAAATAGATAAATTGTTTAACTAACTATTAAAGCCAAAATATAATGTTAATTTTGTGACTTAAATGTGTCTAAAATTCATTTGTTAAAATTATTTCAAACCATAGTCTTAAAATATTTGAAATAAGTCACTTTGGAGCTATTTGAAATTGAAAATAAATTTATATTAAATTAATTGTTTTGGAGTTTCTAAAGTTCCCCTCTAATATCTTATAAAAGGGCACCTCTGCTTCTCTTTTATTTTCACCTCTAAAAAACTTTTGCTCAACCAGAACCTATCAAATTATCCTTTCAACTTCCCTCAAATAATCATTTAGTCTATATAATGGACATAAATTTAACCTAATAAGTTATTCTATGAACATCAAAAAGAGAGACTTGATGCAGACGTCATTCGAACACGTACAAAAGAAATTAGACTTATGGTAAGGGTTAATTTCAAAATCACATTATTATATGATATTTTTTATATATAAATATTTATTGAGATAGTTTTATCATCCATGTATATGTTTCTTAAAAATATTTTAGAAAGGAATGTTTTTAAGGTTTTATGTAAGGGACTCTTTAATTTCAACATCGTTTTAAATGTTTTAATGATTTATTCTTCTCAAATCATTCTCATTAACATAAATGTTTTCAAAATGGTGTTAATGACTTATTTATATGAACATGATTATTTTAAAATGTTATTTCCTTTCAAAATTTTCAATGTCTTATGGGATACATTTATTCAAAAATATCTTTTTAAATGACTTTTATAAGTGAATGTTTTTTTAATAAAAGATTTCAAAAAAGGGGTATTTTTTTACTATATTTTTAATGATTTTATTAGAGTATTTTCATATGTCAACATTGGATATTATACTTAATTAAATTTGAGATCTTATGATCTCATTTACCATATTTAATTTAATGGTTTATGATCAGTTTGATTATGGATGTTCTATTTAGATACCATTGTTGGATTATGATTAAAGAATTCAAATTTCATATAATAGTTTTTAGTATGAATGATTATGTTATTTATGATTCACCATATTTGTTTGAGGAATGTAGTGTACATCATATGTGATGTGTGGTTCCTTCTACAGACTATCTGTGCATTGAGGGTCTCATGAGATGAAATTAGTTGGCTACAAACCATTTCTATTTGTTTTCCAAGTAGTTTAACATTGTGAAGAGGATAGATATTGACACAAATCATATGGGTTTATACCCACAAACATAAACTATCATGAAGATATATCATGATTGTAGCTATCTTTTGGATATATCTTCATAGTGTAGACATTAAACATTATGAATTCCTTCGTTGAGATATTAGCTATTGATAATCCATGTGATTCTTCAATAATTATAATATCCACGGTTATGACAATTTTATATAGTATTATTTATTCTTCACATATTATACTCAATATTATGTTTAAAGGTCTTGTGTTCTAGATAAAAATCCTTCCTTATAGTTCATGATGATTTATTCATAATAGCTTCCACTCTATGCGTACACTTACTGAGCATCTGAGGTCACCCCTTTCATATGTTCTATTTTCCTCGGATTCCAAGAAGATTATTATGAATGATATCTTGGGTTATGATTGGAGAATAATGGAATTATCAAAAGATTATCTGTTTTGTATTTTATGTTTTGAATTGTAATGTAAGGTTCATGTATGAAATCTATTTTTGAAGGCTAATAAACTGATCAGTCCTTTTGGATTTGATTCCATGTAATTATAACAATGTATTAAAATAATACACAAGATATGGAATTCTATGGTCAGGGAGTAAAAAAACATTTATTTGAATAAGGCAATGTTCATTTAGGAATAAATCCTTGCTACATTAAATTGATCGATGAATTCTTGGTTAAGATATTCTTTGGAATATCATCCTAAAGTAACTTATATCTTCTGACCCAGAATATACCAGACTTGTCTTTAAAATACATTAAACACATAAAGGAATCATATGGAGTATACTTATCACTATCTTACCATTTTAATTGTTCATTAAATCTACCAGAACTAGTTTTTAATAATTTATGGATTCCTATTATTTCAAATACTTTCTTTTTCCAAAACTATGTGTATAAGTGTGCTGATAACTCCTAAAGTATTTATCTCTAAAGAGTCTAAAACCATAATGGGTAAATCCTTTACAACTACTTTTAGTTTCTATTGACTAACTATTATATTTCCACAACTAGTTATATAAGTCATAAATTTTATATTCATCCCTTATTTCTCATGATTCTTGTATTATATAAATATTGTTTATGTTTGAGATATCATAAATGACATTTAATCATTAATTTTTTTTATCATTCATCACAAAATGATAGTTTTAAAATAACGATTCACTTCATTATAAAATAGTGTGCTTCTCCCCACTAATAATGGTATCATCCTTCCTCAACTTCTTGTGGAACACACCATGATATACAGTATTGTTTCTCGACATCCTTGATTCTTATATTTTGGAAAAAAATATTTAAGGACATATTATATCTAATACCCAAAGAGTATAAATGGAGTACTACACATAATAAATAATATACCAAAATTAGAATCTCATGTTTTCTTCTACATCAATTAATTTTATTTCCTATTCTATTTAGCTATCTTCCCATATGAAAAAATATCCTCTTGTTCGAAGTCATCCCTCCTTATCTTTGGTTTCTTAGAAAAATGATGTCATGTTTTCTTTAACATTATAACATCACTCATCCTTTTCACCTTCTCTTTTTATTGGTTAACCTAAATAATTAATTATTTTAAATTATTATCCTCTTTGAAAACCTATCACAAAAGATATTGAATCAGTTTTTCCAAAATATTTGTTTGATAATTATCAAAAAAAAAATAGAAATATAGGGTGGAAAAGATGAGAGAATTAGATGGAATGAATGTTATTTATTTGGCTTAATACCCATTTCTTGTAGTAATTTAATGTAATTTATCATTCTGATTACATACAGAACAACTTATTATCTATTTCTAAAATGATAGGTAATTAATTTTTTTATTATCTAAATTATTTCCATCATCACACTATCCTTAAAAACTTCTCAAAGATGAGGAATAATTATATATACATCCATGTACTTATGTTTCAACTATAATTATTTGTAACATGATGTTATCATTATTATGTAAAAATAAATGATTCATCTATGATTACCCTATAAGAATATATTCTCCTCATTACTAGCTCCTTAGGGAGGCTAATCCGGTTTTGGGGACTCAAACACATATAATTTCCTTTCGTATTGTATTACTATTCACAAGTGCCTGTACCACTCATGGAAATTTGTGCTGGTGAGGACTTGATATTTATCCATTGTGGACTGTAGAATATTTATTGTGTTAATTTCACCTACATACAAAAAGTAAATATACTAGATTAGTACTTTTATCTTGATTATCGATGTATATTTTATTTATTAATTAATTAATATCATTAAATTTCTCCCATTGTTTTATCAAACTCTAGAAACCCTCATCACTGAAATCATAATAATCTATCACTTGAGTATTCTAATTGAAAGGTTCCTTGAACCTCTCCTTACTTTCACCAAGCTATTGATACGAAACTACTCAAATAGTTCAAGGTAGGTGTTTGACTGTCCAACTACATTAACTCACAACCCCTTGATATGTTATGGGATGTCCTAGCTTCTAAAATCATAAATATGATTTACATAACGATAGATTCTAAATTTACATAAAGCTACCTTTTATTAATTATTTTACTACAACAAAATTTATGTCCACCAATCAATCTAATAAGAGCTCTAAAATAGTAGGAGTCACTCTCAACATTGGATGATAAGAACCCTGAACACCCAGAATTTTTCAAATTCAAATGATTGAAGGTGTTTGCGACTTAATATGTTTTTATTTATTTTAATATATTTCTCAAATAATGTAATCCATTATTATTATTCTATTCATATTATTTTTTATATCTACAAACTGAACATTAATATAAAAAATCATTCATCACAACTTGATTCATTTTAATAGTTATTATTTTATATGTTTTTCCACTATCATTAAAATGCATAAAATAATAAACAATTTGTAAAACATAAAAATACATTACCAGTCTTGAGAATATAATATTGGTTAATATAATGAACTTAATGGATCAAACAAGAAGTAAAGGAATCATACTTGAGATATAGCTTGAATCATTATGTAGCTCGTCCCATGTGTAGTGTGTCCACCTCCTGTCTTAATTTCGCCTCGACATGGCATGGTCCCCAACATATGGTGTCAAATTTATTATACATTAATAATCACATGTTGGTGAAGGTTTCTTGGGAGAAACAATGTACAAAAATTTTAATGGGTGTATAGGATCTTATATATATTTTAATGAAAAAATATGATGTGCATATAGTTATTCAATTGAAAACTTATTACAATAATCAGAAGAAGGTAATAAGTAATAAAATTAATAATAATAATACATGTGAAGTCAATCAAATTCTCATGTACAATCAATATAATAATTATAATTCACAATAAATTTATATTTTTATAAATTTAAGTATGAAATAATTTTAAATAAATTAAATGAATTAATTAAATTAAACTACTCCATTCAAAAATTTTATACATATTTGGTCTGTTAATTATTGTAATTTTATTCAATAAATTAATTTAAATGATTTAATTAATTTAATACCGAATATAAATTAATTAACTAAATTATGTTTTGATAATTAAAACTTAAGTTGGGCTCCAAAAACCCCACTATGGCCAATGGATGGCGGGTTTATAACCCCACATGCAATTTCAAGTAAACATACTTCTATTTGGGTATTATGAGCTAGGTCAGCCCACCCATACTCGTATCGGGTCAAGTTGACCTGCTTGATCCCTTTTCAGGGGGGATCAGGTTTAATGGTCATTTTGTAGGGTACCTTGCGCTAGGTAAAAAGGTGTAGAAGATGGAATAATAGTTAGATGGAGTGCAAGGGACATGGGAGGCCACATGAGTTTTTCAATATATATATTCTCATGGAGTTTGATAAGGTATCACAAAGACCATGTGTCGTGGGTGGTGATACCCCCACTGGGGTCATGGACTAATAAAAGTCAATAGTGTTGGATCCATGGAGGGTGGATGGGATCTCAACAATGATTGGTCGGGTGGAATCCTTTGAAGTGGACCAACGGAATGTGTGGCATATGGTTGTAAGATCTCTCAATTTAAGAGGAAGGTTAGCGAGGTGGTGGTCAGGCCTGAAAATTGAAGGGGGAGGATCTGGATTGAAGTCTAGGGGAGATGATTGGAAGGTGGGGATGATCCAGTAAATAGTATCCTATCTTGTGAAAGGATTTTCATAGTTCTTGAGCAAGGTTGTCATTATGATAAAATGGGATGAAGACCATGGATGTGGGTCTACATCCATGTGGAATATTGGAAATTAGCTAGAGTAGATCGGGCCACCGAATTCCAATTTTATTCCAGCCAATAACATCCCAGAACAAATTGATCTCAAAAAAATATTTTAACATGTATTTAATATATATTTTTCAATTTTAATCCCAACAAATGATCCATAAAACTATTTTTAGATTCTCGTAACATGGTCATCTGAGATCGGATCGAAACATAATTAGATTCATTGGGAATCAATTAAAACCATTTACCTAAATTTATTTTTAATTTTATTTAATTTCATAGAAAGAAATATGATTTTTTTTATTTCAATTGATGGTATCAAGGCACGTAATATATGTTGGTGGAATATGGATTTAAAAATATTCCATCACCATAGTGACAATACTTATTCATCTCTAGTGAGCTAAGAAATTGTATTGTACGGGGATATCTAATGCTTTTATCAGATCATAGAATATTAAATAATGAGAACCTCATTCTATTTTAAAGCATGCACGTCTGTCTCATGTCACTGGCGACAGTTTCTTAGAGGATATGATATTGGACACATCTAGATCATTTACACATGGTTCTAGAATCTATTTTTATTCCATTCACTAGATTCCATGTTCTATAATGGATCTCCACAAATCTATTTATAAAGGCGACCGTTACCATGATCTCATACATTTTTTTCATGAAGGAATAATCATATCTTTCACTTGATTTGAGCGATTCTAAATCTCAGATTCATGAGGATTTATAAGCTCTCAATTTCATTGATTGAATAGTCACATGGAAAGATATTCTCTCTAAATTATACAGTGGAAGTAAAAATACCGTATTCAGGTTTCCCCGACCCCCGTATATTTGTCATCTTCTAAATAAGTAATAAATAAATAATTCAAATGAACTAATGGAATCATAAATATTTATTTATATTTTATCACATACCATTAATATTTATTAAATATATTACATGAAAAACCCTAAATATTAACTTGACTCATAATTCCCAATAATATTGAACGAACCTAGAATATAAAAATATTATACATTCATAAAATATTAATTCATTAATTTACTTTAACACATGTATATAATTTCTATAAATTCATCCCAGTTATTATTTACTGGAATAATGAAGAATTTATTTAATTATTGGTAATCAATAATGTTGGGAAAACTCTTCGACCCCACGGTGAAACTCACCATGTCCTATATATTTATTCATCAAAATAGTGCAGATTGTGAAATGTGTGTCCCTCTATGCCCTTTACATGGAATCATTGGATAGTATTCATTAACCAAGAGTGAAGTCTAATAACCCATAAAGTACCCTAAAGAGATAATAAATAGTCATAGAAAAGACAACCACCATACTAACATGCACTATATAATAAAATCGCTTTGTCATTCGATATCTCTTAAAGTAGGACGAACCCTTGAGTCATCATTATTTATTTATTAATTATTTTTCTATCTAATTGGGTGGATTTACCCTCGACTACCTTGGCCATGTATTTATGAATGGTATACCATCCCGATGAAACTATCTCAAAATATTACTTCCTCAATTCAAATGTGATAAATTCTATCTTCATCATTCAAAAAATTCCATTCCACTAGTTATTCTCTCAAAAAAATCTACCTCACAACAATTTTATTAACATAGTTTTTCCCTTGAATAGAATTATACAATCATAATGCATGCATTGATAATGATATCAAGTTATGAAACCCAAACATATTTTCAATGATAAGAACATCCAATGACACCCAAAATAAATTTTTCCCTTATTGGGAGTATTTTCCACATGATATCAACTAAAAAGGATCACCAATTATGAATATAATTATAATATGTCTCAATTCCTATGATCCCCAACACCTAATAGTTAGACATTTCCAATGCAGTACCCCTGATTTTTTTGTATGTTACCCTTTATTTATGATCTTCATGAATATAATGTTTATGGGTGAACATTGTGAGTGTTTTAAGTACATTTGGATTGTGTTGGGGGTTAATTAGAAGGTGTGTAGGATATGCACGGGTTTTTAAAACCATGCAGAATCTTAGGAGAAATAGTGCAGAGTTGTACATGTTTGATAGTAGATTTGGCATGGTGGGTGAAATGTTAAGGAGGTCATGCAAGGATTCCATGTGAGGAAGTCGTGTTAGGGTCTTTTTAGGTAGTATCTAATGCATGGTTAACACACGATTTGTCTAATCGTGTGACTAAACCATGCGTAGGGTTAATGTGAGATGTTAACAAAGTGAATCTCACCCCTTTTTGACTCTGTAGTATTTTTATCCCTCCTATATTTACCTAATTAGATATTCCTATCTATTGAATGTCTGAGACCCTCTACCAATAATATTATAATCAATTTGGATCCACTACATTGTGTTTAGAATCACGATTCCCGCGGTATTTCATCGTTATTCTTTGTTTTTATCATGTTTTCTAATATTTAAATAGATTTAATTCTCCTCTATTATAGGTTTCTCATTTCTATTCCTTTTATGGGTGGATAACAGATTTTTTATGACAAATATGTTCATATTTTTTCTCTTTGTTGAGAGGATAAGAGATCTAATGTTGTTTCAGGGAATTAATACCAGGTTTTGTGAGCATTATTATTCCCTTTTCTGTTTTCCTCAAAAACATCAATATAGGATTATTAACTCTCAAATCCTCTTTTTAGAACTGATTCGAATTTATTAAAATTTATTAATTTGTGTATATTTTATTTTCTATTAGTCACATTATGATTGTTATAATCCCCCTTCGGTGATGGTTTGTGGAAATAGAGAAAATGGTGTTCTTGATTAAAGTGCATGATTATTTATTTTAGAATGATGATTTTGAAATAGTATTTTGTTTAAAAATTTGGTCATTGGATTTGATTAATGTGTTTTAAATAAGAGGAATGATTTTTCAAATGAAATGGTTGGTTGTAATTGGTTTCTTTAATGGTTTTCAATAAAATAAAGTCTTTATTGAATTGTTCTGAATTGGTTTATTTGAAATGATTATGGCATATATGGGTTGTTGGATTTAATGTTTGATGTTCCACTAGATAAAGGAAGTGTACCAGTGTAGTATACAGTTTGTGACCCTTTATAGGGGGTGTGCGTTAGTGTAACACAAGGTGATTGGACAATAGAATGCTCAAAATTATGGAATTGTTAAACAATTATGCATGTGTGGGTGTGTTGTGATCCAAGTAATGATTATGCCAAAATGATATTAAGAGAAGAGTTTAAATCCTTTTAAGGTTTTTCTTCTATAATTATGAATTGATGGGAAAATTGGTTAAAATAGAACTTCTTTACTTTTGGTTATAAATGATATTGGAACTTGTTTATATTTAGTTATAAACTATTTTGGGAAATTGTTATATATATATCGTTTAATATAAATATTGCTAACCTTTCTATCCTAGTGGTGAGAGTAAGAAATTAATTTGGGACAACATACAGAGTATTATACTCACCCCTGATTTATAAATATGGTTCGTTTGTATATTATATCATCTGGTACACGGTAAAAGGTAATGTTTCGCACGTTGTTAGATTCATATCGTGATAATTGAGTTGATTGGTGATTAGATTATGGAGCTTGTGGGGAATGGATTCATGTTCACATCATGGATTTTATTAGTTTTCATTCAACTTTTTTTATTAATGATTAGATTTTTATCCACTGTTTCACACTTTGGTTGGTCTTGTTATGAAATGAAATGTGGATTTTTCTTTTATTATAAATCATCATATAGTTGTTGTTTGGTTATAGTTTTTTATTTGTCATTTTTATTATTATAGGGTAAATTTTTATCCACTGGTATTGAAACCCTTCAACATTTATTACCAGCCTTTGGCATTCTGGGGATGTCATTTAAGGTCAAGTAATTATTCATTTTATTCTCAATCCAATGAAAATACGTGGGTCATTAAAAATTGTATTAGATTTTTCTATCCTTGTCTATAAAGTGGTCTTTAGTTTCTGGGTTTCATTGGATTTTATGTCAATCTAATATATTCCTTGGGTTAGAATCTAAGAAATGATTTGGATTATCAGGACATGAAATAAAGATCATAAAAATTCATAGCTATCCTTTCTATATTGAATATCAAGTAACTAGGGAGATGTGTACAAATGATTTTTGGAGATACTTATATAAAATTAGAATCTCATTGTCATGGGATTAACGAATGAGACAAGCATGACATGTGTTAGAGGAATGACTTCCCACTAGGATTTCATATTTAATTTAGAGTAATGATGTATAATATTTTTCAAATGAGATGTGTTTTTTGACAAATGGTATAAATTGTGTTTAAAAGAAACACTTTAAAAAGAGAATGAAAGATGTATTCTGAAAATGGTTTAATTTTCAAAATAAAGATGGGATTTTTAAAAAATGGGTAACTATGGAAAAAGGTTTTTTATAAAAAAAATGTAGTTATAGTTGATATAATTGAATTTGAAATGATAATACATCAGTTTCATGGGATTGTGTCTTATGAAATTTATTGTTTCTTTAGAAAATGGAACCCACAAGAAATTATAAGAATAGATCGGAAAAGACCATTGAGAAAGTGGTTGCACCTGAGCCATAGGTGAATGGACAGTTGGTTCCAAGAATCTCTCGAGCATTTAAGACCATTGACTTAGGATTGAAACCAGATACATTTTTTATGATGTCATCTACTGTTGTAAGTCCATGTTAAGGAAGATATGTTTTCTTCCTGAGAGTAGGTGATAACTTCAGCACTAAGAGAAAAAGTAAGAGGGACACTTATTATCATAGAGGTAGGACACATAAAAATTGGACCACCAGAGAAATTAATCATTCTCCAAGACCTAGGATCACGTTTGGATATTTTCAGTATGGTTTATTGAGTCAAATAAAGAAAAACTATATCACACTACTGAGAGCATGCCAGAACTGCAGTAAGATGGGGAATCTTCAGTGCTATTATCGCATTGATCTGAGGTTAAGTGTTCAGATAACTCTCCTTATGCTACAATCATTGTATGATTCAACTGAAATATGGTAGTATAAGAATCCTTATTATCAGAACATGCATGGTGATTATAAGAATACAATGAATCCTCACCATGGGAAATCTCATAAAGGAAACACGGAAAAAAGTGCGTTAACGATGCAATTATATAGAGCTTTGAAGGTCATTATAGAGGATCAGGCTAGACCATCAATGAAGAGAGGTATGATTCCATTCAATTCTACCCTTATGCTAGTGAAATTTGATATTGGGGAATCACATTCCTTTATCCCTTCCATTTTGTTTATTTGAAAAGTTTAAAATTTGATATGATTATTTCTATGATAAAAATTCCAACTTCTCTGGTCAAAGAGTCTATCAAGCCTTTACGTGTAGAGCATGTTCTATAACTATTAATGCAGCAGAGATGAAATGGGATTTCTCTGTGTTGGAGATTAATGTTTGTGATGTAATATTTTGTATGGACTGTATGACAACATTCAAGTCTCACATCAACTATTATAGATGAACAATTATTTATACAACTGTGGATGATGTCGAGCATCTCTTTAGAGGAGAAAGAGTTTTAAAGAAAGGTGAAATGGGCTTGTTAGCACCAGTAGTGAAATGTCTCTCTTAACAGTTGGCAATATTGACTTTGGAATCGATAGATGAGATCAAGGATAATAGGTCTCCACCATTCGTAGATAAATTTTCACCTGTTTTATCCAATGACTTCTTAGTTTTACTACCTATAAGGGAAGTGTATTTTATTATTGATCTCCTTACAAGGACCGGTCCCATTTCCCTTCTGTCTTATAGGATGGAACCAAAAAATTAAGTGAGTTGAAAGTGCGGTTAAAATAACTAGAAAGGAATGGTTTCATTAGGAAAAACATGTCTCTATGGGAATCACCAATATTTTTTTGAATAATGTAGATGGAACTCTTCAGCTATACATGGACTATCATAAGCATATCCTAGTTATGATAATGAATCGGTATCAATTAAAACACATTGAAGATATTTTTGATCAATTTTCGGGAGCTCAGTGGTTCTCTAAAACTGAATTGTAATCATGATATCACCAATTGGGAGTATGGAAAGAGGATATTATAAACATATATTTAAAAATTAGATTTATCCATTATTAATACATCATTATGCCTTTCGGTATTATAAATGCACCAACAGTCTTTATGGAATTGGAGAATCAGATATTTCATAGATATTTGGACTCATTTTTTATGGTGTTTCTAGATAAAATATTTTTGTATTCAAGGATAATGGATGATCATGAGTAACCCTAGGAGACTTTGTTGGGAATTGTGAATGATCATCGCTTGTATTCCAAATTTTTGAAGTGTTATTTTTTCTACATAAGAGGAATGATTTATTGGCCATGTAATTTTGTAAAAAGGTGGTTCTGTAGATCCGAAGAAGATAGAAGCTGATATCTCTTGGAAATTACTTAAAAATACCTTTGAGATATAATGCTTTCATGGTCTATCTTGTTATTACTGATTCATTGTGCGTGGCTTCTCATGGATAGCTTCACCAATGATGGATTTGTCCGAGAATGATGTTCCATTTCAATAGAGTGATGAATGAAAAAAGTATTTTCAAGAGCTAAAGGTTCATATTACATTAAACCTACCATGATATTTTTAGAATAAGTATATGGTTATGTGGTGTATTTTTATTCTTTAGGATCTGTGTTTGGTTGTGTTCTCATGGAAAGATACCATATGGTTTCTTATAGTTCAAGGATGTATATATTTCATGAGAAGAATTACCAAACACACAATTTGGAGTTATCTGTGGTCATCCATGCCGTGATGACTTTGTTTTATATTATATTTGATGAGAAATTTACTATTTTCACTGATCATAAGAGATTGAAACATACTTTCTCACAATGAGATTTCACTATTAGGAAAATGAGATAGATGGAGTATCTCTAGATATTTGAATTTGATTTGATGTATACACCATAAAAAGTGAAATTAGTGGAAGATAGATTAAGTAGAAATTCATAGGATCATTTGGTGAATGAAGATTCAGATAAATGGAATTTGATATCAGTCCTTGTCGAGATGCTTGTGGAATGTAAAGACTGAGAAAATTTAGAGGCTTTATTTTCAGTTTCCATGATTTTTGATGTGGAAAAGTTGGTCAAAGAAGCCCAAACATTCAATGTTTATTGCCTGGTTATGAGTTCAAAACTGAATGTTGGGGACACCATTAAGGTCTGGAATCTTGATAGGAATTTGGTTTTGTGGTTAATAGATCGAATGGTTGTACCTATGGAATTTTATGAACAACTGCTTCATGATTACCACCAATCGAGATGGGTTAAACATCTAGTAATACAAATGATGTATAAGGCATTTTAAAGAACTATTTTGGTAGATTGGTATGAAACAGAAAGTGGTTGAGTTCATTTCATGGTGCTTAACTTGTCAATAATTTAATGTAGAACACCAACGACCAGTAGGAATATTACAGTCATTACCTATTCTAGTGTGTAAATGAGGAAAGATTTCCATGGATTTTTTTATATGTCTCCCCAGAGTATTTTGAAAACATGATTCCATATTGGTGATAGTGGATCATCTCATGATGTTTACTCATTTAATCACTATTAATTAAACTCATAAGGTGGAAGATCTATCCAAACTATATATCCAAGAGTTGTTAAAGAGACACGGAATACCATTTTCCATACTATCAGATAGATATCTGAGTTTTATGTCCAATTTCTAGAAATCCTTACATAAATCCCTTGGAACTCTGTTGACTATGAGCACGACATATCATCATTAGATGAATGGATGATCCAAAAGGATGATACAGACATTCGAAGAAATTTTGCGAGCTTGTGTAATAGATTTATGGTGGCTCATGGGAAGAGAATTTAGCCTTAGTTGATTTATCATAAAATAACTTTAATCAAGACTTGATAAATATGGCTCCTTTTGAAGCCTTGTGTGGGTGTTATTTCTGTTCTCTACTTTATTTGGTGGATATAGGTTGAACATCACCACTTGGGCCAAGCCAATTCCATGAAACAACAGGGAAGATTTAGTTGATCAGGAAACAGATGGTGATGGATCAATGTCATCACAAATCATATGTGGATCATCGTCAAAGACCGTTATCAATTGTAGTGAGTGATAATGTGTTCTTGTGGATTTCTCCAAGGCATGAACATTCCCAATTTTGGGAGCAAGTAAATTTATATCCTCAATATATAAGACTTTTTGAGATACTGGAACTGGTTGGAGAGGTGGAATATAGGTTGGCATTTCCACCATGGTACATTTTGTTACATAATTTGTTCTATGTATCTGAACTGAAAAATTATCAGCCTAATCTCGACCATGTGATCATATGGGATCACATTGATGTAGATTCAGATGCGTTGTTGTTACATATCATTGTGTGGATTGTGGATCAGGAGGAAAAAGTCTTATGTGGGAAAGGAATCGGTCTACTATGGGTTTTATGGAAACATGGTTAGATTAATGAAGAATCTTGGGATCATGAGAAGGAAATGAAATTGCATTAGCCGAATCTCTTTAATGGAAAGGGTACTTTCTAATTTCTAGGGACGAAAATTCCAATGGTGGGGAGTATGTAGTAACCACAGTTTCTATTACGTAACTTTTTATTTATGGTTCTCCTATATATAATGTTTAATAGTGATGTTTTGGTGATTTCGGAGAATTTTTGGAGAGTTCCGGTGCTATAGGGAAGGCGCACAGGATTCACAAAGTTGGTCAAAACCGTGCATAATATTTGGAGAAACCATGTAGAGTTTTAGATATTTAATTATATCTTTAGCATGGTGGGAAAATATTTAGGGATTCCATTCGAGGAATTTGTGTAATGGTCTTCCCATGTAGTAGAAAACATGTAGTTAGTTCACAGTTTGTCTAACTGTTCTAGTAAACTGTGCGTAGAGTTAAAGTGAGTAAAAACCTAGATCCCACACATTTTTGACTCTATGGTATTTTTTTCCTCCCATGTGTCCCTAATTCAATATTCCTCTATATTTATTGTTTTAAAACCTATCCCAAAGAAATTTTAATCAATCTGGAGCCTTTAATTGGCATTTTAAATCCAGATTATCGAGGTATGCGATCGTTCCTCTTTTTTCATATCATGTTATCTCTGATCTACTTAGATCTACATCTCTTCTCATCACAGATTCTTAGATCTACACCCATTTTGGGATTATCATAGATTTTTATGCCAAATATGTTGAAATTTGGTCTCTTTTTTCATAAAAGAAGTGATTAATGGAGGATTCGTGGAATTTTCTCATAGTTTCATGAGCATTTTCACCCTTTTTCTATTTTTATAAAAACCATCATGGTAGGTGTCTTCACTCTCAAATACTCTTTATATAACTGATTGGAATTCTTTCAAATTTGATATTTTTTGTGGTTTTTATTGTAAAATAGTTTCTTGATAATTGTTAGAAACCCTCATCGATGATGGTTTATGGAAATCTAGAAAATTGGTGTTCTTGAATAAATTACATGATTGTAATTTTTAAAATAAATATTTAAAATCATATTTTCTGGGATTGTGCTAATGGTATTTGTTTAATGTTTTCTAAAAACAATTATTTTTTTGAAATGTAATGGTTGATTGTAATTGGGTTTTTAATGGGTTTCAATAAAATACCGGCTTTATTGAAATGGTATAAAGTGGTCTATTTGAAATGGTTTTGGCATATATGGGTTGTGTGATTTTAAGTTCGACATTCCCTTGAATAAGAGATGTGTACTAGTGGGATACAAGGTGTGTGATCCTAGATCAGGGGCGTGTATCAGTGCGACCCATGATGATTGGACAAGAGGCCGATCAAGAGTATGGAACTGTCAATCAACCAAACATGTGTGGTTGTGTTGTAAACCATGGAATGGTTATACCAAAATGTTATAGGGAAATGGTTTAAAAGCCTTATTGGGTTATTAAGGAAATATGACATTCTAGAAGAATTGGTTAAAATAGAACTTGTTTACATCTGGTTATAAATTGTATTGGAACTTTTTTTATTTAGTTACAAACTATTTTAGTTAATTTAATATATACACTATTTTATATAATTATTTCTAACCATTCTAACCTAGTGTTTTGATTAGGGAATTAATTGGGGAAAACCAACTGAATTATATACTCATTCTTGATTTTTCACTTTAGTGATTTTTTAGATGATATCATATAAGACATGGGAAGGTAAAGTATCACATGTCCTTAGCACCTCCTCATGACACTCGGGTTGTTTAGTGATTGGAGCATGAATCTTGTGGAGCATGGAGTGTTGTTGTAATCTTGGAGTTTATTAGTTTTATTCCACTATTTTACATTGATTATTAGTTTTTCTTCAATTATTACTCCCTATGGTTGATTTTGTTATGATTTAAAATATTCAGTTGTCTTTCTATATCAATCACTATATGGATCCCGTTTGGTTATGGTTATTGATTTTTCATTTTTACTCTTAATGTGTAAATCACCCCCCACTTGTATGAAAACCCTTTGGAATTTATTACTATAATTTGGAGTCATGGGATGTCTCTTAATACCTAGTAATTATTCATTGTATTCTTAATCCAATGATAATTAGTAGGTCATTATATACTGTGTCCAATCTGTATGATATATCTAGACCATAGGATATATATTTACAATTAATGTCACGGTATCTCCGGGTTCTCAATATATGGTGGGATATACTATAACCCTTTTATATGAAAAATAATATTTTTAAATTAACATTAAATAGTTTATTCAAAAATATCTACAATATAATGATTAGTGTACATAATGCATATCTCACTATATACAAGAAATTATAATTTAAAAGTACGGTGTAGCGGGATCTAGGGAACCCACTATTACAACGATATCCACACGAGTGTTGAATTCACAGCCACTTATCGCTCCTCAAAAAGTGGATCCATATGTATTTAAATAAGTTCAAAATGCATATATTTTAGTATATAATCCTTTAAAAAATAAAATATTTCCACAATGATATTTTAAAAGTAAAACAATAAAGTGTAATTGAAATGGAAAAACTATAATTCCAATGAAATTTTCAAATTTATTAATAATTATTGTCGATCAAAATTTATTTATGAAATAACATTAAAATAAATTGGTGGTTAATTTATTATAGGAACATAATTATCAATTACAACATTATTTTTTAACTAAAAATGATCGAATTAATACCACAAAAAATGATTGGAATTAATGGAAAAATAATATTTTTTTTTGAATCCTAGACACCACCCCTCATCAAGTATAAATACCCACCCCTCTTCCTATTCTTTAATACACAAATTCAAAGATCTCATTTCATATACCTCTCAATGAGTCTCTTCCATTTTTCTCTCCAAAATCATTAAGTGTTTCTTATCCTAAGGTGACTTAACCCTGATTTATGATGTTACTCTTCAATGTATGTGCTTTATTCACTTAACTTTTTCCATCAAGTACCCAATATTTTTGTATGTATCTATATATTGAATTTAATTATTTTCCAAAAATTTTTTTATTATCCCTTTACCAGAAAAATTGTTTTCATCCAATGACCCAAATAGCTCGAAGGCCATCATTTTTATTGATATTTTTGATAATCCCCTTTTCAAGGAATTAGGGGGAAACCTTTAAAGGACTATAGTATTAGTGATTACTTGGATCATTGGTATAAGAGACATTACATGACCCTAAGGTCTTAGAAAATTCAACCAGACTATAACTACAAGGAACTAACCCTTCCTAGCATCTACATCGTTATGGTAGATCTCCACCTTCATATGGTTATCTGGCTAAGCATCCCATGCAAGAAAAATCTTTTCTCGGTGTCTTATCCATTCCCTCCCATTCTTCCATATTTATTTGTTCTTTTCTAGTGGGTGTGTCTACTCTAAATCCTCCTCTCGGGAAGCCCATTTTTTTAGAGTCTGTCTGGTGCAACTCTATGTGGGATGAAGGCCTTGAGGTTTCCCGAAGGCCTTAAAGGTGGCCTGAAGGCCCTACAGACCCGAAGGAATGGGTGGTCCGAAGGCCTTAAGGACTTCAATCCCAAACTGGTGGCCCAAGGTGAATAGTTTGGACACAATAGTACCTTCTACAATTACCTCAATATATGGGTCCTCCTAGTTTTGAACTTGTGTCTCCTAGATGCACTTTAGGATACCTCACCGGCTTTGTTGAGGCTCATGTGATATCCACTGAAAGAAATTTTTTCCCACTCATTATTACATCCATTTAATCATGGTTTTATACCTTCATGCATCTAAATTCATTTCTTGAATTTCTCTCTTTTTTGTAAGAAATTACAATATGTTAAAACCTAAACCGCTTTATTTTAAAATGGTATTAACCATATTGTAATCATGTTTTTATTTATATTTGGATTCAAATTTATGAAACCTTTATTTCTTCTTCATGGTTTAAAAAGTATTTTATTTTTGATGTATTTCATCACATATGTACTAAATGATTTTAATTAAACATTTTCTTTATTCCCATAGTTTACTGATGAAATGGGTTATTATGATTAATGTGGCTAACATGAATTATTTAATATTAAGAGTTTCCTCTGATATCACTCCAATGAATTTGGTAAAAAGGTAATCTATATCGATGATGAGTTCTTGATACCTTAGAATAGTGACTTGGTAATGTTTTATGATACCATTTTAATGTTATATGTATTCCTTAATAGTACTCTAATTAATTTGGTAAAAAATTAAACTACAGATGTGGCATTTTTTATGATTCATTGGTGGATGACCTTTGATAGTATGTATTATTTCACCTTGTCGATAAATCACAGTAATGTGATTATGGATTTATTATGTATATATTATAGCTGCATTTTTGTATTTATTATCAAGTACTTATGATTATTCTCCCATGATATGCCTCATTTTTTATCCATGATTATTATTCACGTTCTATTTCCCATGTTTTCCCTCTCAATGATTTATGATTAACCTATTATATTAATGTATGTCCACAATAAATTACCTAGATTGAGGTGAAATTGTATGGAATAATGAATCAGTATTTTAAAAGGATTAAAAAATGTTTTTTATTAGGGTTTCCTTTTTTAATTCTTGTTTTATATACTGTTTTTACAAGACATATGACAAAAACAGATCCTTCAAATATATTAATGTAATTTTTTGTTATGTAATTTTTATCAATTATATTTATTAAAAATATGGTTTTATATAGTTGGTATCAAAGGATGGTTTAGTTATTTTTGGAAACTAAGATAATAAAACATTAGTAAAAACCCAATGTACATGTCTAAATATAGGAAAAAATATTACAATTTTGGTGAAGTTTAAGTCAGTGGATTCCATGAAACTATATCCCTATCAATAAACCACAAGTGGGTGTGGCTCTAGTATAGTTGTACATAGGGGTAATATCCCCAAAATTGCATAATGAGTTGTTATAGCATCCCGCCTTTTTATAACATAAACTTTCATTTCATTACACAAAACTGAGGATCTTTAAGGTCTAGTGTCTTGGAAACCCCGAACATAATACATGAAAACAACATAAAACATTCTTCTTAAACACTTGAAAGGAATCTCCTTAAGTTAATTCTAGGTTCATTACTGCATCTCAAAACCTGGGGACATACATCAAAAGAAAGTGTGAGAAGAAGGCCCAGTAAGGGAAACAAGAGGAACATTTTACATGTAAACTTGATATACTTCAATAAGGACATGAAAAGAAATTTAAGGCATGAGAAAGAAATCATGAGGCATTTCATAATAAAAACAACATTTTCCATAACTTGAAGATGTGGCTACATCATTTAACATAGACAATCAGGAACATATCACCAAGGTCCATCCCCAAGGTGTCATTTGACAATTACCAAGGTTATTCACCAAGGTATCGTGAAAATTGTAATCTCTAGTGGTTACATCATTACCCAATGCATTGGAGCGCTATCAGGGCGCACCCTTAAATTTGCCTTTATTATCATGTGATCCACATATATCATCATCAAACATTTCATAAATAACCCATATAGCATAAAATAAATGGGTTTCATTTCATAATCATAATGTTTTAAAAACCGCTTTAAAGGCATGATCTTTACGGCACTTTAAACCCATGGAAGGGAAAGTGGGTCTCATGTATGTAAATCCCAGAATTTAAAATAGAACATTTTGATATATATGTGAATAACCTTGTAGAAATAAGAGCTTTGAGTATTCACTTTATAACATAAAATAATTTTGAGAAAAGAGGGAGAGGCATTTTGAGACGAAAATTCTGCAACATAACGTCTATATTTTGGGGTTTTAGAAAACATTGAAAAGAGAGGGGACATGGGTCACCCACTAATAAATGATCCATAAAACAGTAGGGGACAGAATAAGAAGGATATATGGACATTTTAATCAAATTTGAAGGACATACCATTTGAAATGAAAAACATGGAAGGAAGACAAAAATTAGATTTCTCTTATGAAAATTCGGCAGCCTAACGACGTCACATAAACTTCAATAAAAAAGAATTGACTAGATCAAATAGGGTCCCTCATCATATGATCATAAGAGATCAGTATGATAGATATAGAGATCATACCCCACCATAATAAAAAGGAACTTGAAAGACTTGACATGAAAATCGAACTTGAAAAATGAGAAGGGTGAAAGAATCCCTTAAAAATTCGGCAGCCTAACGGCGTCACTTAAACTTTCATAAAATGAAATGATGAGAGTAAGAGGGGATCTCTCATCATATAAACATTAAAGGGCAGTAAGAGGAATATAAAATAACATCCTCTCACATAAAAACATGGAGCATAAAAGGAATGACATAAAAGAGATTACATGAAAAGAAAGAGAGGGGTCAGATCCCTTACCTTAAAACGTGACTCTTGAAACTCAAAGGATTGGACCTTGAGGGCTTGGGGGCACCTTGGGAGGACTCTTTGGGAGGTAAGAAGACCAGAACTTCGTTGGGGAAGAGTTGGGAGTGAAAACTAAAGGAGGAAAGGGTGGGTATTTATAGGGAAAGTGAGGGGACAAAGCATTAATGGCCAAGGGACACCTCACATGTGCTTTTCTCAAACCCATGTGCTCTCCCTTGGCATTTATCATGGAGTTAGGACACATGGGGCCCCCAAAACAATAATTCATCACCCTTGGCCGGAAAAACCTCAAAAGATCTCATGACATCATCATGACACCATTATGATGTCATTAAACATACTGAAACCCTAAAACTGTATTTTTACTATTCACTGAAAATTCAACTTTCTCAGAAAAATCCCAAAATTTCACATTAACCAAATATCAATGCTCTGATTTCAAAAATGAAATCCATTTTATAAAAATAATTTTATAAATATTTTTAATTTAATTTTTAAATAAAAACACTATTCATCGAAAATTCATTTTTTTCAGAAAAATCCCCAAAAATTACCTTAACATAATATCGATGCCCTGAGTTCAAAAATAAATTCATTTTTATAAAAATAATTTTCTAATTATTTTTAATTAAATTTTTAATTAAAAAACACTATTCATCCGAAAAAACTAATACTTGAATAATAATTTATGAAACCGTTATTTAACCATTTTATTGAATCACATTACTTAATCAAGTGCCTAGATTATTTTAAAACTTACTTTAAGTGAGATTACTAATCCATTTGGTCACCTTACTAATCATAAGCGTAAAATCACTATTCATAATTTACTATTCATCAAAAATTAAGTTGATCTTATTAGAATCCAAATTTTGTACTGAACATAATTGTAGAAGACCATTTTTTGAAAATCATTACACATTTTTAATTATTTAAGGTTTACATAAAAATTTTTAAAATATCCTTTTTCTAAAATTCATCAAAAATATGCATACTATATTTATCCGGTCATTTAAAAATTCATAAACTTCATCATAAGAAGAAATCCCAATTTTTATTTAAAACAAGGATTACACAAGGTAGTTACGGTCTCGTTACATAGCCCCTTATAATACCAGCATAGGACCTAAGAGTAAGGTGTGCTAGGGTGATAGAAGCTTGGGGTGGCTCAGTCAACATTGCCCAAGTAGTAATTTCTATCAGTTTGAACTTCTCACGAAGGCGATTCCGTTCCAGCTTCACATGATGAAGTTCGACTTGGATTTGATCCAGAGCAAAGCCCAATGGTGCTACCTCATTCCCAAGCTCTGTTAGATGGGTTTCGATTGGTCCAAGACTACTAGGTGAGGCCATCGAATCTTCATTCTATATTAATTAACCAAGAATACTTATATTTAGAGACAATAATCAAAACATTTTGTTCACAGCGGTCATATTGACCGATGGTTATATAATAGTCAAAACCCACTGATCTCATTTTAATTATAATCATGTTTATCAAATAAAACATTTTTGTTGAGTATAAAAATAAAATAAAATAACACATGAAATTAGTAAACAAGATTTATTCAAAATTTCGGGTCGTTACAATCTTCCCCCCTTAAGAAATTGCGTCCTCGCAATTTTTTTTTTAAAAATTACTTTTTGAAATTTCATTGAATGTCCCACATCGGAAAAGGAGTCAGTAAAACTATTACTTTAAAAGAAAGAAAGGGAAGTACGAAGGTCACCTGAGTTAGCCCTCACTAGGATTCCATGTAGGAAAATATGGACATGGAGGAGAAAACAAAGGGTCATGTTCTGAGGGAGAGTGACAGAGAACATGATTAGGAGAAAGTTAACCATAAGAAAATCCCAAACTTATGATGTGTGTAAACGATCTTTGATTAACTAGTAGGAAACGTAAACCAACAACGTTTTTGTTTTACGTTCCTTTTCATAATTTTGAGGAATTCATTTACAACATAGAACAAGAACATAAGGAAATATATCTACCTTCATGTAGAGTTTCACCTTTCAATAAGTTTCTACCAAAACTAATCTTTTCTCCCAAACGATGAGCACTCAAAACTACTTGGTCTCATCAAAACAAAAGAATCATCTTCTAGATAATCACATAATCCCCAAAAGATTAACTATCTATTTCTTCTATCTTTAAACATTATCAAAAACAGAAAGGGTAAGGTTAAACAACTCTTCAAAAAGGAATAATCCCATAGGAATGGAAACTACTTTTGAATCTTCAAAGTTCCATGGTACTACCCAAAGTTCATCATAGACCATCCCATAAATAACGGTCCTTAAAATCCCTCAAAATAAAACAAACTAAGATTGAAACCCAAATTCAAGAAGGATTTGATAACATAGTCTTCCAAAATAAACTTCATTGTTCATCTCCAAACAACATCAACCACTCCTAACATCTAAACTAAACATATTTTACAAAAGATAGGTTAATAATTCCCATAAGTAGCCTAAATTACTATAAGTCCACCATAAATTTATCGATTCTTCAAAATATAAGTCAACCTTACTCCTCAATGAAAATACCATAGTAATCTATTTACCTCGATCATATAGGGTCCCCAAAATAGTGAACATCTTCCAAAATAAAAATCATATTTTAATCCCCTAATCATCTCTGTAATCTTAATACGGAAATCGTATAATTTCCTATCACATTGGTTGTTGATACATGTTCTTCCATTTCCCGCCATTAACTAAGAAAAGAAACTATAATTAGGGGCTTCAATACTTAGCCAATAATCAAGAAAAGAAACTTAAAGAATATAAGGATAACTTGTAGTTGAAAAGTATACCCTAACTTGTTATCCCCTAGGTTCCCATCTAGGTTATCCATGATCATATGTTCTTATGTGAACCTTTATTTTATTTTATCTTTGATCCTTTAACAATGGTTCATACTAAGCTTATGAATTTACCAAAGCATATCCCCCGGGAGTGTCGTAACCAAGAGTGCAGCAAGGCCCGTTGTCGTGTACCAGTTCCCGTTCGAGTCTAGCTCAAAGCGGTGTTTTCGGGTTTTACCCCTATGTACATCTGTGCCAGAGCCACTTCTACCTGCTCGTATCCAGACAGGGATGTATTTGCTTGGAAACCCCTTACTCAATACTCACCAAAATACCAGGAAGATTTCCTATATTTAAACTTTTCTATAGGGTTCTTCCTAAAGTTTTTATATCCTAATTTCCACAAATAACTAAACCATCCTTGGATACCAACTATAGCATCCTGCCTTTTTATAACATAAACATTCATTTCATTACACAAAACTGAGGATCTTTAAGGTCTAGTGTCTTGGAAACCACGAACATAATACATGAAAACAACATAAAACATTCTTCTTAAACACTTGAAAGGAATCTCCTTAAGTTCATTCTAGGTTCATTACTGCATCTCAAAACCTGGGGACATACATCAAAATAAAGGGTGAGCAGAAGGCCTAGTAAGGGAAACAAGAGGAACATTTTACATGTAAACTTGATATACTTCAATAAGGACATGAAAAGAACTTTAAGGCATGAGAAAGAAATCATGAGGCATTTCATAATAAAAACAACATTTTACATAACTTGAAGATGTGGCTACATCATTTAACATAGACAATCAGGAACATATAACCAAGGTCCATCCCCAAGGTGTCATTTGAAAATTACCAAGGTTATTCACCATGGTATCGTGAAAATTGTAATCTCTAGTGGTTACATCATTACCCAATGCATTGGAGTGCTATCAGGGCGCACCCTTAAATTTTCCTTTATAATCATGTGAGCCACATATATCATCATCAAACATTTCATAAATAACCCATATAGCATAAAATAAATGGGTTTCATTTCATAATCATAACGTTTTAAAAACCGCTTTAAAGACATGATCTTTACGGCACTTTAAACCCACGGAAGGGAAAGTGGGTCTCATGTATGTAAATCCCAGAATTTAAAATAGAAAATTTTGATATATATGTGAATACCCTTGTAGAAATAAGAGCTTTGAGTATTCACTTTATATCATAAAATAATTTTGAGAAAAGAGGGAGAGGCATTTTGAGACGAAAATTCTGCTACATAACGTCTATATTTTGGGGTTTTAGAAAACATTGAAAATAGAGGGGACATGGGTCACCCACTAATAAATGATCCATAAAACAGTAGGGGACAGAATAAGAAGGATATATGGACATGTTAATCAAATTTGAAGGACATACCATTTGAAATGAAAAACATGGAAGGAAGACAAAAATTAGATTTCTCTTATGAAAATTCGGCAGCCTAACGGCGTCACTTAAACTTCAATAAAAAAGAATTGACTAGATCAAATAGGGTCCCTCATCATATGATCATAAGAGATCAGTATGATAGATATAGATATCATACCCCAACATAATAAAAAGGAACTTGAAAGACTTGACATGAAAATCGAACTTGAAAAATGAGAAGGGTGAAAGAATCCCTTAAAAATTCGGCAGCCTAACGACGTCACTTAAACTTTCATAAAATAAAATGATGAGAGTAAGAGGGGATCTCTCATCATATAAACATGAAAGGGAAGTAAGAGTAATATAAAAGAACATACTCTCACATAAAAACATGGAGCATAAAAGGAATGACATAAAAGAGATTACATGAAAAGAAAGAGAGGGGTCGGATCCCTTACCTTAAAACGTGACTCTTGAAACTCAAAGGATTGGACCTTGAGGGCTTGGGGGCACCTTGGGAGGACTCTTTGGGAGATAAGAAGACCAGAACTTCGTTGGGGAAGATTTGGGAGTGAAAAATAAAGGAGGAAAGGGTGGGTATTTATAGGGAAAGTGAGGGGACAAAGCATTAATGGCCAAGGGACACCTCACATGTGCTTTTCTCAAACCCATGTGCTCTCCCTTGGCATTTATCATGGAGTTAGGCCACATGGGGCCCCCAAAACAATAATTCATCACCCTTGGCCGGCCAACCCTCAAAATATCTCATGACATCATCATGACACCGTTATGATGTCATTAAACATACTGAAACCCTAAAACTGTCTTTTTACTATTCACTGAAAATTCAACTTTCTCAGAAAAATCCCAAAATTTCACATTAACCAAATATCAATGCTCTGATTTCAAAAATGAAATCCATTTTATAAAAATAATTTTCTAAATATTTTTAATTTAATTTTTAAATAAAAACACTATTCATCGAAAATTCATTTTTTTCTGAAAAATCCCCAAAAATTACCTTAACATAATATCGATGCCCTGAGTTCAAAAATAAAGTCATTTTTATAAAAATAATTTTCTAATTATTTTTAATTAAATTTTTAATTAAAAAACACTATTCATCTGAAAAAACTAATACTTGAATAATAATTTATGAAACCGTTATTTAACCATTTTATTGAATCACATTACTTAATCAAGGTGCCTAGATTATTTTAAAACTTTCTTTAAGTGAGATTACTAATCCATTTGGTCACCTTACTAATCCTAAGCGTAAAATCACTATTCATAATTTACTATTCATCAAAAATTAAGTTGATCTTATTAGACTCCAAATTTTGTACTGAACATAATTGTAGAAGACCATTTTTTGAAAATCATTACACATTTTTAATTATTTAAGGTTTACATAAACATTTTTAAAATATCCTTTTTCTAAAATTCATCAAAAATATGCATACTATATTTATCCGGTCATTTCAAAGTTCATAAACTTCATCATAAGAAGAAATCCCAATTTTTATTTAAAACAAGGATTACACAAGGTAGTTACGGTCTCGTTACATAGCCCCTTATAATACCAGCATAGGACCTAAGAGTAAGGTGTGCTAGGGTGATAGAAGCTTGGGGCGGCTCAGTCAACATTGCCCAAGTAGTAATTTCTATCAGTTTGAACTTCACACGAAGGCGATTCCGTTCCAGCTTCACATGATGAAGTTCGGCTTGGATTTGATCCAGAGCAAAGCCCAATGGTGCTACCTCCTTCCCAAGCTCTGTTAGATGGGCTTCGATCGGTCCAAGACTACTAGGTGAGGCCATCGAATCTTCATTCTATATTAATTAACCAAGATTACTTATATTTAGAGACAATAATCAAACCATTTTGTTCACAGCGGTCATATTGACCGATGGTTATATAATAGTCAAAACCCACTGATCTCATTTTAATTATAATCATGTTTATCAAATAAAACATTTTTGTTGAGTATAAAAATAAAATAAAATAACACATGAAATTAGTAAACCAGATTTATTCAAAATAACGGGTCGTTACAGTTGTGCTCGATTATCACCTAGTTCATGAAAATGATCCCTTCTTCACACCTGGTTTTACACTCCCAGGTGATATTCTTTAATTAATAACATCCATTCACCAAACAAAAATACAAATAGGAAACATTGGAACTAGATGAAACCATTATATATAAGTAACCTCATCTATTCTAAACTAAGAATATGAATTCAAATTTCAAAGATTATATTTATTTACAGGTACAAGAATGTAACGAACACATTTTTTTCAAATATATATACATTATTTGTAAAATATTATAATTATAAATAAAACTATATTTTAAAAAGATTACTATAAATTAATATTTTATTTATTCTGATAATTTATGATTTAATATATATTTATATTTGATAAAAAAATTATATTTCATTATTATTATTAAAAATATAGTATATTATAAGATACTTACTATAATAAATCAATAATTTTATAAGATCATATAGTTTAATTATGTGTCTAGTAATATATTTGGTACCTATGGGTATATAATTAATAAATTTTTTCCATAGACATTCATAAAACATTTTCTTCAATTCTGTTTGACAAATGTTAACGTATTTTTTAGAAAAGAATTTTAATATAGGTTAGTTACCATCAGAAAGGTAGTTCATCAACCTATTCTATATTATTATAAAAAATATAATCTAATTTGGAAATCTACTAAAAAATTTATGTCTAAACCATTATTGAAAGTATTTATGTTTATATACACTATCTAGATTCAATATACTATAATTTGAATCATTTTTCAAATCTGAATGGAATAATATTGGAATGTGATATTCATTGTAATTTCTACTCTATTTATTTCACATCAACCATAAAACATTCAACCTCTTAAATTCTATTTTCATAGATTTATAATAAATTCACTGATGGAAAAATTTCAAGATTAGAAGATTCATGGAATCTGAATGCACTGAATTCACATGCCATTTTCTCAAGGATAATATTCGAAAAAGATATTCATATAATTGTATGAAATTATGAAAATAATAAAATCTACCTTATTTAAAAATATTATTCCAATCCTTGAATGAGGTAAAATGTAATGATAAAAATATTATGGTGGGACCCATCCATTTATATCTACATTAGCATTAACGTCATGGCCACTTATCTCTCCTCATAATATTGGTCCTTATTTCATTAGTAAAATTAAAAACTATAGATATATAGGAATATAAACCAGAAATAAAATAAAATATGGATTAAATAAAATTTTATTCGAAAAATATTAAATTGAAATACAAAGGGAAGAACTGATATTCCAATTAATTTTTTAAATTTTTTAATGATTAATATTGATCAAAATTTATTTATGAAATAACATAAAATTAAATGGGTTACAAGTGTAATGAAAGACATTAAACAACCATCACTCCATTAATTTTAATCCAAAAATTTTGTAATTAATTCCTCTAAAAATTCGTTGTCCTTAATCAACAAATTATTAAAATTTAGACCCCAAACACCACCCCTTATAAAGTACCAATACCCAAAAATCATCCAATTATCTGAAAAAATTAAGTTCACTCATAATAAACAACCCATGTAGTATCTCCAATTTCACTCTCTTCAATATTGAAGCATTTTTTGGGTCTGATGGTTTTCCTCTCTATGATTTAGGAATTTACTCTTCAATGTAAGGGAACTTTACTTTTCTCCTTTTTAATTATTATATCTTATTTTTTGTATTTCTATTTATTTTTAATTACTTTCTTTTAAAAATCCTTATTTATTACACCTTTACATAAAAAATAGTGTTTTACCAATTAGATACCTCTATTACCTATCATTAAGATCTCTGTTTAATCCATTTTGTATACCTTCATACAGCCAAATTCGTTTCATGAATTTCTCTATTTTACACAAGAAATTAAAATATTATTGCTACCCATACAACATTATTTGTAATGGTTATCAACCTAGATTTAACAATAATTTATTAATTCAGGGATTTACATGTAACAAACCCTAATTTCCAATTCATGGGTTAAAAATGACGTAATGTTCAATGTCTTCAAGCACCAATGACTCAATAAATTTAATAAAAATTGTTTTTTATTATCCATGGGTTATTCATGAAATGATATTTTCTAATCAATATGGATCACATGAATTAATTCATATGAAGGGTGTTCCTTGACAAAAACCAATTCATAGAAAAAATAAGTAATATCTAGAGATGATATGTTCATTATACCTTATCAACATGACTTGTTAATGTTTTATGATACCTTGGTAAAAAGACATGGATGTATGAAGGGTGAACCTTGATATTTCCCCAATGAATTAGGTAAAGAATTAATCGCTAAATGATGAATTTTTTATGATACCTTTGTAAAGAACCATGGTAGTAATGTTTTATGACATCTTGGTGGTAAAATACAGTGGTATGCTGATTAATTTCTTATTTTTGTGTTTTAACCACATTTCTATGTTATTTATCAAGTACATATGATTATTATCTCATGATATGTATCATGTTTTATCCATGATTATCATTAATGTTACATTTTATTTTCTTTACCCTTATATGTATTTATTCTCACCCTATTCTATTGATGTATGTCCTCAAGAAATTACTTCCAGTGAGGTGATGTATAATGGAATAGAAAAGTATTATTTCAAAAGGATTAAATAATGTGTATGTTTATGTATTCCATAAGTGACACATGTTTTATGTACTTGGTTTCCCATACACTAGGAATCTAAATATATTTATATATTAATAATTTAATTTTTTTATAGAATTATGATAAAAATAATGTTATAAAAATTTTGGTCACCAAACGAAATATTTATCAAGAAATAAAATTTGAGAGAAATAACCCATTACCTTTATTTCCCCATAACTTGTTCATGAAATATAAAAATTTATAATGAAAATATATATCATAATAATAAATATTATAACATTATTCAATTATATTTACTTTTATACACACTATTTATATCCATCTCTTATGGTTATGCTACCTGAATATAAATCTTTTCATCATCACAAATTCGAATTTTTAGATTGTTTATTTCATATAAGTTTCAAAATGGAGATGAGAAAAATCACTTATTGATCTGAGGTTCATTATTCCAAGATTATTAAAAATATAATAACCATTATATTTCAATTATTCCTTAAGTCCTATTTCATTAGCTGAATGATATGGACATAATTCATGAAAATGGAAATTGTGATGAAAAAAAGTATGGCATGTTTAACAATTAAAATGATATATATTAATAAAAATATATAATTTCTAAAGAAAAATATTATAATATATATAAGATACAATATTTATAATTTTATCATGAAATTAATATTATATTTCATTATGTAATCATTAATGATATAAAAATTATAAGATCATTTACATAACTGGTAAAACCAACCCAAAAAAGATAATATTATAATGATTTAACGAGTAAGGAAATGTTTTTATATAATTTCATTATAAAATTTACAAAAGATTATACATGTCCTTGATATAATTTCACTTTATTAAATTAATTAATAGAACCATTCATTTAGGATGGTGATGACAAATGAAAATTTATTATTCGTGGATGCAGTAGTCCACACTTACGCACAATTAATGATTAATTTTTTCAATGAATCAGATAGAATGAATGTATACAATTATTTATAATTTAATAATTATAATTTTTAAATATTCATCATTTTTCTTACAAAAATATATCCATGTTAAGAAAAATTAGGGGGTGTGGTGAAAAAAAAACAACATCGCTTCATGGAGGCAGTGCTCTGCACGTACACACAATCAATGTTGTTTTTTTTTATATTAGGGGATGAAAATGATTAAATTTTAAATTTTAAATTAATATAATAAAATTTATTTATATAAATAATATTTCTCAATATATTATTATAGAGACCCGAAGCTTGACGTACATGGACATTACATTACTTTTGTGGAATACTTAATGAATAACAAAACCAGACACCATCAGACCGTAATAATTTAGTGTCTTTGGAAACTCGGAACATAATCTTCTAATCATGGTGAAAGATCTTCAACATCACTCATAAAGATCTTCCCCTTTTTGTTTTCTTTCCTAAAACATTTCTTTAAATCATGGGGAAAAGAAAACATATAAATGGTGAGCTCAAATTCTTAGTAAGGGTAAGCATGGATAAAATAAAACAAATCATATACAATTGAACATAAAAACATGAACATAATGTTTAAACCTAAAAACTTTGAGCAATGACATAAAACATGGCATTACAGAAGGCATATATCATAAAAAAACATTAATCATGATAAGATATCATTGGAATTAAACATGTGATTGTGGAAACCATTAAGCACATTATATGATTTCCATAGTAGCGAAGGCATTGCTGCCAAGACCATCTAAGTGGACAAAGTCCCTTTCTGAATCGAGTTCACTCCTTGTTCCAGTCCTGTAACACTGAACCGGATCAACTTACTGTTCCAACCATGTATATCTCATGAGATATAAATCTTTACCCAATGCATTGGAGGGAGATATAGGTCCCACCCATCTCATAATTAAACCATTCTTATGTGTGCCACAAAATCATAAATCACACATCATAGAATAACCCATGTAATAAAAATGGGATTCTTAATCATCATGCCATCATAACACAATCCATATATGATAAAAGGAAATCATAAATATAATTCCATCATAACAGAATCAAAAAAATTTAATAAATAGGGATAGAAACAGAAGCCTATATTATCTTAGATGAAAAATAATTTTGATAAAACACTTGAACTCCATTCTTGAGGAAAATATCCTTTCTACTTCAAATTTTTTTTCCCTTCATAACATGCCATATAATTTTAAGCTAAAATAATTTGATTAAAAATAAACATGAAAACTTGTAAAGGAAGCTTCGTGGAAATAATTTTCTAAAAATCCATTCATGCTGTATAAGCTAAAAAAACATTCTTCAAGTACTTTGGCAGGAAAATTCAAAAAGTACCTTGTACGAAAAATGAAAAAACATTCCTTTCATATCATTTACAAAAAACTCACCGAAGGGAAAAACTGGATTTAAAAAATTTTATGAGGATAAAAATAATATTACATATTGACGAAACATGGATATGGATGGTAAATATTCCCCAGTAAATTATGAAGTAAAAACAATCTCGGATAAAAATTGAGATTGCGAGATTTTCCATTAACATACGTCCAATATGCTTCGTATGTATCCGATACTCCTGTATAATTATTTAAATAATGTAATTGAATTATTAAAGAATCATATTAATTGTTATGATATCATATATGGTTCACTGATGACATTATATTACCCGTTCTTTGGTAAATTCCCGGTTAAAGCAGCATTTTGGGTAAAATCGTTTCATTTGTCATACGTGTTTCGACTTGTTGTTCATTATATTATTACTTATATACTGATTTAAATAATTATATAATTTAAAATATGATTTATATAAAATATATGTTCAGAATATACATATATATATGATAGATCGATAAATGGAATGAAATACATCGTTCATGGAGATGGTAGACCGTGCGTACGCATGAACGCTGTTCTCGATTCCTTATGGAATTGAATGGAATTAAGTTGATGATATAAATATATATTTACATAAATACAGTGTCATTATTATGTCATATATTTCATTATTATTCATTATGTATACTTTATAATGATTCATGAATGGTTAACATGGAGAGTGAATCTCATCGCGTGGTGGAGACGGTAGTCCCTACGTATGCACGAGCGATGATATCATTACCATGATCATAGAATTGTATTGAAGTGTATGTATAATATTTTAGAATCAATATAAATTTACAATAATCATATATAGTTATTTATTTACACCATTATACCCATCCAAGTATGGTGGTGGTCGAAAACCGATTACACCACGGCGTGGAGACGGTATTCCGTACATACGCAAGAATGGTGATTTTGTATTCTGTAGGATGGATAGAAGGTGAAATAAGGTTGTTTCATACTTATAATAACATATCAGTATATAAGAGATACTTATGTTATTACTTCATAATGAGACAACTAAAGAAGAATAAGTAGAAAAGAATGAAACTTGAGAGAATCGGAAGAAGAGATTACCTCTTCTTCGACACACCTCCTTTAAGCTTCCTCTTAAGGAAGTTGAGATGATCTTTTGAGAGAACCCGAACATCCAGAATGTATCTAAGGAAGTGCAGAAGAGAAATGGTCAGGGGTTGTCTGAGTTTAATGGCTCAAAAGGGTGTGAAGAGAAGAGGTAAGGGGTGTTCTTTTTTTAAGGGAGAAGAGGGGCACCTTTGGAAAAACTTAAAATATTATTTTATAATAAAGTCATATTCGGTTATAAATAGCTAAAAATTGATTTATTTAGAATCTAAGGTGGGGATGGGTCGAAATTATCTCAACCAATATATTTTTGACTGGTTTGGGTCATTATATTAACCTTATATTTTAGTTTAAACTCTTAGTTAATTATATTGACATTTTCCATGTCATTTGTATTTTTATATTATATAGTTAATAAACTGACCATATACATCCAAGAGACCACCATGTGGTACATTAATGATACACCTATAATGAAATAATTATCTTTGCCGAACCATATATTTTTAGGAATATTATAACAATTAATAATATACTATTTGTTTTATAAACTATTTTATGTCAATTTTGACATTATTTGGTAATTCATTTTTGTGAAAACCATAACAGTATGATTAGTTCAAACTAAGTTAATTAAATCAATAATAAAATGTCATATTAACATATAAAATTAGTGTAATTCATAAAAAGCCTCAAATTACATTTATTTGGGTATTTATGACATCAATTATGTTAATATTTCATTAATAAGATAATTACTGCATCACCATTGTGTCATAAATAAAATAAATTATATAATGTCTAAAAATTATAAATAAATTACCATTAGGTATTAAATCATTTTATCTTTATAATTAATATTTATTGACTAATTTATCTTATTTATAACCCTATATTAAATATAAATTAGTTATTAGTCGTTGATTTTAACTATTTTAACCCTTCTTTAAATAAATTAATAACAAATGTCCTAATCTAATACAAGTGGACCAAAATGGTCATATTTTATTTATAAGGTTGTTTTTTGTCGAATTAAACTTATCCAATAGAATTAGGACATGTTTTAGTGTAATAATAATACATTTTTACCCTTGATTACCCTATTTACTTTTAACTGTGGTAAAAAAATGTAAAAAGTTACTATTCACCAAAAATTATTTTCAACTCATTGAACCACATTTTTGTACTTGATATTTACCATGTATCTTGGATTTTATAAATTCTACTCACAGAAGCGGTAAAATTAATTTTTATGTATGTTTTCAAAATACTCATAGGAGGTAGGTTGAAGATGGTGAAAATTTCAATAAAATTTTTATATATCGAAGATTATTATAAAATAGAATCAATGAATTACATTGAACATATATAGGTATTATGTATCTGTTTTGACATAAAATATATTTAAATAAAATAAATATTTATTCAAATAAAAAGTTGGTTTTTAAATAGTAACCGAGTGTTTTCACTATTCATCAAAAATTGAAAGATTTCAGAAAAATACCAAAAATTCACCCTAGGCTAAATTCGATATTATGAATCCAAAAATGAAGTCCATTTTGAAAGATAAAATTTATAAAATTTCAAAAATTGGCTATTACTATTCATAACACCTAGATTATATAAAAATTTAATTACATATAATTGTTTAGTGAAACTAGATTTTGCGTACAACACATGCTATCGTGGAAGGTCGCGATTGCGTTTAAAGCAAGTCATGTCAGGGATGAGTGTAGTGCAAGCTCCTTTTGGTGCTGCATACAACACAAGAAATCAATGAAATTAAAAAAAATATTTTTCATAAAATCTCATGGTGTTAGATTCTACCACCCTTAAAATGAATTTCTCCCTCGAAATTCATCGGGGTTATAAATGGTTTAATACTTAAAAAAGTTTCATTCATAGAAGCACACATCATAAAGTGGAATACTAATACTTTAATTTATAAACTAAAGTATGAAACGTAACGGTTACCCAAATTAACTAATCACTGGGTTTCCACATAGGAGAACATAGGTGAAAATATGGATACGGAAGAGAAATTTAACCATCATGTTCTGATGGAGAGTGGTAGAGAACATGGCTATGAAAAATCCAACAATCATAAAGCCATAAATTTGTGATGATCTAAAGTACCATCTGATTAATCAGATATCAGGGCACTAGGAAAACATTTTTTGTTTTCAAGATCATTTCCCTAATGTTGATGAATTTGAATTAGAAGAAATACATAAATTATTTTGGTATATTCTCACTATTGTTCGTGCCTTGAACAATTTCAACTTCATCTCTTAAAGAAATGTAGTTGAATTTTTCATTCGTGAGGTGTTAGCAGATCATGTGATAGAATGATGAGTCATTCCATATGTCTCAAACAAAATGTTAGAAAAAGTTATCAAATATACATAAGTCCATCTATGGTGAGGTTAATCGTATATGATTCCAAAAATGGACTTATACTTCATCTATCATACTACTTAATGTAATGAAACTAGTTTATACTAACCAGAGACTTCTTATATGCCAGTGGTAGTCAATAAATGCATGCTGCACTTTTTTTTTGTGGGTTCGATTCCCACAACCTTTTCCGATGCGATGGGTTGTCTCTCATCCTTCAGGTTGTCCCTTTTTCTGAAACTACATTATATTAACATTCCTACAATAAAATAGAAAAAAATATTATCTTATGTATATCTTAATTCATTTCAATCTTTAGATTATCGAAAATACTTCTATTGAAGCTCATAGTATAAAGAAAACAATTACTAGAAATTTCATCTACCGATCATGTGAATACCATCATTTATCTCTCATATATCATATGATATATCTTGTTGGTCACATCCCAAACATGTGAATACCTTAATCATGTATTCTCATGAACTATCATGAAAACATGAATGTTGTCACAAGGTAACTCCTTCCATATTCCAAAATCCCAAAAATTCTCTATACTAAAACCATGATATCACATTTTCCTTATATTTTTCATGAGCTCATTAATACTATCAAAAATTTCTTTATCTCTTTATCCCTTTTTTAGGTGCATATCATCTACTTTCAAAAATATTGGAATCTCTTTTCATGGTTATCGGTACCATATAATTATCTAAAACCACAATAAACCATTACATAGATATTTCAATGTTCCATAATACTATAAATGAGATTCCAGAACATTATTTTGGAATCCCTTTACATAAACACATAATCATTCCACCACATCGTTGTCATACACAAAATTTATAATAGTGATTGTATGTGACTTCACTTTGTTCTTTTCCTTAAGAGGTTGCTCGCGTTGATCATCATTAACCCTTGGATTATGGAATTGATTAGCATAATTCCCCATTTCCTTGCACTTAAAGCATTAAAGTGTTGGTGGAGCATTCTCTGTAGTCTTTTATCTATTCACATAATTAGAAACCTTTTTCCCATTACCCTAACAATCAACTGCTCGATGACTTTCTTTTCCACACATAAACCATTTTATAGTCTCTTTAAGACAATCTCTACAATGCTACCTTCCACACATTGAGCATAAAGAAACATTTATCTTCTTTTCACCATTATTTTGAGATTTCTCCTTGAACTCCATCTTTCATTTCATGTCAAAAAAATGAGATGGATATGTAAAACCAACTTCCATTTCTACCTTGATAGCACAATGCACAATTTATTCATAGCTACTGAAGTCTCTTATAGCTAATTCCCTTAAAATAATTGGTTTTAAGCCACTGAAGAATCGATCAACTTTACTTTCAGGTTGGATGATAAATCCATATGCATACCATGCAAGTATTGTAAAATTCACTTTGTATATACCAACAAATTCATCATCCTTCTGCTTAAAGTAAAGAAACTCATTTTCCATCTTTTTTCGAAGAATACGAGGGAAGTACTTACTAAAAAACAAGTTCTTGCACTCATCCCATTCCATGGATTCAATTTCATCTTGGGGCCTTGTATTTTTAATTAGAGTCCACCACTGGCCTGCTTCACCTTCGAAACGGTAAATAGCTAGAATGACTTTATCATAATCTGAATAGAGAAGTGTTGAAAAAATCTTTTCAATGGTACTAACCTTTGTTCAGCAACAAGTGGATCAGAAGACCCATTGAAAGAAGGTGGATGTTGCCTCATGAAGAACTAAATAGAATATTGTTCCCTTCTCTGCTCATTCGGATGTCCAGAATGATTTATAGCTTGCGTAAGAATAGCAACAAGATTTTTCACTCCATATCCCATAACATTGGTTTGTTTAGGAGGAAAATCATTGCATTGTCAATTACATTGATCAACACGGTTCCTTTGGGTTCCAGCCATCGTCTAAAACCCAAAAAAGAATAGTGTGAGAGACAAAAATCATGCTAGGGATAACAACCTAATAAATGGGGAGTACCATTGATATCTAACATCTATGGTTTAATTGTAATATCATTACCGTAATTCTAGCACTATAACCCATACTTATACATAACTTTAGGGACATCCCTAGACAAACTTAGAAATATATCTAGGGATTTCACTAATGTTTTTACATCCTAGTTTCCAAAGGTTAACTAAACCTTTTCTATGATACCAACTATAGAGACCTGAATCTTGACAAACATGGACATTACATTACTTTTTCGGAATACTTAATACATAACAAAACCAGACACCAAAGGACCATAATAGTTTAGTGTCTTTGGAAGCTCGGAACATAATCTTATAATTGTGGTGAAAGATCTTAAACATCTCCCATAAAGATCTTACCCTTTTTTTCTTACCTAAAATCGTTCTTTAAATCTTGGGGAAAAGAAAACATATAAAGGGTGATCTCAAATGCTTAGTAAGGTTAAGCATGGATAAAATAAAACAAATCATATACAATTGAATATAAAAACATGAACATAATTTTTAAACATCAAAACCTAGAGAAATGACATAAAACATGGTAGTACATCAGTTATAGATCATAAAGAAACATTAATCATGATAAAATAGCATGGGAATTAAACATGTCATTTTGGAAACCATTAAGCACAAGATATGATTTCCATAGTGGCCAAGGCATTGCTGTGAAGACCATCTTAGTGGACAAAGTCCCTTTCTGAATTGAGTTCACTCCTCGTTACAGTCCTGTAACACTGAACCAGATTAATTTACCGTTCCAGCCATGTCTATCATATGAGATATAAATCCTTACCCAATGCATTTGAGGGATATATAGGTCCCACTCATCTCATAATGAAACCATTCTTATGTGTTCCACAAAAACATTAAATCATACATCATAGCATAACACATGGAATAAAAATGGGATTCTTAATCATCATGCCATTATAACACGATCCAGATAAGATAAAAAAACATCATAAAAATAATTGCATCATAACATAATCAAAACAATGTAAAAAATAGTGATAGAAACATAACCCTATATTATCGTTGATGGAAAATAATTTTGATAAAACACTTGAACTCCATTCATGAAGAAAATATCATTTCTATTCCAAAAAAAATTTCCCTTCATAACATTTCATATAATTTTCAACTAAAAGAAGTTGATTAGAAACAATCTTTAAAACTGGTAAAGTATTGTTCATTGAAATAATTTTCTAAAAATTCATTCATGCCATATAGGCCAAAAACCATTCTTCTCCTACTTTGGCCGGAAAAGTCAAAAAGTACCTTGTACGAAAAACGAAAAAAGAATCATTTCCTATATTTTACTAAAAACTCACCATAGGGTAAAATTGGATTTAAACCATTTTATGAGGATATAAATAATATTATATATTGATGAATCAAGTATAAGGTTGATAAATATTCCCCAGTAAATTCTGAAGTTAAAACAATCTCGGATAAAAATTGAGATTGCGAGATTTTACCTTGTCTTACATCTGATATGCTTTGTATGTATCCAAACCTCCTGTATAATGATTTAAATAATGTTATTTAATTGTTACAGAATCATATTCATTGTTATGATATCATATATGGTTCATTTATGACTTTATATTACCCATTCTTTTGTAAATTCCATGTTAAAGCCGCATTTTGGATAAAATCGTTTCATTTGTCGTACGTGTTTCGACTTGTTGTTCTTGATATTATTACTTATATACTTATTTACATAATTCCAGAATTTAAAACCTGATTTATATATAATATATATTAGGAATATACATATATATATGATACATCGATAAATGGAATGAAATACACCGTTCCTGGAGACGGTAGTCCGTACGTACGCATGAACGCTGTTTTTGTTTCCTTATGGAATTGAATGGAATTAAGTAGATGACATAAATATATATATAAATAAATCCAGTATCATTATTATGTCATATATTTCATTATTAATCATTATTTATACTTTATAATCATTCATGAATTGTTAACATTGAGAATGATTCTCATTGCGTCGTGGAGACGGTAGTCCATACGTACGCACGAGCGATGATATCATTACCATGATCATGGAATTGTATTGAAGTGTATGTATAATATTTCAGAATCATTATCACTTTAAAATAATAATATATAGTTATTTATTTACACCATTATACCCATCCAAGTAAGGTGGTTGTCAAAAACAGATTAGACCACGGCGTGGAGACGGTATTCTGTACGTACGCACGCGCGGTGATTTCGTTTTCCGTAGGACGGATAGAAGGTGAAATAAAGTTTTTTCATATTTATAATAACATATCATTATATAATTAATACTGATGTTATTACTTCATAATGAGACAACTAATGAAGAAGAAGTAGAAGAAGAAAGAAACTTGAGAAAATCAGAAGAAGGGATTACCTCTTCTTCGACGCACCTCCTTTAAGCTTCCTCTTGAGGAAGTAGAGTTGGTCTTTTGAGAAGACCCGAAACTCTATAATTTTTCATGGGAAGTGTAGAAGAGAAATGGTCTGGGTTTGGCCGAGATTCAAGGCTCAAAAGGGTGTTAAGGGAAGAGGGAATCGGTGCCCTTTTTATAAGGGAGGGGAGGGGAACCTTTGGAAAAACATAACCTATTATTTTATAATAAAGTCATATTCAGTTTTTAATATCTCCAAATTGATTTATTTCAAAGATAAGTTGGGGATGGTTCTAAGTCATCTCAACCATTAGATTTTAGACTGGTTGGGTTATTATATTAACCTTATCTTTTAGTTTTAACTATTAGTTAATTAGATTGACATTTACCATGTCACTTTGTATTTTTATATGATATATTTAATAAACAAACCATATACATCCAAGAGATCCCCAAGTGGTCCACTAATGATACACCTATCATGATATAAGTATCTTGGCCGATCCGTGGATTTTTAAGAATATAATAACAATTAATAATATAATATTTGTTTAAAAAATTAGTTTATGTCAATTTTAGAACTATTTGGTAATTGATTTTGGTGAAAACCATAACAGCATGATTATTTCGAAAAAAGTTAATTAAATAAATACTAACATTTCACGTTAACCTAGAGAATTATTGGAATTCATAAAAAGTCTAAAATTACCTTTATTTGGGTATTTGAAACATCAATTATGTTAATATTTCATTAATAAGATAATTACCACATCATCATTGTGTCATAAATAACATAAATTATTTAATGTCTAAAAATTATAAATAAATTATCATTAGGTAGGAAATATTTATAGATTTATAATGAATATTTATAGTCTTGTTTATCTTATGTATAACCCTATATTAAAAATTAATTAGTTATTAAACATTGATTTGAACTATTTTAACCCTTCTTTAAAAAAATTATTAATAAATGTCCTAATCTAATCCAAGTGGACCTAAATGGTCATATTTTATTCCTAAGTTTTTTTTTGGTCGAATTACACTTATCCAATAGAATTAGGACATGTGTTAGGGTAATAATAATACATTTTTACCCTTAATTACCCAATACACTTTTAACCGCGGTCACTAAAAGTAAAAAGTTACTATTCAAAAAAATTATTTTCATCTCATTGAACCACATTTTAGTACTTGATATTAACCATGTCTCTCAGATTTTATAAATTCCACTCACAGAATCGGTAAAATTATGTGTTATGTATGTTTGTAAAAACCTCCTAGGCGGTAGGTAAAAGATGGTGAAAATTTCAATAAAAGTTTTATATATTGAAAATTATTATAAAACTACTCCAAAGAATTACATTGAACATATATAAGTATTATTTATGAATTTGGACCTAAAATAGATTTAAATAAAATAAATAATTATTTAAATAAAAAGTCTGTTGTTAAATAGAAACCTAGTCTTTTCACTATTCATAAAAAATTGAACGTTTTCAAAAAAAATACCAAAAATTAACCCTAGGCTAGGTTCAATATTCTGAATCCAAAAATTAAGTCCATTTTGAAAGATAAAATTTATTAAATTTCAAAAAGTGGTAATTAGTATTCATAAAGTCTAGTTTATATAATATTTTAATAACATATCATTGTTTAGTGAAACTCGATATTGCGTACAACACATGCTATCGTGGAAGGTCGTGATTGCGTGTAAAGCAAGCCAAGTCAGGGATGCGTGTAGTGCAAGCTCCTTTTGGTGTAGCGTACAACATAAGACATCAATGAAATTAAAAAGAATATTTTTCATAAAAATTCTGAGTGTTACATTCTACCCCCCTTAAAATTAATTTCGCCCATGAAATTCATCGGGGTTATAAATGGTTTACTACTTGAAAGTTTCATTCATAGAAACCCACATCATAAAATGGAATACCAAAACATGACTTTAAAAACTAAATTATGAAACCTAACGGTTACCCAAATTAGCTAATCACTGGGATTCCACAAAGGAGAACATAGGTGAAAATATGGATATGGAAGAGAAATTTAACCATCATATTCTGATGGAGAGTGGTAGAGAACATGGCTATGAAAAACCCCACAATCACAAAGCCATAAATTTGTGATGATCTAAGGTACCATCTAATTCATCAGATATAAGTACACAAGGACAACCCTTTTGGTTTTCAGGATCATTTCCCTAAAGTTGAAGAATTTTAATTTGAAGAAATATTTACTTTATTTCGGTATAATCTCACCATTGTTTGTGCCTTGAACAATTTCTACATCATATTTTAATGAAATGATGTTTAATTTTTCACTCCTGAGGTGTTATCAGATCATGTGATAGAGTGATGGGTCATTCCATATGTCTCAAACAAAAGGTTAGCAAAAGTTATCAAATATACAGAAGTCCATCTATGGTGAGGATAATCTTTTTATGATTCCAAATATGGACTTATACTTCATCTATCATACTGCTTAATATAGTAAAACTAGTTTATACTAACCAGGGACTTCCTGTAGGCCAGTGGTAGGTGATAAAGGCCTGTCGCACTTCAGTTGTGGGCTCAATTCCCACAACCTTGTCCGATGTGATGGGTTGTCACCCATCCTGCAGGTTATCCCTTTTTCTAAAACAACATTATAATAAAATTCCTACAATAAAATAGAAAAAAATACTATCTCATGTTTAACTTAATTCATTTCAATCATTAGGCTTATCCAAAATTCTTCGTCCAAGCACATAGTTCAAAGAAAACAAATACTAGAAATTTCATCTATCGATCATGTGAATACCATCATTTATCCCCCATATATCATACAATATATCTTGTTGGTAACAACACAAACATGTCAATACCTTAATCATGTACTCTCTTGAACCATTTTGAAAACATGAATACTGTCACAGGGTAACTCTTTCCATATACCAAAATCCCAAAAATTCAATATACTCAAACCATGATATCACTATTTATTTATATTAGTCATGAGATCATTAATACTATCAAACATTTCATTATCTATTTATCCCTTCTTTATTCGCATATCATCTACTTTCCAAAATATTGGAATCACTTTTCATGGTTACCGGTACCATATAATTATCGAAATCCACAATAAACCATTACATAGATATTCCAATGTTCCATAATACTATAAATGAGATTCCACAACATTGTTTTGGAATCCTTTTACATAAAAACATAATCATTCCACCACATCGTTGTCATACTCAACATTTCTAATTATGATCACATGTGACTTCCCTTTGTCCTTTCCCTTAAGCGGTTTCTCCCGTTGATCATCATTAACCCTTGGATTAGGGCATCGATTAGCATAATGCCACATTTCCATTCACTTGAAGCATTGAAGTGTTGGTGGAGCGTTCTCTATAGTCTTTTCACTATTCACGTCATTAGAAACCTTTTTCCCATTAATCCAACAATCAACTGCTCAATGACCTTATTTTCCAAAATTAAAACATTTTCTAGTCCCTTTAGGACAATCTCGACCATGATTCTTTCCACACTATGAGCATAAAGAAACATTTATCTTCATTTCACCATTATTATGAAATTTCTCCATGAACTTTATCTTTCATTTCATGTCAAAAACATGAGATTGATATGTAATAACAACTTCTATTTCTACCTTGATAGCACAACACACAATTTCTTCATAGCTACTGAAGTTTCTTATATCTAATTCCCTTCTATGAGTTTTTTTTATGCCAATAAATAATCAATCAAATTTACTTTCCGGTTGGATGAAAAAGCCAAATGCCTACCTTACAAGTCTTGTAAAATTCTATTCGTATATACCAACAGATTCATTATCCTTCTTCGTAATCTCAAGAACCTCTGTTTTTATCTTTGTTCGAAGAATACGAGGGAAGTACTTACTGAAAAATAAGTTCTTGAAATCGTCCCATGACATGGATTAAATTTCATCTTGGGGCCTTGTATTCTTAATTAGAGACCACCACTAGTCTAATTCACCTTCTAAATGGTTAATAGCTAGAACGAATTTATCATGATCCGAACAACGAAGTATGGAAAATATCTTTTCAATGGTACTAATCCATTGTTCAGAAACAAGTGGATCAGAAGACCCATTGAAAGAAGGTGGACGTTGCCTCATGAAGGACTCAATAGAATATTGTTCACTTATCTACTCATTAGGAAGTCCAGAATGATTCATAGCTTATGTAAGTATAGCAATATGATTTTTCACTCCATCTCCCATAACATTGGTTTTGTCAGGAGTACAATCATTGCATTGTTCATTACATTGATCAACATGGTTCTTTCAGGTTCCATCCATGGTCTAAAACCCAAAAAAGAATAGTGTGAGAGACAAAAATCATGCTAGGGAAAACAACATAATAAAGGGGGAGTACCTTTTATATCTAACAACTTAGGTTTAATTATAATATCATTACCATATTTATAGGACTATAACATATACTTATTCTTAACCTTAGAGACATACCTAGACATACTTAGAAATATCTCTAGGGATTCCACTAATGTATTCACATCCTAGATTCCAAAGGTTAACTAATCCTTTCCTCTAATACCAACTATAGAGTCCTAAAGATTGACGTACATGGACATTACATTACTTTTTCATAATACATAATACATAACAAAACTAGACACCAAATAACTGTAATATTTTAGTGTCTTTGGAAATTCAGAACATAATCTACTAATCGTGGTGAAAGATCTTCAGTATATCCCATAAAGATCTTCCCATTTTTTGTTTTCTTGCCTAAAACCTTTCTTTAAATCCTTGAGAAAATAAAACATATAAAGGGTGATCTCAAATTCTCAGTAAGGGTAAGAATGGATAAAATAAAACAAATCATATAAAATTGAACATAAAAACATAAACATAATGTTTAAACATCAAAACCTATAACAATGACAAAAAACATGGCAGTATATGATGCATAGATCATAAAGAAACATTAATCATGATAAAATATAATGGTAATTAAACATGTGATTGTGGCATCCATTAATAACAAGATATGATTTCCAAAGTAGGCAAGGCATTGCTTCCAAGACCATCCTAGTGGACAATTTCCCATTCTGAATCGAGTTAACTCCTCATTCCAGTCCTGTAACACTAAACTAGATTAACTTACCAATCCAGAAATGTCTATATCATGAGATATAAATCTTTACTCAATGCATTTGAGGGAGATATAGGTCCCACCAATCTCATAACGAAACCATTCTTATGTGTTCCACAAAATCATAAATCATACATCATAGCATAACCCATGTAATAAAAATCAGATTCTTAATCATCATGCCATAATAACACAATCCATATAATATAAAAGGACATCATAAAAGTAATTAAATCATAACATAATCAAAACAATGTAAAAAATAGGGATGGAATCATAACCCTATGTTATCATAGATGGAAAATAATTTTGATAAAACACTTGAACTCTAATCTTGAGGAAAATATCCTTTCTACGTCAAAAATATTTTTCCCTTCATAATAATTCATATAATTTTAAACTAAAAGACGTTGATTAAAATAAACATGAAAAATTGTAACGGAATATTCATGTAAATAATGTTCTAAAAATCCATTCATGCTGTATAAGCTAAAAAAGTATTCTTCTCGTACTTTGGATGGAAAGTCAAAATGAACCTTGTACGAAAAACGAAAAAATATTCATTTCATGTCTTTTACTAAAAACTCTCCAAAGGGTAAAATTGGACTTAAAAATTGTAAGAGGATATAAATAATATTAAATATAGACGAAACATGGATATGGATGATAAATATTCCCTAGTAAATTCTGAAGTAAAAACAATCTCGGATAAAAATTGAGATTGTGATATTTTCCCATACCTTACGTCGGATATGCTTCGTATGTATCCAAACCTCTTGTATAATAATATAAATAATGTCATTGAATTATTATAGAATTATATTCATTTTTATTATATCATATATGGTTCACTAATGACTTTATATTCCCCGTTCTTTTGTAAATTTCATATTAAAGCAACATTTTGGGTAAAATCGTTTCATTTGTCGTACATGTTTCGACTTGTTTTTTTTTGATATTATTACATATATACTGATTTACATAATTACAGAATTTAAAACATGATTTATATATAATATATATTCAGAATATACATATATATATATGATATATTGATAAATGGAATGAAATACATAGTTCATGGAGATAGAAGGACATACGTACGCATGAACACTATTTTCGTTTCCTTATGGAATTGAATGGAATTAAGTAGATGACATACATATATATATACATAAATCCAGTATCATTATTATGTCATATATTTAATTATTAATCATTATGAATACTCTATTATCATTCATGAATGGTTAACATGGAGAATGAATCTCATAATGTCGTGGAGACGGTAGTCCGTACGTACGCACGAGTAATGATATCATTCCAATGATCGTGGAATTGTATTGAAGTGTATGTATAATATTTCAGAATCAATATAACTTTACAATAATCATATATAGTCATTTATTAACACCATTATACCCGTCCAAGTAAGGTGGTGGTTGAAAACAGATTACACCACGGCGTGGAGACGGTATTCCGTACGTACGCACACATGGTGAATTCGTTTTCCATAGGATGGATAGAAGTTGAAATAAAGTTGTTTCATATTTATAATAAGATATCAGTATATAAATAATACTGATTTTATTACTTCATAATGATACAGCTAATGAAGAATAAGTAGAAGAAGAAAGAAACTTGAGAGAATCAGAAGAATAGATTACCTCTTCTTCTACGCACCTCCTTTAAGCTTCCTCTTAAGGAAGTAGAGTTGGTCTTTTGAGAAGAACAGAACATCCAAAATTTTTCTAGGTAAGTGGAGAAGATAAATGGGCAGGGGTTGGCCGAGATTCAAGGTTACAAAGGGTGTGAAGAGAAGAGAAAAGGGGTGCCCTTTTTTTAAAGGGGAGAGGGGCACCTTTGGAAAAACATAAAATATTACTTTATAATAAAGTAATATTCGGTTTTTAATACCTCCAAATTGCTTTATATAGAATATAAGGAGGGGATGGGTCGAAATACACTCAACCAATAGATTTTATATAGGTTTGGGTGATTATATTATCCTTATAATTTAGTTTTAACTCTTAGTTAATTAGATTGACATTTACCATGTCACTTTATATTTTTATATTATATAGTTAATAAACTTACCATATACATCCAAGATACCCCCAAGTGGTCAATTAATGATACACTTATTATGATATAAGTATCTTGGACGAACCGTAGATTTTTAAGAATATAATAAAAATTATTAATATAATATTTATTTTAAAAATTATATTATGCCAATTTTGACACTATTTGGTAATTGATTTTTGTGAAAACCATAACTACATTATTAGTTCAAAAAAAGTTTATTAAATCAATAATAACATGTCATATTAACCTAGAAAATTAGTTTAATTCATAAAAAGTCTCATATTACATTTATTTGGGTATTTATAACATCAATTATATTAATATTTCATTAATAAGATAATTACTGCATCACCATTATGTCATTAATAACATAAATTATTTAAAGTATAAATTTTATAAATAAATCAAAATTAGGTAGATTATCTTTTTATATTTCTAAATAATATTTATATTCTAATTTATCTTATTTATAAACTTATATTAAAAATGAATTATTTATTAAACATTGATTTTAACTATTTTAAACCTTCTTTAAATAAATTAATAATAAATGTCCTAATCTAATCCATGTGGACCTAAATGGTCTTATATTATTCCAAAGGTTGTTTTTGGTCGAATTAAAATTATCCAATAGAATTAGGACATGTTTTAGGGTAATAATAATATATTTTTTCCCATAATTACCCTCTTTACATTTAACCGTGGTAAATAAAAGTACAAAGTTACTATTCACCAAATATTATTTTCACCTCATTGAACAACATTTTAGTCCTTGATATTAACCATGTCTCTTGGATTTTCTAAATTCCACTCACGGAAGTGGTAAAATTATGTTTTATGTAAGTTTTCAAAAAGCTCCTTGGAGGTAGGTAAAAGACGATGAAAAGTTCAATAAAATTTTTATATATAAAAAATTATTATAAAATTACTCCAATGAATTACATTGAACTTATATAGGTATTATGTATCAATTTTTACCTAAAATGAAATTAAATAAAGTAAATAATTATTTAAATAAAAATTCAGTTTTTAAATAGTAACCTTGTGTTTTCACTATTCATCAAAAATTGACCGTTTTCAGAAAAATACCAAACAATCACCCTAGGCTAATTTCAATATTCAGATTCCAGAAATGAAGTCCATTTTGAATGATAAAATTTATAAAATTTCTAAAAGTAGCTTTTACTATTCATAACGGTTAGTTAATATAATATTTTAATAACATATCGCTGTTTAGTGAAACTCAATATTGCGTACAACACACGCTATTATGGAAGGTCGCAATTACGTGTAAAGAACGACAAGTCAGGGATGCGTGTAATGAAAGATCCTTTTGGTGAGGTTTATAACACAAGAAAACCATGAAATTAAAAAAATATATTTTTCATAAAATCTCTGGGTGTTACGATTATAGTGTCTATGAAATGTTTAGAAGAGTAATATTTAGAATAAAAGGCTAAGTTGTAAGAAAATTTCATGTTGGGAACATATGATTTCTCATTGAAATATCCATAGAAATATAGGAATTGGGATAAATATTTGAGACAATATGTTTTTGAAAACAATATAGGATTTTATAAGATGAGAAATGGATGATTTAAGGTGGAATTACAATGGTATATGATTACCATGAAGTGGTGTAGATGATCCCCTTTTATATGTGAAGAGAGTAGTAAATTTTTATGTACACATTACATTACAATAATTCTGTGTCATTATTAAAGGGTATAAGAATCCGAAAGTACAAAATAATGTAGCATAAAAGGTTTGGTCAATCCACCTCACATACATAAACTTTTATTCATGTTTCTAAAATTATTTTGGTTATTTAAACATAGTATAACTTTTTTTTCTTTTTTAAATTTACCGCAATAACATATTTTTTTGACCACGGTAATTAATTTTAATTAATGATGTTAAAATTTAAATTATTAACTTATTTGAATGTTTGGATTTTAAATATAGAAAATTCATAAAATAAAATTTTTACTTTTTAGACTAATTAATTAAAATATTAGCGCTCAAAATGTTGAAACCCCATTTTTTGAAACGATGTGTTTCAAATAATAATATTTATGCATAGAATAAATATAAAATTTTAATTTAATTTAATGATACTAATTTGTAAATTATAAAAAAATTATGTGGCTTCCAAATCAATAAAAATTGAATATCACAGTTAAAATTGTTAAATAAATGAAATAGTCGAAACCATTTTATAAAATAGAATAAAATGTAACTTATATTATAAAATGATGAAAATATGTTTTATATGATTAAGATATAATTTTAAAATAAATAAGTTTATTCTTTTAATAAATATTTTATGCAGTATATTTTTTATAAACATCTAGGTCTTAATTAAATATTACTTATGTCATAAAAGCTATAGTTTTCCTAAAAACTATATTTCTCACCATTCACCTAAAAATAAATTATTAAAAAAAATCCAAAAATTAATACTGATATAATAATATTATTAAAAATAAAAAAATTATATTAATTTTTTAAAATTAAAATATTATAATTTTGTAATTTATCTTTTAAATTGTAATATTATGAATGTCATTTTCGTAGGAAAATAACATTCCAAAATTTTAACTGTTCTTATAATTTATTCCTATTAATTACCAAGAAGATTGGACTTAAAAAATTACTAATAATAACAATATTTATAATATATTTTATATTTCATTTATTAAAATAAATCATAAATAAATCCTATTTGATAAAAAATCATTTTTAATTGTTAATTGATCCTATTGGCCATGAACCATTTTTTCATTTTTTTAAATTAAGACACTTTTTTTTGATAAGTGGGAACCATAAAAAACATTCAAAAATCACCCACACATACGCCACAAACCCCATGGTTAATTTTATATATGTATTAGTAAATCGAATTTCCTTTTTTAGAAAATATAAAATTTAAAATGTGTAAAATAAATGTGATAAATAACTTATTGAAATAAAAATTAAATGTTCATATCATTTTAATTTCCAGTTACATAATATAACATGATATTCATGTGAAATATAAGAATATGGTATGCTTTGGTTGAAGTAGAGGTTGGCAATTTTGCTACAATAAATATTCTATCAATTTCCATTAGCATAATCATTGATCACATTAAAAATTTATCATATAATAATTGTGGGAGTTTATATTCGTAATGTTCTAGGTAAGACCATAGTGAATAAAACTCCTTTCCAATATCGACTAAATGTGATTTATAAGGGTAACATCCACTACTGAATGTCACTTCATTGTTTTTGATTCATTGATTTTTCATATGGTAATATCCTTTTATACACCATAATTTAATGGATAAATTACAACTGTAATACTTTATTTTAATTTGTCACATATTTATTTAAGTTAAATGTTGCAATTTTAAAAATTTAGTAACATAAAAAATATTTAATGAAATTATATATTGAAATTTTTGGATGTTACATATTCAGCATTCCCTAAGAACATGGTAAGACTCATCCTAAAACAATCCCCAAATAGGATGACAAGATCAAGTCATCAAAAACAATGAGCCTTATCTATTTGATGGGATATCTATGATGTAACTTGTTGGATGCTTCCTACTATATAGTTTCCCACGTCATATGTCAACCTAAAACTCTTGTTCCATAGCACAACATCCCACAATGATCACTTATTATAAGAATTATTCAGTATAAGTTAAAAAATAATACCCCATAAACGTAGTCTTATGTCTTAAGCATTGATATATCAATAAAAAACGTCATCTACTAAATTATATATTGGCTATTACTATTTTCATCCACTATACAAAACCAAATTTATTCTAATAACCCCTACCTGATATCCTTTCCTTCCCATGAACCCTACTCTCCCATGCTAATACATCCTCCATTAACTAATACAAACTAGTTCCACTTTATTCATTAATGTACTACATTCATTTTCAAACCAAACAATGATATATTTTTTTACCACTAAACTAACCTTCTCAATCAATAATTTAGAATAATTATATAAAAAATATCCAATAATCATATAATGATTCTAAAATACATATCTGGTGTCATTTACAATTCTAATTTTCATGCATATCTCTATAATAAAAACATCACAGAGAATCATGATGATTTCATCCATTTAGCCGAAATGGTATTTCATTAAAACACTGACCATTTTGTATTGAAAATCCGCGCTTTAACAGCACTAGAAAATGGCTTAATCAGCACTTAAAATGAACTAATATTGTGTGTGATGTTAAATGGGTGGTCTTTAACAGTGCTTAAAAAGATATTTTAAATTCACCCTTAGTCATCACTTTTTTTAGTGTTGTTATGGATTTATTTAATGGTTATATTTTAGTGCTTTTAAAAAATATTAAAAAAAATATATTTTACACGGACCACTGACCCCATTTTTAGCAGTTACATCCCCCTTTATCAATGACATATAGTACATATCTCCATCATAAATCTTGTCTCCCTTTCTTAGAGGAATAATAATGTACGAAATAATTTCACATGTCTCGATTTGATCCCCTGATCTTCCTTATGAAAATGAATGATCTTTATAACTATGCCATGTGTATTTTATTGTATATTTAATGAGTTTTTATTTATTTTTATATATTTTTAAAATATTGAGATATATATACACTAATATATTTGTTTAAATATATTATATACTAATATTCATTTATATATTTTAGAATATATATATGTGTGTGTGTGTTTCAATATAAAAAAATATGTATATATAAAAGTTATATATCCATATTAATGCATTTTAATAATGTAAATAAAATGGATAAATTGTTACTTCAATCAAAATGAATAATAAATATTTATTTTCTATATATTAAATTACATATCTATATAATCATGTTTATATATTAAAATATATATAAGTGATTTGTTATATGCAAATAATAAAAATTATAAAAATATTTAATTATGAATAATACTAAATTGTGAAAAAATTATAGAATTTCAAAAAAAAATAAATATTAATGTAATCTCATGAAATAAATTGATTACCAACTGAAAAAGAGAAACAATTCCCCCTTAAAATGGGATGAAATTCCATCAAATGTCAAAACAATTGGGCTACCTTGACTAAAAACTTGTTTCTAGAGGCCTTATGGCATTTTTTTGGGCCTTTAAAAATATGAAGTAGGTTAAACTCTATCACTAAGGATTTAGATCTCTTCAAAGGATTCAATTTGTCATATGGTAGAGCCCAAAAAGACTCTTGGATGAAAAGTTATGACCTTTTGATGTTCGAGTTACCTTTTTCATAATATTTTCAATCATTTAATATTTTTTTTGATTTTTTATCTTCCAATTTATATTAAATGAGTACTAATCAATAATAATTAGTTAATTATTCATTAAAAATATTTTTTTAGTTACCATATAATTCATATTCCGAAAATATATTTTATATTAAATGTACATTTCTATTTAGTTTATCTAAAATATAATTTTTAAAAATATATTATATTTATATCAATAAAAATATATTTATATCCTAATATATTATTTCCAATTAAATAAATATATATTTTAAAATATAACATATATGAGTTCTAGTAAAAAAGATCTAATAAAGGGGGTCTTTATCAGTGATTTTTAGCACAGTTAAAACCCCCTTTAAGCGCTCTAAAAAATTGCTGATAAAGGGGGACCATTATTAGCTCTTTTTATAATTTTGTCAAAGGGGATCATTAACAGTGCCTTTATCTAGCACTGTTAAAGACCTAGTACGGGATAAACATAGTTTTGTAGTAGTGATTTGATTCATTATTTGACCAACATTGATTTTCTATGAGAAGTTTCTTATCTCAATTTCTCACCAATTCCATGTTACACAACTATTTTATATGCCTCAATGACCCATTTGTTTCATTATTACACTACTAGTAAGATTGTGGTGGATTTTATACATCTCACATAATCCTACACTACTAAAAAAAGATCCAAATTGTACAAAAATGATAAACCATAGATAAAATATCTAACCCATTCTAAGGATGAATGCAAACGCATTCACTCTGACTAAATGCTAGTAGCATAAATCATAAATTCTTTTAAAGTCAACACATTCCCCCCAAAAGTACCACAGTATGTCAATTTCTTATAAAACCAATGGAAATCCTAAAAAACACACTCAATCATATATCTAAAAAATAATTATTAAGAACCCAATAAATTTACCATTTTCATTTAAACTAATAACACACCACCTTGTACACATTATTTAAGAGTAAATTTTACTCAATTACCTCTAATGAAATTGAGAATCAACTAAACCCACTAACTAAGAATCTCAAAAATAACATATTTTGTCTTATTTACTTAAAGTTTTAACAACTAACATGAACCAAAACCACTCTATATTAATTCTAGAGTAGTTTGAAACATTAACATAAGTAAAACTCTCATGAAATAATTATCCTATTGAGGGTCTATGAATGACTAAAATATCATTTAATAATATTAACTTCACTGAGGATATACAACTCCCACTAAAAACTACACACTATGCACCTCATACCTACAGATACCCAATATAAAGTTGTTTTGTTCCATGAGCATGACTATAAAGATCAAAATATCAATAATAACTCAAATATCCACCATAAATACTATAATAAATTAAGTAATCAATAATAAGTCATTTGAAAAAAACACTATTTATATTATTATTATTTGTTAAACTATCACACCCCCTATCAAAATATCCTTCCAAAAAATTATTCCCCTTTTTATTGATTTGAAAACCAATTTCCTCTATCAAAAACAAATTTTCATTTATATGTTGTCATGAACATGTATGGGGTTACCCATGTGCCATGAATGATGCATGATCACACTATTTATTTCCAACCTAGTCCATGAGTAAAAACAAAAAATAACAATCTAATATCAATTAATCATACTTGTATAAACATATAAACCTAAATAGACAAAATAAATGAAAAATTATCCAGTACCATGATAACATGGTCATCCACCAAACTGGTGTCTTTGATACACCAAGCTAGTCTACATCCCATGTTTTGAAACTCCTAAGCATCATCTACATATTCCAAATACAGTATGACCAAAGCAGTGCACAAATATGATTTGGTAGTGTCCCATCCTAGAAACATGGCTATTGGGTTGAGCCAGATCACCACATGACATTATATGTGCCTCTATATATTCAAATGGTTGTCAAATAGTGTTGGGAGTCTATAACCAATAAGATGATATTATACTCTTGGAATCATAAAATAAATTAAAATAAATAAAAAGATGTAATTATATAAACAATCATGGTATGAATAATATTTTGTAGCTAAAGGACATCCATAAATAAAAATAAAAATAAACATCCAATAATAATAAATTTAACAATTATGATACATTTATATAAATATAATGTAAATATTTCCTTGTAGGTTAAATAATAATTTTTAAAAAGAATATAAAAATAACATTATTGAAATATCCACAAATTCCAATTTACCTCTTTAGTATTATCTCGAAAAATCTATCTAACTTACTCAAACAAACCCTTTTGATCTTTCATTTCAATGTAAAATATAAGGATATCCTTGTGCACTGACATACCCATGTAGGATGAAAGGAAATTCATCTATGTTTTTCACCACCCACAGGATTCCTTTTATAAAAAAACATTTATTTGTTGGTATGTTTATAAAATAAATAATGTGTGTGACAAAAAATGAATGAAATAATTCATGTCATTGTGTGTTAACAAGAAAACCATGACACCTGACCTCCACAAAAATTGGATCAGTTTTTGATAAAATAGTCAATATATAATATAAAACTGTCTTGAACAATTCCTTATAAATTATGATAAGGTCCTATATCAATGTTTTTTTTCAATTCCCTATCACTAAAGTTGTGGTTTCATAACCACATATCATACCACAAATTTATCAATTAGTTTGGGTCTCATCACCTCTAATCATACAGACACATTATCACTTATGGTGAGGTCTCCTTATTATGCCTCATACCATAGTCATATCACTTAGGGTGATGCCTTATCACCATGCCACATACCACTACCTTATCAGTCGATGTGAACTAACATCACCATGCCATGTACCACTGTCATATCACCTAGGATGAAGTCTCATAATCATACCTCATACCACCACACTATAACTCAGGGTGAGGATACATCACCCCCTCAAGAAAAAAATGTCTATTGGGTTGAGGTCTCATCACCATTCTTCATACACCAGCGTATTACTTTGGGTAAAATCTAATCACTATGACTCATACCATCACCCAATCACATGGGGTGAGGTTGCATCACCCTTCCTCACACCACTACACTATCTACTGTGGAATGTTCTCGTAATCATGCCTCATATGACAACCTCAAAACACTAGGTAAGGTGTCATCGACAAGCCTTATATCACGACAATATCACTCAGGTCGAGGTTTCATTACCATCAATACAAACATATTCAGGCATAACTATGAAATCGGGAAAATATACTCCATAAATAGCTCTCAGCTCACTAAAAATCAACACCAATCAAAAAAACTAAAGGATAAAACACCATAAATCAATAACCACCATCCCACATTAGTCTTATAGTACCCAAACATATAATGTAACTACGAATATACAACAAGTATTCTCAACTACACTAGTTATGGTCATTTAATACATACTAACTCATTGTTTAAACTATGATATATCATTTTTATGCTAATCTAACTTATGGGGTCATTGAAACATCTTCGAGGAACTATTCTAGGTTGCATACTCCATCAGAAATCATAAATTAAATATTCATATAAAGACCCTCACACTAGATGTCTTCACATAGAAACAAAATTACATAAGAATAAAGGGACACCTACCCAAAGTTAGTCTATATATTCACTTTTGGCAATATACTTCATTATACACATTGAGTCCTAACTAGCTCTCGACTATAAGGATAAGCTTAACGTATCCAAACATCCCTATTTATGGATGTTCTATGACTTTGGGAAACTATTTTATCTATCTATTCTTAGAATAACATAGAAAACCCATTCTCATCAGCTGTATACAAAACCACTCAATGAAACAAAATTTCCACGACATGTTACATTAAATTTATAACTATTATTTTCAACCAATTTCCCCTAAACCAATCATTTGAATGGAAATTTAAATATTTAATGGCCATTAATATGGATAATTCCACTCCATACCCTATGGTTAAATTCCATCTAAGCACTAATAATAGACATACCATCTTGGGAATACTTTGTCATTATCTTTAAGGCTCATCCGAATACACTCACATTTTTCTGTAGGAGTCATAACTTTCAGAGTTCAACTAAAACATTCATGGATGATTTCCTTTGGAGTGATGGACACCATGTATCCCTTGAATCACTCAAATACTATATAGAATATAAACATGGTTCTTATATGATTTATCTCATCCCTTTTAATCATTTATATCGCACTCAGTTCCTTGGAAATCATTTTGATCCTAAAACCCCAAGAATGAGAAAAAATCATACCCATATATTATTATGTATTAAAGGTACTAAAAACCATTAAAAACAATTTTTATGCTCATTAAATGCTCATAAAACTGCAACCAATAGAATAGATGCTCTATTTTATTATACAATACCTCAAACCTCTTGTAATTAATTTTGATTATTGATAATTAATTATTTTTAATTAAATTAATATAAATAAACTATGAAATTACACTAATTATATTATATTGGATGAAACCTAAATCTACAACACACAAATAACCATTGGAATGGCTCTTTAACCCCAATAAAAAAACCACATTAATGTAAGATACAATGATAGTTAATTTTTAACCAACATAGAAGAGTCCTAGAATATTACACTAAGAGACGTACCTCCATCAAACTAATTAGAGAAAAAGACATTATACTCATTAAACATCCACTATACATTTAAAAAAACCCCATTAGTTTTGGGTGATTACAACATACTCTAATAAAATAATCAACATATAATTAAATGAAAATTACACAAATTAAAAGGAATTCTAAGAGGAAGGACACGAGGGAGAAATAAGAGAAATTAACTTGTACCAACATGAAAAAAAAGATTCAGTCATCCAAATTTCAAGGGGGGATAAAGGTAAGATCCATAATAGATAACTATGGGAGGTGAATACGACCAAAATATAATCTTTTAATATCCTGTATGGAAATAGAATGAAAAATGGACAACCGAGATAGGATGGGTCATCTCAAGATAAAAATCCCTCCAGATCCCTATTGGGTGTCTGTTTAACCATAATCTTGTACTAAATACCTATCCACACAACAAGTGTAATTACATCTGCTAGACAGTGTGGCATATAAGGTCTTTAAACCTTAATACTATTCAATAGGTTCATAGTCCTTTTTATCGGGTACTTATTGGCACCATACTATTGAAAATTATGAGAAGAGGGACCTTTCAATTATTTTAACATCTATTAAACCATTAAATTCTTAATATACCCCAAAAAATTCCTCTAAATAACACATTAAGGCCAATAATACAAACATAAAAACTATATATGAATAACCCTTACTCCCATATCCATAAAATTAAAATTTCCATCAAAATCAATGCCTTGTAATGATGTGGATCATTAAACATATGGTACACCATACCTTTAGAAAATGTTTTTCCTAATAAATCTCAACAAATTCAGTTCATTATTCTTAGGTACCACTAAATTTTCAAAACATTTATAAGCACCATCTTAAGACACCTAGATACAGTCACTATGAAAAGATAAAAGCATAAATCACCTGTTGTACAAAACAGTATAAAAAATAGAAAACTCAAAAATATTTTTTTGAGTATTATACTATATTTTAACAAACTTTTAATTATATTTTTGATATTTAGAAACAAAAATAATCCATGAATATTTAAATTGATTTATATAATAAAACACTAACTTTAATACTTTATTTGTAGTTATTTACGCACCATAAATATTTCTCTAAGGTTAATATTCGAAACCATCAAAAATAAACCATATATCTCACTAATTAATACTTATTATCACAATAATATATATATAAGTACTAAAAAAATCAATTTATCTTATAAATTATGATTTAAATTAGATATAAACTTCTTATTCTTGTAATAGGACAATTCATTAGTAATATCCTTCACTATGAAAATTTTAAAAACAATATAAAACCAAGGAAATCAAGTTTATGATAAAAATAAAACTAATTTATCATGAAATTTTAACATATTTAATTCAACTATGGATTTATCAATATAAATCTCCAAATTATAAATCTTTTGACAAAGAAAAAAACTTTTTGTCACACTAATCATCAATTTTTCTCATATAAAATATGAATTCCCACTTCGCATCCCTATAATGAAACCCATATATTTTTCATTAAATAAAAAAAATTTCATTAAAAATGGAAAATTAATATTTGAAATTATAAATTATCCTCTCTTCTATATTCAAATCTATTTTCAACATATAATTATTTAAGGTAGTATGAGACCCATATAACCTAAATAAAATATTCTTGTAAGAATGAATACCATGTTGAAAATTAAAGGTAATATTTTATAAGTTCCTCGAATAAATGTAATTTATTTATACACAAGTCATAAAATGAATTCTATTTAGACCTATCTAATATTATATTTAACAATTTCATAAGAAATTGATATTTCCTAAATAGTAAATTTTTATTATGGTAATCAATAACGAACTTTCATTTTATTACCCTACTTATGTTAATGAAATCATAATTTACATTTTTAATAAACATAACTCCTTCATTCATTGGGACTAATTTAATATGTTTGACCCATGAAGTATCTTATATCATTTAGATAATTAATATATCCAACAATTTTATCACATCTCCCAAAGAAAAAAATTAATGTTTTTTTATTTACCTTTGAAATTCAACTCTCAGTTTATGATCATTTTTCATTAATATTATCAATATAATGATAAGGAATAATTCCTTTAATATCAATGATTGAACATGAAAGTGTTCTTTCAAAATTTCACAAAACCTCTATTAATCTTCAATTCTAATCCACATTAATCATTGGTGATATTGAAACTAGAATGTTGTCCCAATTTTATAAAAATGTGTACATTATGTTGGATGATAATTTTTTCAATAAATAATAATGTATTTATTTTGAATAATGTAGATTTTAATCTTGGGTGTCTAGAAATCCCCAATTTGATGACTATAAAAAAATTATTATTTTAAAACAATAATATCTTATCTACCTTTAACATAATTTATCTCAGAAAATTTTTATTCATCAATAATTTATGAAAAATTAGACCATGAATATTAATTAACAATATCCAAAAAAATATTCCTTTGTAGATTCAAACTTCAAATAATCCCTATCAGTAGTGGGTTTCTATGTAGTTTAAAAAAAATAAAAAATACCCATTTCATTTTCTGTATAAAAATTTTACTCATTTATTTAGGAAAAGTGGTTTCATCACTATCTCAATAAATTCAGTGTTTTCATTTAGTTCAATTGATGAAAAGGGAAGAATAAGGAATGCTACGATGTATAAAATGACATGTCCCATCAAAAGCGAAACACTAAATATAATATCAATAAGTGGTATAAGAGATCATTGACTTCATCATGAAATTTATTATTTATTTGACATGAATTTAATGTTAATGACTAAAAAAGGGGATATTTAAAACCCCAATGGGTTGGTTGTGATTCTGAGTGTTGTATATCTTGCCAAAATAAATTTTTTCAGTAGTTGTAAATGATTGGACATATAAATGAGTATGTAATGAATGAGATTAAATTATGAAGTTGAACATGCCTATTAGTGTTATAGAGGATCCCATAATATTATTTCATGCTGCCTATAAAGATTTTTGAGGTCATAACCCATATAGTTCATGAACACAAATGTGAAACCATCAATCATAAAAATATTAACATATGGTTTTTTATTACTATAACATTCCCCCTGAAGAATGTTTTATAATCTTCCTGGATAATAAAAGTAACTAGATTATAAAAATTATTAAATAATAATATAGTTTATTTTGTTAATGGTTGAAGGTGTATTTACTAAGATAAATCTTCTTAAATTTATAATATACTCCTAAATATTATGGATCTAGGATATAATGTTTTTTTGAAATGTTCCAATGTACAAAAAATAATTTTTTTCTTTCATGAGTTAATAAAATGTAAGTAACACCATAAGATATATATCATATGTTACATCTTGAGCATGTGAATGATAAATTGAAAAATAATTTCACAATACCATAGATAATCATTATAAGGTACTTCTTGAGGATGAATATTTGAGTGGATGTAGCTGTTATAGTTATGTTTTTTAGTCATAATAGAATATTTACCATAAATCAAAACATTTAGATATGATAGATGTGATGAGTTGATAGGTACACCTAAATGTAGAATGTTCATTCTTTTATGAACTATTGATAATTATCAAAATAATTTTTTTATTGAAATATATTGAATTTGACTCTAAAAAAATAGGATATAGAGTTATTTTAGTGGTTTATTATATGTATAGGTCATGGAAGATGTTATTTATTCAATGAATTTGATATAATTAGAAAAAAATAATAAAATAAAACAACAAATCAAAGTGATTAGAAAAAAAGGGATGATTCATTATCAATATTTGAAAGTTTTGATTATATTTCACCCCAATGAATGTTAGGTGATTTAACCTTATAAAGGGTGTGATTATTATCTAGATTATAAGGTGGAAATAAAACTATTATGTTAAGTGATTTGAAATATAGAAAAATGGTATACTATCTTAGAGCTTAGAAGTTTTCCAAAATATGAGGATTTAAAGGTTCCTAGATTTATATTATCAGATGATGAGATATGAGTTTTTTGTCATGAAATTATCAGAAAATATTATAGTTGCAAGGAGTTTTAAATCTATGAAATAAAATTAGTTTGGATATTGAGTTAGAAAATGAAAGTATTATACAATTAAATGAAGATATGTAACACTAGTATTTATATTATAGTATGTAATATTTTCTTCTTAAAGAAACAGTAGATCAATAAAAAAATATATTTAAGTGCATGATTAAAACATAAATTCAATAATTTTATAAATTTAACATAATAAACATAATTTCATTTATGAATTCATTATATCAAAATTTTCTTAGGGTAAATTATTTATATTTTCAGATATAGTAGATTTTTAAATAAATTGTGAAAAATACTCATTTCAGAAAACTATCACATTAATTGAATTATAATGATATAAAAATAACATTAAAAATTTTGATATATATTTTATAGAAAAAATATATAATCAAAAATTAATATAATTAGTATTAAAAATTTAATGTTGAACTTGGAAATATATTCTTATCTTTCTGAAAATCTAAAAAATGTTATTGTTTAAATAAAAACATTAGTTATTTTCACTTAATCAAGTATATAAAAGTATAATTTTAGTAATTATAGATTGGAATAAAAATATTTATAATTTTATTTAACATAATCCAATTCATTTTACAGAAATAACATAATTCTATATATTGATATACAATCATTTTTTCCATAATTTGTTTACTAGAAACAATTTTCATTTTGTTTTTTGGAATTATATTTGCATTAATTTATTCCACTTATGAAAATTCAATATTTTTATATTTATTCAATATTTGGAATAATAATAATTAATATTATTTAGTAAGGTTATCTTAATTTTTGGTCATAATGAATTGCCAAAATTGTAAACTTTCGTTACCACTATAATGAAATAAAGTTATTTACATTGTGTTAAACAAGGATATAAGGGTAATAATGGCTCATAATGTTTTATTATTATTAAATTATGAACTGATTTACTCCCTATATTACATTAATTTTTATTCTTGGGAATTTGGAACAATTATAGATGGGAAAATCCTCTTCTCACTTATTCACAATGTTAAAGCCTTATATCTCAGAAATTTCATACCCTAATTGCCTCATATATTTATTCATTTATTTTTAGATCCCATGGTCATATATTAGGACCAATAATTCATGACTCAATATATATGATAAATGATATCTCTCAAAGAATAGTTAATCATCTTTACTGACTCTTTTAAGTTTATTTCTTCTTCCAATTACAATAAATATGTTCTACCCATCCTAAAATAATGAATATAGTTTCTTAAATATTCTAATACTATATTATTATTAGTTGATAACTATTTATTACCTCCTTTACTTTATATAGAAAATTAAATCATCACTCATGGAAATGTACGGAATAGTGTCTTCATGTAAATGTGTAATTTTTTATTTGTCACCACTATACATGGATGGATATAAAGATTGAAATAATTAATATATATGATATTTATGAAATAATTATTATTATATAAATATAATATATCATTTACCTTCATATTATTTATCTTATTAAAAATGATAATTTCACTCATGCATATGTGTGGATTAAGACATCCATGGAGTGATGCGATCCATTATTCATTACTTCCTTTCTTGTATGATTAATAATATGTATTTAATGAATATATATTACATTTTTATCATTAAAAAATTGTTCATATATTGTAACCATAAAAAATATTTGAGGATCAAAACTACCAAACTATAGCTTATTAGAAAAATTAAACAACTAACACTTAGAAACCATGATTTTAATAAACAATTATTATAAATAAGGAACTGAAATATTATAATTGGACCACATATAAATACATAATTATGTATATTTTACTCTTATATTAATATTATTAATAAAAATTTATTATTTAGGAGCTTATATGCACTTATAAGGCATGTTATGCCTATGCCAATGGTTTATTCCACATTTCATCCTTATTCTAAAATGTTTATATATAAGTTGTTGTTACTGGAATTAAATGGCCTTTATATCTTAAAATCAATATATATTATTATAGTCTTTTTGTTTATGTGTTTAAAGTATTAGTTCAATTTTTTCCTCAATTTTCCACTCAAAAACCAATTTAATTTTTTAATGAAAATTGACTATTTTTTTTAATTCAGTCAAGAATATTTTTCTTATATGTCTACGTTTTCATTAAAAAAATTTAGAATTTTTTTAAAAATTGACAAATTATTTTTAAACTAAATTTTACCAATGTTTAACTGTCTATAAATATATTTAAAAATAATCAAATCGTTTTTTTAATGGGAAAATTTTTACCAAATTTATGAATAAAATCATTGTTTTAACACTTATCACATGAATAGATTTATCCATCAATGATTTCTTTACCTATATCCATGTGTGTTTTTATTGATATTTTTTTCTTAATATTGTAAAAATTATCATATTTATATAAATTAATTACAAAATGAAAAGGTTATTTTTCTAAAAATATTTGTAGTTATCTTTTTAAATAATTTCATATATATGTCAATAAACATTTATAAAAATTAATCTTTATAGAGGATATAATATAATGTTTATATCCACATTATTTACCTAAATGGATTATGATCATATATTCATATATATTTATTGGCGATAATATTAACATTTGTTTGAAATTTCGTTCAATATGAATGTTTATGTTGATTATGTATTGAATTATTATTGACCACTTTTATAAGATGAATAAATTAGACTTAGTAATTGATGTAGGGGGCCTATTATGGCCCCTTGGTAAATTAATAGGCCTTATTAGATAAACTAGTTTGGGTATTACGAATTCAAATATCATATTTACATATCATGTCTTGGTATAAGATCTTGATGGTAAGATTATGATGTTCAAAATTATGAATTATATCATTATGAAATAATTTTTTATTGTCCATCCGATTATTTATGTTTTAATGTCATACATGGATTTATACACTTTTAGAATATTAATTATATGGAGTATTTTATTATTTTTTATATCTTATATATTATCAATTATTTTTTATACTATGATAGAATTCATTATACTCATTCCCATATTGATCATATTATCTCACACTTTGTTATGTTTTCATTTACTCATGATACATTTAATTAACCTATGAATGATTTTAGGTATTTAATTAGAGAAATAATAAAGTTTTGACTATAACGTTTATATTTTATATCATGTATTCAAATGTAATATGATAAACATATATGCATCATGTATCCAAAGACTACTAAAATATTTGGTAATTTAGATGTGAACCCTTTTATTTTATTCTAATGTAGTAAAATAACCAGTAGCTTTAAGTTATTGGCCTTTGGTTGTAATAGTTTTTATCAAATAATATTTTGTATAATCCTAGGGATTTATATTTTTAAAGACCTAGATTAGAGAACATAACCCTATGACAGACTCTAAGGGTATGTATAATAATATGATATTATCATAATATCAATAATGTAAGGATTATATGGGTTTCCTAGAAAATTAATCCCTACTATGATATAGGAATGTGGATGTGGTTATGGAGTCGACACACCTACGTGTAATAAATTTGGAAGTTGCATATTTTGTATTAACTCGATTGTCCCTAGTGCATGATGATTTGGTGTAATAATACACACAAGGATAGAAACACTAAAGGGATATGATTTAATATATTTGAACACTCTTAACAAACCGTTGTGAAATATTGTGAAATATTTTGATTACTAGAATATATTTCTATGATACTATGATTATGATTCTAATATTATGCATGCACAAATTGTCAACTAATTTTATGTGTTACACTAGATTATAATCATATAATATTAATAAAAATTCATAATGTTATGATCTAATTCAAAATATGTCATTTTTAGAAAATGATCCTAGTAGAATGAATATAGACCATAATAATGATATTAACCTGTGTTGAGATTTACATCATGGAAAGGAAAATGAAGTTAGTGTTGGAGCTAGAGATAGTGCTTGTGGTGAATAAATAACAATTATATTAGGTTAGATGACTAAGGTTATGACTAATAACATTTACCATGTAGAGTAACATGTTGTTCCAAAATATATCAATGAAATTATTGACCAGTTCATGCATAAAAAACCTCTATCATTCAATGGGACTACAAATACATTAGAAACTAAGTAATGCAACATGAATCTAGAGAGAATATTTATCACATTAGGAAGTAATGAAATAGAGAAAGTTATCATAGATGTTTTTAATATTAAAATTGATGTTGATCAATGATAGTCATTTATCTACAACACAATGGAGTTAGATGAAATAAATAATATGGTGTGGAAGAATTTTCTATATATATTATTTGAAAAATAATTTCCTCATGAGTAATGAGTTGACAAAGAGAGTAAATTCCATAATCTGAGGAAAAATTATGAAGAAAATGCTTCGAAATATTAAAATAACTTTATAAGGTTAGAAACATAATTTCTGTATTATGTACATAATTAAATGAGCATGATTAATTGTTTATTTTAGGGAATAAATCCTACCCTTCAAAGGAATTATTCTACCACAAATTTTTATATGAGGATATAGTATCATTTTCCATCAATATAAAAAAAAGTATCCATGTATTTTTTTTCCATGGAAAACATAAAGAAAATGAGTGGCTGAGAACTAATGAAGAAGAAATATGGAAAAGGTAAGAAGGGAATTATGGAATTTTAAATTTAGAATAAATTTCGTAATAATCACCTTGTAACATGATTTCTTGGAATGGTAGTTTACTTCATGTGTAGAGAGAAATACTAATTCTATCATTCTTGAAATTGAGAGAATGAATTTTCTAATGTTCAATGATTCTACAATAATGATATGGAAAATTATGTGAATGACTAACCATTGAGTCAGGGGAATTGTCCTTATAAAATTCCAAGGGTGAAAGGCTAAGACCGTGAAATCACTACAGCTAAATTTGATGTTCCTAAAGATGTAGTAGAATTTACAATGTTCATAGAATCAAATTTATCTAATTTTTTATTTGATACTAGAACATCACAGTCTTTTATATCTTCTATGTTTGCTAATAAAATTAAATATTTCCCAACCACAATAAGAAGTAAATGTTCAATCAATAATCATATATGATATCTTACAAAAACAAACATATATCATTCAGTTCTAATTAAAACATATAGACTTACCCAATATAAAAAAATAATTATTATATCTATGGTTTAGATTGATATATTCCTTGGTATAGATTTCATTTTAAATTTTAATTTGAAAATAAATAACTAAGAAAACTATATTACAATTTATGATGGAGATATAGAATCCCTCATCTTCATAGGGGATAATACATCATCTAAATTAAACAAGAATCATCCTCTAGTATCTCTCATTAATAATATTCTTGTAGAAGATGATTATACCCTTCCTATTAATGTAAAATGTATCCTTTTAACAAATTACATACTTATTATGTAGGTATATATTGATGTGTTTCTTGAAGAACTGCATACACAAAAACCTGATTGAGAGTTTGATTTTTCCGTTGATGTCATCCCTGATGTAAAAATTATTTATATTAATTACTATATGATGGCCAAAATGAATTTCGTGGAACCAAAGAAACAACTATAAGAGTTGTTTGATAACTGTTTTATACATCCAAGTGTTTCAACATGGGTAGTTCCTTTTCTTTATGTTAATAATAAATATGGGTTTATGAGTTTGTGCATCAACTATAGGGAAATAAATTTAGTTATTATAAAGAATAAGTTTCCACTTCTATGAATTGTTGATTTTTTTTAATCAACTTAAAAGAGATCAATATTTATCATTGATTGATCTTCATTCTGGGTATCATCAACTATGAATAAATAAATAGGATATTCCAAATTTTAAAATTTGTATGATGTTTGAACATTAGAAATTTAACATAATTATTTTTGGAATGACTAATGTACCCTCAATTTTTTGGATTATATGAATAGAGTATTCATGGATTATCATGATAATTTTTTATATTATTTTTTAATGAAAACATGATAAAATATAAATTCATGATGAAAATATGATTCATTTGTAAAAAATTATTAAATATCATAGAGATAATGTGTTATACGAAAAAATTATAAAATTTTAATTTTAACATCATGAAGTTTATTTTCTAGTATATATTATCTCTAATAATTGAATGTGAGTTAATCTATCAATGAAAATAGAAGTGAATGAATTAAAAATGATAATAAATATATCTATGGAATATTTTATCCTTTGATTAGATGGTAACTGTAGATGATTTTTTCAACAAATTTAATTATTAGATAACTTGTTAACCAGTTTATCATGTAAACGACTGATGTACATTTAGTCTGAAGTATGTAAGGAATATTTTAAAGAATTAAAAGGAATATTGTTTAATGTAATAATATTAGTATTACCACTTGGAATGGGTGGAATTGCGATATATAGTGTTGAAAAACATAAATTACTTGGTTTTGTCCTTATAATGAATGATATATTTTTTCCTCTTCATTATGGAAGTTAAATATTCAAGAAAATAATTATCTAACCTATGATCTTAAGCTGACATTCATAATTTTTGAAATGATGACATAGATAAATTAACTTTATGCTGAAATATGTGAAATACATATGGATTACAAAAGATTAAAATACACATTCTCACAAAACTATCTCAACATGAGGAAATGGTTAGGGTTATAACTAATCAAGGACTACTATTTTCCAATACACTACCACCATGGGAAGGAAAATATATTGTAAGATGAATTGAGTATGAAAGATCATAAAGTTTTGACTAAAATTTTTATTGAAAAAGATCTTATGTAATTGGGTTCAGTAGATTTGGAAGTGTGAATCATTAAAGAAGGTAAAATAAGATATATATTTTCAATGATTTAAATAATATAATTATTAGAGAAAATAAAATTTTCGTGGCTTGATTATGAGAATAATAAAATGAAAATTCTAGCTGTAAAGGAAGGGATGTTGATCGACTTAACCTATCAAGATAGTATTTTGAAATTTGAAAAGAGTTTGTATTTCATCTATTCCAATGTTTAAAAGGGTATTATTATATGAATATCATAGCTCAAATTTATTTATGTACCATGGTAGCACAAAAATCCAATGGAATTAGATGGAAAAAATTTTGGTTGAATAATATAAAATAAGAAATTACCTTCTAAGTATCAGGATTTTTAGTATTTCAATAGGAATGTTCTTAGAGACAACATCCTAAATGTTTCATAAAACATTTATATATTCCAATGTGTGGATAGGAGGATATTACTATGTAATTTTCCACTAGATTTCCAAAGACTCCAATTATGAATAATTCCATATGGGTTATTGTTAATCACCATAACACCTCCACCCATTTCATCTATATATGTGAATATATCACTCTTGAGTTCCCCAAAAGTCTCTATATTAATTACGTTATGATAATTCATGGTTCAAATAATTAAATTGAATCTTATCATGATTTTTAGTTTCCATAAAAATTATGGAAATTTTTTTAGAAGGTTCTCAACAGAAAGAAACATTTGAACAAAAACTATCATAATCAAACTGTTGGGTAGTCTGAATTGATTATTTAGATATTATATGATATGATTAGATCTTTTTCAATTGTCTTTCAATGTATGTGGGATCATTAATTAACTATTGTTGAATTCACATATAAAAACATCATTTATTAATTCATTAAAATGGATTTATAAGAAGTGTTACTTGGTAATAGGTTACATACTATAAATTGAAGGGGTAATGTTATTGAAAGGAAGCATGTAAGGATAGATCTAGTAGAGGAGACAACATAAATATTGAATAGTATTAATAATCATGGTAATTGAACTCAGTGGAAGAAAATGAAATGTGCATAACACTGAAGGATGTCACTAGAATTTAAAGTGAAAAATCATTATTTTATTAATGTGTCTCTATTTAAAGGTGTTATAATTTTTATAAAGTATATAAAAATAAGTTACTAGTATATTATGAGTTTTTAAAATTTTAAAATAATTGGGGTTGTTACATACCATTTGGTTGTCACACCTAGCCTCTCTAATGATCATGATGTGTTCCATATCTTATTATTAAGGAAGTAGACTCCAAAACCAAAATATGTTCTCACCAATAAGGAATTATATTTTGAACAAAATTTATATTATTATAAAGATCCTATATAGGTTCATGAAACTGGATAAAAAGTTTCAAAAAACCCAATGACTTACCTGGAAATAGAAATTTGGAAAATTCATAAGATAGAAGAGGCTATGTGGGAACATGAATAACACATGACAAAAAAACCAACATATATTCATGAAGTCATATTCTATAAATTAAGAGGATGAAATTTTGGAAGTGTGTAAGAATTTAAAAATATATATTCAATTAAATAAAGAAATATTTTCATCCAAAAGAAATAATTGGATAATGAAAATAGATTTATTCAAGTATATAATTCAAACTTAAATTATAAAAATTTATATATTTATTTTGGATGAACTAATTTTATTTTTGAATTATTTATCTAAAAATTATACTGGGATGAATTTTTTTGATATTTCAAAAAACAAATCCTAAATAGTTTAAGGGATTATCCCTTTTTTGTTAAAAGGGAAAAAATATCCCTTTACAAACTGAGTTACGTGGGGACACATTGCATGGTCCTGGGTCCTAGAGGCATATAATTCTTGGAAAAATATTAAACGAAGGAAAATAAATGGTCAAAATATGCCAGAATCACATATTAATAATAGATATCCTTTTTCACTCTAAGCACAAATAAGAAATTTTTAACTCCCCCTGCTAGTGTTGTTTAACCTCTCTCAGCAGTCAAAACTATTTTTAGTTATTTTGTTATAATAAAGTGTATAATTAGTAAAATTTTATTATGGTTTGTTTTTTAATATAAATAAGAATACTTCTATTTTATAGATTCCAATTAATTCTATTATAACAAACATTATACTTTATTTTTATATAAAAACATTTTTTTCTTAAAATAAATTTATTTTTTAAAAACCGATTTCATTGTGTTTTTCTCTTAAATAAAATCCAATTTCTTAATATTATACCTATTAAATCTTTTAAAATGAACTGAATTTTTTGGAATAAATATAATTAATATTATGTAATAAATTTATCTATATTTTGCTCATAAGAAATAGTAAAAATAGTAAATATTTATTACTGGGGATAAGGTTAAAGTTGGTTTATCAGGGGTTGAAATAAATGATAAGGGTATTAATGAAACATAAATATTTATAATAATTATTTTTTAGTAAACTCTAACAATATATTATCTCTTTTAAAATCCTTATGAATATATAATAACTATACATGATAATATCAATAATTATATTAAAAACTTTAACGCAATTCAATTTCTATCGTCTCCCTTATTTATAAAAGGGAACATAACCTCCTCTCGTAATCAAAATGTTTGAGACTTCTAGCTCAAAAAACCACAACCATAATATCATTATATCTTCCATAAATTCATTATATATTCATCTTTCTTTTCTTAAGACTGATCTTTTAAGGCCTAAGGGGTAATACAAAGGAGGTCTCCCAAAAAAGAGGAAATCATCTATACTGAATCTATAATGTTTATTTATTTTTAAAATTACATAAATAAATTGTATCAATACTAGAATATTTAATTTATTATAATAAATATATTTATTTTTTATTATTATAATTGGAAAACCATTATCTTCCTCCTTTCTATCCTATGAAAAATTAAATCATCGCTTGTGTGTATGTACAACCTTCCATCCCCATGTAGCGGTGTAAATAAATTTTCATACCCACATTATATAGATTTTTATAAATATGGAAATAATGAATATATATTATATTATATTATATTATTATTATTATTATATAAATTAAATATATATTTTACCATCACACCCTTACACCCATTAAAAATGATAATGTCATCCATTCGTATGTGTGAACTACTTTCTACACTAAGAGAAGTAATTATATTTCATTTCTGGCTATCGTGGAAGATTCAGAATATGTATACAATAAATATATATTATATTAGTATCATGAATAAAATTTGGGAGATGATTCAATCATTAGAAAGATTCATGGACTTAAACTACTAAACTGAAACCTAAATAAAAAATGAAACATATTTAACACTTGAAAACAACGATTTCAATAGAGAATAATTAATAAATGGATATTGAAATGTTATAAAGGGATCATGTATTATATTATATGTATGTATATTTTTTTATAGAATAATAATAAATTAAAAATATTATATAGAATGTTAAAATGTCTTATGGGGTAATTCCGACTTGAGGTAAGGGTATATTTCACAATATGATCCTTATTCTAGATTTCTTAAGTTTATAATTTAATTGAAGTAATTATATGATAATTCTATATTACATTGAATATATTTTCCTTATATATTTTTATTTCTATGAATTTTGCGTAATTATTTCATTTTTACCTTCTAATTTACTCAAAAAGACCAAATGAATGTTTTTAAGGTAAAAATACATTGTTTTTTTTCAGTGAGGAATATTTTTCTTCTCTTTATATATTTTCATTAAAATATATTCAAGAATTTTTCTTTTATTTTATAATTTTTTATTAACAAAATAATTACCCATGTTTTGGTATCTATAAATATATTTAAAAGGAATATTCTTTCTATTTTGTCAATGAGGTTCCTTTTATTGAATGTGTGAAAAGTGTTTTGTTTCCAAACTTATTGGATGAATAGTATTCCAACCATCATTAATATTTGTTTACCTTAAATTTAATTTATATATTTCCATATTTATTTTCAAATAAGAAAATTTTTAATACTCCTTAAATATTTTTGTTTTAAACTATTTCTTTAAAAATTAAAAGCGTATTTTACCCAATAAACATTTTAATGGTTTTTTAAAAGTATTTTCATCTTTTAAAACTCAATGAGATGAATCATATTCATTATTAGGGATATAATATAATGTTATCATCAAAATTTTTTCACTAAAATGATAATGATCATATTTTTATATTTTTAGCGTAAATATTCACATTTCATATGCTAGTATTTTCAACATGAATATTTCTATTGATTATATATTGAATTTTTAACAAACCATTTTATATGATTAATGAATTGGACATATTATGTTATGGTTGGTTCCCCTTATAGCCTGTTTATGCATTGATAAAAACTCTTGAGACAAACTGGAATGGGTATTTGGTGTATGCCTTACCTATTTACAAATGATATCTTGGAACAAGGGCCTAAAAGTAAGATTATAATGTATGAAATTATTAATTATATCCTTATGAAATTAGTTTCAATTATCCATTTGTGTATTTATGTTCCTATTCCATCCAGGTATTTTCCTAATTTTATTATATTACTTATATGGGATATTTGAGTATCTCTTATCTATTTTATATTATTCAAAATGTATGTATTGTATGATGGATTTTATTGTAATTTTTTTTGATAATATAATCTGAAACGTTATTATATTTTCATATCCAAATAATACCATGAAAGGATCTTCGATGGATTTCAATGATTTACTAGAATAGGTTATAAAGTTCTCACTGTAATTTTTATTTTTAATTTCATGTTTTTAGATTTAATGTGACAATCATGTATATATTTAGTTTCTCAATAATACTTATCCATTATATCCAATTTCTGTAATCCCTTTTATTTTTTTTCTAATGTAGAAAAATAAATATATGCTCTAGGTAATTATAATTGAGTTATTACTAGATAATTCAAACATAATCAAGAATAATATTAATCAAGAAGATTTGAATTGGATGTTGCTTTTACTAGAAGATTAGTTTATCCAAAATTACTTTAGTGATTTGTGATATCATTTGAATCCAAGTAATTTGAATAAGAGGTAGATGTTAAGAAACTGCGGGATTAGATTTTTCTAAGGAGTATGAATGTTTTTTTCACTAGAAGAGTGTGAGATCAGAAGATACATCGATCAAAGTATACTTCGATAAAATGTAGAGATTAATTTTTTATGTGTGGGATGATAGGAGACTATCCCTATGTGAGATTAAAGGTAGAAGCAGTAGAAGTGGTCAGCTATGCCAATGACTTTGGATAATGAAAAGTTAAAAGAGTCAGAATCTTGGAATACTTTTCCAATTATGATGAATATAGAGGATGTGAAGAAGATCCCAATTTTCACATTCATTGGAGAATTAATTTAATATAGTAAAAAAATTGATTATAAATTGTTGAGTAGACTAGAATATAGATTCATTATATGAGAGGTAAAATTACAAAGTTCCTATGTACATATGATTGGAAGATATCTTCATCGGATGTTATGAAAAATAAAAAATGGCCCAAGTCTATATGGATAGATGAGGTGATAAAACAATTTATAGATTCAATGAGATAATACTAGATTAATTCAAAACATATGTAAGGTAACCAAAAAGATAAAACATAATCCTCAAAAAGTATGTAATATTTTATTTCAATGTTTAAAAGACTCTAGAAAGAGTAGAGTGATATTGATACTGAAATAATAAAAAATATAACAGAAAAGGATATGTACTGATGTTTATGGAAATTATAATGTTGAAAGATACAATGAAACATTACATTAATGTGATTTCTAAACATGTCATGACAATTCTTTGTTGGTTCTTCAATGTTTCAAAATTAAAAAGTGAAACTTCATGTTTTTTTGAGATTCAGTGAAGATTTCATGTTCATTTACAAATAGTTTGTGGTGTTTTCAATGATTTAAATCTGAAATATATTTAGAATAAATTATTTTGGTTTAATGAATACAATTAGTTTGAATTGATCTTGATTTTTTAGATCACAATCAAAACATTTATTATAGTAATATCATCAATTTAAATTGGAAACAAAAATCTTGTAAATAAAAAAAGAAGAAATATAGATTTTTATACAAATATTATTGATAATAACAAGAGATAAAGAGAAAGTATAATCTATAAAATCAATGGTTTCATGTTTTTATAAGATCCAAAATTATATTATTTTAATAAGATGTGTGATTTTTCTAGAATTTAAGAAATTGGAATATGGTTAGCTGGACAAATTCAAAGAACAGAAATAACATTATAAAATCATCCAAATGATTTTAATGTGATATCTCTATAAATAATAATTCTTGAATAAGAATTGAAACAATCCTTAATTCACCATGGGTGGTTTGGGAAATCTGTATTGAGGATAATTCTTTGATTATCCATACGATATATTTAGATAGGTAGAAATCCAAACCTTTTTTTCTGATATAATGGGAATAATTTCCCTATTTCTATTGTTTGAGTATTTATTTTTGTAACATTATAATGTATTTAATGTTTTTTAATGATGTATTGTAGCATCATTAATCCGAGAAGACATGTAAATATGATCTAGGAGGAAGCCCCTACTGAACCATAATGAGATAATCCTCCCATGGACAAAAATATCATTGAGATTATTATGAATCATGTCCACAATCTGGGATAGGAAATAGCACCCATGCCCATTCATGCTCATTTTATGGAAACTGAGAGGGATGTATCTATAAATAGTTCTCAGGAGTTCCTTTACCAAAGACCACCAATTTTCCAAGGCATTGATAATACTCTAGAGAATGTGGATAGGTTGAGAAAGATTCAAAATTTTTTTATGATCTTGGAGAGGACTAATGTGATCAAGGTGAAATGTGCCACCTTCAATATTTAATAATTTAGTAGGATATGGGGAGACACGATGGTGATATAGAATAATCCCGAGACCTTATAGTCTAAGGACAATAAATTTATTTTAACTAAATAGTTATATCCAAATTATATGGTGATGGATAAGGCTATAGAGTTTTTCAAACGCGAGTAGACTGACAGGACCATGAATGAGTATGAAAACTGATTCATCGAGAATGTATAGTTTTCATCTGATGTTGTATTGAATGGAAATATGAACACTCAACAGTCATAGATGGGAATTTGATATGATATTCCTTCTCAAGTTTTCTTGATGAATCTCTCATCATAGGTTGATGTGATGTATAGGGCGTTGATGGTCAAGATTCACCTAGATGCTATGTTATGGTTGATGATCATTCCTTTTTCTCCTATTGTAAATTATGTTATTTACACAAATGGAAGAGAAAGACTTTTATATCTCATGGTGGATTTCAACAAAAGGGTTCTTCTAGACCTACTCTAGTTACTAGAATAGGACCTTTAAATTGCTTCTAATGTGGAAATATAGGGCATTTGAAATGGTGTTGCACTGATACACCCAAGATGTGAAACCCCTATAGACATTCAAGGAATATATAGAAGTTATGTTATATCTTTTAAGCTCAACATATTGGCATGGGATCAACAAAACCTAAAAGTATAATGGTAAAAATAGATGCCTCAATATCTATGGGGTTTTATCTCTATACATATGGAATGAAGCTTATTTACATAGTGTAAGAGTCCCCATTGAAAGAAAATATAGATCAAATTATTTTGAGATATACCATAACTATAGATTCATATTTAGTGAAATCATTATTTGATATGGATACATATCAATTTTTTATATCAAAACACATTATTAACTTGTTAAATCTTCCTTAAAATTATTTTACCTATGTGATGTAAGTTACTACACCCCTCTAAATGAAGAGAGAGCATGCCCTCTGTTGTCCCTAATGTGTTTTCTCGTTATCATTGATTAATCTTACATGTTATTTTCATGTTATCAACATTAATCCTCTTGATTTAGTTTTTTGGATGGATTGTCTCGTTGATAATAAATATCACATTTATTTTTATCTACAATAGATCTCTTTTTCCACATTTGATAAGATGTTTCACATGTTTAAGGTAATTTGGGACCCAAGGTCTAGTAGAATAAGACCTTATTATATACATTTTTGGATGTAAAACTAGTGTTTAATATGGATTTGGAGTGAGAATATTTCAGTGATGATCTCCCTCTAGTTTTCATCAATTTACCTAATATTTTTCCTTTTTAATTCATTGGGTTTCCACCCATAAGAGAGGTATAGTTTTTGGTTGATTTATTTCCAAACACACAACCAGTATCTTTACCTTCTCACCATATGGAACTAGCTAAATTGAAATAGTTTATAGAAAGTATTTATCTTCCTGAGTGTGTCAATATGGTTGGTGCCTATTCCATTTGATATGAATTATGATGGAATAATTTTCCAATGTGATGATTACCTGATACTCACTCGAGTTATAGTAATGAAAATGTATCCATTTCCATGGATTGATGATATTTTTTACTAGTATAAAGGGGTGAATTTGGTCTCAAATATTGATCTTCAATATAGTTATTACAGGTTGAGAATAAGAGAATTTGACATTCCAAAATCTATCTTCTATAACCGGTATGGCTATTATCAGTACCTTGTCATTCCATTTGGTCTAACAAATACTACTTTAGTCTTTATGACTTTGATGAATATGATCTTCCATGAGTATCTTGATACATTGATGGTAGTTTTTTTGGATGAAATCATGGTTTACTCTATGTCCGAGGAGGATATCTGCTTCATATAAGAGTAGTTTGGGATTTTTTGAAGGATCACTAAATTTATTACAAGTTATAAAAATGTGATTTATATATTTAAGAAGTTATTTTTTGGGATATGGGGTCTCAAAACATGGTATTTTAGTTAATCCTATGAACGTTAAATTTGTTATGACATGGGAGAAACTGCGTAATGATTTCGATATTCAAATCATTTGGGTTTAGCAAAGTATTAATGACTATTTGTAAATTATATTCCAATGTTGTATTCTCTTATGACCTCATTCACTTAGAAGGTGGTGATGATTTATTGGGATGATAAATTTAATTGAAATTTTGTTGAGATGAAATTAATTTTTACTTTTTCACCAATGTTGACACTTCTAGAGGAGGGAAATGATTTTTGGTCTTCTATGACGCATTAGATTCAGTTTTGGGGTATATTCTTATATAAGAAAATCACATCATTGCTTATGGATCTGGTAATATTAAGCCAGATGAAATGAATTACCCAACCCATAACCATGAACTCACAGTTGTGATTTATTCATTTAAAATATGGTGGTGTTACCTTTTTGGAGAAAGGATTACCATGTATTCAACCAACAAGAGCTTGAGTAATATCTTCTATAAAAAATATGTGAATATCCAAAAGATGCATTTGTTGGAGTACCTATAATATTTATTTTGAAACCACATATAACCTATGAAAAGGTAATTTCATTTAAGATGCATTTATTATGAAACTTATGAAATTCACCAAGGAAGAAACATCATAATAGTGTATCTTGATGGATATTTTTTCCCAGTTACATATAATAATTTCAGAAATAGGGAATAAGTTTTCTTTGAATAGTGTTAAGTTGACCTACACTATTCTTGAGATGATTCATCAAAAAAAATATCTTGATTATGAACTACATAACATTTGTGACTATATTTATGGTTAGTAGACAATTTTAGAGTGGTATTTCTCCATAGAGGTTGTTCTATGTTTTTGGAATTAGAATTTTTTTCATATTATCTATAAGGATATTTGTCATTGGGGATTTCTATAATTCCCAGTGATTTTTTCACCCCGAAAACAAAAAGATATTCCGTGACAAGCAAAGAAAATTCTGGTATCCATGAATAATATGAGAAATCATTCATTTTGTCTTAAACTACAATACTTGAGAATAGGTAAATTCTAAGAATAGGCGAACTTTTTAATTTCTTCGACCACTTAATGTACCTACATGAATGTGGGATAATATTTCTATGGAATTTTTTTTGGGTTTTTTCATAGCCATATAAATAAAAATGTGATATGGGATGTGATTGATGGGATGACTAAATCAGCTCACATTAAACCAATCCATGATACACCCAATGTTTAAGATCTAGAAAATATATATGTGATAGATATTCTTCATTTTCAAAAAGTTCCATTTACTATAGTCTCTGATAGAGATCCAAATTTTACCTCTCTATTTTGGAGAGTCCTTCAGGAGGCATTGCGATCTCAGGTTCATTTGAGTACGACATACCATCTATAGATGGATGGCCAGACAAAGAGGGAACAATAGATTCTTGAGGATATACTTCATTTATGTATCCTTGATTTTACTAGATCTTGGGATGACCATTTAGGTCTGGTTGATTTTTTTAACAATAGTTACCAGTCCAAGATTAGAATGGTTACTTTTGAGAACATGTCTATCCAACCTTGTAAATATATTTTTTTCTAGTTAGATATTGATGAATGTTCCATTATTGGACTAATCATTTTCAAGGGTTGAATTTAAATATTTAGTTGATTCATCATAATATGTTGGCAGAATAGTTCCGGTATAAATCTTATGTCGATCATTGCTGTTGGCCATTAGAGTTCTCAGTTGGTTACCAGGTGATCTTGAATGTTACACCACATTTTAGTCGTCAGAAAATTGGGAGGCAAGGGAAGATTTTACCTCATTTTTTCAGAGCTTTTGAGGTTTTGATAAGGTGGGGAATGGTTATTACCATTTATCACTTCTTATATAGTTTAAGTCAATACATAGTGTGTTTAATTTATCTTAGATACAAAAGTATCTTATTCTGATCCATCTGTTGTTTGAGATGGAGTGATCATTACATTGATAATTATTTATCCATGACTAGGAATCTGGTCAGGATAGTTGATTCTAAGACAAAGATACTTCTTAGTTGGAATATAAATTTTTTCTGAGTGCTAAGGAATTTTTTTCTAATACACAGTAGACACGGTATAGAGAAGCACTGATGAGAAAGTAGTGGCCTCATATTATTGATATATAAACTTATTGACAAGATTTCTTAGGAAGGAAATTTTATATGGTGTAGAGGCTACAATTTTTTATTACTATTTTTTAGGTACTCATTGAATATAATTTTTGATGAATATTTTATGTGGGGTTTTTCTAGGGTTGTTTTGGGAGGAATCTTGAAAATGTTAAAAAATTCTAGGCTGTATATGGTTGGCGCATGGTTTTCCCAAACCACAGACCTACCTAGTGTAAACCGTGCAACCATGGGCAGTAGGGGTTTTCACTATTGGCCAATGGTTTGAAAAACCATGAACCCAAAAAGTGTGAATGATCCACCACATTAGAGGGGTTCACACATAGGGTTCATAGTTTTTCTAACCATGCAACACTACCCTACTAACCATGTGAACGATAAATTATATTTTTGAAAATTATATGAAAAATACCTGAACCACTGTTTTATCCCCCTATCAAAAAAAATTGATAACATCAAATATGAGATCTTAGAGTTTCCCAAAACCCCCATTGGATCCTCCAAAACCCTTACCAGGTGGATCTAAGCATGGTAAATCTCATTCGATCCCTCTACGGTATGTACTTATTCTCCAATTAATTCTCTCCAACTCACAATTTATTTCATCCAAGGATATTTATATATAATATTTGGGTTTATGGATATAAAATACTTTTATTTGAATCCTAATTCTATGTTTATTTTTGAGATATTTTGTTCCATCATTCATCATTGAAAAATTCTGTTGTGGGTGTTTTGTTATGTGATCATTGTGATAAAGGCAGTTTGTTCCAATTAAAATTACACAATTGATTTAGCCTTGAATTGACTGATGATTGAAATTTCATTCAAGTGAATTATGAAAAATCCAATTTGAATTAAATTGGGGATTGAAATTGATTTGGTATGGAATATTGAGAGAAATCCAAAATTCCAAAGAAATTGGAATTTGGTGTGTAATTTTAAATGGATGTAATTTGTGAATTGAGTTTTATAAATATGAATTAATCAATGTATTATTTGGTGATTGGTGGTAAAATTACATTAAACACACACAAACACCACACACAAACTTGCATCAAAGGTTGTTCATATCCCCCAAAGGTATAACCCACCCAACTAGCCACTTTATTACATTATATATATTTTTCCCGAATGCACAGTGGGCATGAAGCCCATTACATAGTCCATAGGCCCGAAATTTTGGTGCAATGCCCATTTTTTTAATTTTACTGTTATAGTTTCCTAGTTTTTATAGTACCCTCTATAGTACTACCACTGTTATAGTGCTAAATACTATATCCTATGTTGTTATAGTGTCATCACCACTTCTAAAATAGTACTGTAGTGATGATATAGTACCTACACTCTATGTGTCTTGAAACCAAAAATATCGATGTAGAATTATGAGGTGCTTACCACTAATCTAAACCCTCATAAATGAAAAATTCATTAAATTGATTTGATAAAAACATATAATTTTTTTCAATTGAAAAAGCATAAATAAAAAACTGATGTTTTTTTTGGAATGAAATTGGAATATTGAAACTAGTAATGGGGAAGTTGGGTTTTAATCTACATTGAAATGAATTTATCACTATAAATTGACCGATTGAGAATATATGATCCCGGGTAGTTAGTATGTTATTTCGGATAAGCACACTTGGATAGTAATTCCCTAGAAATAGATTGATGACGACTACTATAAAAAAATATAGTTAGAGAGATCATATTCCCAAAGAAACGTTGATGAGTCATATTCATCCTGATCCTAAGGGACATGTGTAATCATATTCCATGATCATTGAAATAAGAGGGAGAGGATTCTATAACAAGAAAGTATCATATTACATAGAAGATGACCATGTTTCTTATTGTGATTACTTTTGAATATATAACATTTATTGTGAGGATACTTACTCATGCCTAGTGATTTATATAAAAATTTATATATAAAATGTTTACTTAAGACAATGTTTTAAATGTTTACATCATTTGAAATAAAAACCATGTTTTGTTTTAAATGTGATGTTGTATTTTCATTACTTGTTTTATTAAAATTTTAAGCATTTTTTGGTTTATTATTATGAAATAATATTATGGAACACTTTGTGACACCCTATTAGTCTTTTATCTCACACCCTACCCTTTCCTTTTGTCATTTATAGATTTTCGTTTTCTTGGTCCAAGAAAAGGGAAATCACTTCTTAGATGAGGTGAATGTTATTGTTCTATTGGTTCTTGGAGAGTCATGTATTTTGGGATATTTAGTTATGTGGCCTATTTCTAGTACAATGATTATGTACTATTTTAGTTTTTGATATACCGGTTTGGATTCTTGTACTTTTTCCCAACAGTATTTTGAGTTTACTGGTATATATATCATTATCTTCCACTGTTTATGTGGAAAATTCATATTCAATTTTATATTGATTGATGCTAGGTTTTAGTCACCAAACCATGGGGATCAGTAACACCCTTCGAGTTATGTCACGATCGGCATGGTTATCATGGTACTAGGGTATTTAGGATAGTTCATGAAACAGGGATTCCCATATTCTACAACTTTCAAATCATTTCACCAAAAATCATACATTAGAAACCATTTCATGAATCCATTTTTTAATTCATTAAAATTACCATTTCTTTTACAACAAACAAGGGGAAACCACCTTTTCTCAATTTTTTTACACTCATGAACATCAATAAATCATTACATGTAATTTATAAAACCATTTATAAAAACATTGCATTTAATGTTATTCCAAAATTTTAATGACCCAGAGCAACCTACCTCAACTCGATTTTCACACACCGACAACATGATCCATCAACATTAGAAGGAATGAAAATATAACAATGGAGGCCCTAGAATGTATTATAACATACTGTAATAACATACATAAACAAAAAAAATGACAAATAATGTAGATTAAAACACTACTCAAAGAACATGAACCGTACACACTACAACCAACAAAGGATCGACCCCTGGAATAAGATTTCACAATAGATATAGAAAGGATTAAACAATATGTCACCACTGGGTTAAATAATCCAAAATGAAGTGATGTTCTATTATCTCAACCAATGGAAATAAAGAAGTAAAAAAATACAACTTACCAAGAATAAGTGACACAGCCACCTTGGAGATCGAACTTTAAAAAGATGTAATTGGAAGGAGTGAGGATAACCCACATGCACTTAGAGAAACACTGGGGTTGAGGGAGAACAATTTCACAATGATAATATGAAACATCATATGTAAAATGTGACTTAAATTATATAGTCTAAATGATTTATACTGTAATTAAGAGATATATTATGTAACAGCACCCCCATTTCCTATTTACACCAAAAAACATGTTTCCTTTGATTGAATTTTCCCCAATCGATCGTTTTACACAATAAAAGGGAATGTTGAAGCATTATAGAAATTTATGGTGTAAAAAATTATTTTACAGTATGAAATATTATTTTGTCTTAAAACATGTCATGGATTGTTCCCAATGAAAGATTTATACTCTAAAATACTCATTTACAAGGTCAACTGGTCCTACAGGTAGTATCCAAATAAGGTTCTATAGAAACTTCCAAAAAAAGAACCTAAGCCATCCAAACCCAAAAAACACTCTTAAACATTAAAAAGAGAATTAATTTTTTTATAGGATAATATAAAATTCCTAATATATCTTTTTAACTCTTGGATGAACCAAAAAATGAAGGTATGCAAGTATCTCATCAACTATTATTTGATAGATGTAGGGGATAAAAATATCTCATGCACAAGGATCACATCATCACTATCCATCGACCCTATGTGTATTGGGTCACACCCATCTATTTTTTCATGAACCACAAAACACTTTAGTTTAGTGTAATTTCCTACCTTTACACAATCTATCAAGGAATACATGACCAAAACTGGAGCATATGACACTAATCGTCAATCCTCAGAATCATCCACCCTATAGTTAGTCAACAATATCATCATGCACCATTATTACTATAAAGTCCATTAACTAAAATCTTGAGAAACATACACGTAATAAATATGATTATCTATAATGGGGTTTTAATTACCTGGTGTATAATGAATCTCAAAGTCAAATGTACACAAGTACACCTTCCATCTACCCTACCTTAACTTTAGGTTCCACTATGTGAATATATTTTAAACACTCATGTGGTCTGTGTAAAAAAATAACATAGAAAAGATAATTTCAGGAACACATAAAATGGTGGATAATGTTTACCAGATCTATGTAATTAGTAGGGTAGTTCCACTCATGGGGTGAAATATTCTATGACCTATAATGTACTACCAACTCCCACTGAAACGGTACTTCCTCTAAACCAATGTATGATGTGTTCTAGTCTATAACACAACTGATCCCAATATCAGAACATATCAACATTGGTTCAATAATCAACTTCCACTTTATTTTAATAAACCCCAATTCAAACTTGTCTAACCACCAAAACTTTACTATCTTCTACATCAACACATTCATAGGTTTGGACAAACAATAGAATTACTAAATGAAACATCGATAGTATTCTGCTTAACCATGGAAGTTACATTTCATAAAAATAGTATAGGGATGTGTCTAGGATACCACTACCTACACATTAATATGTTCCATGGATATTCCTGTACAGAATATCAGCTTCTTATTACATAACATTTCATTACATTATACAAAAAGAGGATCATTTAATGTTTAGTTTCATATAAATAAGGTACATATACATGAAAACATAAAAAATTATTACAATAAATTTAAAAATATTATTTATTGTTTAATACTATATAAATTTACCAAATCTCATAATATATGGACATGCATCAATGTGAAGGGTGAGCATAAGTCCCAGAAAGGGAATGCAAGGGAAATAGTTTAAAATTGATCTTGAGGAATATCAATAAGAACATGTGAAATATCATTATGTAATGAGAAATGTAATATAAATAATTTATTAATAAAAATAACATTAATAATGGAATTAAAAAATTTATACAACACTCAAATAAGACATTGATAATAATATTACCAATGTTTTTCATTAACGTGTCATAAAAATTACCAAGTTTACTCACCAAGGTATCATAAAACATGTCATCTCTAGAGATTAAATTATTTAACCAATGAATTAGATCACTGTTAGGGAACACCCTTAAAATGTATTAATTAATGTGATTCTCATTGATAATAAACAAAAATTTCAAAAATAAACAATGGAGAATAAAAGATGCAAGTTTTACAATGAATAACATAACATTTCAAAAGTGATTAATGACATGATCATTATCTCATTTTTGACACACATAAGAGAAATACGGGATTCATATTTTCTACTGCCAGTATAAAATAATTAATTTTTACATCTAGGTGAGTACCCTTGGAAAATAAATTGGTCTGGGTTTTCAAAAAAAAAGATAATTTATTGAATAGAGGAGGTAAATTTTGAGATGTAAAATCGACAACATAACATGTATAAAATCTGGTTTTAGAAAATGATAAAATGAGAGGGCATAAGGATCTCTGATTAATTACAGAATATTATTAAAGTAATGGGATAAAATACGGTGAAAAAAAGAAATCATTTTGGAAATTGGAAGACACACAACATAAAATGGGAACATGAATGGAAAAGAGAAGTGAATATTTTCCTTACCATGAATTGTAACTCCTATATCCTAAGGAATGGAACCTTGAGGGCTTTAGGACTCCTTGGGAGAACTCCTTGTGATGTAAAACTACCAGATCTCCATGGAAGATTATATTTAGTGAAATTAGATGGATAAATTGGTGGACATTTAGATACAAAGTGGGGGATTTGTTTATTAATTTCCAAATACCGGCCTTGGAGACGTAGGTCAAGGAAAATGAAAAATTATAGGCTTGACCCTGGTTTTTACCATAGTTTTTGATATTTTTGAAATATTTTTTGTTATTTTAATCTACAAATGTCTATAATAATTTTATATTACATGTTTTTTCATATAAAATTAATGTTCTTATGAAAATTGTATTTTTAATTTTAATGTTTTAATTATAGACTTTGGAAAGTAAATTATAGTTTTGTAAATTGATTAAAATATATTAAAATACTTGATATTAGTAAAATAAAATATTTTAGGTAGTGTATTGTTTTTAATTAATTATTAATTCATAAAATACACTAAACACCTAAAACTGTATTTTTACTATTCATGAAAAAATAAAAAAAAATATAATAAATTATCAGAAAATCACTTGAAAAAAATTTAAATGTGATAATTTCAAAAATTATTTTTATTTTATCATAATGATTTTTTAATTTTTAGAATTTTAATTTTTAAATATAAAAATCCTAATTTATTAAAAATAATATCGGGTTGAAAATGCATTGCAAAATTTCTTACACTTAAAAATTTTAAAAATTATTTTATCATTTATATATAAATAAAAGTGTTTTCATCATATTATTTAACTAAAATATATATTATTACTATTAACTTAGTTTATTATAAATATTTTAATATTTTTTTAAAAGTACAGTTTAGTTGCTAAAAGTAAATATTTCAAATTCATCATATATTTTTTGTAGAAAAAATATTTTCTAAAATGGAATTGATGGAATACAAATTGTATCTATAAAATGTAATCAAAGTTTAAGTAACTTGATCCCTTACACATAACCCCATATAACAACCACATACGACCAAAGGGTAAGGTGTGTGATGGTGATATATTCATGGGGTGGATTAACTAACATCATCTAATTGGTAACATCACTAATATGAAATTATTCCATAATAAATTTCATTCTAGCTTCACTAAATGAATCTCATCTTGGGCTTGGTCAAGAGCTAACACCAATGATGTTACCTTCCTCCCATGTTCTGAGAGATGGGCTTCATACGACACGATCCTTCTAGTTGTGTCCATCATTTCTCCATTATGTGTTAATTATTCTTTATCATTTCTACTTATAGAAACAAATTATACCATTTAATGTATTATTACAATGATAATAGTTTCCAACAATCATATTGTCCAATAGTCATATTTTACTGATGGTCAAATAGAAGCTGAATCCCAATGGACACATTTCCCTTCATTCTCACTTTATTATTAAAGAGAGATAGTTTTGTTGAGTTTAACATAATTTAATCGACATTTTATCAGAAACAAAATATCATCTAAAAAATATGGGTTGTTACATTCTTACACCCTTAAGAAATTTCAACCACATAATTTCAGCTCATTCTCTCATTTGAGAAAATGTGTGGATAATTTATTCACATTGTTTCCACTGTCTCCCAAATCACTTATTCATATTTAGGGTTCCTCTATAGAACTTTAATTAGATGGGTAGTATTGTTTCATATAACCTTGTTTTTTTGGTTCAAGATCTCCACCAAATGATCCTTATAAGAGAGTCCACATTCTTATTGTACCACCATCGGATTTAGAACATGTGAGGTATCCAGTATGTACTTTCTGGATATAGATACATGAAATACATTATGAACATGAGATATATTTGGTGTGAATTCCATCCGATAGGCCACTAATTTTATTAGATCTAGGATTTCATATGGGCTAATTTACATGGGGCTAAACATCCATTTCTTCCAAAACATTATGGATTTATAACATTGTGTTATTCGAAGGACCAATTTGTCCCCAACATCAAAGTCCATGTCCCTTAGGCAGTTTAAATCATTGATATTCTTCCTACATTTAGAAAAATTTATGAGATTTTGGATGGAATGAATCTTTTTTAGCATCTCTTTCACAAGATCAAATCCATGAAAAATTATCTCACAAACATAATCCCATTATATATGTTTTATATAATGATTTCCATATAGATCTTCATAGGGCACCATTTGAATACTCGTGATGAAGTTGTTTTTTTATAAAAACTCAAATAATGGGTGTTTTTGATCCCATCTACCATTAAATTCCAATGAGAATGTTCTCAGAATGTCCTCAAGTTTTTGAATAGTTCATTCAGATTGACCATCAATTTGGGGGTGATAGAACATACTAAAATTTAATTCATTACTCTGAGCATGTTGAATACTTCTCCATAATTTTGATGTAAACCTCAGATCATGGTCATAAATGATACAAATTGAATCCCCATTATGTCTCACCACTTCCTTTACATAATCTATGGAATTTGGTCAAAAGAGAAATCTTCCTGAATAGTGATGAAATGGGTAGTCATGGTTATTTGATCAACTATAACCCATGTCACATTCTTTCCTTTTGATTTTTTTAGGAAACTAGTGAAAAATTCTATAGTGATATTTTCCAACTTCCATGTTGGTATGGGTAGTGGGTTAAATACCCATTTATAAATTTTTCACATCACCTTCACTTGTTAACACACCAAGCACATTTTAGTGTAGTCTGAAATCTCCATTTTCATGTTAACCCACCAATAATGATCATGAATTTACCTATTCGTTTTGGTGATTCTCGTATGTATAAAGAATGTAGAGATGTGAGATTCATCCATTAGTTTTTTCTTTATCTCCAGAATTAATGGAACATTTTGTCTTGTATGAAATTCTTAGTACACCTTCTTGATCAATATTGAACTAAGAAGACTTCACATTCTTCACATACTATATATTATTTTGTAATATATTATATTCCCTTTGGGATTTCTTGATGTTCACTAGTAATGACGGTTGAGAAATAATTTTGGATAGGGTTTCTTATGTGCCTTACCTTGTGATTCCCATGTCCACTTTTACTAGGTCTCTGATCAATGTATCTCGTTGAATCCTCATCATTTCCATAACAATAGGGTCTTTACTACTTAACTCATCAATGACATTGTTTTCTCTTCTAGGGTGATAATTAATTGAAAAACCACAGTATTTAAGAATTTCCAACCATCTACTTCGTCTCATGTTCAATTAATTATATGTAAAAATATAATTCAATCTTTGGTGGTATGTGTATATATCACATTTCTCCCCATTAATATAGTTCCTCCATATCATTAGAGAAAAAATTACTATAGGTAACAACAATTCATGTGTAAGAAAATTCATCTAATGAGTCTTTAACTATCTAGAAACATAAGAAATCACATATTCATTTTGCTTGAGGACACACACATGACCATTCAGATATTCATCATTAAAAATAACGTATCCTTCTCTAAAAGAGATAATGTTGAAATAGGTGTAGTAACTGATCTCTTATTCAGCTCCTCAAAACCTTATTAACACTCTTTTTCCAAGATATACATATCCCATTTTTGAGTGAACAGGGTTAGTGTATTAGAATGTCATGAAAAGTTTTTCAGAAACCTCCTTTAATATCTTACTAAACTATGGAAACTATAAATCTCAGTAACTTTTGTAGGATGAGGCCACTCCTCTACAACTATTATCATGGTAGGGTCAACAAATATTCCTTAATTTGATACAATGTTACCCTATAAAGAAACATGATGTAACAAAAGTTAACATTAAATGAATGTTTAAAATAGACTCTCCATCCTCAATGATTTCAATACAATACTTAGATAATACTTATACTACTTGAAAATTTTATCATATATAAGAATAACATAAATAAAAACTACCAAAAATTTATTAACATATTCCATAAATACTCTATGAAAAAAATCCATATATATAGTGGGGTGATTAGTAAATAAGAAGGGCATAACAAAAATTTATAATGATCATATCTTGATCCAAAGGAAGTATTTGGAATAACATCTTTCTATACCCTCAATTGATAATAAAAATATCAAAGATCATTGTTGGTGAATAATTGAGCCCCATGAAACTGGTAAAATATATCGTTAATGCTTGGGAGAGGGTATTTTTATCTTCACTATGATCACATTATGTTATCTATAATCAATTCATATCTGTATTGTTCCATCATATTCATCAGAAAGAGAAAAGGTGCTCCCTAAGGAGACACACATGGATGGATAAAACCCTTCTTTAAATGATCATGATGTTTTTTCTTTAATTCCTCATGCTCCACATTTCCCATTATATATGGGATTACTGATATCATCTTGGAACAAGGTATTTGTTTAATAAAAACATTTACCTCTCTATCTATAGGAGGTCTACGTAAATCATTAGGAAATACATTAACATAATATTGGACAATGGGGACATTTTATATTCTTAGACGTTTATATCATTCTTCATCTTCATTGATCATATACATAAAGAAGTCTAGGGGAGGTGCTTCTTGAAAAATCTCAGGTCTAGATATCCCTCCTTTGAAAATAGATATAGGATTTCAATTCCAGTCTACTGGGACTTCCCTTCATCTGCAGTTGATCATCGAATTATAATTTTAGAGACAGTCGATCCCTTGTATAATATCAAATTTCTTCATGGGAATGACTACTAGATATGTGATGAGATTGTTCTTTCCAAAGTCAATAGTAGAGTTTCTATACACTATTGATTATTCGATAATCCCCTTAAGATTCTTGACTAATAACTCTACATTAAGCAGTTTGTGGATTGATTCTATATTCATTGCAAACATGGATGAATGAAAGAAATTCATAGAACCAGAATCAAAAAAATTACTTGATATCTTTGAGAGAACAATGATAGTACCTTAAACCATACAATTTTGGAGCTTCTACACTATCCATCATGATACAAAAACAATAAATAATCTCTCTTGGATTATGATGAAGTTTATGGTGATTCCCCCACCATTTTCTTTGTATTTTAATAGTGATTGGAAAAGATCCCAATTTGTCCACACTTATAGAATTTGACTTTAGGTTGGACCTGCACCATCATTACTTTGTCTTTAGTGTTGAGAAGTTGAGGATTCACCTCACTATGATAGTTCCAAGATATATGGTCCTCTCTTCCACATGTGTAAGATTTACCGCTCCCTAGAATGTAGATCCCAAAATTCTTCTTCCCATATTTGTTTCATGTGGAAATTTTCAATAGATTTCATCATCTTCCAACATCAAAGTTATTTCTAATGTTAGATCCCATGATCTCTTATTTTCATTCAATTTTTGTGACTAATTCATCTCTCTAAACTCTAGTTCAACCTTTATAGAACTTTGCACTATCTCCCCATAATTTTTACAGTCTGGATTGGAAATATTCCCCCATATTTGTGGTATTTGTCCAATAAATAATATATCATCCTTTCCAATACAATATATAACGATGATAGAGGTGTGATGATAAAGTCTTGTAAATTTAATCTCATAGTTTCCCACATATTCATTTTCCTTCTACATCAACTCTATAAATTCCTTCTCCATTTTCATTCACATCGAATAGGTGAAATATTTGTTGGAAAATATTCCATTTAAATACTTCCACTCTATAAAATCAATATCCCTTCTTAGATTCATGTTTTTATTTAGTGTCCACCAATAATAAAATTCTACTACTAAGTAGTAAACAACAAGAGTGACCTTCTCTTTCTCTTAACAATGGTGTAAAAAATATCATTTCTACAGATCTATTCCATTGTTTAATAATAAATGGGTCTACATATCTACTAAAAGGTGTTGGTATTTGATGCATGAAGGACCCAATGGAAATTTGTTCCCTTCGAGGTGAATCTGGTCTCTTGGTTTTATTCAAGTTATTTTTCATAACACGAGTTCGTTGAGTTACTATTCTTGGGATGTTTTCTATTCAAGAATCTATGGGTGGGCCATCAGTGAATGATCCATTATTATTATCATTTAAACAGTTCCTCAAATTTAGAGCCTTTTTCTATAATAATAAAAACTATTTGAGAAACACTTATCTTTTAGGAATATTATAATTATAAAAGAATTTTTTGTCTTAAAACATCATTATTAAATATGTTATTCTTAAGAAATATTTTATCTTCTATTTATCTTCCCTAATGGTTGATAAAAGTTTTCCAATTAACCAAGAATATATCCCTGGATTTTTAAACTATGAGTGTGGAATGTGCCATTGTCATTCAGTAGTTACCATTCAAGTCTTGGTCAAAGAAGTGTTTCCAGGTGTTACCCATAGATACATCTATTCCAGATCCATGCCTACTTGATCATATCCAGATATGGATTATTTTATTAGATACCACTTACTTAATACTTAACCAAAACACCATGATGTTTTCTATATTTATTCTTTTCTGTATGGTTATTCATAAAGTTCTTCTTTCATAATTTCCAAAAATAACTAAACCATCCTTTGATACTACCTTTTTAATCCCTCTTTTTTATTACATAACATTTCATTACATTATACAGAGGATCTTTTCAAGTTTAGTTTCATGTAAATAAGGCAGAAAAGACATGAAAATGTGAAAATTTATTCGAATACACATGAAAGGATTATTCATTGATTCATCCTAAGTAAAATTAATACATTGCATAACTTATGGACATACATCAAAGGATATAAGGAGCATAAAACTCAATCAAGAAAAGTAATGAAAACAATTTACAAGTGGTCTTGAGGAATATCAATAATAATAGAAGAAATTTAATTGTGGAATGAGAAAGGGAAAATGAGGTATATACTAATAAAAATAACATTAATAATAATACGAAAATGTGGCTACATGATTTAAATGAGATATTCATAAGCCTATCACTAAGGTTTTTCACCTAGGTGTCATAAAATTACCATGTTTATTCACCAAGGTAGCATAAAACATGTCATATCTAAAGAATAAAATATTTTTCCAACACATTGAAGCACTATTAGGTTTCACTACTAATATTTATTAATTCATGTGATCCACATATATCATAATAAAAATTTCATAAATAACCTATAGTGAATAAAAGAAATGGGGTTCATATAGAAAAACAGAGCCTTTCAAAAGTGCTTAATGACATGATCATTATGTCATTTTTGACCAATGACAGGAAACATGGGTTTTAGGAATGTTAATAATAAAATAATATAAGTTATTTTTAAAACATGGTGATTAATCCAAGAAAATGAATAGGTTTAGATATTTAGAAAAATAAAATGATAGATAAATTTTTGAGGAGAATAAGAAAATTTCAAGAAGTAAATTTTGCAGCATAATAGGTATAAAAATGGTTTTATAAAAGGGTAAAATTAGAGGGTAAAAGAGTATACCATTTATAAAAAACTCTTTTTATATTAATAGGATAAAACAAGGTGAAAAGAAATTAGTTTGTAAATTAGAATACATTTCCCATAAAAATAGATCTTGAATTGAAAAGAGATGTGAATATTTCCCATACCTTGATGAGTTGCTCCTATATCTTGAAGAATGGAACATTGGGTGATTGGGGATAAATTGGGAGGAATTATTGGGATGTAAAAATACCATATATATGTGGAGGATGGAGTGAGAGTTATAGGAAATGAAAAAAGGGATGATATTTATAGAAAAAGTGGAAGATTGGTATATTAATTTTCAAATATAGGCATTGGAAACCTAGGTTGTGGAAAACTAAAAACCATGGGATTTACTATTTTTTCCCTACTTTTTGAAATCTAGGACTCATTTCATCTTATTTTAAAACACAAGAGCCCATCCTCAATTTATATAACATATTTTGGAATGAAAAAGTAAAGTTTCCAGAAAAATAATGTTCTTAAGGTAAAAGTTTCCATTTTTGTCCTTGGGAAGTAAATTATAGGTTTGGAAATTGATTAAACTATACTGAAATACACCAGACTAATAAAATAACATATTTTATTCCATTTAATTTATTTAATTAATTTTTTCATCACTATGAAATAATTATGATGTCATTAAACATACTTAAAACCCCAAACTGTATTATGACTATTCATGAAAAAATAACATATTTTATAAAGTTATCATAAATTCACCCTAACATAATTTAGATATGATTATTTCAAAAATATTTTTTATTTTATCATAATAATTTAATAAATATGATAATATCACTTTTAAATATAAAATTCCTTATTATTTAAAAATAAATTTGTGTTTAAAATTCATAGTAAAAATTTTTACACTTAAAAATTATTCACATAATTTAATCATTGATATTTAAATAAAAATGTTTTTAACATAATATTTAATTAAAATTAGTATTTTTAATAATAAATTAGTTTATTATAAATACTTATATCTTTTCTAAAATGTTCAATTTGAGTCCAAAAAGTCAATTTACAAAATTCATCATATATTTTATTAAGTAAAACAATTGCTTAAATTGAAATGATGATATAAATTTTTTATTCATATAATGGAATTCAACTACAACTAACTAGGTCCTCAACACATAACCTATTATAAAACCCACATACAACCTAAGTGTATGGTGTGTGATGGTGATAGACTCGTGGGGTGGATCAGATAAGATCATATGAGTGGTAATTAATATAACTTGAACTTCTCTCATATATGAATTCATTATGGATTCATTTTTTGAAGCTTTTCCTTGGGTCAAGAGAAAACCCTAGTGATGCTAACTCTCTCCCATGTTCTAATATATGGGCTTCATACGGTATGATCTTATTGGTTGATTCCATCATTTCTCCTTTCTATGTGAATTATTATTTATCATTTCAACTTATAGAAAAAAATTATATCATAAAAATATTATTACCAATAGTATTGTTTCTGGCTATATTATTGACCAATAGTCATATTTGACCGATAGTCAAAAAACGGTTGAATCATGATGGTAACATTTCCCATTATACAGTATTTATTATTAAAAAGTTATGTTTTTTGAGTTTAACATAATATAAAAAAATTTTATTTTAAAAATTAATATTATTTAAAATTTATGGGTCATTACAACCTATCTCAAACACTAAATTCCCAAAGAACCATAACTCATGAACCTAGAAGTTACATATTGATATCTTGGTGTAAATTTGATGTCCTTGAAGTTTAATATTGACTAGCTCAATAAGTTTGGAATACTAATATGGGGTTAGTGTGTCGATGAGGAAGTCATTAATAGAAACCATGACGAATAAGGCTAGGTATTAGAGGAAGGTCTTGCCTATGAGGGCTGTAAAAACTAACAGTATATTTTTTAGTCCAAAAGAAATAACTAAGTACACGCACAACACATAAATACAATGAAATACAGTCTTCATGATTTCCTCCTTTTTAAACCATAGTTGAAGATAACTTGACCCAAGATCAATCATATAGAACGATCAGGCCATCGTAACTAATAAAAAAAAATTCAGTCCTAGGAAAATGATCTATGTTCTTCTCCATCACCTGATTTCGCTTCCGATAACCTATATAGAGTTGAATGCAATCATCCACCATCTTGGTGAAAAATATTAGTTCACCCCAAGGATAGGTACTTGGACTGATATATCTATTCTAAACTAAATCCTCAAGTGTAATTTGATCACCTTTATCTTGATTGGTTCCATGTGATAATAGGGTACCAAAATGGTATGCCCGCCCACTATGATATTGTTTCGCACAGATTTCGGGGATGACCTCCTGGATGGGAGATTCAAACGTTCCGATCGGTTTCTAGTGGGTTTGTTCGTAGAACCGGAAACATCCAATGATTCCGCATCCGTTTGGACCTACTTTCCAAAGGTAGGCACTCATTATCTTGTGGACTGATGAGGCTTAGGAATTTTCATTGTTCGAGAGGATGGGAGGTCAGACTCATCACATCTTTTTGAGGGGAATTATTGTCTACTCCAGGACTCTTTTTATAGATTTAAGTTATGTTCGTGAATCCTTATTACATTACCAAGTATAAAATGAGTTTTCCTTTAGTTTTAACAATCAATGATTAAATATGCAAGAAATTTATAGAATCTTTTATATGTATTCGAGGTTCTTCATCAATAGAGAATCATATGTATCTATTTAGAGATTCTTAGTCAATGGTATCCTTCAAAACATTTATATAAAAGTCTCTTGGTCATTATGATGACCAGGCTGGTTTTAAAGCCACTCAGTGGGGCACTTGAAGTTTATCGTCATTCAGAAGGAAAAGGATTATTTCAAAGTTGGGATCGAACCCATAAATGGGCTACCTACGTATCCTTTGTTTTGGAAA